>OZ026600.1:17883342-17918342 GCA_964020085.1 Micromussa lordhowensis
CGTGTAAATTAAGGGACAGATGAAGTGCGCGATTAGCGGAAGGCGAAGCAACTGCAGAAGCAACATCTTGTTTTATCTGGTTTTAGCCGAAAAATGTATTTTTGGGTTATTAAGAAACAGTGTCGCTTTATTTTGCTTGTCTTTAACTTTTTATTTTTCTCTTTACTGTTTTCCCTTTCCTTTTTTAACATGTCATTGTTATGCTGAAACTCAGCATGTTTAATCCATTACTTTCTGTGAATAGCCCTCAATTAGTTTACGAACAGACTCCCCAAAGTACTTAAATTAATTAATCATTTCATTTAGAGAGCGGTTTGTTTTAAAACACAGCTTGTTAGCAGTACGGGGCAAATTTGTTTTAACAGTCTACAATTTTATAACGTGGACAGCTCTTACGAGTGCGGTAGATAAGGCCAACAACAAGCCAAGCATTTTCACGCGAAACTCGTCAAAACCACGGCATGGTAGATCCTATTTGATATCGTTACCATGGCTACAATGAATTTTAATCAATTTTAATGCACTCAGCTGTCATTGTTCATAGACTAACAATGTCACACCGTAGGTGTTTAGTTAAAAATAAAATGGAAAAAAACAGTCTCTGGGCACGAGTATGCTGCGAAATGCCGGGTCTTATAACATTGCTTGAAAAGAAAATGACGTATGTTGACGTATTCTTCAGGCCCCAGTTGTTCAAAGGCTGGATAATGCTATCAAAACGGATAAATCACTATCCAGTGGATAAATGTTAACAAAACAAACCACGCTATCCGTTGGATAGTGATTTATCCGGTGGATAGCGTTATCCAGCCTTTGAACAACTGGGGCCAGGATTACAAAGTATTCAACTGAAAACTGACTCTTAGTTTCATTCTCAGTGGTAGCATTACTGTAATTGAAAAACATTGAATCTTAAGTAATCCCAGCATAGAAGTTTAGGCTTGATGTTGATGTCGACTATACGTAGTGGAGAGACACTTTTAAGTTTAAAAACTTTCACCACTCATAAAGGGCTGACTTAGCGTTTATTCGCGTCTAACGTTTTCAACAAAGACAAAAACAAACAAAAACGGACCAACGAACAAACTGAGAAACGAAAAAAAAGAAAGTCAAAAGAACCAGGGAGTTTAAGAAAAGCAGAACAAAAGAAAAGGTGTTTTAGAGTGGTCGCAGGGATTCATTCTGGATTGCACTCGATTCAATCAGTTTTAAAGAGGACCAGCAATGAAGCAATCTGGTTGGCTAATTTTAAGTATTGGCCACCAACATTAACTTATTCCTGTAATTACACATTCTAGAGTCTTCAAAATCTATCTTGTCCATGTTTTCGTATTTCTCCTGGTCCTTTAGTTGTTCACGGCCTTTGTAGCTCGCATATCATGCGATGTTCTCTTTTTGTTTGTTGTATTCTGTTGTATTTCTCGATCTCAGCAGCTGATGTAGCTTAGAAAAGTGGACAGTGTCACTTTCAAAACCATTGCGTCTAGGATTGTCTTGGACCCTTTCTAACTGACGAACGTATAGCATTAAATAGACAGATATTGAAAGCTGGGCAATATTGCGAATATAGCAGACATGTCGCACACAGTTTAGACAAAATCTGGCCAAAGGGGAACGCGACAATGCATTTTTCTTTCCCGGTTTGTGACGATTCCCCGATTTACATTTGTATCTGTATGGGTGTTCTAGAGACTGGTAAAATGTCCCGTCAAGGAAAAGGAATACGTGCATTCAATACCAACAAATTAAGAAGGAATTAAGAAGGAAAATCCTTCATCTCAGTGAGATATACATGTATTTCATCTGCGATAGACATGGTAATTATGTTCAGAAGTTCCTTACAGTGGCAACAAATTAACGCCGCTACTTGGCAAATTATTTAAAGAGCTACGGAGAAATGATTCTTTGCAAGTGCTGAAGATGCAAATTTACTTGGATCCTCTCTTAAATTGATATGTTTTCATTGCCATTTTAAATTAGACATACGGTTTAAAGTGTAAATGAACCAAAAATTTAGACTTTTTTTCTTTTGAGTTTAATGAGTTCATTATGTATAAACTAAACATATTCTGAAACTTCAAACGATTTGGACGAAGCATTTCGAAGATATTAGAATCTTAAAGTCACTGTTTTTTATCCTTCATAATAGTAGAGCGGTCTGGAAAACTGACGGATTTTTTTTTGTCGGAAATAAAACTTGTGAAGTCACTGTTGCAGAACTCAAGAAACGCGGGACGCGGGAAAATTTGAAACTGTTTTGGTTTCAAGTTCACAGTGAACTTCAGAGGAAGACCACTCAAAATTCAAAGTTAGCACTTTCAAGTTCCCCCAGGACCCAAAAGTTAAAAGAGAATGGCTTAAAAAAAATGAAAAGGATTGCTTTACACTCTCGAAGCATTCGCGCGTTTGTGCAGATCGTTTTACCGAAGAGAGCTTCGAAAAAAATATTGCGGTAAGGAGTTTTGTTGGGACTCTCTTTCAAGCTTCGTCAACTTGTACTCAAGAAAGACGCAATACCGACGAGTTTTAACTTCCCTATGGAAAGTTGTAAGCTGGCAATTGGACAAAAAAAACAAAGAAAAACAAGCGAATAATGCCCGCTGCGAATAATGCGAGCTCCTCGGCCACTTCCCAGGTAAAATAAGGTTTGCATTTAGATCCAAAACCTTCCCCAAGAACGACACACTAACGCAGAAACGCAGCAATGTTCAAGACAACGGTGACGTCACAAAGCAGAGTCCCAGTTCCATTCATTCTATTAAAGTGTGCGGTCACAGGCATTTTGGAAATGTTTTCGTGAAGCCATCGGCTGTCTTCGTACTTTAACTTTTTTTACTCCTTTTCACGGTTTAGAAAGAAAACATTCCGCATAAGTTTCCTCTAAAAATGTTCTTTAAACATTTCGTGGCTTTAAAATGGCTGAAGGAATGACGTCTAAATTTTGGTTCATTTGACCTTTAAATGTCGTTGTGGACATATAGTCTTCAAAGATAGCGTTTAGTGAATTTGCGGGAACACCAACTTTACCTTGTGTACATTTTGAAGAATAACATGCCATGAAAACCGTTGCCTACAGGGCCAATTTCAACATTGCTAAAAAACTCTAACATGGTGCCGAGGCTTTATAACGGAACTACGCTAAAAAAAGATCATAAGTTAATTCATATCTTTACCTCAAGGTGATATATTTCCTTGTACTTCTGTATCACGGTAAATTCAATAAATTTAATTCAATAAAGTTATTGGTCCTTTCAAAACTGACTGCAAAGTTGAAGACATTTGGAGAAATTGCTTTATCCTTGCCCTCGATCGATCTTCAACCATAAAATATTTTAGAAATGACATATTGATTAAAAAAATGTTGAGCCAGACTCAATATTTTTTCGTAGTCGTCAGCCAATCAAACATTTAACATTTAGGCTTGTTAAACTACTCGTATTGCATACACATTGCAACTGACAGTTGAGCAAAATAAACGACTGTTCAAAATTTCAGTCGACCTAAGAGACATTAGCAAAACTATTAAGTAGCATGTGAAACAATTTGTTACTCGGGCGTTATATCCGAACGAAAAAGAATGTTAAAAAACGATAGTTTTACTACTGTTAAAAAACGATAGTTTTTTAACAGGCAAGAAATATTGTGTCATTTCCGTCGGAAGGCGTTTCCAAATAAAGCGAATTTGTGTAGGCTAAAAGATAAGCAAGGTTGAAAATTTGTATTCTAAGTTCAAACAGAATCACGGTTTTTCAGTTTTCTTACCTTGTAACTGAAACCAACAAACTAGAAGGCATACTTTAAAGTACAACTGAAAAGCCATCGTAATTCAAATCACCTATTATGGCGATCACTCAGCTACACAAGCGCTGTCGATGCATATGGAAATCTTGTATTTATTAAATATGGTTTACCCTTCGAGAGCCAATCAGGAAACGAACGGCAACTGTTTTGAATATCTACGCCCCAGGCTCTAAGAAAAGACATAGGCAAATGCTTATGTTTTTGTCTTCTGGCGTTGTAAATTGAAAAGAAACACGGAATAACCACTGCTGGATATCGGGATAGTTGTCGTCGAGAACAAGGAGTGTGCAATCACTAAATAATATGTCGAGACGGCCTATCGAGACACGGTCTGTTTTTGTAACTGATCTGAGGTTTTGGATGGATACCCTTAAGCTATCGATGTTACAATGAAGCAGCCGGTCAAATTTTCCATTCTCCACCGATAGTCATTATCGTCGCTATTACATATCAAGATACATAAACGCACTATGATGAATATTCTTCTCACAATATTAACAGTTATGTATTGTTTATTAATGCATGATATACTCTTGCCCCTGGGTTATATGTTATATAATTAAGGGGCAGATAAAGTGAAAATTTGCGGCAGTCGAAGCCAATATTAATACAGAAGTTTTTTGGGAGATTAATGTTTTTTTGTTGTTGGTCATTTAACAATACAGTTTTTTCTTGGTGCGGTTTGTTTTATTTTAGTTTTCCTTTTTTTACATGTTTCTATTATGTTGATACTCAGCGTGTTATACTGAATATATCACTTTCTGTCTAATTGAACTTTTCAATTCGTTTACGAACAGACTTCCCAAGATACATTAATTAATCATTATTTTCACGTTGAGAGCGTCAGAGCAGTGCGTTTACACGGTTTGCCGTTGGAACAACACGGGGCAAAGTTGCTTTTAACCGTCTACAATTTTTGCACGTCCAGTTGTTCGTGTTACCGTGTCAGGTAGATAATGCCAACGAAAAGCCAAGCACAATTGCGAGAAACTCGTGAAAACTATGACACAGTGTATTATATTTTTAGTCGTTACTATGACCACAACTGTAATCTACTCTGTTGTCATTGTAGTTCGCAATGTCACTACGCAGATAATGCTGTAAAAGGCCAGACTACCAAAGCCGCGCTTTCAAACTCAGCAATCAGAATTCAATGATGCAGGCTATTTCGTGTGCAAAGTTAAGGGAGCTACGCCATGGTTTTCGCATCTTGAAACATTTAAGCCTAAATTTTT
Source organism: Micromussa lordhowensis (assembly GCA_964020085.1). Lineage (NCBI taxonomy): Eukaryota > Metazoa > Cnidaria > Anthozoa > Scleractinia > Lobophylliidae > Micromussa > Micromussa lordhowensis. The sequence continues at coordinate 17,888,379 of OZ026600.1, forward strand.
AAAATTTGTCGTTTGTAATTTGTATTAATCTTCTCAATCCTAAACCATCCTTGTTCCTTTATGTTATATCTCTTTGTGTTTTTGAGTCATTCTGTCCAACTCACCCTCCATGCATCTTATTAAATTAATATTTTCAGGTTTTCTTCACCTTAAAGGTTATTTTGTATGTGGCCAAAATACTGTGACTGAGCTCCTTTAACCTCGCTCAGTCGAGAAATAAATAACTGTTTTTCCTTGCGTAACTCGATCTCGTCGTGCTATCATTTCCCGGCTTTAGCTATGCAATCATCGAGTGCACTTGGGAAGTTTGGATAACTGACTCATCCAGAAAGCTAGACTCGGTGGCCATAGATAAGGCCTCGAGAATCTCTTTCCATTCTTTTAAACCCTCCAAATTTTCTGCTTACATGGTAAGTCCCGCTAATAAGGTTTTGAGTGAATTTAGACTAAATTGTTGCAAGAGATATAGGGAAGAAAAAAGAAACGGTGGAACAAACTAGGTTACAAGTACGATACGGTTATTACATCTTTCTATTGATTCAGGCCCAATCATCTACGGTGTGAACTTCTAGTTACATCAACGTTTTTCTCTAGGAGATACTGATATCATTCGATTCAGGAGAAGTTTCCAAGGAGTACAGCTGTTCCATGAATAACCCCATGAACAGAGGCTGGATCTGGGAAGTTAATAACCAAGTCCAAAAAATACCATTTTTATTTATTCGTACGCAATAAAGATTGTTGTTGTTGCTGTCGGTTGTTGTTATTCCTATTTCAAGCAGATTCTGTTGAGCAAATATGGCGCAGAATATAGCAAATTGCTGGAGCAAAAAACAGATTTTAATTGAGGAACAATCATCAAAACCACTGAAACAGGTAAGGGGGGGTAGGGGAGGGGGCTGGTTATGAGTTAGAAATTTCATGTTGATATATTTTCAGTGACGACTGAGATACTACAGTACAACGATTCAAATGAAAGATCGAAAACACTGGTTTGTACGACGGGTTGACTGAAATTAAAATGTCGCCACCATCAAAACGTTCTATTTCTCCAAACCGCCACTGAAGTAGCCTTCCCTTTGTGAAGAGGCTAAATCAGGGTTTCGAGTTTTACCGTGCGTTACGTGAACGTTTCTCTTCAACAAAGGTGACAAATATAAAGATTATATGAACATTTTTTGGAGCTCCTTTGCAATTGTCGGACATCAGTGCAAACTTGCGGAAATCTTTTCTTTGTTTGATGCCTTAGCAGCGATTATGTTTACCAAATATGAGGTGATACCAACTTAACCTTGTGCACAATTTGGAGAATGATTTGCTATTGAGACTTGTCTGAAGGCCAAACGGCGGTAAATAATTTTTTTTTCTAACATAGCGCGGCTGCAGAGGCTTCAAAAGGGAACTACGCCAAAAACAAGCTACAGAACTAATTTATTCATCTTGACCTCGAGATGATTTCTCACTTTATTATACCTTATGCTTTGCTATTACCGTAGAATTTTAATATATCAATATTATTGGCCCTTTCAAAACACCGCAAAGCTGTGAGTTTTGAGTTAATCTTTTCCAACCATATTTTGCTAAAATGATATTTTGGTTATGGATGAATATCCACTGTCGCATAGAATTACCCAAGAACCAGCTGTTAACAACCCAAAAGAGTTGAACCAAGCTCAACATTCAGTTTTAGTTGTCGCCTACCCTTCACATATTTTTCCGTTGCGCATAAGCTGCTCGACAGCGTAAAGACACATTGCAGTGGGCGCTGACTATGAGCAAACTAAACGGTTGTTCAAAATTTCAGTCGATTGAAGCCAAACAAACAAACTTCTCACCCAGCACATGAAACGTGGTATTGCTCGGACGTAATACTTAGCGATAAAGAGATGTTGGAAAAAAGATAATTTTCTCAGTGCAGGCAAGGAAGATTTCATTAGTTTTGCCTAGTCATTTTTGTGGAAAGGCGTTTCTAAATAAAGGGCATTTGTGTAGGTTAAAACATAAGCAAGGTTGAACATTCGAATGATCATTGGCTGCCATTCTCGTCATCTTGATAAGCACTTTACGTAATACTGTTTTGCTTACCTTCGAATTGAAACCAGCAAACAAGAAGGCTCACTTCAAAGTACATCTGAAAAAGCTATCGCAGTTCACATCACCTAACGGCGACCATGCATGTTTTTATACAAGTGTACAATCCAAAGCACATGAAAAGCTTGCATTTGTTAAATATGGTTCAGTGATCCTTCGTGAGCCAATAAACGTCAACTGTTATGAATATGCACACACTCAAACATTAAAATAATTTATTCATGTGGCGTTATAAATTAAAAAGGAGCCCGGGAACCCTCTGCAGGGTATCAAGCTGGTCATTATGGAGAGCAAGAAGGGGTTGCGTAATCAGCCATAAATATGCCGAAACATTGTGTGTATTTTTATTAAAGGTTTTGGATCAATATACCCTCAAGCTATCGAGTCACCATTTAGCCGGACAAATTTCCCATTCTCCAAAGAACCATTATCGTCTCTTTTATGGTCCAAAATCATTTATAATGGTACAGCTACATAAACGTACTCTATATGATGGAGAACACTGATGATGGAAGTCACACAAAATCGACAGGTATGTATAGTTTAAAAATGTATGTTATACACTCGCCCTCAAGTTATGTGTTCTATAAAGAGGCAGGTAAAGTTAAAGCAAATTAATAATCAAAAAACCGACGATGCAGATACAGACACAGCATCGTGGTTTCTGTTTCTGTATGTATTTGTTTTTACATTTTTGCCTTCACAAAGACATGTTTAAAAATGACAAAATGGGAAAATTAAAAAGCAACACAAAACAAAGCGAATCTATTTTTAAAAATGTCTTTGTGAAGTTGAAACTCAGCATGTTTTGATGCATCTCGTTCTGAGAATACTCTTTAATTCGTTTACAAACAGACTCCTCAAAGTTCTTTAATTAATCACTTGATTTTCAGAGCGATCTGTTTAACACAGCTTGCATGCTTTGGAGAGCAGTATGCGACAAAGGTGCCTAACGGTCTACGAATGCAGCTTGTGTACAGCTCTCATCGTGTCCGGTAGATAAGGTCAACAAAAACAGAAGCAGAATCGCGAGAGACTCGACAGAACCATCAACACTGTAAATCATATTTTTTAGTCGTTACAATGACAACAATTGCAATCCACTTAGCGGTCCTTATGGATTTAAAACATCACATAGCAGGTGCCTGGATACTGTAATCAGGAGTGCTCACCGGAGCCGATATACAAAATATCCGCTCCGCAGGGCATAGTGTGCTGGCTGGCATTCAATTGCACTGGCATGAAACTTGCTGGAAAGCCCGCTTCAAAACAATTGCTTGCTGACTGGTTTTTACTCAGATGCATTTCCTAGCTGGAAAATGCTCATTTTCGGGATGAACCTGGCTGGTAAATTTTAATGCGAGGTTGTCCATGGTAGACTCGATTACCAGCCGCCGCTCTCGAAAATTAACGCCCGGAAATTAGCTTACACGCGTCAATTCCGGACGCATTTCGCGGGGAGAACAGTTGCTGCGTCGTATCACACAGCAGTTTGTGCCCCGTGACAGCTGAGCTGTCAACTTGGAAAGACAAAACGGTTATATTGCAGGCGCGGTCACGTCCAGCGTTTTGGCCACAGAGTCGGGACTAGTTTCTTGATAAGAGGGTTGATTTTATTTCAGCAAGGTAAGTTTCCTGTGCTTTCTCATGTCTGTTATCTGTGTAGTTTCAAACCTACTCATCCCTGGACCTAACTATTGTGGGTTTTCCGTTATTGTTTTACCAAGTTAGATAACAATAGATTCTATGTAATTGTGCATTATCTCCTTGGTGTGCTTTCCGTTTAGAGTTTAGATAACCAGATCTTCTTTGTCGTTGAAAACACTTGGTAAATTCCTGATTTACTTATTGAGATATTTACAATTTTGTTTCAGAAATCATAACGTGTTACACTACCTGGAGGGCAGCTAAAGATCATTTAAGGTATGTTCGAATATGTCACTGCAATAGTACCGGAAATAGTATCGCCTTGACAAAATATGCGCGCCATCTCATTTAGATGCAAGATGTTTACTGTAAAGCCGGTAAGCTTATAAATATACGTTTAGTAGTTAAATTTAAAGAATTTAACTCAAATTCTATACACAGTTATTATCTAATCATATCATGAACAGTTCAACTTAGGTCGTCTGAGTGTGTGTTTACCATACAATAAACATCCACGGACAGACCAGGGCATTTATGCAAAAGTCTCGGAAGGTCGTTTTATTCCCGCTATATCGTTCGGGGCCTTTTAAAAGGAAATTTTTGGAAAAGCAGTTTAGTCTGTTCGGATTTTTTTAGCTGAATGCTAATGTGGCAGAAACATCAAGAGAACGAAATCTTATTATCTGGACTTGCGAGCTGTTGTCCTGCCTTTAATTTGGTTACTCTTCTTCTAGCCTGCGTACAGGCTCCCGGCGATCGAATTCTTCAGTTTCGCGCTAGCCTACAGAGTCTACTCCTTCGCTCGCCGAATTTTTTTCCGTCCTCGCCGGGAGCCTGTTTGCAGGCTGCATTCCTTTCGAAAGGATAAAACCGACATGTTCTGTTGGGTGCCCCTGGTCATACATTGGATTTGCCATGAGCTTCTTGAAGTCTTAAGGGTAGAAGCGCGCCCAAATACATATATTTTGTTAGCATGAGTTCGGTTTGAATGTGTCCCAAGCAGGGAGACAGGCACTTTTATAAGCGCTTAAATTTGAATCAGGGTAGCTGTTGTGGTCTGGCAAATGTTTAACAGCTTACAGGTCTGCTTGGATTCCGGTGTTTATTTGGCCTGATGGAATTTGACACCTTTAACACCGTTTGTTTTGGCTCATTTTTTGGTAATTTTAGGTTCACCAACTGAGCTGGGGTCTGCGTATAGCCTGCGAAAACAGCCGTCCTTCGTCGCTCCCAGCCCGAGTGGCGTTTCGCGAGAAGGACGTCTGTGATTTACTGCCGAAAATTCCATACTGATGACGTAAGTGTGAACTTTGTAATCTTGCCTCAATCTGCAAAATAGGCATAAATTAACATTTGCGGTTTTTTCCCGAGTACACGAATATTCATGATCAGGAAGAAACTTGCATTCTTTGCAGAAAAGGCGTTGAAAAGGGACAGCTACTATGTTAGGACTCAGTGATATTAAGATCACTGAGCTCCTGCAAAAGATACCGCGATATCTCGAACATTTGTTCGACTTTCTCCCGTCGAACTCGACAAATTCACTTCTTTTCACGTTTCCGTTTTGAGTAATAGTAATAGACAAAAAAGTGTGATCTCCCGAGAGATTCCGAAACTTCGTAACATCTCAACTGACTTACTTTAGAGAAGTGTTTGTGATCTCACAAGGAATTCCGAAACTTCGTAACATCTCAACTGACTTACTTTAGAGAAGTGTTTGTGATCTCACAAGCAGGGATTCCGAAACTTCTTTTGAACATCTCAACTGACTTACTTTAGAGAAGTGTTTGTGATCTCACAAGGGATTCCGAAACTTCGTAACATCTCAACTGACTTACTTTAGAGAAGTGTTTGTGATCTCACAAGGGATTCCGAAACTTCTTTTGAACATCTCAACTGACTTACTTTAGAGAAGTGTTTGTGATCTCACAAGGGATTCCGAAACTTCTTTTGAACATCTCAACTGACTTACTTTAGGGAAGTGTTTGTGATCTCGCAAGGGATTCCGAAACTTCTTTTGAACATCTCAACTGACTTACTTTAGAGAAGTGTTTGTGATCTCACAAGGGATTCCGAAACTTCTTTTGAACATCTCAACTGACTTACTTTAGGGAAGTGTTTGTGATCTCACAAGGGATTCCGAAACTTCGTAACATCTCAACTGACTTACTTTAGAGAAGTGTTTATGATCTCACAAGGGATTCACTGCCGAAACTTCTTTTGAACATCTCAACTGACTTACTTTAGAGCAGCGTTTGTGATCTCGCAAGGGATTCCGAAACTTCGTAACATCTGAACTGACTTACTTTAGAGAAGTGTTTGTGATCTCACAAGGGATTCCGAAACTTCGTAACATCTCAACTGACTTACTTTAGAGAAGTGTTTGTGATCTCACAAGGGATTCCGAAACTTCTTTTGAACATCTCAACTGACTTACTTTAGAGAAGTGTTTGTGATCTCACAAGGGATTCCGAAACTTCTTTTGAACATCTCAACTGACTTACTTTAGAGAAGTGTTTGTGATCTCACAAGGGATTCCGAAACTTCGTAACATCTCAACTGACTTACTTTAGAGAAGTGTTTGTCATCTCACAAGGGATTCCGAAACTTCTTTTGAACATCTCAACTGACTTACTTTAGAGAAGTGTTTGTGATCTCACAAGGGATTCCGAAACTTCTTTTGAACATCTCAACTGACTTACTTTAGGGAAGTGTTTGTGATCTCGCAAGGGATTCCGAAACTTCTTTTGAACATCTCAACTGACTTACTTTAGAGAAGTGTTTGTGATCTCACAAGGGATTCCGAAACTTCTTTTGAACATCTCAACTGACTTACTTTAGGGAAGTGTTTGTGATCTCGCAAGGGATTCCGAAACTTCGTAACATCTGAACTGACTTACTTTAGAGAAGTGTTTGTGATCTCACAAGGGATTCCGAAACTTCTTTTGAACATCTCAACTGACTTACTTTAGGGAAGTGTTTGTGATCTCGCAAGGGATTCCGAAACTTCGTAACATCTGAACTGACTTACTTTAGAGAAGTGTTTGTGATCTCACAAGGGATTCCGAAACTTCTTTTGAACATCTCAACTGACTTACTTTAGGGAAGTGTTTGTGATCTCGCAAGGGATTCCGAAACTTCTTTTGAACATCTCAACTGACTTACTTTAGAGAAGTGTTTGTGATCTCACAAGGGATTCCGAAACTTCTTTTGAACATCTCAACTGACTTACTTTAGGGAAGTGTTTGTGATCTCGCAAGGGATTCCGAAACTTCTTTTGAACATCTCAACTGACTTACTTTAGAGAAGTGTTTGTGATCTCACAAGGGATTCCGAAACTTCTTTTGAACATCTCAACTGACTTACTTTAGGGAAGTGTTTGTGATCTCGCAAGGGATTCCGAAACTTTGTAACATCTCAACTGACTTACTTTAGAGAAGTGTTTGTGATCTCACAAGGGATTCCGAAACTTCTTTTGAACATCTCAACTGACTTACTTTAGGGAAGTGTTTGTGATCTCGCAAGGGATTCCGAAACTTCGTAACATCTGAACTGACTTACTTTAGAGAAGTGTTTGTGATCTCACAAGGGATTCCGAAACTTCTTTTGAACATCTCAACTGACTTACTTTAGAGAAGTGTTTATGATCTCACAAGGGATTCACTGCCGAAACTTCTTTTGAACATCTCAACTGACTTACTTTATAGAAGTGTTTGTGATCTCACAAGGGATTCCAAAACTTCGTAGGTTTTGAAAGCTTCCAAATCATTGAAGCTGTTTAAATTGACTTCAGTTAGAAGAAATGCAGTTAAATATACTATATGGATTATTTTAAACAATTATATCCATTTGCGTGAAGTGTTTTTATTTACGACTGCTCTTCGCCATTGTATTAATTTTATACGTTCATTATGATTTTAGTTTTTCCACAGGTTCTAGAGTAAAAAGTAGAATACATCATAGCTTTGGCCCTTGCTGTCATTGTGGTTCTGTCAATACTCTGACAGTTGAACTAGCAAGAAAACATCAACAGTGAACAGTAACAGCAATAAAGTAATAAATTTATCGCAAATTTTCCTTTCTAGGTCTTACTCATGTTGATTCAATTTTTGTCCATGCTATTTCTATTGCAGGCTATAAATATTTTCAAAAAAATGCGATATATTTTGCATTTTTTATTAAAAGCTGAATGGAACAACGAGTTCATTTTGTCTATGGCCATCATGGACTCAGTTCAATTATGATACATTCAGCGACAACTGATTGCGCTGAACTATTTAATTACTCAGTGCCAGTTGAATTTTTGCTTCGATTGAGATGTGTCCTGATCTTACTGCCATTCACTGATGATTGTAATGTTTACTTTGTGTGGTGAGTAAATTTTTTTACGTTTACTACGCTTTTGTACATGATGCTTTTGTTTCCCCACTAAAATGCTCCACCTTAATGCTCCAATTCTCCCACTAAAATGCTCGCTCGGTCTCCCCGAAAAAAGTCACTAAAATGCTCGGATAACGGTCATTATACAAACGGTTTTTTAATTAATTTCAACATTTTTAACATCATGTGACTGTCAACACTTACAAAAACGTGCAAGTGTTGCAAGCAGCAACAACTTATAACAAGTTCATAAATACAGCCAAAAAAACATAATCCACGAAATCATCTGAGGTTAAGCCGAGAGTAGCTCTTCAAACGTAAAACCGCTGACTTGTCCTCAGTCTCTACTCAGCTTTTCAGGGTGGCATTTGCTGTTTTTGTGAATTTTGAGTTTTAGTCTTCATTTTCTCTAAGAAAAATAATTTCTTTTTTAGTTTCTCTAAAAAAAAATTCCGGGAAAATGCCACTGAAATGCTCGAATAATGCTCAATGCTTTTGCCTCACTAAATGCTTGAAAAAATGCTAGCATAATGTACAAAAGCCTAACGTTTACTTTATTAAATTAGTTATTTAATTGTTTAAATACCTCCCTAATTAATTAATTAATTAATTAATTTAAACTAAGAGAAATTAATTAATTAATTATTTGAAAAGCAATTTTAATTTAATTAATTAAATTAAAATTGATTAAAAAATACGGTTATTTTTACTTCTTCCTGGCTGGCAAAAACGTAATGTAAAAATTGCTGGGAAAACCAGCCTTTCATAACTTGTGCTGGCTGGGTAAAAGCAACCCCCAAACTGCTCCTGGCTGGCTACTTTATTTAGCTATCGTCCACTAGCTGGCTGTGCGGAGCGGATATTTATTTCCCACGGTTGTTAAATATTAACTATTTATCTCTTATTAGATGTCAATTAATAGTTTCGAGCAACTACGAGTCAATGTTGAAAATTTTCCCGTTTGGCACTCCTGTGTAATGCTGAGAAATTTTTATAGCATTGCTAGCTAAGCGAGGTTATCAAACTAAGTTATACTGACTCATAATGCAATGATTCACGAGAGAATCTTTTCCACTGGCAACGATATATGCTTTTAGCTGTGTGTCATCGAATTATGTTGCACTTGGAAGATTTGGAGAGCGCTAAAGCAGCTAGATAGAAGTTCCCTCGGCGACGCCTCGAGCAACACTTACTCTTCTTCTGTGCTCTCCAAGCTGCCGGTTTGCATCATAACTCTTGCTATTAAAACAAAATCTTTAGTGTATTGCGTAAATATTTTGTAAGGAAATATGTTGAATCATATGTTGAGACGTTGCTCGATGTACAAGGTACATCCGATGTTATAGTAACGATCAGTTAAGCCAAATTAGTCATCGATCCTGCGGCGCTTACTTCTACTTTCCCATGTCAATTTTTCAAACAACGTGTGCCAGGTACTAGCAGATAATATTAGTTCTACTTTTTAATACATTTTACACAGGTTATAAAGTCCATATTCCCATACTTGTTAACTATTCGCATTCTCTGTACACTGAGTCACGACAAACCAAACGATTCATTTTATTTGGGAGACTTTTATTAGCCATGTCCAGCAATAAATGGGAAAATGATGTTATATGCCGTTGTTATGACTAACTTCTAAATGGCAACGTTTTTTATATCTTCAAATTCTAACCTCTGACTGGGGCTCAGTGAACTATTTTAATGAAGCAATGTAAAGCTTCAACTTTTTTTGTTCGTGAGTGTTCCTCGGAGAGAACACTTGGTTGGCCAATGGTTACACTACATAAAGAAAACTATCGTCATATCATCATCATGGACACACTGATTAATATCAAGCGTTAAATTATTATTGACAGCTAGATGACACATGTCCAAATTCTTAACAAAAAGCAAATAAATAAAACCAAAGACGTTAATCGTTTTTTTTTTTTTTTTGCCAATCGGCAATGGTAGCTAATGAGTATGTGTTTTCATCGGGTGGGGTGTTGGTTATAGCGGATGTATGAGACACGATATGTAAATGTGGCAATTCGGTTTTATTTTGTAGAGGACCTTCCCGAAAATCACCTCTAGGTGATTGCAGGCCTCCTGTTAAAATATTAATTTATCATTAGTATTATTATTATTACTCTCTTGTCTCCCTAGCAACATCTTGTGGAAATATCTCCTCCCAGTCAGTAAGATTTATGGTTCCTGATTTGACAATTCTTGTAGAGCGAGATAGACAACAATCGAATCTAAACTTGCAGACATCCGCGTTCGAAATGAGACTATAGCTATTACAATAGACATGGTCCGTCACACCGCTGATTATAAAATTTAAAAAAATTACAGAAATTTACGCTTTTATATAAAATTACACCGCACAATGCAGATCGATTTCGACCTTTTTATCATTACTTTCTGCTTTTAACAAACGCGAATTGCTTCTTCGGATGTTTATCAATCGTTCACTTCGGCTGGTCGCTGTATGTGTTGTATCCATCATTGACAGAACCAGGAACGACTTCCATTTCCAATTTTGATTTGGCTACCGAGCCATCGGCAATGTGCTTGGGAATTCTATAAAAAATTGCAAAAAAAAAGGAAAATTAGAGTAATAATAAAATGTCGGAATTTTTAGCGCATATACACCTTTCTAGAACCCAGTATATTCTAGTCTGATGATGGTACAGTTCTTAACCGAAATATATCTTCTAGTTTTGCCAACTGTTGTCTAAATTTCGCCACAATTATGAACTGATTCTCGGATTATCATTCATTCTCTATATAGATCTTTCTACTTATATCTTATCAGACAATTTAGTTTGTAGTCTTAATATCAATTTTGGCCCGACTTTCTCTCTCCCTATTAAAGATGACTACAATAAATAAACAAATATACAGCGACATGGCCAATTTTCTAAGACGTTTATTCCTTGGGGTAAAAATAATGAAGGCTATTTATCGCTTTGCGCGTTGTTCGTACTGAAAGCGGTTACTTATCCAAAAAGGTAGAGTGCTATAATCGGCAGAAAATACTAATACTCGAAATAATATTTTAAATTCTCGACTTGCCTGCCATTATCAAGACCCTTTGTAATACTGTATAATAAAAAAAAACAAAAACAAAAACAAAAATTCAGTTGGCACATTTTAGCCCAATATCCATGAGTAACATTTTGATCTTCTCTGACGATGATAAAAATGCAGCGAGTCGCAAACGAATAACCTGTAATTCTCGGGTACCATGGCGAATCCTACCAATCTGGCCCTATATTCTATAAATTAGTTTCTTTTAGTTTTTTGTTATTTTTCTCGTACTCATTGCCAAGCTTTTTATACATGAGCCCGCTCTAACTTGGATATGAAGGGCAAACACATGCCACGTTTTGGCTTTGAGAAGCTGATTAAAATAAATTTGATCAGGCCAGTACTTATCTATACTTTAACTCCTTTCCTGGAGCGTAGAAAAGCACTTCGAGAGAAAAGTATCTTACCCAAAAACATAGCTAATGGGCGAAACCTGGGATAGCCCTTATTTTAGAGCAATTACCAAGAGACTCCCGCGCGTATCAGGACATGAGGCATTACTCCTCAGAACACGAATTGTACAAAAATGATTGCATTGTTATGAGACCTGCATCAAATCGTTATTTTTTCATTGATTGATTCTTCTTAATGAATGTAAGAAATACCGTAAAGATCACCAGCTTTGTCCTACCTGTTCTTTGGTTTACTGCATCTCCATATAATTATAATAGCAATGATAATGACCAACAACCCGCCGGCAACGGAACCAGCAATGATGTAAGGCAACTTGTCAGAGTCTTTCTCAGTGGGCCGAGATGGAGTTACAGTTGATGTTACCGCTGTTGACGTTTCAGTGACCAGAGTTTGCACGCTCGAGATGTTACCATTAATGGAGTTCGAAATGTCTGCAATAGACCCTTTAACAACGGAGACAAGTGTGTCTTTCGCGATGGCCTCAACATTGGAAGTTCCGGGTGGAAACTGCAAGTAGAATGCTAAGCTTGCCAGTAGAGGGTCCGTAGAGATCTGTTTTGGGTAGCCTGGAAGAATGTGAACTTGGTCCTCTGTGAAGATGATGAAGGAAGCTGCTCTCTTACGGCGAGCGCTGTTCAAATGATAGAAAAAGGATGATCTAAGTGTTTGTTTGCTTTTTTCCCCTTCTTTCTGGTCGTTTATGGTGGTAGACATACATGTACAGTAGAAAACTCAGAGCCTTGAAACTTGTTTAAGGCAACCTTTGCAGCATCTTAAGAAAGGTAACATTAGTTCTCTTTTGTTGGTTATTTAGCTATCTTTTTAGTCATTTTTAATTTCTCAAGTTTCTTAGGGCCAATAAGCGACATAAATATTGACGTGAGGCAGACAAAATCGTAGCCCGCGCGAGCAAGTCTCGAAGCCTTATCATTATTCAAGCCGAGCTACTTAATTTCTTTAAGGGACGACGTGAACAGTACGCTCTAAACTTTGCTTCCTTTGGGATCGGCAACAAATACATCAATAATGGTATTCGTCATGATTTCACATTAATAAGAAATAAAATATCGAACAAAGCAAATGAAGGAAAGAAGAAACAGACGGACATCGAACTGAATGAACAAATAGCAAAAGCAGAAAATGTACCTGGCAGATGTTGATCTGCAGTCCTCCGTTTCTGAACAGTGTTTCGTCGCTGCTGTTGCAACTGCAGCCTTGAATGCTTCTTGTAGGGGTTGGTTCCACTGAAAAGGAATAGCAAAGAATATCCAAGACAGATCTCTAAAACGAGGCACATTTCATGACTGCGACAAGCATATGGCGTGAAGCGTTTTATTCACACAGTATTCCAAATTTTCATGTCAAGTTTACGTAGTAGTGAGACGTTGAAACTTACGAATCTGCTAACCTGGGAAGTGTTTTTTAAGGATAAGAACTATAAGAATTAAACCTAGGTTATTCAGCATTCCATCTTTCGCTTGACAAAGTAGTTATAAGATATAATTTAACATTCCACCGGCTTAAAAAAGCAAACGACTAACTCCCGCCGAAGCCGAAGTCAGTAGACTGATCACAGCCTCTCTTGACTATATTTAAATGTACGCGAAGGAGAAAGGGTGCAAAGCGAGCGCGAGCGAAAAAGCGTCATGTCTCCCAATTTTGCGCTGGCGCGTACTTCTCACGCAATTCCATCCGCGCGCTCAACGATCGAATAAAAATAGAAGGCTGTAAACGGTACCACCAAAGCAACGAAAATATTATCCAACCTGAGACACATTTAACCCCTGTATCTCCAACTCGACAGACTGGCTTCTCTCCTCGTCTGATGGTGTTCGCGGTTCTTCGGCAGGGGGTGGCGGAGGAGGTTCAGCTCCTTTTTCAAGTCCTGTCATCAGCGAATAGACAAACATGTACTTCAAAACTACTACACTGTACATTGACAAAAATCTATTAAACATAGTAATTCAGAACACTGAAAGTCATATTTTGTTCTTCTGATATGAAGAACGCACAAAAGGGTAGACACTTTCTTTAGCGATTAAGGCAAGACTTCTCAAGGGCGGTTAACAAACATATGACAACAAAACGGGACAGTTGATGGCGTCATCTTGACCAATTAAAAGACATAAAAGACATCAACCACGACAACATGAATATCTTAACGAGTAAACATAAAATCTCGAACACTGAGAAATAACAGGACGAATCCTAGAATTTAGAGCAAATTATATTCATCGATTCTGTCAAGAAAGTTTGCTTTTCTAAGCGTTATCCACTGCATTGAACTCGCCTTGGCATTTGTTGTCAATCCAATACAGTCCTTCCCCACAAACGCACTCGTAAAAGCCAGGTTTGTTTTCGCATTGCATGGAGTCATCTTGGCACTCAAAGGTGAACAGCAAGCACTCGTCGATATCTGTGATAAGGATGTTATAGCGTTCGATTAAGTTAATAAATCAGAGGCAACCCTTCACGTCTGTTCTCTAGACAGACAAAAACATAACTGAGAAACAAATGAGATTACGATCGCAACCATACCGTTTTCTTACACAGCAAAACGAAGGGGATGGGAGACAACGGAAAAAAAGGGGGATAGAGAGTAATTGTTCTAACAAGCATCGTTGTGGTAACCTAGAAGGTTTTGCTAGCCGTCTGATTAAAGCAAATCACTTATCTAATCTGGAAAACTCTAGGGTATAAGGGTAACACAACAGGCTTCCTGTAATTGTACTTTACCGTTGCAAGCGAAGCCGTCAGTGTCAAGAGTATAGCCATCCACACATGAGCAGGTGTAACCTCCATCGGTATTATTACATCGTTGTTCGCAGCTGTTGGAATCAAGAGCTTCACACTCATCTTCATCTGAAAGGAAAAAAAAGAGAAAAATACTTGGGGAGTCCGTGGTTAAGAAAAATAAAATTTCCTCCGATTATTTCAATAAAGATGTCTTTTAGAGTTTCTTTATATTTAGCTTTGGAGCTGTCAGATACAGGTTTGTTTGAAGAATTTCTTTTCATTGGTATTATTTCCAGTTGTTGTCCATTTAGCAGGGGGGTGGTTAGTTGCAGACCCCCCCCCCCTAGCATTTTCGTTTCGTTACACTGCATTGGAAGTTTAATAGTCGATAGCCGGCTATTTTGTTTTTAAGATGATGTTAATATTATGCGATGCATATTCAAAAGCCAGTGACGTTATCCAACATGGCGGACTTTATAATATTTTTCACTTTTTCCACCATTCTTCTCGTTTCTCCCCCAAATATTTAAAGATTTACAAAAAAAATACCCTTTCCGACAGCTTAGCATGTTAACTACATCATTATGTTACTTTATAATCAATTCTGGCCCGGAATATGTCTCTGGCAGCTTACAATATTACATTTTAATTCGCCTTTAATTCTTTCGTAGCTCATGCCCAACTATTCAACCACAACTCACTTTAAGATCTCCTACTTCTATATAACAAGGAAGATTTTAACCAGCGATGCCTCAATGAACAGCTACTGAAATGAATAGCCACCCGGAGAAAATCATCTTGACAAAATTAAAAATAAATTTAAGGAGTGACATCCGCCTCTCCCTATCACCTGCTCTTTCCCCTCCACCTCCCCCCTCGCCGTAAAATTGATAGCTGCCAAAAAAGATTCTCTTGACAAAATTTAAAAACGCAAGGGGTAACATTCGTCCCCCGTCCCACCTCCACCTCTCTCCTTCCTCTAAAATTGATATCTGCCAAGAGAAAATCCTCTTGACAAAATCCAAAAATTACAAGGAGGACATCAGCCCCCTCCGCCCTCCCCCCTGCCCTCCCCACCTACCTTTGCATGTTTTCCCGTCCTGTTGTAACACATATCCGTTACTACAATCACACTTTTCCTCTCCATCAGATAACAAGCAGATATCTTCGCAGCCAATGGAATTTTGTTGACAAGGGTTCTCGGCTAAAAAAAAATGAAAGGAGAAATACTTATTTTTTGTAATTATTTTATTTTTTACCAGAATTGTTACTAATCTCGCAATCTAGCCTGATTGGGTAATCTGCCGTTGTCGATAAGAGTCCAGACAACACTGCTCGCTTCAATGTGTCATGCAATGCCTTTTTCAGCTCGCGCTTTGAAAAAAAGCATTTTCTTTGACGTTGATATTGTGGTAAAAAAACAAATCGAAATGTGGTTCAGCGTGGTCGGTATTCTTATCGACAACGACACGCGTCATCAAAATGGTCAAAATTTGTTTGGGACTCACTCAGCTGCCCCTCGTGAGTCCACGACATTTTGACCACTGTGATAACGAGTATCGTTGTCGATAAGAGTACAGACAACGCTAAACCACATTCGATTTGTTAATTATACAATATCCATTCCGGAAGATTATTAACGTAAACAGTGTCTATCGAACCAAATGTCAGTCATCATTGTTAATTGCGCGACATATTCTATTTTCATTCCAATAATTACGAGTTTAATTTTTAACAGAACTCAAAATTAGAAACGAATATTGTCTAGACTGTTCACAGCCTCTCCATTTTTGCTTTTCAAAGCACGCGAAAAAAATAGGAAAGAAAATCGAGCGCGATGCAGGAAGGGGTGCGTCGGCGTCCAGTTCTCTCCCGATTCTATCCATGCGTTCAACGATTGAATAAAAATACTAGAAAATAGAGGGTTGTGAACAGTCTAAGTATTGACAGGTGTCTTTTTTTTTTCTCGGTAACATAACATATATGATCCTTGGGTCTTTACAAACAATGCTGTTAAATGCTTTATAAAAGAACTCACGTATGCAGTTCTTTGAATTAATGGGATCCACTTTAAAGTCCGCATTACATTTGCAGTTGAATGAACCCTCTGTGTTCTCACAGATATGCATACAACCTCCTCTTGCAGACGAGCATTCATCTTTGTCTGCAATAAGAGATCAGGGTCAATAAGTATGTTTTCTTAACTTAAATGAGAAAAAATAGAAAGAAGAAATACAATATTATATTTTAGGAAGAGTAAAACCTTAAAAAACAAGGAGAGGGTGCTATACCAGCTCATAATTATTATATGCCTCATATATTTGCTTGCATATCTTCATCATCTTAAGGTATATGACGCACTCAAAAAAACCTAAAATAAATAGTAATAGCTTAGTTTTTCAGGGCTACTTTTAACTCTACTCTGGTTTAAATAAATAAAGGTGTATGTGTGTCACACTATGTAGTGAAACGTGATTTCCTGCTAACAAGCCATTGGCCAATACTTCTTAAGAGAGGAGAGGAAAGTAAAGGAGAGTAGAGCAGAGCGCAGGAAGGGAGAGGAGTACAGAGAAGAGGAGGCGATAGGAGAGGAGTGGTAAGGAGAAGCGAGGAGGAGAAAGCAGAGTAGAGTAGAGCACAGGAAGGTAGAGGAGTACAGAGAAGTGGAGGCGATAGGAGAGAAGTGGTAAGGAGAAGCGAGGAGGAGAAAGCAGAGTAGAGTAGAGCACAGGAGGATACAATATCAATGAATCGATCTCTTTACACAGCTGCCATAGATACTCACCAGCACAACTCTTCTCGTCCAGAGGGTTTAGAAGATATCCAGCATTGCATCCACAGTCAAATGATCCGTGATTGTTCAAGCAATTTTGTTCACAGCCTCCGTTATTCGTCGCACATTCGTCAATATCTGAAACGTTTTAAACACAACTCGTACTTCTACATATGTAGAACAATCCAGAATGGTTTAGGTATGAATTGTGAAAGAAGGAACGTTCATCGACTATCAGGGACAGACAGTGCAACTGTGAGTTATAGCATGGCCTTTACTAACAAATTGTGTAGTACGATTTGATAGACGATGATAGGGAAGTGAAAGTCCCTGTTAAAACACTTTTCAGTTAACCCTGGAACTTAGAAACTTAGAAGCAAATACCGTGTTGGTGCCCCAATCGCACCTTTAAGGTTCCTTTAATTTTCGTTCTCGCAAGACATATCAAAATCATTTCATTTCACTTTCATTAGCAGGTGAGATGGTTTTGCTACAAGGGATGTGATATGACGTAAGATACTATTGAAATAAACTGTGGCTGAAAAAAAACAAGGAACTCTTAAACGAAGGAGAGTTGGCTTGACCAGCGATATGACAAAAAATGGTTAAACGAAAGCAGTAGACTCATCGAATTTTTTTCGCGTTTGACAAATAAACAGTTATAATGAAGTTAACATTTGCAAATGAAGATGGGGAGAATGGTTCATCCCAGACTTTGCGAGGAGGAGAGGAGCGTTTTTATTTGTAAGGCGGAGTCATTTTGCCAGACCGAGACTTCAGTGTTTTAATTGCGACGCGAGACAATCAGTCTCTGAGACCTTCAGAAGCCATTTTTAAACAAACAAACAAACAAACCAATCGGGAGTTTAAAAACTTTTTAGCACTCGGGCGCTGCTTTGTAAAAAAAAAGAAACTGCAACAAGGATAAGTGCTAAAAAAAACTACAGCGAGAAGGCGAGGCCCAGGAAATTTGATGAAGGTTTGCCCACACCCATGGTTTAAAAAGCTCTCAAAATTGCAAAAACAGAGCGAAGATGAGGCGGGGGAGAGGGGTGAGTGTCAAGCATTACCTGTACAGTCGACTCCGTCTCCTGTTAAACCATCTGGGCAAGAACCACAAACAAAGCCTGACTCGTTTGCAGGTGGCTTTAAATCGATGCACTGGACCCCCGGATAGCATGGTTGAAAATTTTCCTCACATGCATCGAGATCCGCCTCACAAAATGTGCCGGTATAGCCATTTTGACACACACATGAAAGTATATTGAACCCTGCACCGCTGTTATCTACGTCATTTTCATCTATAGGTACACACGTCCCTTCATTGTGACATGCGCAAACGTTTATTACTGGTCGCAGTACGGTAGCTTGCTTGGAATCATCAGCTACCACAAACTCTATATCAATCTGTAAGAAATCAAAAGAACATTTGCCATTTGAAAAGATGTTTCAAATGTAACCCAACATTATTCCTAACTTATATCTTGAATCTTAGGTATACATTTATATGTGCACAGTCACTCCCCTGCTGATGACCGTCTATAAAATTTTAGGAATTAAATAAAAGAAACAAATCATTAGCATCTTTTACATTGCTATAATGAACGTTTGTAGTCTGTTAACTGCCGCTTCAGTTATGAGTAGTTACCTCTTCGGTGGTTACATTCCAAGTCAGCGTCACGGACGATGCATTGGTTGATAATATGGCCCCTTTCGGCAGACTTCCGGTGACGTTGAAGGTCATGGGATCACCGTTGGGATCTTCCGCAGTGACAGTTATGCTGACCGTTGTGTTCACAGTCAAATTAAGCTCGGAAGGCCCAGACAGAATCCTGGGTGGGAAATTATCTAAAAGAGTAAAAGTGTAGGAGCACATGCTATGGTGTCATACCTCAGTTTTGTTCATATCTTCTGAAAGGAATGTTAATGATATACTGGGTGACTTTTGGAGCACGGGAAATCCGATACCCTGAATCCCCTTTCCCCCTCCGTCCTTTTTTGATTTTCTTGCCGGCGTTCTATCGAATTTATCACTTTTTCATCATCATCGCAATACAATGAATTCACTGAAGCCCGGCATAATATCGAAACTCTAAAATTACTTGAAATTCATGGAGAAAATTTGAAAAAAGGCTAATATAAATCAAACAATCAACATTGTTTAGGTGCTAAGATTTTGACAGGTTTCCAATGGCTTAGAAAAAATGGCTTGTGTGTTTCAGAGCGTCTTGTTGGGCTTGCTGGAGTTAAAATTCCGGTTATTTTTCTTTTATCTGCCTATTGCTCAGCTATCAGTAAAATTTGCAAATTCAAATTCTCAACCATAACCTAGAAATGGCGAGATTTCTCAGCTGATGTGGGTGAAAGTGTCTCCAATCTTCAGCTATCAGTTAAGCCCCATACATATCTTCGTTTCAAAATGCGCTTTTAACTTACGTAATTCTTCTGATTCACTTTCCAGCTGCACAGATATTTGTTTGGTACTCTCTCCAACTGCTGTGTCTCCTGTAGAGGCTATGTCGAACAAGCAGTTGACATCTCCTTGGCAAATAGCTTCTGCTTGTTGCCTTAATGCGTCACTTGCAAAAGTGATATTTTCATCCAGGAAAATTGGCTCGAATGACTCATTCTTGAATGTGTTTACATCTTCTCCAGGATTGTAAGTGAATAGGGATGTTTCAGAAGTAACTTGCCCTGAAAAGGGAAACCATTCCACTTAGGTATAAGTCAACATCTTTTGTTAAAAAAATAAGATAAGATTTGTTTTCTGATTGGCAGTTTGCAGTTGGTACATTTACACGAGTTCACCGAGTTCACGAATTTCACGAACATGATCGCAATATGATTTACAATCAAGCACTTGTCTCGTGCAATGCATGTTAATCACCCGACATAAATGGCGTAATAACTACAAAAATCATTGCTAGTTTGGCATCCGCGATGAACCTGCCTTCGTAACCTTACATGTAAGCAATATTATATTGCTTCATAGTTTAAATAGTGTAACAAAAAAGGAAAACAAAAAGAATGTAAGCCATATAATTGAAAAACTGTGAATTGCACTCCGAAAAAACAAATTTGTTCCAGAACTAGGACTTTAAAAACGAAACTACATCCAGAATTTTGATGAGAGAATAACATTTCAAAGCTTATTTCCGAAAAACATTAATTGTAGTTATTGCTTTTGGAATACCACATTTTCCCTCTGGGACACCAGGCTATACCCAGTCAAGTAACTTACATTTCTGTCCAAAATAATTGTGGATTTCTCTTCCTGTGGCGTTATGAGCCAGTGTGGTACCATCGGGTCTCAGGAAATCATCCAGTGGGTTATCATTCCAGGTTCCTAAAAGGCCTTCTGTGTAGCCTTTAATTGACAGAGGAGCAGCAAAGACTATGGAGAGTGACTCTTGTACGTCTGTTACTGTCACAGATATCCCTGAAGGAAATGTCACAAGGAAGGAATTGTTTTCCGGACGTGATACTGCCACAGAGCCATTCAGGTTCACACTGACGTTGGTTAAACTGTCGAAACCTTGAAACACTTCTCCATCGACCAACACCGTCAAACCTCCTAAAAAAGAAAAACCCGAGCATGTAAGATTAAACAAAAACAGTTAAAATAGTGCTGAGCTACGTATAAATAAATGAACTAATTAATCGATCAATTATGTCAATTACATCGACACTAACCTCCGTCGTTCAGAGCCACCTGCACAGAGCTTGTGTTCACTTCTTTCGCTACTGCAGCGGCAAAAACGGTTGCTGTTCCTTCTCCTTTGGCAAGTTTTGTTCGAGCTTGTAACTCAAAAGAACCATTTTTCGCGTTGACCATTGTATACTCTCCAAGGCCATTGAAGGTGTAGTTTCCGCCATCTAGGGTGACGAAATGAGGATCACCCCATAACCAGCCTAGGGAAAGTAACATACGCCTGTCATTTGAAATCGCTATTGAAATATTGATGTTGTTTTCAGTGTTATTGTTTTTATTGCGTTATTGCTTTCCAAGATTACAAACATTTGACCATCAGGGACGGGAAAGTTTGGGAAACACTGCTCAAACATTTATTCTACTGAGGGTGTATAGCAATATTTCTTTTGCAAAAAAGGTAGGCGAAGAAAAAACGTTTTATTTTCTTCTGCCTCATAAAGAAATCTATAAAGTTGTTGTTTACGCTCTCTGGTTAAACAAAACAGACAACTACAGGAAAAAAATTTCAAAAGATATCAAGTGTTCATGGTGTTAGTCTCCTCACTGCATGGGGGGGGGGGGGGGGGATGGTTAATTGCTCATCAAAACTTTTGCCTCATAACGTTTGCAGCCAGAACGCCTACTGTATTACTGACCAACTGTCGTAGTTTGCCCCTTTTATTCATTTTGTATGAATAGTATTACGCACAGCGACTTCACCGTAAAGAAATAACCAACTTACTCCACACTGGGGGAAGGTAGTTCTCGCATCCTTCCGATGGTCGCTTTCTATAAAACCGTTCGCACAGTTTGGATTGTACGCAGCAATATTTGAAGCCCAAGACGTCACTGAATTGATGTTTTAGTGCAAGTGATCTCGAAGCCAGCCTATGATACCGGTGAATAACTCCTCCATTCGGGTAGCCAACGATCAGAGCACCAAACCGGCCATCAAACCTGGTGTGGTAGCAGCACTGTCGACCTCTGTTGGCTGCAGAGGGAAACCTGGTATACACACAGAAGGTGAATCGTGCTTCTGGTAAGGTCCACTGAAAACGCTCGTCGAAGAAAGCTTGCCTCAGAGTGCAAGGACATGGCTCAACGGCATCCTTGTACGACGCAGGGTCTGGCTGATTTTCAAACCAACGAAGGCATTTCTGAATGGCATGTTGTTCTCCTTGTGAATTCTCAAGTCTGAAGAACCACTTTCCAATGATACCTGTGTTTCCCGGAAGACTGTCAATGCTTTCCATCCCTACTGTTCCTGATCTGTAAGTGGAGCAATTAGAGGACCGTGAACATTATGAGAATGTTTCATAAACCCCCATCATTACAAACAAAGCCTAATAATCGTAATAACCGATGAGGCTACAACCAGAGGGAAAAATATGTGTCAAAATGCAAAAAAGGTAGAAAAAGGCTTACAAACGAGAAAACAACTGGAACATCAATATGAGAGTAAACGGACATTTGCCCCTCCTTAACTGGGTTTAACCCGGCTTTTAAAAATTATGAACATATGGAGATACCTTTTATAGTTAAACAGATTCCTAGAGTCGTCTCCAGCATTCCAGCCCATAACAGGAAGACCTCTGTAGTTGGTGTAGTGCATGTGATTTGACCTGAGTTAAAACAAAGTTACCCAAGAATGAAGAAATGGAAACAATACGCGAAGGAGATATAAAAATGAGAATGCGGGTAAATCAAGGATAACACAAAGCGTTTAACACCTGTAATGTTAATTAAAAGGTGCTACTTACACACTAGTTGGGGCGGACCACTGTATGCCATTTTCTGGGTAATTAAACATGACAAAGGAGTAAACTCCGTCGGTAATAATGACCGCCTGAAACGTGTTCAGCTGGAATGGAGAGACAAACATCCATTGACAAAAAAAGTACACAAAAAAAGAAGCATGTCTCGTCTATTTGCTAAAACGTTTGAGAAATGAAAGACAAACTTTGGAACTCAACGAGATCATCAGTTAGAATCAGATCCGCCTTCATTTCGAGCGTTTAAGATATGTAGGATATTTGTGAAACAATCCAAGATGATACTTAACCTTGTTCGATGGGGTGATACAACTGACTCTTCATTCATTCATTCATTCATTCATTCATTCACTCGTTCAATCAATAATAGTTCCATCAATAATTCAGTCAGGCAGTCAGTCGATCAGTTAGTCCGTTATTTCTGTTCATATGCCTATTTCCTTCTTTCTTTCTTTGTTTGTTGATTAACCCTCGGACGTACAAGCTCATACCCCACCGTGGTACTGGGAGGGGGGGTAGAAGGACCCCCTCCTAATTGGTTTTCGTTCTGTTAAGGCAGAGCGAGATAAATTTACATTGATTAGATAGCCCTGAGCTTGTTCTAAAAGTAATTGGTAATGACGTCATATGACGTCATTCAACCACCATCTTGGATCTCACTATTTGTTTTTAAAAAAATTCAAGAAAAAACGGAAATTAACACAAAATCAAGCCAGAATGCTTAGGAAATGTTAAAATTCATAAATTTCTGCAATTTGATAAAGAAAACTGGAAAAAAAACTACAGCATTAACTCAAAAAGGCCGATAAATGGAATTTGATAGTTATCATTATAACCTCAAAAATGATGGACACACAATTGACATGAAATTTCCGCAGAGAATGAAAGAACAGCTACTGAAAGTTTCAGCCCCTTAGAGTAAATCTTTTCAAAACTTTTAAAAACCTTTTGGGAGGATTGTATCCACCCCCTCATCTCCCCCCCCCCCCCCCCCGTCTTTCACGTCCAAGGGTTAATTGATTAATAACATTTTGCTAATGTGTGAGAACCATGTAAATGATCAATTCCATTAATTATTCGCTAGCGTCTTCTATATCTGTCATAAGTTGCATTATTCAAAAGAATATTCTGCATATCTCACCAAATTTTGTGAAGCTGGGGTATATTCCCGAGGACGGAGTTTTTCCCAAGTGACAACAAGAACCCAAGATGCGCTAAAATTCGTTGGAAGAGGTCTGGAAAGGAGCTTCATGACGTCCGCAGTTGCCATGCTTAACGTTGTGTTGGCGCCTGGGATGGAGTCGGAGTATATATGATAGAACACTTTCGAGGGCCCATTGACAAATGAAGTTACGGGATCTATATTGCCCCAATAGGGTGCCAGCGTTGAATCGTACCTCAGCCAGTATCTTTGACCGAATCTGTAAGGCCATCGGTTCAAACGTTCACTTGTAAACTGGAGTGCTCCATTTTGACAAACCTGAGTGAAATAAATGTGGTGAAATTATGTAAATTTATCCGATTTGATAGTCCGTAATGGTACTCTACACCATTTTTACATTTTTACACCGCAATTACGTAGCTGGACTAGTAGGCCGAGAAAAAAAGTAATTTGGTTTTTCAACTGAGTTGATAATGTGAATTGGCCACCATAAAGAGAGTCCAAAGCTGACGTTTCGAGCGTTAGCCCTTCGATAATAGCCCCCACTGACACAGCACCACAGTTTCAGAAGCTTACCCCCCTTATTCATGAGAATTAATAGTTTGTGTATGTGGAGCCCTATATTTGGCACTTCTTGATATTCATTCTAGCTTGAAGGTGACAAGTGATCATTTGTGCTTGTTCTCAATACCTAGCTAACTTTATTAACTAGCTACGTCCATCAGTCGCAGCTGATGTATTAATATCAAACAGCAAGAGGGTTTAGGAGCTATGTTGATTAGACTACATGTAGGTAGAAAAATGTACCCCCTAAATATGTAGAAAATTCCCTGAAATTATAATAATAATAATGTTAAGATGTCGGATGTTTATAGAGGTCATAGAGGTCGTTGGGCTTAGCTACAGCTAGTTGGTTCTCAGGCATGTCACTTCGATGAACTGAAAGAAAGAAATATTTCAAATAAACATAACTGGGTTAAAAATCCCATCTGACGGGAGGCAGACCAGTTGGCTACTTGCAGGCATGACTAGTTGAACTAGGGTCTACTGAGAAACAAGTTCAGCTTAGTGGTCAAAGCGGAACTTGAACCCGTGACGTCCAGATTTCAAGTCAGGCGCCCTAACCACTCTTCCACGTTGCCTCTCAGGCTTTGTTCTTGTTTCAAACAAACACAACTTTCTAAACAAGTAACACAAGGGGAATTTAACATAGAGCGAAGAGCGCGAGTGACGTCATAAAAATCTAGACCCCCCGCAAGACTCAGACAAACAAACCGGACTGTGGCGGAAGATTTGAAGCTTTCTTCTGTTTCTTCAAGCGCGAAAGCCACAATCCTCACACAAAACGACGGTGTTCCGGGTTGTAAGTTTGAGGGCGAACCTGCAAAGTATACCGTAGAGCAATTAAAGCGTTGGTTAAAGTGTAGGGGCATTAATTAGTTTCGATCTTGCTTGACAGTTAGTGTTTGGTGAATTCAGTTTGCGTTGCCTTGTTGTTTTCGTCTTCACCACAACGAGAGAATTCATTATCGGTACACACATCCTCGGTCTCCAAATTACTCCTTTCTGCTTCTGACAGATCCTCAGTAGAGGTGGAAGGAAGCCACGAGTCGGAATCGTCTTCTTTTGCCTATTTATTTACTAAGCCTCTTGGCTGAGGTGCTTTACGCTTCGGCCGAGATGCTTTCAACACTTCCTGAGCTGTAAAAATCGGGAAACTCGTCCGTTGGACCTCTCTGTCCTGGCCAGCGTAGTGCACAGATGTACGTATTTCTGGTAATCTTATTGATGGTAAAATCTTCTCGGGAATAAGCATTAACCCAGCGTTGACAGCGTTCGATTCCTTGCAATGGCTTCGGAAAGGGTATAAATATTTTCATACCCAATTCCAGCGTTTCTTTCAGAGATTTATGGAGTTTATCCGGAAATCTGGAATCGTTCATGTTCCCCAGCAGCAGTGCTTGGTACTAACCATATTAAGCGAAATAAGGCGGCTAAAACATTTTTTCTGAAACGAAGAATTCCCCTAAATCCCCTCTATTTCTCCCACAACACGCTGATGTTTGTCTGAGTCTCGCGCGGGGTCCAAAAGAATGCAATCTATTTTTAGACCTCGCGCGCTTCGCTATTGATGTCAGGTTTCCATGCATGTGTCCTGTTTTCGATCTTGAAATTTTTGTCATAACATTGTCAAAGTAGCTGTGGATCCACGAGGCGATAGCCGAGTGTATCCGCCAACTACTTTGACAGTGTTTTTGGCGAATTTCATTGTCAATAACAGGACAAAGCATGAAAAACTGTCGTCAATTTGTTTTTTTTTTACGATAACAAATTGTCCGCTCCCGATCGTTCACGCATCACATAAATTATAAATTCATGCGTCTGTCCGCTTATTGACAATGAAAATTAGCCAATGTACGCGGGAGAATTTCAGCAGTTATCGTAAAAAATAAATAAAATATCAAGGGCGATGTGTAGTTGAACGAGCTAGAAGACTTACATGGAACTTCCTGTGTCGTTTACCAAAAAATGCCATTCCCCCGTCAGGGATATTTATCGTAAAACACCTCTTTCCGCTGATGTCGAATGGAATAACAGAATCCCCAGCGGCATCTCCATACGGGTACATCAGGGTAACGGGTTCTAAGGAAACATCATCATCAATTAAATTGAATTCTTTCTAGCCTGCGAAAACAGCCGTCCTTCTTCGCTCCCGGCCCCGAGGGAAACGCCACTCGGGCCGGGAGCGAACAAGGACGGCTGTTTTCCTTCCCAATTAATAAATTAAATCCTTGCCAGTGCGACAGTGCACTTGTCGGTAGTCGGTTTTTACCTATTTAGAATTTTCTTCAACGTTTAACTTGCGAGATGTATATCAAGTGAATTTAGTTTTGCCCTAAGTATTTCTGTTAATAATAACCCTCACTGAGCCACTGACAATCACTCAGCAGCGTCTGCTGGGGACATGACTGGTCCGGGACAGGAATGGATATTCCGTTCCATATCCAGCATATTTAACAATTATTCCATGAGCGCGCGTTGGATATGAGATGGTAGATAGCCAACGAGGCAAATAGCGCCGAGTTGGCTATAATCATCTCATATCCAACAAGGGCGAGTGGAATAATTGTTTTATTAAAAACGCCCCAAAAATATAGCAAACTAAACTTGAAAAAAATGAAAACGCCTCAAAAAAAATCACGCGTACGCTTACCATATTCCATATTCGGTATAATTAACAATTGGATTATGAGCTCGAGATTTCTATCGCGCGATAGAAATCGAGAGCGAATAATCTAATTGTTTTAGTATAAATCTACTAGTCGTTCAAAACTTAATCTAAATCCTCTTCTCAACACTTCGAAAACGCCAAGAAACGGCCGTCATTTTGTTAACAAGTGCACACTGTTACGCTACTCACTATCTATCACAGAATAGATAGTGAGTAGCGTAGCCAATCACAGAACGGCCTTCGTGATAGAACGCTAGTAGATTTATACTAATGGCTCATAGCCCATGATGGCTAAGTCAATGAAGACTCTCGAATTGCATTATCCAATGATCCAGTTTTTAATATTCTCCCTTACACAGAGTACTGTGCAAAAAGAATGCAAACGAATTTCATCGATTTTTCCTGCGACTTTTCGCTATGATGCGAACTTTTTCTCTCGAAAGTCGCGAAAAGTACCGAAATTCGCTTGCATTATTTTTGTACAGTACTGTACATGTATGCTAACCTGGCGTGGGTGTAGTTATTGGCGGAGTAGTCGCTTCTGGCTCTGTTCCTAAAGGAAAAGTAAACGAATAAGTTATGACATCAAATCAAACGAAATTGTTCTTATTACATGTACACATGTAATTTCTTTTTAGTTAGTTAGATTTTAAATTTTAAACCGGCGGCCTAACAAGTCGCAGTTGATCCAGTCATATAAAGCATCAGTAACAGTATCAAGCTATGTGTAGTTCTTGGAAGAGTAACCTCTTTCCTTTCTAAGATAAAACAAGGATATATTTTAGAGTAGCAACAAAACTGTATGAAAGTTTAAGTTTAACCGCTTATAAGCCCTTGAACTTTTTACCCCCGCCCACTGAATGTGGATCAGCGGTAAATTTGTAAGGTAAGGCTGTAAAAACGTTTTACATACCATTTAAGGTTTCAAAGGTAATTTCTTGACTTCCATAAGTGTCTTTGTTTGATGTATATCCCACTACCATTAATTTGTACTTTGTCATTGCCTTGAGTGACCCTACTGTGACTGGTGTATTTTGACTCCTTTTGAATTTCCATTCCCGCTTTCCATTCAACGCCGGCTTGTAAAGCACAATGTAGTTCTCTATCTGATTGGCATCGGCAGCAGGGAGCAATGTTAAAGTGACCTCGTGGCCAGTGATACTTCCATCGACAATGCTGACAACTAGAATTTACAAAAAAAATTAATTCTTCCTATTAGCCTAATATTTACATCAGTAACTTTAGTGGTTTTCAATTCATAATGCTACTTAGCCATGCGGCCTGCCAAGGGAGGCAAACGTTGAAAAGGAAACAGTTTTGAAGACTCTGCTAGTCTGGGTAGTGAGTTAGGTTTGCTCTCCATTTGACAATTCTTTAGAGACATTTTTATTTAATCATTCAAGAAACTTACCAATTTTTGGAGTCTTGTTTACAGCATGAAAACTTGCGTTGAATCCTTCCTCAGCTAGGTCGCCGTTGGATTGAAATAGCACCCCTCCTGGGTTGGAAGAGTTGGCTTCAATGATTAAAGCAAACGGATTCCTGTTTCCGCAATATGGAATAGTACGCCCAACAGTATTCAATGTAGCAGCTTGGATGTGGTCATTCTTGAAATCTCTGAAAAAAGAATACAATGCTACCATGTATAAATGTAATGTATATACGAAATAATTCATACATGAACTGCGGTTGCAGATGAAAGTGAAGAATGATAATCGCAGTATATTTTCCAATTTAAGCAATTGGAAAGAAAAAGCCTGAAAAAAATCAGGGCTTCAACGGGATTCGAACCCGTGACCTCCGCGATACCGGTGCGATGCTCTACCAACTGAGCTATGAAGCCACACATTGGGAGCGAGGTCAATTTATTGAGTTCATATCTTCTCCTTTGCAATTGCTTAAATTGGAAAATATACTGCGATGATCATTCTTCACTTTCGCTCCCATGTATAATCTATTAAAACTTCTGTTTTGTCGTCTAATTACTATTTTAAGATATTGTTTACCCGTCGAGACCGACATTTTTCGGCGATTTGGGACCTAAAGATATGGGATTTAGTCAGTAAGGCATGCATCAAAAAATAACATTTTTAGATGAAAACTGAAATATCGAACCGCATGCACTTTCAATCCGTCTGTTGTGACGACACCCCCATAAAGAAAGACGTCAATGCAACATCGATTGGTTCTGAGTTTTTACCAAAACTATTCAACTTTTATCGCAATTCCTCTTGGTTTACAACTAAGTACGTTTCTAATCGAATCATAAGGTCTTGATCCTGAAAGTGTTCAAAATCCGGGACGCATGTTTTGGAATTAGTAGGCCACGACTTTAAATTCGTTGGTTGCCATTTTCATCCTACAGTCTTAATTGCTAATTCTCTCAAGCTTTATCGAACCTTATTGATGTAAAGCACTTTCAGCCAAGAGAGGAAAAATGCTAACTTTTCCTTTTTTCAAATCCTGTGTCTACATAAAATCCTGAATTATTCTTCGGAATAAATAGCCTACTGTGAGCAAACTTACGTGCAGTTCGGTTTTCCATCTATGTCCTCTGTATGGAAAGTATCGAAGGCAAGGACAAGTCGGTACTCCAGAAAACCAGGTGCCACAATCCAGTAACAAACTAAATCATTTAGATAGTCCATTGGAAAGCCTGGGCTTGTAATCTTACCCATTGTTTCGTAAACATAGCCCTGCATGCAGCCTAAAATAAAATTCAAAGCAAAAATATGAAGCGTCATAGAGCGAGAGTCGTATGAAATAGGATCAAGGTCATCAATTTTTTTAACAAATAAAAAAGCCTAAGCCGTGTATTACATTCAGATAAAACGTGGGTTTTGACCAATCAGAACGTCCACGGGGTCCTATCTATATTATAAAGCCTAATAATGTATAACCTGGAAAAAGTAAATTTTCGAACTAAACTTCGTTGCAGTACCGTTCATAAGATCCATTAATCATTTTGTAATCTTTTAAAGTTCCCCCGTC
>OZ026600.1:17923342-18048342 GCA_964020085.1 Micromussa lordhowensis
TTTAAGCCTATTATGTTTATTTGAAATATTTCTTTCTTTAAGTTTAAGTGGTATGCCTGAGAACTAGCTAGTTGTAGCTAAGCGTATCGACCACTATAAACATTTAACATTGACATTTTTTTAGCAACAACGAAGCGTAAGAGTTGTTCAAGGCGCAGCCGAAAGCAACTCCAGCTTCTGGAGTGCTCTCAAAAGTTCTTAAGCGCGTCATAACTCAATGATGCACAGCTAAAAGTATGAATGAATTGTTTTAATTGCAATTCTCTGTATGGCCAGGTGAAGTTAACGTTGCTAACTTCATGATGTACGCTCTCGTATACTGGGTTCAAAGGTTACTGTACGATGACTTACTTGCATTTGTAGGACAGTGGAATATTAAAAACTGGAAAGGAGAGCAGAACGCTTTTGTTTCCGTCACCAGGGTCAATTTCCCAAGTGCAGTCTGAATATTCGACTCTCCATGGAAATCCAGGACTTTGAATAGCCCCTGAAGAGTTGCTTACTGCTGATCCACATTCTGAGGAAAGAATAATACACTTGATTAATATGAGGTGAAAGTGTTAAAGGACTGGTAATGAGTATTTGCGATTGCAACGTTCAACTACAGCGTCTTTGACCAATAGACCACGTTCGACTTAACAATTATTCCACGAGCGCACGTTGGATAGCGAGATGATAGATAGCTATAGTCAACGAGGTGCGTAGCGCCGAGTTGGCTATAATCATATCATGTTATTGAAAATGCTCCCAAAATATAGAAAAAAATTAAAACGAAATAAAAATGGAAACGTCCCACCCCCCTCTCCCCTCCAAAAAAAATTCGCTGACGCTTCTCATATATTTAGGGCATGGTACAATTAACAATTATTCCACGAGCGCGCGTTGGATATGAGATGTAGTTAACCAAACAGGCTATAATAATCTCATATCCAACGAGCGCGAGTGGATTGTTTTATTAAAAACGGCCCCAAAATATAGAAAAATAAATTAAACTAAAACTAAACACGCCCCCAAAAAACACCCGTACGCTTGCTATATTTGTAGAGCATGAAAAACTCTAGAATTGCATTATTCAATGATCCAGTGTTTAATAATTGCTCATATACCATAACGGCTACGCCAATAAAAACTTGTGAGTTGCACAATCCAATGATCCTGTTTTAACTAATAAATCTCACCATTCAAACATGAATCCGAGACTTTCAGGACAAACTTGCTTCTATATTTGGATGTATTTTCGTTGTATCCACGTCTCTTATGGGAATTGCCCCTATGGTACGTTATACCAGGCAGCTAGTATTCTAATTTTTACTTTTCATATTTACATTTTGTAATCTCTTATTTGAGCAAGAGTGGGTGCAAATAAAGATTGATTGATTGAGGGAAAAACGAACTTAAACAAATTGGCAATTTTGTCATGAAAGACTCGGACGATTTAGTAAAAAGCGCCACCCGCAATTTTTTTTTTTTTTTTTTTGCAAAACCTCATTCACCCGCCTTCGACCCTTTGTGCGAAGTGAGCCGGTTGAAACATCTTCGCTCCGGGCCATAGAATTTCTTGTTAATTACAGCTGGAATGCATACCCATGCAAGTTATTTATCAATTGAATTTTAATGCAAGGCGTCTACAATTTAGTGTTTTGACTGTGGAAGGCGCGTTGGTCTCATGGTAAGAGCGCTCGACTCTGGATAGAGCGGTCCAGGTTTGAGCCCGGGGGCCCAATTCTTGAAAGCCCCGGAAACTTTTCGGGCCCGTAAGGCCATTTTTAGTTCATCTGTATTTGAAAACGAATAAGTGTATACGCCTGAAACTTCTTGTGTGAAGAGAACCTCCGTTTATATTAAGAATAAGTGAATAAAACAGCTCTGTAATCATAACCTTTGAGATTTTGCTATGGCTTTCCGGGTGCGAAAACCTTTTGGGACCTTCGAGAAACGGGCCCCTGGGCGGGGACAATGTGTTGTATTCCTGGGCAAGACACTTTACTACCAAATTGCCTGTCTCCACCTTGGTGTATAAATGGGTGCTGGCGAGTAACCAATGCAATGGACTAGTATCCCACTCATGGGGGGAGTAGAAATACTCCTAGTCGCTTTATGCTACATATAAGCCTGAGTTAAGCGCTGGCCTGATGATACATAAATATAAACTTTATAAACATACATGCACATAAAATATACATACGGATACACTGATTATTTTCATTGCACAATTACCTGCTGTAAAGAAATGACTTACTTGTCTTGACATACGCTATGTTCTTGCTACTTCCTTCTCCTTTAGACGTGAATACTTTTACCCATACTATATAGTAGGTATTCGGCTGAAGTCCAGTAATTGTCATCTCCAGTATGTCAGGGTCGACAGTTATATTGCTGACAGACGCGCCGTATTTGTAATCATAAAAGGAGTAATATATTCGATATCCTTTCAAAATACCGCGAACATCTTTTGGTGAAAGCCTTTCCCACCTGATCCAAATCTTGCTGTAATCAATGGCATGATAATCATAGATATAAGGGCTTCGGGCCGGCACTAAAAGACAATAGAACAAAAATTGAATCAAACTATGCGCTCTGGGAAGGCCACAGAGAAAACCCACCTGTTTCTACTTTATTGCGGATAAATTTCAAAAGATCTAAGATATGCACAGGCTTGGAAGTCCAAGAGAGAGGGTTTTTTTTTTAAAAAACCGTTAATTAAAAAAAAGACCTACTCAAACAGGTGGACCATTAATTGAGCTAAGAATGCCCTCGTTGTTCACTCTAATCTTTGCATCATATTATATCAATCAATTTTACCTCCTTCGTCAGTTTGTTGTCGAATCAAGCCAGTATTGCCACGTTGACTTTCGTCAGTTGTAATGGCGACCAAAATCAAGCTGTAATTAGAATAAGGTTCCAGGCTTGAGATCTTCGCCTGAGTTTTGTTTGCAGGCAACCAAAGCGCTCTGTAATAACCCCGCGCAGAAATAGGTCTGTATAGGATGAGATATTTTCGAACGGAGGAAACGCCGAGAAAATTACTCGGAGGTGGCGGCCATGACAGATCAATAGATGAATTGCTGGCACTGGTTTGAATCCCAGTCCAAGAACCTAACTTCTCTCCTGATAAAAACAAAACATAACAAAGACTAAATTAACTTATTTTTACTATCTATTTCATTTATTTATCCAATTTTAAGAAATAAGCCCTAACATGCACATTTCTTTCCAGGAGTCCTGCGTCCAAAACCATAATGACATTTTCCACATTTCAAATTATGACAATTTTGAGACGTCTGCCGTCAGGCACTTGACCGAGAAAGAGGGAACACCCGTTGTCTAGCAGACAATGAATAAAAACCTAAAGCTAGGCCAGCCCCTCGCGTACGCTTTGATGTTCTGTTTTTTGTTAAACAAACTATAAAAGAGCGTGCAATCAAAAAATAAAAAATAAAACAAATTCCCAGTTGAGGCCTGGTAGGAGATAGTCATTAACTTTAGATCTACTACTATAGCTAGAGAGAGCCATAATTATGTTAAAGTATACCCAGGACCCTAATGTTTTCTACTGCTTAATGGGTACATATTTCCCAAAACAGTGTAAGTTTTACATGTACCTGTTATGTCGCTGATATTTTTTTGTTCGGCTTTGTAATATCCCACGACTCTTGTTTCATTGAGTTGAGAACCATACTTATAGTCTCTGAAACCATCCGCACGTACATTTACGCCCATCCCTTCAATCAGAAACGCCTCGTTTGTAAATTTTCCACACAATTCCAAAAGAAATCGCTCGTTATAATCATAATCGTGGTAACCAGCATCATGACTACTCGCTGTTCCTGGGATGGAAATACGAACTCCTCCACTGATGTATAGTAAAAGGATAAGGGAAAAAAAAAAAAGAAAAAAAAACAGACGTCATTAGTACGAAACTTCTTACAGTCTAAAGATAAACAGTATAAATCAAGATAGGAACGAAAGTTCCACTAAAAACGTATGCAAAATAGTAGAGACAGCTGCAATACTGTTAAAATCTTCTTTTTAACCTCAAGCATGTTTTCGAGGTACGTCCATCATCTTCAGTGTAAAGTTTATTATAACAAATGTTGAATTAAATTGCGCGCGAGTTACAATTCATACGTTGCATTATTTTATATAAAACTTTGTGATACGATAAATTAAAATAAGAGCATGATTAAAGGCAATGCAGAGCTGCAGAGTGCGGCTGCGTGTACCTGACCAGATACGACCTTCGATACGAGATTCTTTAAAATTTACTTGAAACTTAGTCGCCGCAAAGGCGAAAACTTTGGAACAATCTGTTAAACAGAGCGCATGTCAAGACTCTGTGAATATTTCAATAAGTAAGAAGATGAGTCCGACGATAATTGCTAGGCGCGCGTAGGAAAATGTCAGCTGTTTTAGGCATCGTAATTTCTACGCAGCACTCATACGGATCCAATCAAGGAGAGGAAGTTAAATAAGTTGTCAATTTCAAGGCTAGAGGAAAACAGGTTTGATGACGAGTTTGCGCTCCCTATGCCGTGCTCTACCTGAGAACCAATGTAAGGGAAGTAAAACTAAATCTATTGTGATTCTTGTGGCTCGACACCTGTTTAGAGATAGTCGCCCTCCCTTGCTACTCATGTTTGGTGATATAGAGGTCGATTAACATATTAAAGACATGCTCAGGATAGTGATTCCCGCGCAATTATGAATTTCATTTGCAAAATCCCTACCATGCGTTGTCTATCTCAAAAGTCATGTTAATGAGAGTTATCGACAAGTGATATTTTAATGAGGTGTCAAACTATTGGGACCGTCGAAAGTGATATTTTGTCAAACTGCACATTCTACGATCAGTTCGATGGTCTACCATGGTCTTCCCCTAAGGCCCTGTTCTAAAACAATACAAGGATTTCAGAGTACTGTTTTACCGTCGTTATGTGGACGACATATTTAGCCTTTTTCGCTCTTAGTAGGACGGCAATCTTTTCTTTAGTTTCAGTAACAGTCAAAACACAAATATTCATTGCACTATAAAGAACAAACTCGACCACGTTCTACCATTTCTCAATGTGCCACTGGACAATAATGCCCCACACTTCCCTGTTACCATCTCTTATCAGAAACTATATTCACTGGCGTGGCTTAGTTAAAAATTAACCAAAGCTGGATAGCTGACAGACTACAGCAGGCAAAGCTCACGAATGATTGGTTCAAAAGAATTCATCAGTCCAACCGTCGAAGGCACTAACGGTGCTTTTATTTAAGAGCCTACCACGATTCCGGTGGCTACGTGAAAAATGTATGATTATTATTTGGACATTTCAGAACGTGTCTTATAAATCTTTAAAGTGCCCGTAAGCTCAAAATGTTCATTTTCCCATCTGATCCTTGATTTCACGCAATGAACTTCTGGATAAACGCGATATAAAAATCTGAAAATCCTATTTTCTTGCTGTCGATCGGCGCCGCTAATCACAAGATCGACATGCTTAGAGTTGTGACGTAGATTCAGGAACACGTGACTTTAGGCTTGACTCATCTCGCTTGTTTTACCTATGTATTTTAGGCTTCGTAGTCCGTACAAAATGCTCCTTCCGGCATTTTGTACGGACTACTGCGGTAAATCTACAGAGGTAAAAAAAGCGAGATGAGTCAAGCCTGAAGTCACGTGTTCCTGAATCTACGTCACAGATCACTCTAAACTAAGGGAAGACTGATGCGAATGGTAGAACAAATCGCATTTCGTTTTCGCAGAAGTTCGTTGGATGAGATGTAGAATAAGATGAGAGAATAAAAATTTTGGCGTTATGGGCACTTTAAGATGCAGGAGACAGATATGTGCAGGATTGCATGTTAATGATATGCATGGTCCTTATGAGAAGCATAACAACGTGTCCTCGTTTGTAAAAGGTAACCACACACACGTAACGCATGATTCTGTCAAGTATAGAGTGATATGAAAAGGACATTTTATTTTGTGATGCTTAACATAAAGCCAGTATGCATGTATCTCATGACCGTTCAATCCTGGAAATAAGTAAAATGGTTTACCTGCAATAGCCATCGTATCTGCTACCGAGAGACAACTCAGCAAACGTCAACCATATAATCGATGTGTCGGACTTAGGGCTGACATGCCACCGGCAGCGAGTCTCTTGGTACGACACATAATAGAGTGCATCAATGACGAAATTCTTAGTGCTGAAGAAGTTGCCGCTATCCTCTGTAAGGTAGCTACCACACACTGTATGTGAAAACGAAGAGAACAATCTTCGACAATATACGTAGTTAAAGTATCGGGAAGGTTTATACTAGAATGTAATACTAGCCTTGAGGAAGAAAAGACTCAAAATTGTAGATATGGATAACATTACTAGGACTTTAGTCACTAAATGTTTTGTTCTGGTGTGGAAACTTACAGTAACCTCTTGCAACTCAGTCCATTCGAAATGCTTTTCCATGCATGTACTTTTTATCCCTTTCCTTGGCAAAAGCCGACGTTACAAGGGGAGTTAAATTTTGATCTCTACAAGGATTAGATATGCGGGTTAACCCGGCCTGGGACAAGAAACGATGCCAGGGGGATAGCTAGGCTGCTACCAACCCTTCCCTGCGAGGGTTCTGCAAGAACTTTCATTTAATGATTGCTGCTTTATTCTACGGCGACATTCCATAATTATTTGTCATTGTTACTTGATGTTCCCATGGCACACATCGTTTTAATTTCTTAATTCGATCATTTCGAGTTTCTCACTTTAGTCAACCAATCAACTGTTGATTCAAGACCTATCGATACATTTTGATGTTACGTTATTGCTGTTTTTATTGTTTTTTTTTTTTGCGGGGAGAGGGTTGTTTGGTTTTGGTTTTGTTTTTTGTTTGTTTGTTTATATCTTTGGTTCTTAGTTTGTTTCTTCTTGTTTTATGGCTGGTCACGCAATTTTTCATCCCCAAAGTTCGTTGAAGAGGACAGACTGGGTGACGAGCCATAAAAAACAACATCTTCCCAGGAGGCTGAACATAAGCCGTTGTAGGAGACATCAATACGTTATTTCAAAACTTACGTGTTGCTATAGTATATCTATACTTCCCAGTTCCTTTTCTAGTAAAACCTGCGACACCAATGAAGTATGTCGATCCTTCCTTCAGGTTGCTCAACGTAATTATGGTCGAGTTTGTATCACTCTGCATCGTTTTGGTAACATTTGGTTTATCAAACGAAAGCCGGTATGTGGTTTCATAGCCCAAGATTCTTCCTTGCGCATCTTCAAGACGAATATCTTCCCGATTGAAGCTGATGCTGTGATCACGAACGTTCATTTTAAAGTTGTATGTATAAGGTCCTCTTGTAGGTACTGAGGAAATTAAAATTTAAAAGTAAGTCGGTTAAAGGCAAGGATTATTAATTTCATAGATGCTGAGTTTGTCACACGAATGCAATACCTTTCTAAATTCACAGTTAACCAACCAGAAGCCGTGTATACTGTCCAGATATCGTGCTATCTCAAGTCACTGACCGAATATCACAGCGATATCGTTGTCAGTTGGAAAAGTTTGGGTACGGTGAATACCTAATTTATGGCACGCTTAGGCGGGATATCAGGTTCGTTTGTATTCGCCATGGGTATTTTCAATCTCTGCTAGGGAGTGCCTTATACATGCTTTTATTTTCTCTAGACTTGATCACTGAACAGTGTTCTTTATGGTCCACCCTCTTGAGTTAGAGAAACTGCAACGTGGGTATTTTCAATCTCTGCTAGGGAGTGCCTTATACACGCTTTTATTTTCTCTAGACTTGATCACTGAACAGTGTTCTTTATGGTCCACCCTCTTGAGTTAGAGAAACTGCAACGTTTGCAAACTACAGCTGCAAGGATTATTATTATTATTATAATCGTATCTATAACAAAATTATCGATCGTGATTGGTTCTCCGCCCGCCTATTTGTCACGTAATCGGCGCGCGATCACGTGGGTGTCCAATTACAGGTGTCCGATTTGAACTTTTTGTAGTCGGACACCTGTAATTGGATACCCACGTGATTTTCAAGTCAATTACACGCGCTTTAATGGTTTCCTTAGCAAAGTTATCTACAGTTTTCAAACCTTAGGAAAAGCGCTACAGACGTTTCCGCTCAAAAGAAGTTCTAAAAAGACATTTTTAATTTCGAAATTTGTTATAGATACGATTGAGTAATTGGATTGAGTAATCGTGCTCGTAATTTCAAATCGGCCTCGCGCTTCGCGCTCGTCCATTTTGAAATTACACGCTTGATTACTCCCTGAATTGTACTCCACTCCGTCCAATTACGATTACTTATTAGTATAATTTCAGAGCTGAACAAAGAGTTTCCAGCAATCTGATTGGTTGAGCGATTCGTACTATGACGTTATATTCACCGCGCTACGCGGTGAATATAACATTTTCGTAGCCTGGCTACTAAGCACGCCAGCCCTGCCATCTCGGGAAGTAAATATAGCGGAAAGTTGGTGAATGAATTTTTCACCTATTTAGAAGACATCACTCTAAGTCCAGGATATTTGAAAGGATGGAGAATATTCTTAAGTGACTGCTGTCGTCTCTGCACCGAAAATCCTTCGAAGAACTCGTGTTCAAGGCAGTTAGGAATCGTAAACGCAGTGGTTACGTTGATTGCCAGCGGGTCAGATCGATTGACCGAAATCTGTTTTTCTGCAAACTCAAGCTACTCATTTTGAGACAGTTATGACAATTGTGGATGAAGTCAGCAGCGATAAAACAAAGGTACCAGATGAATTTATTTTTCGTAGTGTTTTGCTTGATTGTTTTCAGTTGTTTTACTGCCGAACTCGATGAGTAAACTGATTCACAATTGATGTACGCTTACATGTAAAGCCTCTTATTAAAGCTATACGGCTGCATACGTGTGTGCAAACGAGCAATTGGGTCTCTGTTTTTATGTTTTAATCTATTATTCTCTGTTGTTCAGCTCTGAAATTATACTAAAACAATTAGTCGCCTCAGGCTCGGTGAATATTGTCGAATAATCCCCTCGACAAATGCAACTGATCGTATCCAGAAGCTTAAATAATACCTCGTCATTTTCGAAATGATATACTTACCACCTTCATCTGTTTCGACAACTATGGTAACACTTTTATAGACGTCGCCATTCACATCAACCAGATAAACAAGGACTATGTGTTGACTGAACACCGGAAGGTCTGTCACATGGATTGAGGTGTTCGAGGAGTCCACTATACCAAGAAACGAACTCCCTGTACGTCCATCTTTGTTATACACTGGTGGCCTCGTTTGATTGAAGGACAAAATGAAGAAACCAGCTTGTAAGCCAACTGGCACGTCACTCCAATCAACAAATAAACTCTTCTGGCTGGTGTTGAAACCACGGATATTCCATGCACTTGAAGGGGAAAGAGCTACAACGTAAAGTAACGAGATGATCGATAACAATTTAAAAAGTAGGACAATGACCGTAAAAGAACGTATTTGCCGCGGAAGATCCGAGCAAAACCTGCAAATGCATGAGGGCTTTGTGTTTATTTGTCTGTTTGTTTTAAAAGTGATATGGAGAAAAGAGAAAGAAAATGAAATAAAAAGCTATCATTCCATTCGTGTATAAACCAACTTACCTCTAAACGCCAGTTTCTTGACTAATCTTTTCTTTATAGAAAAACAAAACGAAAAGGGGACTCTCTAGGCATACCTGAATGGAGGCTTCTTCTTATTATAACAAATTCTAGCCTCAGACGGCTGTATCTGCTGTACAGTTGGGTCTGTAGAGTAACGAAGTTTCCTTTGCCAAACTGCAATTCTACCACGCCCCGATGATCATCAAAGCATTGTTCACGAGTGAAGATCTCAGTACCATTACTTGAGAAAACCTTTAGAAATTCACTGAAAAAAAAGTAGCGAACGAATCAAGATGTGAAAGGTCCCTCGGTTTCTGGTCCTTTGTGCGACGCGAAAGAACGGGCAGGAGAGAAAAAATGAACTCTACGCCAACAAGGCAGTTTGGCACTAGTAGCAAAATACCCCTGACCAGTGCTAGACTAAAACGCCGGGATTTTGAATATATTTTTATTGTGATCTTAAAGAGAATGGTCATCATACTCTTCTTGGCTGGCTACTTAATTTCTCTTCAAAAGGTGCTGGAAAATGGCTATTTTTTGTAAGATAGATTCTATGTTTCGTCCTTCTGAGTTTGTTTTAAGTGACATAAAAGACGAAAAGGGCGTTATTTGAGATGAATAAGGGAGGTTTCATTTCACCTTGCAGG
This sequence comes from Micromussa lordhowensis, assembly GCA_964020085.1. Lineage (NCBI taxonomy): Eukaryota > Metazoa > Cnidaria > Anthozoa > Scleractinia > Lobophylliidae > Micromussa > Micromussa lordhowensis. The sequence goes on from OZ026600.1 coordinate 17,933,619, forward strand.
TAGTATAAAGTTTTGCTTTCTGTGGCGCTGGTTGCGTTTCCCAGTAGCTTTGTGTTCATTCTGTGTCTTTAGATAAAGGTACAGCATCCGCCTTGCAGATGGGAAATGGTCTGCCTACACTCGCCAACACAAATGCGTTGGCTATGCGAATTTCTAGCATGTATAGAGTGAGTGATGTAACAGGATTATCACGAAATTGCACATACAAGAAAGAAAGAGAAGCCTAAGGTTTGTTTGAAGAAATAAAGAAATTTCAGATATTCCTCGTGTAGGATAACAAAAATCACAGAAATCGGACAAATAGCGAGGTTAAAAAAATGCCACCTCAAGTCACTAAAACTCACCTCCCGCAGTAATCGAAACGGATTTCTTCCATTGAAAGAACGATGAATGCATTGGTGATGCCAACACTTCCAATCGTCCAGTTACATTGTAGCTCACTGTAGTCCGATTTATTAAGGTGGATTCTTCCAAAGGACTGGTTAAAATCACCAGCACAACCTAATGAAGCTAAATATAATGAAAAGGAAGTTAAAAACTGTCAACCTAGCTCTGATACTTTTGCTTGTTTTTTTTTTTCGTCAGTCGATTCTAACTCAGTTGGTGGAGCACTGCGCCGGTATAGCAGAGGTCAAAGGTTGGAATCCCGTTCAGGCCTGAATTTTTCCAGGCTTTAATTTCACAACTTGTGTATAACTGCGATGATCAATCATGTCTCCGTAATTCAAATTTATGATCTTTCTTATATTCGCTTGTACTCACCGGCTACGACTGAGAGCCATGGCGAACGAGGTCCTTCACCCACTGAAGTGAAAGCCGCAACCGCTACTTGGTACTTGCTTCCTCCATTTAAACCACGCAGTACCATCTGGAACACGTTTGGGTCGGTAATGGTAAAGCTTTCGGCATGATCCCCATAGATGTAGTAGTGGTAGTAGTAAGAGTCATCCCTGCTGTCTCTGTAGTAGACTATGTGACCTTGTATCTTGCCATTCGTATACTGTGGCTTGACCGCATCCCAAAGTACCAGAATTTCATTTGGTTGGAAGTTCCTTACGCGCACATTTGTAGGTGGCCCACTAGGAGCTAAAAGAAACGTTATGCAATGTTTTTTTTTTGTTTATTGTTTGTTGTTGGTTTTGTTATGGTATTGATTGTTGTTGTTGTTGTTGTTGGGAGGGAGGCTGTTGTTGTTATAAGTTTGGAATCTATCATCGTTGCGATGACCGATTGGGCGTCTTAGTGAGGGAGCAAGATTCAAGGATTCACTCATTACCGACCAAGTGTCGCAATGTTGTTTGTTTTTTGTTTTCGTTGTGTTGGCATGTCGTATAGTTTTTCTTTGTTAGATATTGTTTTTGTTGGGGAGGAGGAGGCTATAACCATTGCACTACCTACTGGGTTACGCAGAAATAAGGGAGCAAGCTTGTATAACATGGCTATTACCTGGCTCAACATTGCATCGCAGCTGTGCTATTCATATCTTCCTTGCGATAATTTACCACCATAATAGACAAGGGAGCGCATTTTCTAAATCCCGCCGAGGTCACAGCAATTTTTCTATGGCTTTATGTGGTCACCCATTTCCTATCTTAACAAGACTGACACCCCTCGAGATCATTGCTTACTTCCATCAATACATAATATTTTAGAGTCAATGAGCTAATTTGCAGCTTGTAAAAGTAAGTTTATACAAAGATAATTACTCCCTGAACTTTAGATTGTTGCCACACGTTCCTTACCTCCTTCTCCAGTCGTGATAGTTTGGATTTCAGTGGAATAAGTAACATTCTCGACGCCTCCCGTGAACGCAATTACTTGGAATTCATACATTCGGTGTGGCTTTAACAGCTCCCTTACAAAATAATATCGATCGTACAAAGACTTGACTCTGAACAGAACGGACATATTAGTGTTTTTCTCGGTGAACATAACCATAAAGTGAGTAATGGATACATTGAGAGGAAAATCTGTCCACTCCACCCTCGCTGACGATGACATAATGTTTAGAACTGACACATTCCATGATGAAAGGTCCATATCTGTCAGAAAAGAATAGGTAATTAATAAGACACCTGCAAGCCAAGCAGATCAATTATTGCGAGAAGAATGCTATCTGGGAACTCCGTGATCTACTCAGCCATGGTGTTAACCTTCTCAAAGTATGATCTCCAGATTGGAAAATTCTTAGAAGTCAGAGGCAAATTCAAAGCTTTCATAATTCGTAATTCTGTTGACAAACTCGTTAATCCCTTACCACGTATGGAATCTAGTGCTACTCTTTACCTATAGAATAGATAGATAGAATGATTGATTTGTTTGATACCTATCAAGGGTTTGTCAAGTCCAAGATACCAGATTGAAAAGCCACTTGAAGAGATATAGCCCTCCGTATATTGAAGTGCTAATTCTGATTGGTCGCCGTAAACAACAAGAGAAAAAGGCCCTTTGTAGTTGCATAATAAGGTGTCATTATTGAGCTGGGCGTCTTCTCCAGTCGCCACGCGAAGCCAGTTATTTGATCTGGTTGGAACAAAAAAGTTATCACGGTTACATAGGTAGGTTTTAGTCTGCGTTTCAACCTATTGGCCATCCGCTCAGTAGATATCTCCGGTTACTGCATGTAGCATGAAGGGACTAGGAGTAATTTTATTCCTTCCTGGATGAATATAGGCACTCAGTGACAAGACGAAGCTCACCTGCAATAAGGGCCATTTCCATATACATTAAAGGAATTGAAATTTATCCATATCGCTTTGACAGCGCTCCCTCCAAGTTGCGGCTCAATTGTCCAGTGGCAGTAATGATATCCTCGAAAGGAACATGGGTGATTAGGGCTGTATAGCGAACCGTTTTTCGCAGTCAACGTACGTCGTGGTTCGCAAGCTAAAAAAAAATCAACATTGCAGCTTCTATTTTATCAGCTGGGCACACCGTTATCCAAGAGCAAGCGTTTTCAACAGGCCATTTTCGAGCTAGCTTTTGCCTGTGTGTGAAAAATAAAAGGGCTCGTCCTGCGAAACCATTCCTATGAAAACATGTTCCGCCTAGAGGTCCATTCTCATGTTAATCGAACTCAAGGTAATGGAATGGAAATGGAAATGGCCAATAACTTTGAGCCATGAAAATTAGTGTAATCACATATACAAATCCCTGCACGTCCTCTCCCGTGGACAATTTTAGTTCAAGGTATCAGTGCCCCCCTTCAACGACCAACCTGTTTTGACAGGCTGAGTATTACGCTTTTCAAAGGTATGTTGGGAGAGAGAGGGAGAAAAATAGGAAACGAAAACTGATATTAATGCCGATATACCTTTGGCTTGTAATTATGCAACATTTGTTTTCCAATTTGGTCTTAGGCTAGCAATTTAAGGGAAATTCATGCGTTCTAGCACTTAAAACTACCTTAACACAGTTAATTTTCTGACTCCCGGTGTAGTTAAATTAAACAAATCACGACGCCTACGAATGGGCACTTACTGGTAAACACGTATTCCGAATCATATGGTCCAGTTCCTTTAGACGTAAACCCAGCGACCCGTATTCTGTACTTTGTTCCTGGCTGGAGCCCAGTTATGATGTGACTTCTGGTCGATGCACTGACGTTGACCTGACCGGATGATTTTGGGATTCTATAGCACGAAGTTTCGTACCAAATGTTATAGCCAAGAAGTTTGCCATTTTGATATTTTTCTTCAATTGGATATATTGAGATATTGATGCTGTCAACTCCCGGATGTTTCTTGTTGACGTACACGTAAGGACGTCTACTGGGTACTACGACGAAGAGAGAGAAAAACAAAACACAACTTGACGGTAAAAAAAAAACATTTTTAACGGTAGTAGTAGCAAAAAGGGTATTTGTATATTTTTGGTAGCTTTTTGAAAGCAAAATTAATTTATTCTTGCACTGGGACATATTAGCGGGACTAGCCTATAGCGATACTCGCTGTTTACAAATTTTGCCAACCACTGAACAAAAGAATTCTTTGTTTTGACAGCCAATAAATCTCTGGTTGGCACATTAATGACAATAGGTGACGTAATGGTTAGTATCGCTATTGGAGTGTTAGTGCAGAACTGAGCAATTTCGTATTTATTAGCATCACGACGTGGCACAAGTACAAAATGCTATTGTTTGCACGAATTGGGATTCCTTGCGATTAGGTTATAAAGACTTCTGTAGCACGAAAGTTAAAGAATTGACTTCTCTGCAAATCAGTCTGTATGGTATATCTTTAAGCTGATTTATTATCTCTTAAGTTGGGGTAATACTGACAAAAAGAATAATTGAGGTGGGAGACGTTAATTAAGCAAACGATTCACTGTCCAGACAATAACAGTTTTTCTGCTGCCTCTTGGTGAATGTTTAACCTGTGTTAACAATGTATGGCAAGGGCATTCCTATAGAGGGTGCAACAAATTAGCATTACGGGCACACAACAAGCGAATACCTCTGCTATGGGGTTTTGGATTCGTCAGCTCACAAGCAGAAGTAGTCAGTTGAATTCTGTCTTCACTTTTTTCACACCTCTCATTCTTATCCTGGTCATATTCTTTTGCTTAAGAGACAGTGGAGTTTTTGTCCTCTTTTCTGCTGGGTAGGGTCTTAATAACAGTAATGTGTAATTTGGATTGGATCGAAATTGTTTTTGAAGCAGCTATGTGGCCAGCCACATCGTCAAAGTTTGTCCAATCAGACGAAATGTTTGCATTTCGTCGATCACCGTTCCCAGCAAACAAAGCAAGCCCTAGCAATAGTGTTCATTCAGTTGTGTTATTATATGGCTAGCTCTGTGAGCGGGCAAGATGAAAATCCTGGCGCTGTGATTGGCTACCCGATCGGGCAAGATGGAGCTATCTTGCCCGCTCGGGACTACCCGCCTCGTCCCGCAAGAAACATTTCCCCGAAAGCCATATAATAAATCCTGTATTGACCAAGCTTGTTCGATCAAGATGGCTTGATATTGGCCTCGTTCTTTTTTTTGCGTGTTTATGGACCACGACTCCGTCTCTGTCCATAAACACCCAAAAAAGGAACTCGGCCAATATCCAACCATCTTGACCTCACACTTGGTCAATAACCCATACATATTGCTCTTGTAGAGAGGCCGTATGAATGTCTTTTTGATAGACTGAACACAACAAACCATCGGGTATGTTTGTTTGCATCACGTGTTTCGTCTTGCTTAACTTTTCACACTTACCACCTTCCATCAATAATTCTGAACTCCTGTATAATTGTCCTAGTACATCCAGAACAGCAGCGAAGAGACGATACTCAGTGCCACCTTCAAGTCCGCCTATCGTTATGGACGTGACGTTTGGGTAAACAATGTCCCCTGCTATCTCTTTACCATCGGTAGTTTCTGCTATTGCAACATAAGCCCGAACCTGGTTTCCGAGAACTAACTTTGGCCATTGAAAGGTTATACTCGATTTTGAGACATTTACGACGGTAACATTCCATCCATCCACCTGCGGTGCTGTAAGTAATATTGAAAGGCATTTGTAACTTAACTATCAAATATCTGCCATCTATGGCTGATCAAGGGCAGTGGAACTTGGATAGTTGTGGTAATCCTTATGCACATGCAAATCACGTGACAACGATCACACCACTCCATCTAACGCTTAGCCTGCGTGGCAGGCGCTAGAAAGGGGAAGGGAGGGGGAAAAATTGGGCGCGCGCAGAAAATGACCCTCCTTTCCACCATCCCGCCTCCCCGCGTCGCCGCCTCCTCTGCCGTTTCTAGCGCCCGCCACGCAGGCTATGTAACGCGCACGCTTAATTGCACTTGTAGTTGGTGTTCGGTTAGCTCTTTGTGATTTCGACCAATCACTTAGTTTTACCCATTTTGTCTTCCTACTCACTAGTTATTGCAAATGCCTCCTTGAAAGATAATTCAAATTAAAAAATAGTCACACGAGTTCATATTGCTAAAGGACTACGGATAACAGACTCAAACCATGCTTTGTATACAAATAATGAGCTTATAATTGGATATGAATTTAAAAAACTACTGTAGTTTTTCTTTTTTTAAACAGAATATCTGACCGTAGGGAAAGTTTGCGAAAAATACTTCTGTGCGAATGCCCTGACTAGCGAGAAAGTCCATCACTTTCTCCATGGATATCGACACACACGAAACGCAAGAATCGTAATTCTCGGCTGCGACGTGACCAATACTTTTGCTTCTCGCGTGCTCTCTAAACCCTTGCTTGTATCCATAACTGCAGCATAGATGCATGTAATTGCTTTAACAATTTTTTTTTAAGTTGTTCTGGCTTGTGAAAGTTGTCAACGTTACTTACACAGGTAGCCTGACCAAAACAAATCACATTCCCCTTGTTAAACTATGCGCATGGATAGATTTATTACTAAGCCAAATGGGCACAACTTGTTAAAAAAAATTATAAATGTTATGCTCTTTAGTAGTGGAGCCGTGAGTTGATGATCATCCAAGAATAGCAAGCCGTCAAACAATGGACTTTTCGCGGTGGGGCGGCCATTTTGAATTATTGTGTTTCAAATAGCTATTATGAGATGCTTAGGGGCAAATTAGTATGGATTTGCCCCCCAAGCATCCCACAATAGCTATTTCGAACAGTAGAATTCAAAATTAAATAGCCGCCGTATAGCCAAAAAGGTCCAAATATAAACAATTCCTGGAGACATCTACGGCGGTATTGGAATTCTTTACCTTTGTCAATACTGCCGTTAAGTATGGCATATCGGGCAGTAAAGGTATCATACTTGTTCCTCGCTTGAACTTCGACAGAGACATTCAGGGTTGAAGTGAGAAACGCCCCTTCAATAGGTCCACAGTAGTTGTTCAAAAGCCTCTTACCATAGCCATCCTTAACGTGTACACTAAAACTGGAAAATGAAAAAAAAAATGAAATTGTACAATTAACTTGTTGATATTGAACGAATTTCACCTGAATACCTTAAAGGTTTCACTTATTAAATAGCGTTTGAAGCTCGAATAATGTCGACTAGGCCTTGTAGCTCATCTCAGTCGTCTCCAGCTGCCATTTCGTTGGTACGTCTGTTGCAATTGTACCTCTAGCTTTCTGGCTCGGTTGTTTGAGCGGGGAGCTGTTAACATGTGTCCATCCGCACAAGGATGTCAACATTAGTTCGATTCTATCACGGATGTCAACAAATCCCTTCTACACCTAATTCTGATTTTAATAAAAAGTACCTGCAAACCAGCAAATTCGACTGTCTGTCGGCTAACGAAAAATGTCCATACCATACGAAATTAAACCCCTTCTGCATCTTCTCAGCGAAACAGCAGATCGTTGATTTAATAGACGACATAACAGCTAGTTTTGATTCTCGGCATAAAAAGTGACCTGCTCCGAATGCTTGTGAAGTTTCTAAGGGTGAATAAAGTTTAGTACATTCATGGCTAAGCCCACCGTTTGCACTTGTAACATGGAATTGATGATAAAGATATTTTTGCAAAATAAACAAAAATTCGCCTAGTGCGGTAGGGGCCTATGTTCGAACAATTTCAAAATGATAATTTTACATCACAGCAATATATTTTGTCATTTTTTTTTCCGTAACTGAGAAGTGCAACGAAGACTCAATACAAGTACTAAGACCATAGTAAACGTGCACTCACGAGATAATCAACAAGTTAAATAATAGTGACTCGATCCTCATCTTACCTACAAACATAACTTGGATCAATAACAAGAATCACGTGATCACCATTCATTTCAGAGATGTCGCCAATGTTCCATTGACACTCTGTCTCAGTTATTTTGTCGCCCCTTTGGAAGGAGAGTTCTCCAAGTGGTTCCTTCACTAGACCACCGCATTCTGAGTAATAAGAAGTTATGGTAAGTTGATAACTTGAACTTCGGTCCCTTTTTGTATTGATGGAACTGTTTTCATTATGAATAACTTGGAAAAGTCGGATTTTATTTTTAGTGATGGAAACCTGAAAATGGTGATCTATTTTTTGTTTAAAGCAGGTAAGTTTCTAACGAAAGTGTGGTGCTGCGTCGGTGGGGAGTATTACAAGATAATTTGGATTTATCAACTGAGTTGATAATGTCAACGTTTCGAGCATAAGCCCTTTGTCGGAGCGAATCCTTTTCAGTAGTGTCTCTCGATTCGCTCCGACGAAGGGCTAACGCTCGAAACGTCAGCTTTTGAATCTCTTTACGGTGGCCAATTCACATTATCAACTCAGTTGATAAAACCAAATTATTTTTGTTTAACATTACTATATAAGTGCATTGAAGTAGCAAAAGGGTTGGGAGGGGGGGGGGGGGGGTACGTGCATTTTGAAGCTATATGAGAGCGTTTTATGTATAATAAATACACATGAAAAAATTACTCGATTCTGATTGGCTGAGAGCAGTGCAGCTCAAGTGTAACACCAGTGCAAAAAGTGTAACACCGGTGCAAAAAGTGTCACACCAGTGCAAATTACACATCGTAATTCTGGGTAATGATTGGCAGAAAGACAATGAGAAATTTTGTAGGCCAACGATATCATGTAAAGCAGTGACAAAAGTTTTGTACGGAAACTGTGAAAAAAGTTTTCTGGAATGCGAAAAAAATGGCTTCAAGACACATCTTCCGGCAATTTTTCTGCGCGAATTTTTTCATGTTTGTATTATTAATAAGTATTAATTTGCACTTGTGAGTTTTTCAAAAACTCACTCGTGCAAATTAATTCCAAATTGATGTCGAAACCGTATGATTACCTATACTAATGAGTGATACAAGCACTAGGTTGTGATTTAACGCTGAAAAAAGTTTGGCAGAATGTTCTCAAATTTCGCTGACCGGCATTTGAAAAATCACTTAAAACTAATTACAGTTTTCAGTCCCTAATCTCGGGTCTGTACGATAATTTAATCTTCGCAGAAGAAACTAAATCTTAAGATTTGACTAAAAATGAAACAAACTAGTCATACGGTTCCTTTAGCATTTAATTGTACTGTATTGAAGGCTCGATACGGAAACATGGATCCTTTTAGGGAGCGGACAGACATTATATTATCCCATAACTACACCTACCTGCCTTTACCAACGGCCCGCAAGTAATCCCTACATCTTGATAGTGGTCGCAGTAAGGATTGTAAACACCAGTCTTAGAGCAGTCGAGTAGTGACGTCTCGTTTCCTTGACAGTCATATTTTTCGGATAAAATGGACCCATTGCCCATACCAAATTCTCCATAATACAATTGGTAAATCATAGGAAGGCCAAGCTGATTACACAATAATTGACCCTGTTTATAACCGAACGTGCTGCCGCAGACGGTCGCCCAAGAGCCATTGATGTAGATCTCCACCCTTCCTTGACTGGGAACACCTCCGTCGACTAAACGAGCGTCGCCTATAAAGAGAGTTAATGTGTAGTCTCAGCCACAGCACGCAACATACGATTGTTAACAATTACTTGTTAACAATTGTCAGTTGATTGTTGATGGTGGTTTCGTCTGTCAATTTTTTTTAGTTTTGTTTTTTCACGTCCGTTTTTGTCCGTTCGTCTGTTCTTCGTTTTGCTAAGATGCTATTTGATTCGATCTATTTGTTTAACAGAACGATTGCAAAATCTGCCAAATAATAAATTATTTGTACCACCCTCTATTAAAATCAGCTCGCGATAATATAATATAAACAAAATTATAATAAACTTATATATCCATACATCAAGTACTATTTTGGAGTTACTTATGTTTAATTTTTGACTGATCATAAGTAGAAGTTGATTTATAGGGGGGGGGGGGGGGGAAGTAGACAAAAACTGGCTGTAATGCACTTCTATTGTTTAGAAAACTGTGTCCGAAATGGCCACCTTTTGTTTAATTACTTGTCAAGATCGTTATTGCGTGGTTTGTGGAAAGCAACCAATATAGCTTTTCCGCATAAAGAACCTTACAAATGCAAATATGCAATTCATGACCTTTTAATGCATCTAAATGAGATGGCTATTGCGTCTTTTTCAAGAAAGAGTCGTAAGTTGAAGCACATTATGAAACCAGATAAATTTTAAAAGCAAATTGTTGTTCCTCAGGCATAGAAGATCTTTACAAAATCGTTGTAATAAGACTAACGATTCGATCCAATGCTCTTTATTAATCACATGATAGCTTTGTCGAGACTGTTTCTTCTTCGCTACAGGTCTTGGAATATATGGCGTTCAGTCACTGAGAAATATGCGCAATTCTAGGTCAGTTCTTTACAGGCCGTTAAAATCGAAAGGGCGGGAAATTTACATGTCTAATGTTATAATGGTGCATTTGCATCTGCAAGGTTGTGGTGCAGAAAGAGTCTGATCAATCAATCAGTCAATCACAAAATCAATGGAATAGGACAGTTGCAGGAGCGCGAGTAGCGAACTGCTCGTAGCAAACTGATCGAAGCCAAACCAGAAATCCTTTAAGCCCCCAGCGTGATCAATCGAATCGAAATTGTTCCAACGGAATCGATCAAACTCGAACCATGAATCACATCTGGTTATTTAGTGTTAAACAAAAATAGTTTGGGCTTCCAAACCGTTTAGTCAACGACTGTGTGACCACGTTCGACGAACAGTTTCCGACCTAATCTGCCAATCGGGTGTTAAGTTAAATGAGTTTGTACTATAGATAAAAACGTTTTCATTATGGACAGTTTTTTTTTAGTTTAAAGAATTGGAAGTGCAGCTTAATGAACTTAATTCGAGAGAAGTGCTATGAGGTCATAGTAAGTAAGATAGAAGTCTCGAAAATAGTTGAATAAGCATCCAAATATAAATTCTTCTAAGTTTAAGTCTTAGGTACCATGATTTGGATCCGCCAACACCGAGACCACTGCCCCTGAAAAATAAAGAAAACATAATGTTTAATGCATGAAACCAGGACTGCTTGAGATCAATAATTAATATACATGCAAGAACAGTATAATGCAAGTTTGATCCAACCTCAACTGTTCACGATGGCTCAATCTCCTAGTCCCAGTAAAAGAGTCAAAACTAGTAGAAAATACGTCGGATGTTTTACAAATATCAACGGTCTAGATAAAATGCCATATGGCTGTTGAAATCTGCATTCGCATATGGAGTTTTGGTTCGGTATTGTGGCCATAAAAATGCAACTCCAACATACCATCTTTACCTGCCAGTTGGTCTAACAAAATTTGGAAAATCTTATGCATCTGAGATGTTCCAAGAAGTCAGTTGGAAATTCCTGATCCCATGCCACGCTTATGAAAAGATTATTAAAATGAATTAGGCTGGGCAAACAGGCTGGTTAGATCCTGCTTCTCGCATTCTGCTACATGTATTCGGCCTCCCGTACATTGAACCTTTGGACGGGAGTGTTGGGGCTTTGGTTTTGCGGATTTGGTTTTTTGCTGTTTTCGGACTTAACATTGCGGGTTGTCGGTTTTGGTGTCTTGTGCGGTTTGCAGGTTTTCTCGAATTTAGTCTTTGGTTTTCGGGTTTTGTCAACAATAATGGTGGTTTTTTCGGATTTTTATGTCCAAAGCATTTTACAATTTTTTTATGGTTTTGCCAAGGAAGCTACACCCTGCAGCCGCGCTAAAGCTGTATCTCCAAGAGACCTCTTAAATAGCCCTCTACCCAGACTTTCTTTTTGAGGAATGCACGACAAGTCTAGTCTCTTTGGCAGACGTTGTTTGGGTCGTAACGGCTGCTAAGCAGACTATGAAAAGCTAAAGATAACATCAAATCAAAAGACTATTTCTCAAATATTACGCGGCTGGGATAATATCTTGTGGACTTTGATCTTAGGCTGTTGGCCATCGAGTAGCTCTATTGCGAGTTGCCTCTCTCCCGTTTTTGTCGCGGGAATAACACTGCGCTCACTGGCTTCGTTCACGTGGAATAACTTAGAATCCTCGAAGGCCTGTTGTGATCTAACAATGGAAAACATCTTTAAACAGACAGGTTCGCTGCTTCATTGCGAAACTGTTGCCATCGGGAACTACGTGACTAATATATTAAATACACAATTAGCGGACGGCCGTTTTTACTTACCCTGAAGATGACCTAGTGTCGAAAGCGTTCAGTATTTTTAGTTTTTCACTTTTTTAGCCTTCAGTAGAAATTATTTTAAAACCGCGGTTTTTCGGTTTCTAACACGACTCCTCCTTTGTCTTCTGACTCATGCCTTTTGTCGTTGCGTTGTTCGCAAAACTTAGGGGGCTTTGAATCCATGACAATCAAGATAAACATTAGCTGTACTGTAAATTCATTAACCTTTTGCCTATTTCTTGACCTACAGATTGTCATGGGAGTCTATTTCATTGCAACTGTCGACTGAGTTTGCCGGCAATAAGCCATTGTCCAAAAATAACGCGGTTTTGACGATGTTTGCAAATAAAAAACTCAGTCTTACAGTTGTCAACGAAAAGCCGCTGGTTAGCTTCGCGTGACCAAGGCGCTGTGGGATAGATGGACTAAACAGAGAGTACAGTGCGACGGAAAATGACTCCGACTAAATAAAGTTGTATGGGTGGAAGAGCAATAAACGGCTGAAACCTTCAATAAATTAAAGGAAGTATCGATAGAGCCGAGCGTTTCTGCTTGCACAGTCGGGGTTGCAGTTGACTGTTTTCTTCTTTATCAAACAATTCAGCAACAGCCCAGTACATGTGTGCTCATGTTAACAACACAAGCGGATTTGGCTGGCCAACATTATTCGAGTTACCGAGAAATGTATACCATATATCTTGACATGAACCTTAGAGGCTTTTATGTCTATCTTTTCACCATATTACTAACGGGTTACCTGCATGTTAATAAGGATGGTAGTTTCTTTCTTTCAGATGACTTGACTCGAGATAATTTTCAATTTTACAACACTTTACAAGTAGTATTAAGACATTTTTCTCCGCTTACCTTCGTGAAACCAACAAATTACCAGGCAAACAAACAAAGGCCAAAGATCCTGCATCGCAGAGGAAAACAACAGTTTTTTTTTGCATTTAGTATGGATCTAGTTGCTTGTAATGCACGCTTGATTTCATTTTGCGTCATAAAATAGTGCTTTTAATAACGGAAACATTCTTGAATAATTGCACAAGTCACAGCTGCGTGCTTAATTGCGAGCACAAATAATGAATAGCCTTCGGGATAACGGTTATGTTTTCTCATGGTATTAGGGGGTAGTTTCGGTCAGTTGTTATCCATACACACCTGATTTCAGATTTTCATTCAGTGTAATTATACTCAACTTAAGTCGAAAAAAATGTTTTCAACTGATCAAAGGTTGTCCTCTCAGTTCCAATTTTAAAATAAGGTTGCGCTAGACTGATTTTTCTCCATAATTAAAAAATGACAATCATTCCAACCTGAACACGAACTAGGTAAGTTTTTATGTCAAGTCGATCGACAGTTAACTTCAGTAGAAACTGGCTATGCTGTGTGTTTTCTTTGGCTTTCTGGGCATCGTTCCCAGCTTACATATTTTTATACAAAAGAGTGCTTTCATCCGTCAAGTGGCTTTATACTATTAGGAGGTATGATAAGTTTCACGCCACATCTTACCATATCCGCTGCGTCACTCTTTTGAGGGGTTTTGTCTGAACAAGTTTTAAACTACGGCCTATTAATTCGCCAATGCTCCCTTATAATCACCCATTTACGGCTGAGTTGTCAAGCCTGGAATAATTCACAGGTGAAGTACGTCAGAGCACGCAAAAAAACTGGGTTTCTTAAAACGCTTTTTTCTGACGCTTGAGGCCCGGATACACGCTGCAATATTACGCGCGCAATGGCTCAATTGCATCGTGTATCTACCCCTGAAATTGTTGCACGTAATTTTGCCAGCAACATTGAGCACAACAAATTTCTTCGTGTATCCACCATCTGTAACATTTCGTGCAATAGTGTGACGCAAATGTCAGTGTTCAGGCAATCTCAATCTCACATTCAAATTTAACAGCTGACCCAAATGTCGCCCGTAGTACGTTTCACGTAAATTCAAGTTTGATAATCGCAAAAAAAAAGAAGGCGATGGCTTAGTCAGCCGCAGAAGAAACTACGCTAATTGACTATTACAGAGGTAAGTATTTTTTTCCAAAGCCTTACCTGTTCGGTTTCATTAGAAGTTTGTAATTCGAAATTATTAGGTGTAAAAGGAGTTAAGGTCCTTCTTTGCTTTAGGTCAACTTTCATTTTGGATTGCGTGATGTAAACATGATCGCATGAGAGCTTGGAAGCTGCTCATCAAATATTGCGCGTTTTGTTGCAACCTTGTAGCCATGTCGAGTAGAAAATGTTGCTTGCAATGTTGCGCCGTGTACCCGGGCCTTTAATACAAATGAAATGAGGTCGTCATTTTATCGAGCTATGGACGAGCTTGCGCACTCGCATTTTAGTAAGCTTTTGATACATCATATCAAGTCGCAGAGTAAACAAAAAATAACTTGTGCGTGAGTTCTATGCATTTTTGCATGGTCAAGTGCTCCCTTAATAGTAGCGGCTTACGCGAGTGTTGGGATTGTCATGTTGTCGAATTTTTCTTTGGCGTCAGCAAATAAACACCATTCACTGGTGAAGGCCCCCTAAGGTCAATTCGCATTCTATTTAGGGTAAAATGACTTCAGAAAAACATTTGCAATTTAATTATCTTTTTACATCCCAAACGCAAGCAAGTAGCAAGGAATGTCAATGGTCATATTGGTTTGTCTGTGGAAAGAACTGCGAAGTACTTCGGGAAATTTTTGTTAATCAAAACCAGCGGATTAACCTGAGCGTTTCAAGATACCTTTTTCATGTTCTTAGGAAATACAAACATATAAAGGCTGAGTTTATCCCACTTCTTAAGCTCTTTGCAGTTTACTGCTGAGTAATGGATTGCCTCTAAGGAGCTCGCATGGCCATGCTGTTTTGGCGCTACATTTTCAGTCTGGAGGTCTCTCCGTGCAGCTTTTCCAATAGCCGTTTCGAAATCAACTTTTTGGCCACGCCAAAAGGTAGTCCCTCCGCAAATGTTAGGATTCCATTTAAGCTCGAGGCAATGTATGAATTTTTAAACTAATTAAAACCTAAAGCAGCCTCGTCTCACACTTGTTAGGATTCTATATATAATTAGTTATATTGTACTAAATATAACATATCGAAACAGATATATGAAGACATGAATGATGATCGCAGTTGTATATACACGCAACTTAAGGGTTGTCTCAGCATATCTTTCTCCGCAGTTCATATCTTTCTCCGCAGTTCAAGCATTTGTTCTTTCATATGTTCACTTCTATACCGAAATAGTGTCCAATTCTTGCAATATTTAGCTAAATGGTCAAATAAAAAACACTTGTCGTAGTTTCCCAAGAGGCACCGTATCGATTTCACTTGGTTATTCGACTTGGAAACTGCACTTATTTGAAATGAGAATGGTGTGAAAACACAATAAGCCGGAAAATCATAAAAATTACACACAATTATGCGTTTCTGCTTGTAAACTTATTTGTGTTGCAATTGCGAGCATGGTTTTTCGTGAGCCTTACTTCTACTGTCTCTTTGATTTGAAATAGCCATGAAATTCTGCTGAAGTTTGTAACTAATATCATGAGATGTTTGCTTCGCTTACCTTCGTAGAACCAGCAAATTAGGAGGTAAACAGCTAAAGATGAAAGCTTAGCCATCACATATAAGCAGTGTTTGTACAGTCTGCTTCGAGTCCTTTTGAATGATTAACGCTCTCGCGGTTTGACGTATTTTTTCCTTCTACGTAATCTGATTGAATAATTTGCTAAAACTTCGCTCAGACGGACTGAGACCGCAAAATCGTTTAAATGAAAAAACTCCAATCGCAAGTATACGTGCCCACGGATACACAAGAAGACAAGCGACCTCGCTCTAGCGTTTCTTTGGGAAATAACAGATCATGCCTTTAGAAAAAGTGGAATTCGAACGAGTTTTTCGTTTTCGCTTTATTTGTTTCATTAAGGCATCGATAAACTTGCACGGGCATGCCTGCTAAGTGTGATATTTGGCGTGGCAACGGATCAACAGTTCCGCATTGTAACTAGCTTGCCAAGTCAGTGAAACTACTAATTGCGTCCGGTGTTAGGCTCGAGAAACTGATGGAATGTCTATTTTTTTGTGTTGTCAGCAAATGAATATTGAATCAAAGGTTTATGATATATTTTCGCCAGCGACAGTCTTATGAAGATCAATTTATTCACGAGAGACGAGAAACTGAACACGAGTCTTTACAAGCAAGCTGTTTGTTTGTTTGCTGTTTTTTTTTTCAAAGGATAATCTAGTCATGCTGGTCCTTTCATTTGTGGGCAGAATTTCCAGCAGCTCTGGATCAAAACGCTAGTACTGATTAACAATCGGACGTATATGGAATCATTATGCCATAAGAAATAGAAACATAGAAACAGAACCTTACGAAAAATTACAAACCATTGTGTTGTATTTGACACATTTTTCCGCGTTCGGTCAGTATATAAAACTGTTTGGGCACACGCTCATCGAAGCAAGCTGGCTTAAAAGCTTTACGGACCTTTTAAATCAATTCTCCCCAAATACCAAAACTCCTAAAGACAATTACGTCCGGTATAAGAATGATGCACACTTATGCTGTGTGAGATTATTTTTGACTTCCTCGATAAACTATGATCAAAGTATAAGCGTGTTGAAAGGCATAAACAATGCAAGGACAATTTTCACTTAAAATTATCACTTTAAGATAACGTGTCATTGGGGGGCGATGGTTTTTGTATGGTTTTAGTTCAAAGAGAGACAGAATAAAAAATTCTTTTCCTTTGCATTTTTGCGACTCTCTTCGAGTTTCTGGTCGTATCGATCGCAAACGATTTGAAACAGATTCATTCCATTTACGTTATTTAAATCATGTAAAGTTATTACCGATGGCTAATCTACGATTTCATTTGTTTTAACATCTCTGATTTAAACATTGTGAAAGCGTTCTCGGGATTCAGTCCTCCGCACCTTTGCGTCTTTTTTAAAATTATGATCAAACTAGTAGGCGCTATAAAATGACACATGAAAAAAGGGATTTTAATAGATACACAACTGAGCCCCCATTTGGCGAGGAAATAAACGCTCGGATATTTGTACGTGGACATTAACTGTTCTAAGAAGGGAACGGTTTTCCAAAAGTGCAGCTCGAGTAAAACTGTGAGATTTGATGAACAAATCATGTTTGCAAGGCATATTGAGCCACGTTGCACATTTAAGACAAATTGCGCATGAGCAAAAACATATGCTGGTATACAATGTCCGTAGCTTTCTCTTTCAGTTAAAAGAATATCATAAACATTTCTTTGTAGCCTTTACTCAGACAAAGAACTTTCAATGGGAGAAACCATTTTTTTTTTCTTAAAAAAACATCAGTTACATATGATATGCTTTTATTTCTCTGTGAAAGCTGGAGATCAGTCAACGCCGAAGAGAGTAAACCATATATCAGACTTCATAACACGCTGTTAGCTAAACTGGCGGGAAGGTTTTTCTGCTGTATTCGTGTGGTAGCCTAAGCCAACCTGGCAAATTCTCAGCTCTTTCAATGGGACGATAGCAATCTATAGAACTTTATCAATAATGCGAATGCTTTACCAAATCCAAATTATACCTTCTTGATCAAATTACTTAGCAAACATTTTGACTTAAATTGTCACTGGATTGTTGCCAGCATACACTACATCGAAAGTGAGTAACTGTATTGAGGAGTAAGCGAACTTTGAAAATGACTTGATACAGTACCGCTCAGAGAAACGCGTGAACCTAACACGTTAGGGAAAACACGCAGGCCATTTTCATCGCGTTAGGGATGCATTAAAAACGCACGTGGAATGTTCGCTTATCTCTGAGCGGTACTGTACGTTACTACTACTGAATCATAATTCCCCATTATAGAAATCAACTCATTACATAGCCCATTGCAGAAACGTGAGAGGACTGGGACGAGTTTCTTATATTGATTAGATTGAAAATCTAAACATTTCAACTGAAATGTTACTGAATGAAAAGCTACCCAGCCAAGTTTGAGAGTTTTCAGTTGAAAATTGTTCAAATGGGAGAATCTCAAAAGTTGCAAAATTCCATACAAATCCTTATCACTGCTTATAATTTTGTGGCTTGTCTACCCAATCCATACAAACTCTCTATTTTAGGTGATATTTGAAGAGCTACCATTTTGCCATTTTCCTTCTCTAAATACTTCTATTCTTGGTAAATATTCTCAAATTTAGTTGATCTTTCATTTGAATATCTTAGTTTTTCAAACAAACGGAAAACAACCATACTCTTTCCCAGTCCTCTCACGTTTCTGCAATTGCCTATTGTTTCCCAACACCAGTAATATATTCACCTGCAATAGCTATCATGATCACGATCCAAACGAAAATTTTCAAATGACATCATTATTGTTGCGGTGGGGCCACTCGGCTTAATGGACCAGCGACAGTACTGAGGTCCTCTGTAACGGCAAGGGTAATTAGGCGCGTATATTGTCCCATTTACTTCCATCAATGTGCGAGGTCCTCCACAAGCTTAGAAAAAGGAACAGAAAAAGTTAAGCATAGCTTCAAGTTTCCGTCAACTGTTTCTGTGTCAGTTCATCCACTTATGTCCAGGTTTGACCCTAATTAGATGCACGGCGAGTTTTGACATCTAACACAAAGTGTCCCTTTAAGTCTAAGCCTTTGCTACCTATTTCTAACAATAAGGTTAGGGTAAAGATTAGTGTTATTTTTATCTTAGGGTAAATGCAGCTGTTAAGCCTTACTTGAGGAGCAGCATTTGGGGGACACTTTGTGACATTAATTGTCTGTATTCTGAGAAACGAGTGATGTTAAAGTTGGGGAGAAGAGCAAGGGGACACTTCATGACGCTTATTGAAATTCGCGTGCATCTAATTAGGGTCAAACCTGGACATATCTGAGTTCATCTTCACCTGGATCGCCCAGGAACTTCAATCAAGTACGTATATTGTTGCACGCGAAAAGACGAAACATGGAAAAGTTCGTTCTAATTCTAGGAATCGGAAGCCAGATTACGAATCAGCCGGTGCTGCTATGTCGCTTAGAGCAAGAAGCTACTTGGAGCCCAATTTTGTTGGCTTTCCCTAACAACATTGTGGGTAACAAATTACTTCTTACCCACATGTGTAATTACAAAAATACTATTTCTAGATGCAATAAACACGTTAAAACCTGACTAGTTTGAATGTAATTTGTCACCCATTATATTACAAGGCAATCAAGTGGTATACTTGCGAAATTAGGGAATAATTTCACTTGAGTTTTGTCCGAATTCTAGTAAATTAAAATTTGGACAAAGCGCCCATGAAATTGCCCCCTAATTTTACTCATAACCATTTGATTTCGCATACTGTCTAGTTCTTCGATGGCCATTCTGTACAGTATACCATGAAGCTACATGTAATATGTCAACTACTTAATTACCACACCTCCTAATATTTAGCCTTATCTAAATACGCGCGCTGATTGGTTTAAAATCGTGCTTCTATTAAACAATTACGTGAATCACTGATATAAATTGAGAGCGAATAATCTAATTGTTTTAGTATAAATCTACTGGTCGTTCAAAACTTTAACTAAATCCTGTTCACAGACACCTCGAAAACGTAAAGAAGCGGCCGTCATTTTGTTAACAAGCGCACACTGCCACGCTACTCACTATCTATCACAGATTATATAATATTAATCTCGCATTTTGATTGGTTCTCACCTATGATCTTTTAGTGCACAGTCGCACGATTGACGCCATCACTACAAAGTTTCTCCCTCTGTGTTTTAAAATGTCGGAAAGTTTTGAGAATTAAGATAATATTTTACATGACTCAGGTGAAAGATAAGGTACAAAAAAGTATCGAGGCATTGAATAGGTACGAGAAGCAGGAAGAAGAAAGAAAAAGCCGTTTCTTTTTTAGAAAATGACTCAGAAAAAATACTCGAGCAGTCTCAGTCGGCAGTTGAGCGAGACTGAAGTACTTAACACAAAATTGGTCACGCTTTGTCTCGAATTTAACAAACCCAATAATCAAAATGTTTGTGACATTAATTTATTTAAAAAATTCAACTTTTCTCAGTCTCAAAATAATTGTTGACGCAGATTGAAGTCAGGAATGAAACATGAAAACATCACTTCTTAAAATCAGTGAAATTAAGCACCTAACCTTGCTTTCCGACGCAAATGTTTCAGTCCGTTTCAGGGCACAGCAGCGAATAAAGTATAGCTCATTACAGCTCACGGCCAACTGTATCGCAGCTATCCGACACTATAACAAACTGATTTGAGAATCACCAACCATAGAGGACACAAATTTCCACCTTCACTAACGCTCCTTTCGTTCAAAACTCGAATCGAATGGCCTCCGAGTTGACCGCAGCTGCTAGTTTTCCGAGCGTATTCTTTCAACTCCTGCAATATTCAAGGCAACGTCTAAGCTTTTCGACTCACAGGGCTGGTCTGATGACAAAAACCGACTTGACTTACTTTTCCAGGATTTTCTTTAAGATTTTTGGATATTAGAGTCCAATACTGCTTTCGCTGTATTATTCATTCCACGAGAAGCGACTTTAAAGTTAAAGTGCAACTAACCCCCAATTTTTTTTCACTTATATGAATCTCCTTGTTTTTCTGATCGCCACTTTGAAAAAATTATCGTTGTAGCTATTTTCGTTAATTTTCTACGAACGTTCAAAGTTGAAAAATTTGGCGCTTTTTCGTCCCACCTCCGAGCAACTGGAAGAATGGGCTCTAGTTTCCTGTGACGTCATCGAAGGACAACAACTCGTGTAAAAGCAAAGGAATTGTAGGCCTCGA
This sequence comes from Micromussa lordhowensis, assembly GCA_964020085.1. Classification (NCBI taxonomy): domain Eukaryota; kingdom Metazoa; phylum Cnidaria; class Anthozoa; order Scleractinia; family Lobophylliidae; genus Micromussa; species Micromussa lordhowensis. The sequence goes on from OZ026600.1 coordinate 17,954,428, forward strand.
TAGTCATCTATGCGAGAAAGAAGGTTCGTTATGCCTGATAGATGTGTTGTGTACGGCTGCAGCGAAACAGCAAACCCGAAAACGGAATTGGCCTCCATAAAATTCCGTTTTTTGGAGATGATCGTCCAGAATGCGTTAGAAGATGAAAGAGATGGGTCGACTTTGTGCTTCGCAGACGAGCCCATTGGGAACCTTCGAAGCATTCTAAGATCTGCTCATTTCACTTTAGAAGAGAAGATTTCTGCCGAATGTTCACCGCTCTTCCCGGGCAAGAAAAGACAACATTGCCAAGGTTGATGGCAGACGATCTTGGGACGTGCCTTCCCGACAATTCAAGCAAACGACCCTGAATTCGGAAATATCGACCGTACGTTCAAATGACCAAAAGAAACCCGTCCGAAGCGTTTTTCTTGGTCACTGCTTTGTCAGACGCGGCAAAAGAGGTCCTTCGATGACGTCACGGGAAGGCTCGTCCCAGCTCCCACAAATGTTTATTATTTATTTTTACATATTTATTTATTATTTATTTTTACATATGTATCGTTTCCTTTTTTTTATGCTAACATGATTGTAAACAAAAAAATGAAGTGCTAAATAAAGTAAAGTTGAAGTTGAAGTTGCTCGGTCATGGGACAACGGAGGTTCAACTTTAAACAGCTGTAGAAGCTCGAGGATTTTATCAATCACCGAAATTTTTTCGCAGTGCTGATCAGGGAAATAAGGAGATTTAAATAAGGGGAAAGAATTGGGGGTTAGTTGCACTTTAAGTGTGACAAGTGGCGTGATTTTCCTGGACCATTGACAATTCTTTGCTTCGCATAGCAACCAATGAAATTGCTTCATTTTGTGTAGACAACAGATTACGTCAAATGGCTTTTTACATGTTCGCCAAAGTGGGCAAAGGCGGGCTTTCGTTATATAAAACAAATGGATTCCATGTTGCCGTGCGTCTGTCCAGTTATAGATCACAGATGACGTCAAAATGTGGTAAGAACATTAGTGACACACTCGGCTATCGCCTCGTGTGCCACTTTTTTGTTCTTCTTGATCTATTTCTGAACAGATGCACGGCAACATGGAATGTATGTGTGAAATAGATGGTGGGTAGCGTAACCAATCAGAGAACGACATTCGTGATAGAACGCTAGTAGATTTATACTAAAACTCGATAGAAACACAGAACTAGCCCGAGCTGTTAACGTAATGATGCGCGAGCAAAGAGAATTTACTTTTTGATGATCAAAGTAAACAAGTTGTTTTCTTTGTATTCGTCGTAGAGTTTTCTAAAAGAAATAGAAAACGTGTTCTCCGTGTTTGTATCGAGTTATAGAAACACTCGCGAAAGTCTGGGAGAACTCGAAAAAGCTGTGGAAACACTCCCCCGTCGGCTCGTGTTCCCACAGTATTTTTCGTTCTCCCAAATTTCCACTCGTGTCTCTATAACTCTATAGAGACAAGGAACATGTTTTCTTTTTGCTTATTAAAACTAAACTAATAGATACAGTCGTGTGATTTAGTCTGTACTTACGCATTGCAACGTCCATGTGCCTATCTTCTCCAACTCCTCTTGCTGTAAATCCGGCAATCCATATGTCATACCTGGTTCCAGGACGAAGGCCGGTGATGGTGTAACTTCTATCGAATAAACCAATATGTGTAGACCATCCTTCACCGTCCGAGCACTGGGCGCGATAGGTAATATGAAAGCCACGAAGTATGCCATTGTGGTGTTCCTGGGAAATTTCTGACCACTCGATGTACACACTGTCTGGTGAAACAATGTTGTATTCAACATGTCCAGGGCCTTCACTGGGAACTGAAAAATGCAATGTTTGACATTTGGTCTCCTGACTTTTAGAAAGCAGTTTCCCATGAAAGTGAATTCTAAACAACGTGAAATATGTTCATATCCAAATAGAGGTCGCATGACACTGAATTGGTTATATACGGCAAAAGTCTTAGGGCCGAGATGGGAACCGGTTAGAAAACGTAGATACCAGATTCTGTGCGGAGTAATTTTTACATCTTGTAACAATTTTGCATCTTAGAAAGATATTCACAATATCCGAATAAGTCACGTGAAATAGTTCACGTGCCACACGTGACACCTTATAATAGGTCCAAGTTATTAACTAGCTTAAAGCTCATTACACACCATTAAAAGGCGGATGAAGATTGGTCACGTACTGCATTGGACTGCTTAAATTAGTGCCATGTTAATTTTATGCTTTGAAGAAGCGTTAATGAGAAGGCAAATAATTGGATTGTTTCAGTCCAGGCCTTATTCAGTTAATTATTAAAAAAAAAATCAACATGTAGCTTATTACGAAGAAATGTACTCACCTCCCTCGGCGGTCCGAACAGAGAATAATTCACTGCTGTAAATGTCATGACTATTGTCCACACGGTATACAACAGCACTGAACTCGCTATAAACAGGGAGGCCTGATACCTCAACCATGCCCTGGGATGAATTGACCATGTGAAGATATCGCGGTGACTTGCCATGGTGGCCCCCGTACTCATATTGGTGTCTTCCTTCCGTTTGATTCAGAGATATAATATAGAAAGAAGCCTCTTGGCCATCAGGATCACTCCCCAAGTCCACAAGAATACCACCATCATCAGTGCTGTTTGCCATCACATTCCAAAGATTAGCAGAAGGTCGAGCTAAAGAAAATAACATGACCTGACATCAGCACACTTCCACTTACTTTGCAATTCAATTTGTAACAACGTACAAGTTGCAGATCTACGAACAAGTAAAATTAATTACTTTTTCTACTTAAAATTCCATCATGGGCTGGTGTTGGCCACTATATTCCCAAGAGTAAGAGAAGGCGTGGCATGATCTGACATAAAAAATACTCTTCTTACCTTAACATAATACGATTTGGAAATCTGTACGTAAATCATGTGTCTTTTTTATTCGAAGTGTTGTGTAATAACACTAATGATATCGCGTTTTCTCTTTGACTGATTATCAACTAAGAAGAATGGAAGGTTTAGGTGGGGAGGGTTTTGGCAGATAATTGGTAGCAAGTTGATATGAAGGGTGTTTAGTAAAACGTCTGTAGCAAACACACAAACCTGAAATAAGACCTTTCCCCTCTTCCAAGACACAAAATTCTGATCTCACATGGCTCCATTCATGTTCTGTATGAAGCACAACATTCAAGAAGCTTGATCCCTCAAAGGACACTTCCACCACCTCACCGTGTACATGCTCATGAGGATCACAGCCTCCATAATGAAGGACCTCTTTGCCATCACTGGTAAAAACTCTCACCCAGCCCCTGTACGCATACATGTACGTTACCAACAATGATAAGGACAACAACACAAATATCAGTTTTTACGCTCTACCCTGAGGCTACATATCGATTAATGGACGAACTAGAGCTGCAATAGCGAATCACCGTTTACATGTTTTAGGTTTGTTTTTCACATTTTAATACTATTGTACGACTAATTTTCTTGTCAATGGGTATTTTTATCCAATTGGCGAAACAGTTCTGTTCGCAGTTAAATAGGTTCCCCAGTTGGGGCTCCGAGGCACTAATGTCTTCCGGAACGTCTGATTTTGATTCCGAGTTTCCTTGTGCCTCTGTTTCAAAACGAGTCCTTGTTCAAAACCTTTCACATGAAAATGCATGAGTTTGATTTGCATGAACGTGTAGGCGGAAGACATTTTTACATGAACGGAGTCGCACTTAGATTCGTTTTGACACAGAGGCGAAAGGCCACTCGGAAATGGTCTATTCTCCTCACTTCACATATTAACAGTTAAACGCCATTCTCCTAATCTTATGGTGGTATATGCAATATTTTATTGTATTATCCCAACTATCGCGATATATCGTTTGGGAATATCATTTTTCTAACCGACTAATGCTATTTCCAGAAGTCAAGAAGAGCATTTGTGAATTCAAGAAGACAGATATGCGGTGGCTAGGGGTTAAGTGTTGCATCTCACCTTAAAAGAGATACATTTTGCATCGTGGTTATGACAAATACATAAGATAATTGCCAAATCTAACAAGCTTACTAACAAATGTAAAGGCAAAAATTGTCATTAAATTACTCGCAAGATCGTAGTTTCACTTCATGCGCGGAGATAAGAAGAACTGCATTGCTAAGGCCAGCATTGCTTATCGTCCAGGAGCAGTCCAGCCGTGCTTCCCAGTCCCATTGAGTGAGGTTGAATGCTCCAAAGTATTCGTTAAAACTGCCACCACAACCTGGCAAAATGAATTGCATTCGAATGATTTGACGTTCTTATTAATTTCCGTAGGAGGGGAGAGAAGGGGTTTCACTAGGAAAAAAGGAGCAGCAGAACAATGTAGAGGGACTCAAGCAGTTTAAGGCCTGGGTCAGGAATTTAATGGGTCAGGAATGAAAAGTATAATTATGTCGGGCAGTTACTGTGCAGCTCAAATATACCTGAACTTCGCATACGCGTATTTACATGCGTATTCGCGTATGTCAATCTTTGTTATGCATTCCCATAAGTTTCTCTATATGAAGTATTGTTGGTCAAACAAAAAACATTCTTTTTAACATTTGCTTGATCTTTAGCTACCAAAAATGGGAAGAAAATTGAAAGCGTCGCTTGAACTCCTTATTTTAACACGTTTAGTTTAAGTCTTTTCAAGGAACGTTCTGTGTTTCATCACGCATCGGCAAGTCGTTTGCAGAAATGTTTATTGTCTGAGGTGTTCCGAAGCTCCTCGTCAAAAAAAAACATTAGCCTATAAAAATTTTGTGCTGTACAACGTTTCTCAAATCCCTCAGGTCGCAGATTTTATATCCTAAGCAAAGAATCACCGTGGCTTCACAACTGAGCAATGTTCCAGTTCGAGTGACGCCCGTGAAGTACTCTTTGCTGTTTGCATAAACATCCTATTTATCATTCCTTTGGTTCTCTCTGAAAAAGTGATATCTTTTTACCATAAAAACCAACACCAGTCACTTGATTCCGTCGGTTCAAAAACCAACCTACCGAATAGACCTAAAGGCGAGTGAAATTGTCAAAATTTACAACGGTACAAGTTTGCCATTTCTCGGGTGCAGGTTTCTCAGCTTCAAAAACCATCAATCACAGCCCACTAGCATGTCCTTTTGAACTGCGCGTGTAACAAACACCGGTAAGCATCGCTTGTGATTGGCTCAGTTTTTGTACTCTCAAACGCGCTGTCTTGCTCTGTCTGATCCCGTCTGCTCGATGAAATCGCTTTTCCGTATTAAATATATATCGTTAATATCTAAATAGAAAAAGAACAATAATTTTATCATTTTCAAATACTGCAATAATTGCAGTATTTGAAAATGGTAAAATTGAAGATTTGTCGTGGAAGAAAAAGCCAGCTTGTTGTTTTGTGTGAAGTCATTGCAGCGGTTTGGCGTTTATCTTTTACGGTTTCATCTCGCTTCTGATTGGTCGTGAGACAATAAATATTCCAGACATTTTCTCTGGTACCGGTGTTCACTCATATTGCATGATCGCAATTTGGAAGAATGACTTACAAAAAAAGCTCGTCATTATTAGCTCGACGTACTTTCCTTGGTAGATGTGCTACAGTAATTCAATGTATAATATTAATGCACACTTACCAACCATGATTGTTTCCCATTCTGACAGAGGTCCCACATCTACAGTGACAGCTGCAACGGAAATTTGGTACCTCCGACCTCCATCTAAGCCACTGAGGATAACGTGGGTCTCTGACAGACTGATGTTAAGGATTTGTCCTAATTCCCCGTCGTCGTGCCACTCATACTCATGTTTGTACGGTCTTGTGAAGACCAGGTATCCCTGTAGCTTACCGTTTGCATATTTTTCGGGAAGTGGATCCCACATGACCAGGATGCTGTTGTGCTTCAAGCTTTGCACGCGTACATTAGGAGGCGCTTTTCCTGGAGCTGAATAGAGTTGCAATTAATTAAAAATTCAGCTGTTTGGTAGTTTTTCTTTGCAGCGAAAAAATCCATTTACACGCTTTAATTTCGTTTGAGTGCTCAAGAGGGAAAAAGCCACTATTCCATTTTCCAGTGGAATTAGTTCGAAGGAAGTGAAGACAAAGATTCATTGATTTTAAAATTTGAGTATTTCAAGATTTATGACTACGATAGTGGGTTAGGGTTGAAGAATAAATACTCCTTACCTCCTTCGGGTGTCTTGATGGAGGTACTTTCACTGGAGTAGATTTTGCCTTCCGTAAATGCAACGACATCCATGACGTAATAACGGTATGGCAAGAGTACCTTGTTGATGTGGTATGAACTGTCATGTTCACCTACTGACAGCATCACAGATACATTGTCTTGTGTGAATCTTACCGCAAAGTGGTCAACGTGCTCACCAAGGGGAAAGCTTGTCTAAGAATAGTCCACCGACAGTGAATCCACGGTTACTGAGCAACTCCACTGAGGCAGTTGGGTAACTGGAACGACAAAGTATTAGCCACCTTAAGGAGACCAAACGCAGTTTCTGATATCTGTTTCATTCGCCATTTTTCTAAAACCCTTGATCATTTGGTCCTCAGAAATGGCAAAATGCAAGTTAACAGCTCACATTTCGATGCTTTGATATTTAAGCTGATGTATGCATCTATGTCGTTGCCAAGGCATCATAAATGGCTATAACAGGCCTTTAAAATTTTTTTTTTTTCATTTGCAGAAAATCAAGTCGTAAAACGTTCTTCATCACTTACTTGGAAGTGATAAACGTATGTTAATAATAATAGATTAACAGAGAGATTTTATCCTTTGTCGAAGGATAACTGAATTAGCATGCTTCGGGTGTACATATTGCTTGACTGACAAGAGGCAAAAACGATTTGTTTAACATCGATCTTACCATCGGAAAATCCTAGGACAATATGAAACCTTCTCCAAACCTTGCAATTAACAATTAATTAGGTACAATTAACTAACTCTCAGGTTACAAGTGATATTTGGAAACTTATGCACTCCTTGTAGTCAATATTCTCCAAAATTTAAAACCAGCGGACGCGTCACGCTTCCCTTTGGCTCTCCAAGACAAAATACGAATCCTAGAAGCGTCAACGTTCTGTTCAACTTATATATATAATATTCACGGATAAACGATGCTCATACGTACAACAAATTTGCTTTCCTCCAATTTCTAGCTTAACTCGTTGCATTGTGTTGAAAATATACACCGAAATCTTGATCCCCAAGTGAAATGGAAGCCATCTTTGTTGAGCAAAATAACGGCATGACCACCATACAAATTCCTTTGAAACTCTCATCTTGGACCTTCGATTAGTGCCATCTTCTAATGCTCATTTCATCACTAGAGTTATTCCAAAAAACTCGACTTTCTACGTTACATTCCCGTAGAAAATGAGCCCCAAGTCACTTGTCAGTGTAGTGGCATTACTGTGGTTCTAGCCGGTCAGAAACTGCCAAAAATTAATTGACGAAACCTACGATTCTCCCTGCCTTTTCGCCGTCACTTCACACTATTTGGTGTACCAACGTGATGGCACTTACTTAAGGCTGGTTTCCATATGATCGCAGACGATCGCGGATCGCAAAAAGTTCTGCGATCGTTTGCGATCATATGGAAACACGCTTCTGCGATCCTGCGATCGTGATCGCAGAAGACTGAATCATGTTCTATCTAATCAGGGAAGGAGGTCGTGGGTTCGATTCCCACCGAGGTCAAAAAGATTTTTTCTTTACCTCGTGTGGTTCCCTGATTCTCTTTACTAGGGCTAACGCCCAGTGGGTTATTCACGGGTTTATTTAGCACTTAAATTTAGACTTCAGAGTTAATTCTCTGTGTCATCATTTGTGTTCTTAGTGCTACGCGACACAACATTCATATGTACCCTTACTTTCTCTTCGCCGCGATTCACCATCTAAATCGTCCCCGACTTTCTCTGTCCGACCTCGTAGCTCAGTCGGCAGAGTAACGGTAGATCTAATCCGGAGGTCGTGGGTTCGATTCCCACCGAGGTCAAAAAGATTTTTTCTTTACCTCGTGTGGTTCCCTGATTCAATTCCCTTTACTAGGGCTAACGCCCAGTGGGTTATTCACGGGTTTATTTAGCACTTAAATTTACACTTCAGAGTTAATTCTCTGTGTCATCATTTATTTACAAAGTGGCCGAGGAGTTGAACTAGGGTCTACCGAGAAACAACTCCAGGTTAGTTGTCAGATCGGGACTTGAACCCGCGACCCAGGTGCCCTAACCACTCGGCGATGCTGCCTTCATAGAACTGCGTGTTAGAAAAGTTCTATCTATTTTCTTGCCAAACTTTGTGAAATTCTAATGATTGTCTCTCATTAATGTACAACATGCGAATATTACACACAAAAGCGACAAAACTGCTGGCACAAAGAGAAAAAACAAAACAAAACAAAAAACAACTGAAAAGGTATGAGGAAGAATTGGATTGCTCATTAAACCGATCAGTTCACTGTACGTACCTGTTACCTCTTCATCAACAGCTTGATACCATGCGTAGAAACCATCCCCTCGTCTGTGGTGCTCCCCTCTGGTGTTAAAGCTGATATCAGCCTCGCCACTTGATATCAGAACAAAGAAGTCTGGCACATGTCCACACATTAAGGTGGCAGCACCACTTTCACCTTTCGATATACCAACCCAGTCGTCCGACCTAGAAAATAATTAAAGCAAATTCAATTTGCCGGTCTGTGTGACTGATTGACTGACCGACCGACCGACTTTTTATCAGGGCACTGAGGACATGATGAACGGAAAAGGGAAAGGAGAAAGAAAGGGAGGAATGAAGGTAGGGAAGGAGGAAGAACAAACGAACAAACGAGTGAGTTAGGGAACGAGCCACCGAGCCAACGAGCTAACGAGCTAACGAGCTAACGAGGCAACGAGCGAAGCACGAAGAAAGAAAGGGAGGAACGAACGAGCAAACAAACAAATCAACGAAGAACAGGGGATAGATAGGGGTAGGGAGAATTAACGGTAGAAAAAGAAAGCGTGGACCATGTAAACATTTCTATTATAAGTGATAAATTAGATTTTATAGCTCACCAGCAGTCAGAACCCTCGTACCCTTCGAAACGGAAATCTCTAAAATACACCCATATGGCTTGGGTAACGTGGTTTGGTTGAATGGACCAGCGACACTGCTGCTTTCCACCATACTGACAAGGTTTATTAGGACTCTCTATCGTGCCGTTGACTGTGGTTAAGATACGTAACCCTTCACAGGCTTAAAAGAAAGAGAAAACAATATATCAATACCATGAGAAATGCTCACTCAAGATGAGATGAGCAGTGAATCTCAATATTTAGCGAGAATTGACCAAAGCCTTTAACTTGACCTATCTAAGGTGACGTAAAGAGTTCCAGGAACCTGGTTTAAGTGGGACTCGATGAAAATGCTGTTCTGATACCAAAGCAAGAGGAAATCATTTTGTTTAGTTGTTTTTGTTTCGCAGATGAAAAGTGTAGGGCAGAACCGGCATTTTGCTTTACTTACCGGTGAAAGTTTCTCTCTCACTGTATGGTCCAGTTCCACCTAATGTAAATCCAGCAACACTGATACGATACTGCCGTCCTGGACGAAGATTACAAAGTTTGTAATCAGTACTTGGAGCCATAACTTCAACATGACCAGAATTACTATCGGGGTCGTCCTCTGGGAGGCAATCGGTACGGTAGTGGATTTTATAGCCACGAATAAAGCCATTTCGATCCTCCTCAGAAATTTCATGCCACTTGATTTTTACACAGCCGTCAGCATCGATCTCCAAGTCGTCCATGTGAGGTCCTCCGTCAGGTGCTACAAATGGATCAACATGCATGGCGTAGTTAATGAAGGACTGGCGTAAGTATCTGTAGACTCTTTGCATAAATGGCGCCTAGATTTGAATAAGAATACTTTTACATCTTAGCCTCCTGCTCATGTTTTCAGACAAAGGATGAATGTGAGGTTTAGGATGTATAAGTATTGTTATTCAAATTTAGGGGCCATTTATGCAAAGAATCTATACCATGCAGCGATTTTACAAAACTAAAGCGCCAATATCGCACTGCACATGACGTCGATAATGCCAAAGGGCCTTTCATAACTAAATCTAAATGGCACCATCTGCAAGGAGACCAAAAGCGTAATATCATGATAACCGCTACACGTGAGGCCTATATGCATCCCACAAAGCGCGCTAGCAGTCCTCTGCGAAAATAAAATTTGAAATGCGGGGATGCGGAGTACTACCCGAACCAGTCGGGTTCTTTTTCATGTTGTTATTGCCAGTAAACTGAAATTATTATTGTAGCATGCGTACTCAGAAGGTGACAGATAATTCTGGCTGATGTACATGGGGAATGAATCAAGCCAGTGGTGACTTGATACTTATGCTGGGATTACTCACAGGCAATTTCAAGGTTTAGAACACTTCTACTGTTACTATTTGGGTGATTTCTCTCGCAAGGAAGTATTTTGCGAAACAGCCGTCTCAATCTGAAGCTGCAATGAAATGATATCATCAAGTCTGATACCAGCCGCAGCACAAGTCTACAAGCTCATGCATCAGTTTGAGAAAAGAGTAATATAATTCAATCATAACTTAACCAAAGGCATATTTCAGCGAGCTTTAATGAGTTCTAATGGAGAGAGTGTCAAATCCTTAAAAAGACGTCCATCGAGCTCATAAATTTCTGCGCATCCTTAATGCGCACGAAATTCATGTCGCAAAGTCACGTTGTCATACATCTAGAGCGCAAGCTAAGGAAAAAATAGTATATAGATTCCAACTCTCTCCGAATACCGCCATAGATTTGCACAAAATGAAAAACAGAGACTACTATTGGCTTTTCATAAACAAAGACGATGTAGAGATAAAGGCACGCCCAAAATGGGCACGCGACCTACAAGCGGTAGATCTTAATCTAGACACCTTTTTTAATCGTGTTAAAAAGGTCTGCAAAGATAACAAGCTTAAAGAATTCTACTTTAAACTGCTTCACAGAATAGTTGCGACTAAAAAAGAGCTTTTCTTCTACGGTATGGAATCAGACATGCTGTGTTTACTATGCCAAGAACCCGACTCAATAAGTCACACTTTTCTAAACTGCCACTGGTCAAAACACTTTTTTTCGGAAGTTATCAAGTGGGGCAATAAAGAGAATGACACCTCTTTCTCGCCTTGTTCGATCGAAATACTGTTTGGTCTGGAGCAAAAAGATTATCCCCAAGTCGCAAATAAGTCGCTAGTAAAATTTAACTACACACTATTATTCACCAACTATTATCTATATACACAAAAATTACTCAAATAGGAAATAAGTATGAAAGAATTCATTAGGAAGCTCGCTTCTAAACTTAAAATCGAAAAGTTATTTTAAGTTGTAACAATGCAGCTCTGTAGCCCGCCTCCCATTTCTATCCCCCGTAAGATCTACGCAGGAGGTTTAGGTATGCGGTAAACAAACTCATGCTTGTAATCAGTGTAGGAGGTACGTAATTGTAATTTTTATTGTAAGTATTGTTAGTATTGTAAGTAATATCAGTATTGTGAATATGTTTTTTTTTTTTATTGTAAGTAGTGTCACTATTGTAAGTAATATCATTATTGTTAGTATCTTTTTTTGTTTTTTTTTTATTGTAAGTATGTGGTTGTTCCAATAAAGCAGAAAAAAAAAATATATAGATTAAGCCAAGCTCAAAAGCGGAACTCCTGGGCCGGGATGTTCAAATTAAGTTAACCCAGGACAAGCGAGAACTTTGATTTGAGTTTTGTATAAACTGGAATTGGGTGTGGTAACAGCTTCGTTAACTTCACGCAAAGTTTGCTCTCTTAAATTGTGCCTGACCTCTGCCTTTCTTCTCATAGATCTCTTTCTTTACCCATTTTTTTATTTTTCATTTAACAACAGCAACAACAATAACATCAATAACAACAGAAAAATAATAAAAGAAAAAATTCTGTCCTTGAGAAGCTACAAATAATTATTTCGCCTTTTGTGCTCTCATGCGACCCAACTTCGCTAGATTGCGGACGGGTAAGAATATAAGACTAATATGTGTTTCTTTTCAAGACCTTTTTAAAGTCAAGGAACGATGTCAGCGAAAGTTGATGAGATTGTGCACAGCCTCTAAGTTTGCACGCATCCTCTAAGTTTGCACGCACGAAAGAATTAGTGACCGTTAATCTTGGTCCTCACCCTCTGCCCAGTCAAGTCTCTCGCGATTCTATCCGACGCGTTCAACGATCGAATAAAAATGCGAGAAAACAGAGGACTGTGAACAGTGTAACTTGATAGGCTGTGTTGAATTGAGCACCTTTACCTGATCTAAATTTCACTAGGGTCTTTTAATGCTGCCAGTAGTACGCTAAGATGTCTCACTCACCTCCTTCGGGCATCTGGACGAGGAATTCCTCACTCCTGAAAATTTCATTGCTTTTGTCAACGACGTAAACAGTAGTGGTGAAATTTCTGAAAACGGGCGCGCCTGATAGTTCAGCGACTAACATATTCGATGAGTTGAAGATAAAGAGATAGCGTCCATCATCGTTATCATCATCATCATTGCCATCGTAGTGGTCGTCCTTGTGATTTCTCTTCGTCTCATTCATAGATATGACGAAAAAGTTGTCGTCTATGCTAGAAGGAGAACCACTCAAATCTACAACAACTTTCCCGTCCTGGTTTGTACTGGGAGACAAGTACCATGCAGTCGGCGAAGTTGGAAGAGCTTGATAGAATTAGAAAGGTCGTTGTCAGATTTAATGAGGTACGATCATCTCACGGTTACGGTTCATGTGATTCCCATAGTTACGATTCTGATTGTTAATTTGAATAATGTAAAACCCATGAGCTTTTTTTTGGACGCATGTTTCAATCACTTGTCCTCTGCAGTCGTTGGTTTGAAAACGTGCTCTATTACTATCTAAAATAATAAAGCTCATCACATGCGTGAGTTTAATAGAGAGTTTACCTGAATAAAGACTTTTCTCTCCTTCCAAAATGACGAATTCCGATCTAACGTAACTCCATTCGTGGCTCATGTGAAGCTTAACAGTCAGAAAGCTTGATCCATCAAAACGCACCTCCTTTATCTCACCATGAACGGAGGAACAGCCGCCATGATGAAAGATCTCTGAGTCATCGCTCGAAAATACCTTAGCCCAACCGCTATAGGGGCAACAAGAATAATAACAATTGACAGCTATTTAACTATCAAGGCTAACTATCAGAATTATTTAAGTTCAAAAGTAAATCATGTTTAATACCTTTGGGCCATTAAATTATGCCTCAATTGTTTCTTTCGTTGTTTGTTTCTTTAAAAGCAATCTTCATACATTGCAAGTGATTGGTTACCAGTTAGGAAACTAAATAATCAAGGCTAAGTAATTAAGTTTGCACTCGTGTATAACTAAGCGCATGACCACTATAAATGAGATTTGCATTTTTTGCATCGTACGTCGAGAGAATCTATCCAACATGGAATTCGACAGCATTGAAACCTGACAATATTCTTTAAATTTGTTGTATGCTTTTGACCGATTTTTTTAAACTCTAAACCAAAAGGAACGACGTAATTCATGAATAGCGCGTGAGCGAATAAATAAAAAGGTTGTTTCCGGTCGTGGAACTTCCAAAATAGATCTTGGCATCTTCGTACCCTCCTTTGATGTTTACGGAGCTTTATAGAGTCCTCATAATGCATTCCCCTCTATTAAATATGCAATAACTAAGAATAAAAAAGGTACGTTACTCGCAAGATATTAATTGGACATCGTGTGCAGCAATGTATAGTACTGCGTCGCTTAGACCGGGATTGTGTATAGTCCAGCTGCAGTATAACTCCTCCCAGTCCCATTGAGTGACGTTAAACTCTCCGAAGTGTCCATAGAAACTACCTTTACAACCTGTCAGAAGACAAAGATTGTAATAAAATATCTTTCATTCAAGGAATGATTGAAGGTGTGAATCCAATCCACTAATATCCATCCATCAATCCATCAGCTCATCACCAATCAATCAATCAATCAATCAATCAATCAATCAATCAATCAATCAGTCAGTCTGTCAGTCAGTCAGCCGGTCAATCAGTTAGTTAGTCAGTCAGCCAGTCAGTCAATCGGTCAATCAATTACTCCTTAACTCAGTCAATCAATTAATCAATCAATCTGCCATCAATCGAACAATCAATCAATCAATTTACCGATTAGGTTACAACAAGGCTGAGCAAGGGTATTCCTTGGCCACACTTACCAACCATAAAAGTCATCCAATTCGACTTAGGGCCTACATCAACCGTAAATGCAGCAACTGAGACCTGGTACCTTCTGCCACCGTCTAAGTCATCTAGAATGACGTGGGTTTCCGAGGAACTGACGTTGACGCTCCGTCCCAATTCGCCATCGTCATACCACTGGTAGTCATTCTTGTAGAATCTCAGGTAGATGACGAACCCAAGTAGCTGTCCGTTTGTGAATTCCTCAGGAAGGGGATCCCAAGTCACCAGCATTCTGTTGCCGGGCAAGGGTTTCAGGTCTACATTTTCAGGCGCTATTTCAGGAGCTAATCAAAACAGGTCAAGTGAGCCATGTTACTTTACAACAGTTACACAACCTTGGTGAAAAGCTCTGTTACCTGGGCTACACCTAAAATGGATGTGTACATGATGATACATGACTTGAACTTTGACCGTGTAATACTGCTTTTAACCTACTTGTTTAAGTCATTGCAGGGCTAGTACAAAGGTGTCCATAATAAGCCGGTCGACTAAAAGAAAATCTTAAAGCTACGGCATATTGAAGTTATCAGTGTGGCTCTCTGCTTACCAAACCTCACTCCGCCTTCTTTCCTCACCTCCCCAATCTGAAAACTCACACACATAATTTCGGTCATGATCCCTTGGTACCCACTAGCTTGGTACCCTTTGTATGCGTGTTGCATGGAAAATATTCCCTTTCTAAAACGCACCTCCCTCCAATGTTACCACAGTAACGTTCTGACTCGAATAGCCTTGGCTAATTCCAAAATCCCCCGTAAATGCAAGCAGGTCAAAGATGTAGTTAGTGCTCGTTGTAAGCAAGTTGTTTATGTGATAGGAATCGTCATCCTCGCTCACTGGGATCAGTACGGATACATTTCCATCTACGTCTTTGAACCTCAACCAGAGGCTTTCAATGTGCTCGCCCAGGGGAAACGCTGTCCATTGTGCATCAGCCGAAATTTTGCCTGTGCTTACTGACAGGCTCCAGGAAGATAGCTGGGTTACTGGAATACAATAATAGAACCAACTTAAAAAAGACCCTTGGTTAGAATCACCTAACTTACATGGCCTTGAAGGGTTAAGAGGGTGCTTGGATCAACCTCGCCCCTTTACAGATTCCGTGTAAAAAACAAATAAACAAACAAACAAACAAAAAAGCAAACACACGAAAAAAAATTAAGCGAAACTTGCCTCCGCGCGTGCTTAGTTAGAAGCTGGTATTTACGATTACCGTCGTATTATTATTTCTTGTGGCTGTGGCAGCCACTCGGGGAAATTACAAAAACTTCCAAACTTTTCACAAGTATAGTTGATCTCTAATAAACAGACCGATTACCCATACACATCAAAACAAATAAAATCAACCCGGATTAAACGTGAATGGATGCAAAAAGGAACTAGCTTCACGCTGCGAAGAATTATTCCAGTAAAGACTCAAGAGACAACCTTCTTATCAGAACGGTATTGTCAAGGCAAACGCTAAATTAATCTGTATTCCAAGCATACCATTGGGCTCTGATCCAACCCCTTGATAAGACGCCGAAAACCCCTCTCCACGTCTGTAATGTTCTCCTCTTGCGATAAAGCTGAGGTCGACGTGGCTATCCGATATAAGGACAGCGAAATCGCCTATGTCTCTACAAATGAAGGCATCAGTGACGTTTGCTTTTGTGGAGAAGCCAATCCGATCGTTAGCTCTATAAAAGATAAAAGCATTGATGGGGAAAATTGTTCAGTGAGCAAACATATCTCTTCAGATGAAGATAGTGACAATTCATCCGTTAGCTCTATAGCGGTTAAAAACATTGATCGAGTGAATTATTTAGCGGGGAAATAAAGGAGCATACGATTGATGGCAACCGAGCAAAAGGACAAACAGGACAAGTCGACAAATGAAAAAAAATAAATAATAAAAGCGGCAAACCCGGGAGCAAACGAGCGCTCTAGCAAACAGACTATCGAACGAAGAATTTCAAAAGAACATTATGAGTAACATAGTAAATGGTTTGAACCCAGGAGTATCAGTAGTTCGTATAGTGTGATATGATAGTTCGGGTTGAGGTTAGTTCTGAAAAGAACTGTTGTTGGTGACTGACGTTTTGACAACCTGAGCGTAAGTTATCTTCACAGTCAAGTAATAGTGTTTGTCAGTTGATAGTTTAATAAGTAATATATCAAACATTAAAGACCGTGTTTGACCACATTTCCAAACACCGAGAAGAGAGTTGAAAATACGACGCGCAGCGAAGTATTTTTTGAAATACGAAATTTGAGGTGTTTGGGAATGTACTGAAGCACTGTCTCGAGTGTTTATATATCTTCTCAATTGAAACGAAAACTAAGGAGAAAACGGAGAAATGAAATGTTCAAAATCTAAGCTAATTAATATCTGCTATCCACACACATTCCTTTGTTTGAACCTAATGAATTATTTATTAGTTTGAGAAGAACGTCGACGAGTGAAAGAATTAATGAATCAACAAAAGAACGAACGGATGAATGAAGGAGAGAAGCAAGGAATGGATGGATCACGAAAAATAGAATGAAGGAAAAAAAAATTTCCCTTTTGGGTCTGGTATAGAATCAATGACACATTGACCCAATCTATAGAACTAACAGTATACAGTCATTCGAAGGGTAATTTCTGTTACGTGTTGGTAAAAGTCTAACTTGACCTACGCACCTGCAACCGGAAGAGTCCTCGTAAACTTCTAAACGACTGAAACCCGCAAAGTACATCCATATCTCCTTGGTAGGGAAACTTGTGTTGGGCCTGATAGACCAGACACAGTGTTGCTCTCCGCCATAATGACAAGGTCTGTTAGGACTCTTTATCTCACCCATTCCATCGGTCAAGGTAACCTTGCCTCCACAGCCTTAAAAGAAGAAGCGCATTTTCTCACATGAGATTATTGCTCTTATGTGAATTGTAACGTATATTAGATACATTTTACTCGCTTACGGCTGTGCTAAAACAACCAGTAATTAATTATAACACCTGCATGGTATATAACGATTCCCTTATAGTTTAATTGAATTGCTGTTTGTTTGTTTTGCTTATTTGGGATATGTTAGAGACGCGGTGGCCTGATGGTCATGGTGCTGGACTTTGGATTGAGCTCTCCGGGTTCAGACCTGGCTGAGGTTACTGCATTGTGTTATTGACAAGAGATCAGATAATAGTATCTTGGTTCTTGAGCAAGACACGTTACTGTATATCACAGTGCATGTCTCCTCCCACGGAAATAAATGGGTACCGGCGAATTTACGGTAACCCTGAGATGGACTGCATCCCATTCAAGTAGAATGGGAGGGAGCTCAAGGGGTGGTGGTTGGGGGGGGGGGGGGGGGAGAGCGCTTGAAAATACTCCAAGTCAAGGATAAGCTACGGCGTTATTTACCTTTTGAAAGTGATAAATGTAAATTAACTGCCGTAGCGATTTCCCTCTGACGAAAAGCTACTGCTCAGGTTTCCAGTTTCACAAACTCGTTACCGGGCTTAATCAATTTCAAGTTATAAATAGCTATGTGTTTCACTTGCTCGGAGACCCGCAACAGAAGCTAATACCTTCGGTCGTCCATTTTCCGTTTTTTTTTTCCGTTCCTTCGTTTCTTAAATCGTTGGCTTGTTGTCCCAATTTAAAACAATGGACTTACTAGCGAAAATGCCGTCTCTGTGATGGACCTTTCCAGCTCCCGTTGACGTAAATCCTGCAAAACCAAAACGATAATCCAATCCCGGCCTGAGATCACAAACCGTGACAGTCGTACTGGAACCGCTGACATTAACACTCCCATCATGAAAATGAGGATCGTGCTCTGAGAAACAGCTTGTTTCCCAAGTAACTGCATAGCCACGAATTCGGCCATTACGATGCCCTTCAGAAATTGGGTGCCAGTCGAGTCTTACACAGCCGTCTTCATCGATCTTGTAATCGTCAAAGTGGGGTCCTTCGCTTGGAACTACAATAAGATCAAAGGGTGTGGTTAGGAATAAACAGACAGACTTCAATCGCCAGCAGGCAAAAGAAACAGCTATAACAAAATCATAACAGCAAAACAGGAGAATTTGTAACTAATGGGCAAGGTAGCACCAGAGTGGGAATAATAACAGGGCAGCAAAAAATAATAGCCCCCATTTGGCGCGAAAATATGTTCGGATATTTGTAACGCGGACAGCCAGCTTTCAAGAGTGAAGATCGAGTCGACTGTGAGTCGTACCTTGGAGCGTATGTTTAAAGGCAGATAAAGGCTATTGTAATTGTATTTATTCAAATACTTTTTGCAATACGTGTTTTTTTTTTTTTAAATCGGGGAATATCATTCGGATATCCCCCCGTTTTGACTGGGGCATATTAAGTCACGTGACGCGTTCAAACCAATTGTGGCGAGCGAAAATGTTTTAAGGATTATAATTTTTAATAGTTTAAAATGTAACTGAGAATAAATAGGAATCACAGATGGTTACCTTGTGATTAATAATTATAACAAATAATTAGTAATTTATCATTATGAAATAACTGAGCCACTTGGTGCGCTCTCGTTGGTCGATAGGTGTGTTTAGATGAGAGTATGTAAACGCGGTTGTGACGTTTTAGATCGATTCGCGCGTATTTTTTAGAATTATTTTATAAAAGCAATAGAGCAATTTTTCCGTGTGTTCATAGCCTCATCTAAACACTCGGAGGGTTGGGAGAATTCTCGAAAGCTATGCAAACCCGAGACGTAGTCAAGGGTTTGCATAACTGTCTGGAAATCTCCCAACCCTTCTCGTGTTTAGATGAGGCTATGTAAACACGGAAAAAAAGTGCTATATTGCTTAATAAGCAGTACCCTTGACATATGTAGCGAGCCAGAATAAAGTAATGCCATAACATGTTGTACTCACCACCCTCAGGTGTCTCGGTAGTTATCTCTTCACTTCTGTATATCTCTTTATTTATGTCGACGAGGTAAGCAGTCAGAGTGAAATTTGTAAACACAGGGAGATCCAATACTTCAGCTGATGTCCGAGATGCATTCTCCATGTGTAGATATTCCATGGGTTTATCGTCATCATCGCCATGATCATGGTGCTGGTCATGATGGTGGTCTGACTCAATCATAGTGAAGGATGTTATGAAGAAAGCGACATATTTGTCGTCAGGATAAGTAGAGAGATCTACTAGAACTCTCCCGTCATGTGAACTGGCTGCAGTTATATCCCATGGAGCCACGGGTGTCTGAGCTGGGATAAATGGAAACGTTTTATGTTAGGTTATGGCATTGCTTTCAGCATTTCATACGTCATTATGGAACTGCTGTTCGATGGATCCAGCACTAACCAACATTAAACAGAACGGGTGACATTCTCTCTTGATGTCAGAAAGGACGAGACATGACAGGTTTTGCTTCTGGGCGTAATTTCAATAAGCCTGCAAGAAAGCTGTTACTAAACCTTGATTTGGGAGACAGTCATATGTTCAATAATATGACATTAATATCTCAGCCCAGTCTGTCTGTCTGTCTGTCTGTCTGTCTTCATGTCTGTATATCTCTCCTTCTCTCTGTATATCGGACTAGCCGTCGTTTTGTCTGTCTGTGCGTCTGTCTTTCTGTCTATCTCTCAGTCATTGTATCTGTCCGTTTAACTGACTGACTGTCTTTCTGTCTCTCCGTCTCTCTGTCTCTCCGGCTAACTTTCTTTTTGTCTGTCTGTCCGTCTGTCTCTCTTAAAGTTCGTCCATCTCTCCGTCATTCTGTTTGTCCTTCTGTCACTCTGTCTGTCTTTAAGTCTGTCTTTCTCTTGGTCATTCTGTTTATCCGTCTATCTGCCTGTCTGTTTTCTAATCTCCCTAGTTTTTATCTCTTCCTGAGATCAGCGGAGGAGTCATTCATACCTGAATCAAGACTTTTACCATCTTCCAAAATGACAAATTGAGATACCATGTGGCTTCCCTCGTGTTCAGTATGAAGCTCGAACGTTAGAAAGTTTGAGTCCCCAAATGGTACCTCTAGTACTTTTCCACGAACATAGTTTCTGCAGTGTTCACCTCTTTTGAAGTCTTTAACCTCTGAGCCATCGTCAGCGTAAATCCTAGCCCAACCCCTATGTGTTGAAGGAATAAAGGAATTTGTCACCTATTTGTCCCATAGTAGCATTGATAGCTCAGCTGGGAGAGCACTGCACCGGCATCGCAGAGGTCGTGGGTTCGAATCCCGCTCAGAGCCTGAAATTTTTTTCAGGTCTCTGTTCAAGTAGTGTTACGGCCGCACTTACATTAATTACCGTTATCACTCAGCTGCTACTATGGGACAAATTACTTTCAGAAATACTTTAGGTTTGCTGAAAATCTTCGGTAGGAATAAAAAAAAAACAATAAATAAAAATAAGGCAGTCGGACGTCTCGATGCTTCAGTTCTCCGCATAACTGTTGAGGCATAGACTGAAAATATCGAGATTCCATCCGCGCAAAGTTATTAATTCATATAACTCGCGCAAAAATGTCAATTACGTTTTCACTCATTTATATTCTTATATCACCTCGATATTTTCTCAACTGGCATTGAAAATGATGTTAGCAACATTGAAACTTTGGATTACTGTAACTGCAATTGATCATGAATGTGACGTAAAATCACTGTGAAAAAGTAGTACATAAATCCTCTTTGTAACTGACTAATGGCGAACGAACCAAAGGTAATGTTGACAAATTAAAGTTCAGATCAGGAGTTGACAGTGGACAGAGATCTACGTGAGTATAAAGAGTGCTTGTGATACATTACTCGCAATTTCTGAAATCCAGATCGTAGACGGAAAAATATAGAACTGGGTTGCTGAGTCCAGGATTGTGGATTGTCCAGGAACAATCAAGTCGTTCTTCCCAGTCCCATTGTGTGAGGTGAAATGCTCCAAAGTATTCACTGGAACTGCCATTATGATCACAACCTTACGAGACAGAATGTTGATTTTAGTTCTTAGAAGTAAATGTAAACGCAGAGGAATGTTTTTAGTGTATTTTTACTTTATAAGGAAGAATATTGATTTTAGTTTTACTTCGTACATTTTAAATTAGAGAATTATCATAGTATATTATGCAAAAATGAGATTTTATCTTTAATGAACATATATCACACAATCGGCCTTCGGCTTAAATTAACCTTGTTAATCTTTTCATGAACGTTACAAGATTCTACACTTGGTGCTTAAGATGAAGAAAACATTTTCCGTGTTTCTAACAACTTACAAATACACTAGTGGAAATTTGGTAGAACGAGAAATGCTGTGGGAACAAAAGCCGAAAAGTGAGTGTTTTCACACCTTTTCGAGTTCTCCCAAACTTTCTCAAGGGTTTCTATAATAATAATAATAATAATAATAATAATAATAATAATAGCTTTACTCAGCATTTCCACAAGGTGGCTCTTCATCTGCTAAAATATATCATCTAAAATAGAAAAAATAATAAGTATATCTATGTACAATGCATAATTATCTTTAACCTTTTACATTAAAAACTTAAAAGTCATCTTAGAAAACTGGTTAAAATCAAGACAGTTCCTTACACATCCAGGTAAAATATGAAAGCTTTTGGCAGCTTGGTCTTGATAAATATGTGACACTAGTGGGATTTCAAGCTGCATAGCTGCACTGGACCTCAGAGTTCGATTGTGCATAAATTGCTTTAGTCGCAGGTAACCTGAATCGCCTTGTGAACTAGCTTTAACAGCTGCCATTCGATATGTTCTTTGACTGGTAGCCAACTTAGCTTTATAATATCCTCACTTTCAACAAATTTAATATAACTCGAGAGAAACATGAAGAAACTTGTCTATTCGTGTTATTCGTACTATTCGCGACTATTCGCCATTCGGGTTTTCCAGACACCCGTAATTTTACGTACTGGAATGAAATAACAGAAGCGCATACTTACCAACTTGGAATTTCTCCCATTCGGACCGTGGACCGAAATCAACGGTATACGCCGCGACCGCAACCTGGTAAACTCTACCGCCGTCTAAATCGCTCAAAGAAAGCTGATTATCTGATGAACTGACGTTCACGATCCTTGCTAGTTCGTCATCGTCATACCATCGGTAATGTTGCCGCCACTCCCTGAGATAAACTACATACAAGCGTATCTCGCCGTTTGCATGCACTTCAGGTAACTCGTCCTAAAATACCACGATTTCGTTGTTTTTCAATTGTTCCACGCGCACATTGGGGGGTGCCTCAACAGGAGCTGTAGAAAGCAAAAAAATAAAATGATAATAATATAACACCAGTCGCTATGTGCTCACATAGCGACAGTAGCTCACATTAGGGCAGTGGCTAGTGACAGACAAACAGGGCACTTGTCTCAGTCATTTTCTTCCGTTTTTGTTTTTCTATAGACATCATAAACACCTGGGAAGAGAATTTGACCATGCACATTGCCTCAGTCATACTTTTCTCACTGCCATCTTCACAGGCTTTTCTTAATTTTTTTTTTCTTAGCGCATAGGGCGATTTAGAGCTATCGCTCGGGAGACTAAGGATGAGACATTGCCTCAGTCATAAGCCAGTTTTTCCTTCCTACGGCCCTGCGCATGCTCAGATTGGACAAAAACTAACCGAAACTAAACAAAAGATGCCTTGAGCCGACAGAACAAATGAGCCGACGATTTGACTAAATTCAACATGGACACTCTTATTAAACTTTCGAATCCACGTTCCAAATTTTCTTAGTTATTTCGTCATTATCAGGAAGGAAAATTCATCCACCACATCACCAGTGGGAGATGAGTTTTCAGATTTCATTGACCGTAAAACGCTTTTAATATTAGTTGTGTGCAAGTACTGCTCACATCGCCGTTTGCAACACTACCAGTCTCGTTTTTACGTCCAAAGAACTATTATATATAAAGTGCAAGCTAGAGATCTTCCTGTAGCAGGTAATTAACTTGGGACCTGATTTTGAAACCTCGCCTAGGTAAACAGGCTTCATTTGTATTTTCAGTTATAGATGATAGGCTTTACATTTAAACAACACTTAGGGTGCATCTTCATATAGGAGCGAGGGTTTGATTCAGTTTTTAGGCTGGACTTGGTTAAAAAAAAGTCAACTGTGCTATTCATTGAAAAATAATTTTTCAGGGTGTGTATCGTCAAATAGTTCAGTAACGTTTCGGCGAATTTAGCCTCTCTTTTTTCTATAGGTCGGAAGGGTCGGACACATAAGCTATTTTATCAGTTAAACTTTGTACCGCAACATACCTCCTTCCTTTGTGGTCACAGTAACGCTTGCGCTGGAATAGATATCATCCTCAATACCTCCGGTGAATGCGTACACCTCGAAGGTATACTCGCTGTTCGGCATAAGTAAATTATCCATGGCGTATGACTTTTCGTCTACTGGTTCAACTGGTAGCAATACGGTGATATTCTCATATGCATGTGTGTAGGTTAGAAATAACTTCACAATTGAGGCGTTCTCAGGAAAACCTGACCATGTTATCTCGGCAGATACAATGCTTGCTACCACTGACACATTCCAAGACGGCAGCTTGGTCACTGAAATATGTAATGCACCACAAAAAAATGTTTAAGACATCTTTGTTATATAGGGGTGTTGGAGAACTGTAAATGAATGGATCAGATATAACTGGAAAATTTATCCAAGCAATATTAATCCCTTAAGAAACTCCTCATTCTTTTCTCAGAAGAACAGAAAATTAAGTGGATTGAAAGAACAATAATCCAAAAAGAAAAAGTACAAATTATGCAATGGCGCTCAAGAATTATGAACAGAACGGTTTCGATAAATTTCGTCAAAAATATTCGTGGAGCAAAATTAACAGCCGCCACTGAAAAGATAAGCATCATAAATTAATTATTCTATCAGTCAAAAATAAAGGAGCATCTTCCAGGGTTTGCATCCACCACACCACCACTCCCGGGGAAACTCCCTCATATGGGCTACATAGGTATGTGCGGTCCCAAAGGATATGGCTTTTCAGCCGTTTCGGTTATAAATAGGGTATCGATTTTGGCCATATAAGTCATAAAGTAAATAGGTTATGGTTTGTGCACTCTAGTCTTGAATTGGGTATGTTTTTTCTAGAATAAACTACGTTCTAATCAATATCGATTAGGCCATCAACAAAAGCCCTTCATAAATTACGTTCAGTAGGCCAATTGTGCCAGCCACAGTGGTAATCGAAAATCAGGTCGAAAATCAGGTCATAAATAGGTTAGGGAAAAACGCAGATATTGGTCATAAATAGGGTAAGGGAAGTGGGCCGCACACCACCACTAAATTTTTCTGGGAGTATCACCGCTGTTCACCACACCCCGTCTCTCCTTGTAAGCCCGAGGGTTGAGATAGGTTTATGTTTACCTATGACGTCATTCGTTACTGCTTGGTACGATGCGATAAATCCGTCTTCCCTGTGACGAAATCTTGCGGAGAATTCGATATGAACACGGCTGTCTGAGACAAGTACAACGAACGTGTCCAAGTGACCGCAAAGCAACGTATCAGTGATACTATCAGCTGTTGAAAAGCCAATCATGTCGTTTGATCTGAAAAATACCAGAATCCATTAGTCAGCCATGGAAAAAAAAAATACATCTTCAATTAATCAACGAATGAATCAAGCAAGCAGTCAAACGCATCGGTAGCTGTAAGGAAGGCAAGAAGATCAGCAAAAACTCTGCTAAAGCCACATCCACACAACGCAGGAGAAATCTGGAAGCGTAACAATCAGTGGTCATTTTGAGGAAAACTGGGACAGGGGAATCACATGACCATTACGATGTCATCGTGTTTCGGAAAGCTCCGTTTCCAATATGAAATCCTATTGAAAAAGAAAAAGCTAATAAGCATTTACTTTCTACACACAAATATATTTACACTACTGGTAGTGTAAATATATTTGTGTGTAGAAAGTAAATGCTTATTAGCTTTTTCTTTTTCAATATGATGTTCAGTAATACTTTCTTAGCTTCGGCAAATAGACTTTCGCAAAAATATGAAATCCGTACACACTAAATCGCAAAGCCGGCGATTGCAATTTTTCAAGTTTTCAATTCTCCGGTTTGAAGTGCAGAGCGTTTTCTAAATTAAAAGTTCTGTTTTCGAGAAGGATTAGTGTACACGATAGGCCTAGCCGTAGAATTAAAGCTGCGCTTTCAAATTTCTCCGGCGTAGTGTTGGAGGGACCTAAATGATTTCGCAACAAACTCTTTGTATAGTACATTTATTGAAAATTATTTTTTCACTCCGGGCCTTGTACGTCTGTATCTTGCTTTTGTATTAAAAAAGGAAACCACAAAGTTAAAGATACACACTAAAACAAGAATTCAGCGCATGGTTATTCAGCACGTTAGTAGTACCCAAGGGGTTTGCTCTTTCATCTCGCTTCTGCTTATACCTGATTTTCGGGTCTGGTCACCATAACTAAGCAGTAACTAAGGATGCAAAGGCTTATACTTCAGTATAGCTGTTTAAAAAAGATAAGTTGCTTTAATTTCGACAATAGCAGTTTTCATGTACTCACCTGCAGCCTTCATAATTATAGTGGGCTAAACGAAATTCTGTAAACATCACCCATATGGCTTTAGGCACGCTCGCGTTCGGTGTTATAGACCAGATACACTCCTGCTCTCCACCATACCCACAAGGTTGATTAGGGCTCTGCAGCATGCCAGTCATGTTGGTCAGGGTACGTTCTTTTCCACAACCTTGTAAAAATAATAACTACTTATTAACCGAGAGAAAGATCTTCACGGGAATCTCAATCCGAGACCTTGCTGTGTTGACCTAGCGATAGCGGGGTCAATAAGACAAAGCTTTTCCCGTAAAGACCGTAACTTCGAGGTTAATAAGTTTTTTTATTACATGGTTTTGCAGGCCCATAATAGGACCGTGAGCATTTTAATTATGGGAGGATAATGCCTTAAAATTAGCCAATCAGAGCGCGCGTTATATCGCTACAAACACAAGCCAGATAATAATACTCAACCAACATATGATATGACACCGGGCCGGAATCGAACCAAGTAACACTGGTGGAAATTAAGGCGAGCGCTCTCACCATTGCGCAGCCGCCGGCCATCCCTGTTCCCGATGAAGAGTTGGTGTGTATCACTGAGACATTGTGAATTCCTCGGAGCCAGTAAGTACCTGAATAGTATCGGAATCTCTTAGTGAAAAAGTCGTATTTTGTTGATGCGGTTGCTATTGTTTTGCCTGTTGTTGATCAGTATCATTTTGTCATTTGATATTTCTTGGGCCTGACATGAATTTTAAGGGATTTTTCAACTTATCTCTGAACTGATTTAGACTTGAAGAGAACGGAACGCCCGAATATTTCGGAATATAAGAGAAGTGCAAAACGAAGCGCGAGTCAAAAGTCGTACTTTTCAACATCACATCTATTGATTGAGAAGCGACCAGTACAAATCAAAATGTAATACAAAATTTGCGTTTCCCTCGCACAAACTAGTGACGAAGACCGTGCATCATCAGTAAAAAATAAATGACAAAAGGCAAGTGCTTTATTTTGTTAGTGTGCTCGCACCACTCTCAAGTCTGGGAATATTATCTTACAAAACGTTTCAGTTATACAGTGAAAAAGAATGATGGAGGTAATTAAACACTTCCTACCAGCGTAAACGTCATCGTGATGGGAAGCTGGCCCCATGCCTTTGGACGTAGATCCGGACAATCCGAGACGATATTGCAATCCAGGACGAAGATTACAAAGGGTGACATTATTGCTCGTTCCACTTACGGTCAAGTTTCCTTCGTGTCCATTATCTTGTCCTTCGAGACAAACCGCAACGTAGGTTATGGTGTAGCTAAGAATCTGACCATTGCGATCATAATCTGAAATTGGTTCCCATTTGACTCGTAAGCATCCGCCCTCGAGGATTTCGTACCCAAGGTAATTCGGGGGAGAGTCAGGAACTGTGATAAAATAAAAACATATCGTTTGTCATGATCTGAAATACTGACGTGTGTATTAAAAAGACCAAAAAAATCGTTATAGCGCCGATGCCAAAGTTGAATAATTTAGCCAGTTTCGAATTCTGTAATCCCCCAAAACTAGTCAACGTCATTTTTGTTTAATTTTTCCGCACCGTACTGTTTTTTTGGCTTTTCGTGTTTCCGCTATTTCACGATTTCAATAGTTCTAACCCAACAACTTCCTATCCCGATCCCAAGAATAACAAACACTTGTTCAGCCCCACAAGTAAACAACAGAACGCAGTCAAAATAGGGTTAACGAGTTATTTGGGAGTCAGTGTTGAACTTATTAAAACCTATCTTGAAACTAATCGAAAAGAATGAAATTTATCTTAAAAATTTGTTTTATGTTAAAAATTTGTTATTCGTTCTTTATTTTTCCTTCACCCTTTTTTGGGTGCGTAGTTTTGATGCATTAGTGGCACGTCCTAAAAACAAAATTTGTTATAGAGTCTAGAAATGCGAAAAGAAAATTCTCAAAAATCAAAATGACTAACGTGGGGGCGTATTGAGTATGATTTTCAGCAAAATAACGAGTAAATCATTTTTAGTTTTATGTTGGTGACTCACTTAACCTGGTACTTAGTTAAGACCAGCTTCAGCACCATCAGATTAAGACTGTATATATTCAATACGCCATATATTAACTTCTTCAGTGTGCCCACCGAATATAAGATTTACCTCCTGTTTACCAGAATACTTAGGGAATGCTTTTAGATTCTCGATATCTCTGCTGATAGCGCTTAAAGGAACTTGACTTAACAGGTAAACGTTACTTTTTTGTCATAATATTTTTAATCTACCGAACAGAAGTGATAGAGCCATACTACAAAGGAAAGTGAAATTAAAAAACTTTATATCTGTATAACTTGCCAGTTTTCTACTTAAAACTCACCGTTTGTTACATCGGCTGCTGCTAAGCTGAGGCCTGCAAAATAAAAACCATTTGTACAGATATTAGTCAAAGTACAGGAGAGAGCGTTTGATTTTACTATAATAAGTGCAATAAGTGCAGGTTAAGGCGTTTAGTTGTCATAAGTTGAGAAACGTTGTCCGTGTCTTAAATTGTTTTGTTTTGAGTTTGTTCTGACTGCCCTTCTTTTTGTTTTTATCTGACTGCAACTGAAACAAATTATCCGCAACACCTCAAGTTGCACAAAACCGGCATCCATTAGCCAATCCGATTCACTGGAGATGATTTGTGAAAGCTTACGAATCGTCTCATGTGCTGTTGCTGGATGCGAACTCCAAAGAGATCATGTAGGACCGCGTATGAGAAAGTCGGCCTGTTGCGTCGAATAGAAAATTCGCCTGTCCATGAATGAATGTTTGTAAGGAAATGAACTCAGTTTTAAGATGAATTTGAATTGTTATGGTAGGAAGTTCACCTTTGGCTTTTTCTTTGAAGAATATAAAAAGAAGAATAGCGGTGTTTCTATGGAGTATAGAACTACATGCTGTGCTGCTAGGCGGGTCATAGGCAAGTGCCTCCAAACTTTCAAGAGTATTTCTATGACTGAAACCAAACGCACAGAAAATTGTTCCTCTAAACAATGCGAGGGAAAAGAAAGGAAAATTATACTCGCTTACAATTTTTCAGGGATGTAAACAGCTCGCTCGATTATACTTGTCGCTAGTTGGGAAATGACTCGAGGGAACGGTGGAAATCTAGTCTACTGCTACTGAGCTCTGCGTTTTCGAGGAGCTACAGCAGTACAGCTATTACCAAGTGCTTTCTTACGAGATGCTTAATAACTTATGATTGTTACTACTGCCAATTCCGCATTATGTAACGGATTCGTCTTAAAACAAATCCCTGTTAGATCTTTCCCTTGAACCTTCAAATGAGCACATGTACTACAAAAATAATCAAATTCTGAATGATATCAGTAAGTACCAGTATAAAAATGCGTGTCAAGTTTCCACGATTATAGACTGTATGTGTTTACGCGCTTACGTCTTGCAGTTGTTCAATTAACTGTTTGGATGCCGCTTATTCTAAGATGACTCTCTATGAAACAATTATACATGTACTTATATGCTTGAATGTGCCAGCCAAATTATCACTTTCAGGTGATAGATAATAGAATGAACTAATTAACACTTTTGGATGAGTTTTCTGTGAAATTTCAGAGATCAGATTGTGATTGTAATGCCCCTATTACATAATGTTATAACTATAGCGCAGTCGAAATTGTCATGAAGACCACGAAAGTTCACGCATGGCACAGAGCAATTCAAATCAATCGAATGGTAACCTCGGCTTCCAAACTGCTAATTGCCCTGCGACGAAATTGGAGTGCCTCTGTTCTGGCGGGAAATGTTGTAAAATACAGCTCAAAGCGGCGAAAACCGTTTTCAATCGGCTCGACAGGCAAATGACCTACAAGTATAGACCAGTATAATGCCTTACCTGTGAGACAGAGGCACCAAAAGATGAAGGAAAATCCAGAGAATTTAAATGAAACCATCATTCCGAGGGAAAAAAAAAAACGCATCATTTCAATGCTGAGATGAATGCCAAATACATGTAGGTATAAGCTTGTGAATGCCGATTAGTAATTATGATAAAACAAGACCATGGCAACTGGGAATCAGTGCATTCAACTCAGTTATTGTCATTCGCATAAGTATGATTTCTTTTACGCCGTGACAACAAAAGGCGCCTTTCAACATTGAACAATGATGGAATTTATGCGAAGCCTCCGTGCAAACGTATCCGGAAAATTTTTAGAAATAGAGATTTCTTTCTCGGTTTTGAAAAAAAGAAGGATATGCGACGAAAACACAGTACCAGCTGCAGCGTTTTCGAATAATTTTCGACGCCAAAAAGAATGGAAATACGATAGTGTCCTTTACGGAACGTGCGTAATGCTATTTCTATAGGAGCTTGCATACAGCAATTGGTGTCACTTAATCTATGACATCGCCGTATTCGAAAACCTTGGTTTTCACCCGTCCACATGAAAACCATAAGCCGGCTTTCAAAAAAAATCGTTTTTGAAAACCGTCGATTTTGGTGTTCGAAAAAGCCGATTCCATCTGGACGGAAGCCTTAAGCGGGGAATAGAATCTCGGATCTAGATGCTTGTGAACGTACGTGGCAAGAAATTTGTGTGATATGATAATTCGTCTGTGTAAAAATAAAGGCATGCAGAATAAACCCCTGGGCTGAGATTTTGAAAAGAATTTAATTTTGTGTGTTACAAACTTTTAGGTTTAATACAATTATGTGTCATAAACTAAACCGTATAAAATTCTTCCTGTCTCTCACAAACAGCACTAGCCTATGTTTGATGCTAAGAACAATTCTTCAAGAAGTTATACGTTTGCCGCATCCGGCTTTACTGCCTGCAGTCTGCAACCTTTGCTCCAAAGTCATCAGACACCAAACACTTGTAACTGATACCCCAATACATTCGAAAAAGAAATTGTCATACCCTATATAATCTAAGACAGTTGATATGCTTCTGCAAAGAATATTCACAAGAATGTTTTCAGCCTAAAATCGGAAGATGAATAAGAATATTCAGCCTGAATCAAAAGATCAATTTTCTAATAAAAAAAAAGTGCATTCACGGTAGTTCACTGGCGGCCCAAGCTCAATTTGATATTGTGCAACGCACCATTTATAGCTAGCCTTCAGTTGTATCAAAATAAAGCTATGATGTAGGGTTAAACTTCATTTACCTCAACGTAGGGGTTTCTTTGCGTCTTGTATGCAATTTGGGCGCAAATTGTGTCCATTTTGGAGAGAATTGTGACTTTCAATATTTTTCTCCAGGACGTCCAACCTGGACATCGGAAAACCGCCCCAGAAAACCTGCATAAAATGGACACAATTTGCGTCGAAATTGCGTAAAAGACAAGAAAAACCCTGCAGTAAGGTCAGTGAAGTTTATTTTAGCATGTTTCTGTGAATTTCCCTCACTGCTGTACAAAGTCTTTAATTCTCAGACGAATTTCTTTGCCCAAGGCTGTTCGGCACAGACGGATGTTATGCCTCTAGTATAAATTCGGCAAATTAGAAAAGTCAAGTTGCCAACCCTCGTCACTAAAAATATTTAGTATGGAGACCAATACATTTGTAAAATCCTGTTGAAATACCACTCAAAGTCGGTGTTAAAAAAACCCTCTGAGGCCTAGTTTACACTAGCGACACCAAACGACATAAGGACGTTTTGTCGTCATTTTTTGCAGTGTGAACATCCTGACATAATGGCAACATAACAGCATGAACATAACGACATAAGGAAGAAAAACGATTTTTTTTTACTTATGTCTTTCTTTCGTTGTGCTGAGTCATTTGATCATTGAATAAATAGCTAAAAATGAAAACATCCACAAAAGTAGTGTAGGAATTGGGAAGCGCAGCACATTTTCGGATTTAGCGTTGTTAGCGTAGTTAGCGTAGTTAGTGTAAGATGCGTAAGATGCGTAAGATGTGTAAAATGCGTTGTGAGCGTAGGATATAGTAAAAATTAGATATGTATATGTACGCTAAAAATGTGTAGTATGCGTAGTTAGTGTAAAATGCGTAGTTAGTGTAAAATGCGTAGTTAGTGTAAAGTGCGTTGTATGCGTAGGATATAGTAAAAATTAGATATCCTACTCTGAAATGACATTTTAGCGTAGTTAGCGTTGTGTACTTACTAATCTATCATAGGCTCAAAATCTATTTCAGCCCGAAATTTTTGATTTGTTTTCCTTTCAAAAAGCTTTCTAATTAACCTATCTCGAATCTTAAACCTTTCATTTCTTCTATCTTTAGGAATATTTTTTGAATTATAATCATTTTCTATTTGATTGATCAATGATATATTTCCTCGTTCTAATGCTCTTCTCATTTTTTTATTATCTATTTTTTTGGAAACACAAGCATTTTGACATTGTTCTATTATTCTTAATGACATCTAATCTTTTAATCTTCTTCATTTTTTTTCTTTTAAATTATTTTTTCTTTATTTCTACTTCCTCGCTGCTCGTCGATTCCTCATCTGAATTAGGGTCATAATCACTATCGCTAGTATCGCTATCAGCAAGAGGGTCTTCCGACAAGAATTTTTTATAATTTGGAATAGGCATATAACCTTTCTAATAATTTTTTTAAAAAATGATGCCCATATGCATAACTAGTAATACCATCATCTAAAATATATCTTTTATCATCAAAAGGTGATAATGATACTTTATTAATTTGGTAACTTGATATTTGATGATACTCTGACCTTATAGTTCTCATCTTATGCCTCATAGTAGTACAATTGTATAAACTATCACGATAATCAGAGAGAGATAATTCACACTTTATTACATTCTTTTTAACACCCTTTGCAGTCTTGTTTTCTCGATTTTCTGTCTTGTAAGAATACATTTTACTTTTTAGACCAACAAATTCAGTGATTGGATCACCTGACGCTTCATCTTTGAATTTACCAATTACTTTTTTATTATCAACAAAATGGAACTTGGAAGATTCTGGATAATCACTATTGTCAAATAGGTCCTTATCCATATAGAAATCACTATATACATCTTCTGCGACTATATGGTAAACTAAAGAGTCAGTATCAGTAAAAAGTAACTTTGCTTCTGGGTATTTTTTTCTGATATAGTTATAGTGGAAGTCATACATTAGTGTTTTACTTAGGTCTAAAATAGAGAATCCAACATAAGAAGGTTTATCTAGTAATAGTCTAACATTTTTCATTTGTACTCCTACTAAATTTTCATCAAATATTTTAGAAGAAACGTAGGTTGGTTTCTTTGTAAGCTTAATTAAATGTTCAGGATCAGTTTCTAATTTAATATTGGATCTTTTTCTTAGGTTTTCCATGGTTTTACCAAACACAGAGTTATTCATCAATTTAAAAAAGTCTTTTTCAAAACTATTTTTAGCCATTGTTCTTTTTTGTGTGTTAAAATCAATGTATTTTTTCATCCAAGGTTTCTGTGTGAATTCTAATACCCTGTGAACCTTTTTTAACTTTAAACCAAGTGATAAATACTGCTGTAAATTTCTAAAATGTAAAACATACTTTTCTTTAGTCATAAGGTTAGGTACTAACTTATGTACTCTACCACTGCTAATATTTTCTGAATCTTTTAAACCTTTACAATATGGAGATAACATATCATCAGAGACTAAAATCTTTTCTGGAGCTAATGGATAATCATTGTGTAAATTGTGTAACTCTTCAGGATATTCTAAATCTACCTCTAAAATAACACCTTTTTTTGTCTCATCTGTGTAATTTTCTAAGATAAAATCTTCAGGGTCTAACCATTTGAAATCTCCGACTGGTAGTGACTGTGACATAGCCCAACCATAAAGATTATTTGCATCTAAATACATTATATAAGAAGATTCGCTCGCTGGATTGTAATTTTTCATATATTTGTTATTTGCTTCAGCGTGCCTATGAGTAATAGTACTAATCCCTCCTCTCATACCTTTTTCAATGAATAGTTGCTGATCTGTATCTGAAATTAAGTCTAGATTTATTTTTGTCATTCTGAGTAATGCATCCCATGATAATCCAGGTGCAGAAAAATAATGGCAAGGATCTAAACTATAATACTCTAAACAAGTACTTCTGAAACTTTCAAATACATCAGCCAAGAGTAGTACATCAGTCTTTAAGTAAAGGTCATGATACTGACCTAAGTCTCTGATTTGGAAGAGACTCCATACTCGTTTTGCGTGCTCATAGTCACTCTCTGAAATATTTGTATCATTTAAAATACTATAAAAATATTCTATCCCAGGTAATGATCTCTCACTGAAACGCTGGAATGAGTCCATGTAATCATAAGGGTAAACACCTTTTTTCTTTATTAATCTAAATTGTTCATCATTTGGAAAAGCACCTCTTGTATGGAAGAATGCATCATCACTTAAATTACTGCTTAGTCGGTCTAAACTCTGGCTCATAAATGAAAAACTGTCAATGAAAGTCAAATGCTTACCTATATTAAAACCAATATATTTCTCAAAATTACTTGCAATAACATCAACTTCAATATTAAGATCTTGTCTAATTAAATGACCAATATTTTGCATAATAAAATGGCTGTCATAGCCTTTAAGATTATGAAAGATGACAGGAATTTTTAACTTTTCTACACTGATAGCCCATTTTAGATTACAATCACTATGAGCAGCTCCACGATATTTACCAGTAATATGACAATGATCACGGACTTTTTGTTCCTCATTTAATTTTCTTTCACAAATATGGCATTTAATAGCATTTTGGAAATCTCTTTCATTTTGTACTGTCATAACTAATGGTTTCTGGAATCGTTCTCGCACTATTCTCTGACAATCTTCTACTTCACTTTACATCTTCAAGATAAACTTTTGGATACAATCTTCACCACGATAAATTTCTACTGGTTTGGAAAATGTATTATCATATCTACAGACTAATTTATATCCGTAACCACAGGCTCGGTGACTCTGATAAGTACTAGTGTAAGATTTACTATCAGATGGTTCACAACTATCAATTTTTTCTGTGATGGCTTCAAAATCAGCGTAAATGACAAAAGGCACAGGCAACATTTTCTGGTGATTTTTAAAATAAATTTTTGACCCTTTCTCTGGCATTTTTATTGCTTGGGTTCCATTAATTGCTAAGCAATCCTGCTTATGGTTTTCTAATGTTTTCTCAGAAGAACAACAATGAAGACAAGACAAACAAAAATATTTCCTACCATGATGTTTAGTGAATGATGACATAAATTGATCGAAATTCTTAATAAGCACATAGTGGCTCTTTTCTTTTTCTTCTATCCATAATAATTCTAAGTGGTCTGGAAATTTAGCTTTTGATATTCTGATAGGATAAGTTTCCCGAGTTTCCCCATCATAACCAAATACACTAACATTAATCTGATTTTGCTTTTCTATTTTTTTAATATCTTCGATAGTGACAGGGAAAGTGACACCAGTGTAATCTAACTTTTTTACCGATTCTCTATCTGCTTTAGTTATTCTTTGAGGATTTCTTTGAAGTGGATTTAGATACCTGTTATGACACCATAGGAAACATCTATTGTCTTCATTTTTGAGATTGACTAACGTCTTATTAGGGTTACGTAGTTCCACTGGGAGCTTAATATATGATTTACCTTTTAATGGAAAGTAAGAGACAATATTAATGTCATGTAAAAGAGATAATTCAAATATCCAACCAGAACCTTCTGATAACCAAACAGCTATTAACTCTAAAATTCTTTCAATAGCATTATGAATAGCTTCTTCAATATCATCACTATTTATAACTCTAAATGGACCAGCATTAAAATATGGTTCTCGGTAAATTTTCCCATTCTCGGTACGTTTTGATAATCGTACTTTTAGAACAGCATTAAATTTAAATCCCCTTTTAACTGTTAATAATTTCATTAAAAGTTCAAATATTGCTTTTCTAGTATTATTTAACTGTACTGACGGGTCATATTTGTTAACAATTGATACTTCATAAGATTTAACATTACCTCTGAGAGCTCTAGATTTCTCTGTAATAGTAAGTTCATCATCTTTAGGGATAAATCTTAATTTTCTTCGAAATTCTCTTATAGTTTCAGGCTTATAATATGGAGCGATTTCATCAATCAAATTTTTAACCTTTTCTTGAAGACTTTTAGGTACAGGTTTTATAGGCCTTATTAGCATTGGTAATGCTATTGGTGACCTACTTCTCTGTTTAGGTGCTGGTCTTTTAGGTTTATATTTAGTTGGTCTTAATGGTTCTGGTAAATTTGTCGCACTTATTGGATCATCTAATAAGGTACCTCCAACAAATGAGTTTTTTAGTCTATTTTCTGCAAATAATTTGATTAGTCGATTTTCAACATAGCCTTCCGGGTTCTTACATCTTCGTTGTCCTTGTAGTCCTGGTAGTGGTAGACATGGAGATTGATTTTGTAAATTACGCTTATGAAAATCTGTCTTTAAATGCTGATATTTTCCCTTTTTTGAATATTTTTTCTTACATAGATCACAATACCAATAAGATTGTATTGGCATTGGTACCTTTTTGGGTTTAATTTTAATTTTATTAATCATCTATAATATAAATCTTAACTTTTTTAAATTATTATTATAAATCAATTAGTGTGCCAGTAACTACATTATTGTATAAGTTTCTATTATGTTTCTTTGTCTTTAGATGGATATATTTTCCTCTATAAGTGTAATTTTTTCCATTTCCACATACATCACTATAGCAAGCATAACTTTTGAGTTTTTCATTGATATATTTGAATCTCTTTTCTCGTTTCAATTGTTCTTCTGTAGTTTTTTCCATGTATATAATTATTTATGATATCTAAATTTTTTTTAATTATCAATTTTTTAAATCTTTTAATGGCACCCAACTGTTAAATTCATCTGGGTAACCTTTCCATTTGACTAATGCTTTGTCGCCTCGCTTTCGAATAATCTTTTCTATCCTATAGACCTCTTGGTCAGTCTTTTGTAACTCTTCTCTGTAGAAAGTACCCTTAATTTGCTCACCATTTAAGTCTTTTATCTTATAAGTAATAGGATTAGTGAATTGAATTCCGTCTATGATGAAAACTTCTTCAGTCCAATTTGGAGTATAGCCTTTATCAAAAGTCACCCTTTTGTATTCGCTTATTCGGACTCTATCACCTATCACAAATGCTGGTTTATCATTGTTTTTGTTTCTATTCGCTAAATCACCATATAAATTAAAATAAACTTTTCCATAGTTTTCAGGTTTTCTAGCTTGGGAAGGCGTCATTCCCTATTGATCTATGTCGGCTGTTGTTGTAAGAGGCGAGTATTTTCGGAAGGATGTCAACGTAGACTGTATTGTTTTGCATAGTAAATCTCTTATACATTTTATCTTTGATAGTTCTATTCCATCTCTCACAAACTGATGATTTCTCTTCATTTTCAGTGGAATAGATAGTTATCTTATCCTTAGCTAAGAGATCCAACACATTTTTGTTATAATATTCTTTTCCTTTGTCTACCCATAACATTTTAGGCTTATTTTTCTCTAATAAGCTTTCAAACGCTTTGGTGACTTCTAAGCCTGTTTTTGTCTTTAGAGGTACTATCCAACCATATTTACTGAAAAGGTCTAAGACCATTAAAAGATATTTATAACCTCGGTTCCATTTGCTAAGCTTTTGCATATCAACTAAGTCTGAACACCAGATATCATCTACATTATGTGCAATGACTCTTCGCTTGGTAAAATTTCGTTTTATAGGTTTGTGAAACTCGTTAGCTAGCACTTCCCATGTATCTAAATTTTCAGCGCTTTTTTTTTACACCTAAACCAAGTTTTTGCTTTGTATTAATAGTGCTTCTAGCCAGCCAATGACCCCACTGTCTCTCATTCCAGGGAATTGCATCTAGAGCTCGGACCATTTTCTTGTCAGCCACATTTTTACATGATTTTACATTTACTCCCTTGTCAGCACATACTGAGTAATCAACATCGTGTTGCATGGCTAGAGCATCTGTCTTACCTGTTGGTTTATCATAGATTTCATAGATTTGACCTGTGTTTCGATCCCATTTTACTTGGTTTTCTAAATCATTGTAAGGACCAGTATATTTGTGTCCTGGTAAAGTCCAACCTGCTTTCGGTTTAGGTAACTTACCTATTGCTTTATGAATATCGACTCCTTTTCCAGAAATTTTTTTTAGAAATATCGTCAGCCAGAGAGTCAATTGCTCTATTCAAATACCTTTTACCAATGCCTTTAACCCTATCTTTTACATAGTCTGATTTTATTGCTTTGCTAGCACCAATTTTTCCAAGGTTATACAATCCTTTTGCACCAGCAGCCAACCCATGGACAATAAGTTCATCAAAACCGCTTCCCTGCATTTCTCCTTTAGATATAAAACGAAATTTTGTAATTCCACTTTCAGCACAAATACATCGCATTGCATTTCTACCATTTTTTGTAATTACAAAAGTTTCAGAATTTGGTACACATTCTGTCCTTTTTCTTTGTCGAACACAATAAGATAACATATATTAATTCTAGAGATTTTAATTAATATTAAATCTATAATATAGCTCCTATGAGGGGAATTCCCTTAAATGGACTGTTTTTACCCAGTAATAGCCCTTTTCCTTTTCTACCTCTTCCTACCGTCCCTGCCGCCCCTGACTTAACAAATTTAGTTTTTGTTATCCCACATTCTGCACATTGACATTTCATCATGGCACGACCATTTCTTGTCTGTACAACCCTTTCTGAACCAGGAACGCACTCTGTCTGTTTTCGTTGTTTTACACAATAGCTTTTCATCTATATAATAATTATTTTTTTTATTATTTTATTATTTTAATATATTATAATGGAACAAATTGACGTTGAAAAAGAAATACGTAGAATAGAAGCGATGTATAAACATTACAAACTTCTTTATAGAAAAATTGCCTTTTTATGTTGTTCTGGAGAAACTAAAAGAGTGAGAAATCTGAGAAATAGCTTGAAAAAAGATTTTAAAAAAATGAGAAGTCTTCAAACTACCTAAGCAATAGTTTAATGTAAATATAATTTACTAAAATAATTTTCTATGAATTTTTCATTCTCTTTTGTGTCAACGCTAAAAACTTGCAATAAATCGAAATAATCTACTCCTTTATGCATTTCATTCAAGAAATACAAGCAAAAATAGCCACAGGTTGTAGTATAGAGATTCTGTATTTGTTTGTTTTGGTGTAATAAAGTTAAGTTTTTCTCTTTTGCATGATTTACCAACTCTTGAAAAGGCGGCATTCCATACCATTACGAACATAGGTTGTAACCCAATGACTACCGCTCATATAATGAGGTTCTAAATTATATATAAAAAGCGCTAACTTATGCTGATGTGGTACAGTCTGATCTCTACTTAAAACATTCTCTATAGGTATCTTCAAGTATTTACACCAATCTAAAAGATCTAAATTACTCATTGGGATATCTTTATAGAATTTAGGCTTTTTTAGTTTTTTTTTTTTCCCCTGCCCCATGTGCCAATAAAAGGTGGTGGAGCCATAGGCATTCCTATACGAGGAGATCCTCCTCCGTCTGATTGTCCTATTCGAACTCCTCCTCTTCCTTTTATACTTCCTCCTTTTAATGCATCAATAATCATTGGAATACCAATACTAGCTAGTAACGTGCCAATACCACTACCTACTTGTTTTTGTGTAATTTTGAAAAGTAGATCTTCTCCTAATTTATGAGCTCTAGCTAAATCTCCTATTTGTCCTTTAGTCAGTAGATCACCCATTTGAGCTAACATATATAGATTTTTATTTGGTACTTGAAACATTTGACCACCACTAATTTTCTTAACTATTTGGCTAGCACCTTCAGAAGCTAACCCTGCTAAAGCAGACAATCCTAGTGTTTTACCGATAGTTGGTGCTACATTCTTTAATAATGGCATTACTGCGCTAAATATCCCACTACCAGTTTGTCGCCTGATATTATTCTTTGATATAGTAATTACCATTCCTTTATTAGCTGTTTTGGCCTTAGCGAGTCTCTTAACAGTATTCATTCGTACCATAAGGACATCAGAACCACTTAACGCATTTTTACTTAAGCGTAAACTTATTTCTTCTCTGTGTCTGTAAGCCATAGATAGTTTTCGTTTTTGCCCTTGAGAAAGTGTGACAGAAATTTGATGTAATTCAGTCATTATATATTATTTATGAATTTTTAAAAAAGTCCATAAATAATATTTATTCTGTGACATATTACTCATAATCATCTGGATTTAGATCTTCTTCATCATCTAAGATAAAATTATTAAAAATATCTTCTTCTTCTTTAAATGCTAATTGCATTAATTTTGGTTTTAAAGTAGCACCAAAAGTACCAGTTGTCAGAGAAAACCAGGCAGCAATAAATTTGACTCTACTTCTTGGTCCTATTTTTACTGATTCATATTCGATCTTTTTTTGATCCCATGTAAAAAATTTTGTATCTAGTCTATCATTGCGATAAAAGAGACTAAACTCCATCTTCGATGGGTAATCGAGATATACTCTCCTGTTCACTCTTTCGTTATCAATCATTTTATAAGGTTTTTTGCAAATTCTTTTCCAAGAACCATCTTGCCCATGTTCATCATATCCTGCTACAGCTTCTCTTGGTATTTTTATAACCTTAGAAAGAGAATTTATATAATCAATGAAAAATTGGTCTAATTCTTTGGCTTTATCTAAATATTCACCATCGCAATTTATTTGCATGCTTGTACCTTGATATTCTCCATTTTTATCATAGTTTTCATTTAAACCAAATGGTGTATATCCTTCATATTTAACAAATAATGTTTTACCTTTATATAATATTCCAATCTGTGTTCCATTGTGCTTATTCGGCTTTGGTTTTCTAAAAGTTATCTTTGAAGTGTCAATATCAAGAAAATTAACTATTTCTCCTTTCTTTACTCTTTCGTTTTCACTTTCGTTTTCACTTTCGTTTTCACTTTCGTTCTGACTTTCTTTAACTATCATATATATTATATTAAAATATTTTTTTTCTAAGTTTGAGTGGCGCTTAGACGTATGACTTATTATTATTATATTAAACTTAATAGTTTAATATTATACGATAACTAATTGATCTCCCACTTTATCCAGAACAACATCTTCTTCATAAAGAACAATTGCGTGCATTCGAAAATCAGCAGCAGCTGCTTGTGAGGGGCGAAATCTTATGTTAAGTTGCTTTGGATCTCGGCTAACCTGTTCTGTTTGATAAGTTAAATCAAAATATAACATTGGATAAAGACTCGAAAAATTAGCGATATTGAGCTGAGTACCTGTATTATAATCATTCTTTTGCCATGAATAATTCATTAAATCATAATAGATTCTTGTTTTACTTTCTGTATCATATTCAAGTTCTGGATAGAAGACACCATTACCATATTCAAGACGACAAGTAGCAAGATGACTATTAGCATTAGCAGCATTGAGTTTAAAAGTATCAAAAATATAAGGATTTGCTGTCATATCATTTGTCTTAAGTCTCTGGAAGTAGACAAAAACATGCTGTACCTTATCAATACTAGCTGAGATTCTGAAATCACCACTGTTTCTGGTAGTATCTGAAGTTTGGTACATTTCTTTGAGGTATTTCCATTTACTAGGTTTTTGGTATTCACTGATGAATTTAGTCATAAGAGCATCTTTTGGTTCTAGTCGGGGTACCCATAGATAAAAACGATCAATTACTAATCTCAATGTATCAACTGCCCCATATAAGACTTCAGCGTCTGGTGTAAGTTCTATTTCAAATTGGAGATCCATTGGAGGCCACATTCGTCCTTCTAATTCTTCGAAAAAAGAATACCTATTTAATGGAATACTTGCATTAACATGAGCTCTGTTAGCTGTTAATAAACGCCTACTTTCCAAACCAGTGTTTGTATCATCTGAAGTGGCATCTGTATCTAAATACCATAAGCTATTTTTGGCTGTACTACGCCCAAAACCATCTGAATATTCTAAAAGATTTTTTGCAAAAGTTACAAGATGAAGATTATCAGTGTCGTAGACGATTTTTCCAGCACTCTTAATAACCATATGCTTAATTAATGAATGCGATCCATTAATAATTGTTGTTCTGGGGTCTGCATTGTCTCCACCATTTGCTTTAAGGTCTAATCGAAATCGCACTTCAAAAAAGGCGTTAAACCAATCAAGCATAATACCACGGTCAGTAACATGAAATTTGTAACCTTTCTTTTCTTGCTCTTGAGTATTGGCAGGAGCTCTAATAGCGTCTTGAAGACGAAATTGCACTAGTTCGTTTCTCTGAACGTACTCTGGTGATCTAAATGCCATTATATATTTTTACAAGATTTTTTTTATTTAAGAGCGTGCTATTAGATTATTTTATTTAAGAGCGTGCTATTAAATTATTAATCAGTGTATTAACTTCATCTTGCCTTAGCGGAGTCCTTGCTTTTTTACTAGCAGTCTTTGTGGCCTTTTTACTTTTAAGCCTTTTTCTAATAAGCTCACCTGATTTCTCTATAACTTTATCAGCAGCCTTTTTACCAACTTTTTCTCCCGCATGAGATACACCAGCTTGTATTGCTTTTTTAGCAAATGGTTTTAAAACCTGTCCAGTTAAAGCACTAGCTACTTTTTTTAGTGGTTTCATAAGATTATCTACTATAATTCCATTGCCACGGTGTTTGTAGACATATCGTCCCGTTCTTGGGTGATAAATCTTTTTGAACTCTCTTGACTTCATATATATAAATTAGGAACTAATTTAAATTTTAAAACCCTCGCTACGCTCGGTCTCTCACTGCGTTCGGTCGTGTGCCTCACTGCGTTCGGTCTCTAAAATGGAACTTTTTTTAAGATTAATGAAAATGCAGTGTCAGCATGATTTAAATAGACTGGTCTTCTTAAACCATCAGTTACATAGATTCGAACGCTTGAAACTCTTGTTTTATTGATAGGATTAAATATAATACGACGCGGTTCAAGGGTAAAATTGTAAGAAGGTTTTAAAGTTCCTGTACCAAAACTAAAAACAATATCTGATTCTCTCCCATCTACTAATGAATCAGAGACTAAATCACAATGAATATTTAGGACATCTGTATCTTCTGATAGGTTAGGTACTTTGGGGCTAACGTTTCTCTCATCGCTTAAGATCACCTTATCGAATCCTATTAGTTTACCAAAATTTGATTTACTTAGGTCAAGCTGATATTTTGTATCTAAAGTCACTATGACTCTGAAAGATGGTTCATCAAAAGTTAAAGTAATTGGAAATTCTTCATCACCATCACCATTAACTA
This sequence comes from Micromussa lordhowensis, assembly GCA_964020085.1. Taxonomy (NCBI): domain Eukaryota; kingdom Metazoa; phylum Cnidaria; class Anthozoa; order Scleractinia; family Lobophylliidae; genus Micromussa; species Micromussa lordhowensis. Next base: position 17,997,493 of record OZ026600.1, read on the forward strand.
TTTTAGTCTTTTCCTTAATGTAATTATCAATATCAGTGTAATCCCAAACTCCTTTTGGAAAATCAATATCTGTAAATGTTTTGCCACCGTCTTTACTGTAAGCTATCTTTTGATTGCTATAACCAGAATTTATATTTGTCCATGTAAAAGCCATTGAAATAATTTTATTAAAACCAATATACCAAATCCCATCACTGTGTTCATAGTTTAAAGTTCTAGAAAACCTTGTAGTAAAATCACCAGGTCGATTACCAGGTTCATCTTTAACTGCAAAACTGCTTAATGAGATTTCTCTCTCCATATATCAAACCCCGAAATATTTTTTGACTAACTTTTGATATTGCGACTTATTGATTGATTTTGTTCTTAATAATGTGTCTAAGATAGTTTGGCCCATATTTCTCATCTTAACGCTTGTATTACCTGCTTCCATTTCACCAATAATTAGTGTTAATTTCTTTAGTAATTCTTTAGCATCATTATAGAAATAGACTCCTCTTCCGGTTCTTGCGCCCCTGCCAGTCCTAAGACCTGAACCCTTTGTACTTTTCTTTTTCTGTACTTTTAGATAGTCTCTATATTCTTGAATAGGTTCTAGTCTTGTATCTGCAAATTTATGAGCCATATCCTTTTCTTGCTCTAGCTTTTCTATTACATCTTTTGGCAATCCTTTTTTTATGGCTTGTTTTAGTCTGTTAGTTGAATTTGTCTTAAATTTACTTGTAATACTGCTTATTTCAGAATTTGCTTTTTTTATGTTACTCTCAAGATATATACTACGTTTAAGTGGTGTCATTTCTGGTTGGGATAATCTCATTTCAATATCATCATAGTTAGGAAGATTTGCACTATCTAAAATTCTATTAATATCTCCTCTATCTAAATCTTCATCATCATCATCAGGTGCTGGTTCAATTGCTAAAGGTTCTTTTTCCACAAAAGAATATTCTGGTGGTAAAGATTCATCTCCTTCTTCTAGATTCCAAAAACTAGGATCCCTTTCATATTTTGGTGGAGGACCTTCAGGTATTTGTTTTTCTGCCTGTGGCGCTACATAATCTTGGAGATCTAATAATCCTTCTACATCCATATCTTCATATGGATCAACTTCAGGTGCGTAATCAATTTGCTCTTCCCCTGGCGCCGCAGGACGTATTCTCTTTTGCGGCCTATTCTTTGGCTTTTGTGCTCTTAAACCCTCTATGATTTCATCAAGTCTAAAAGATTTTGTTATCCTTGCGTCAGAGGTCTTACTCTTTATCTTCGCTTCAGTGATCTCATCATAAAGCTGATTCTTCATCCTTCCAGTCTCAGTCCGCTTCTGAGCTAATCGTTTCCAATTTGACAGACTCATATATTAAAAACATTAGTTTTTTTAGATTTTTTATATTATGTCACATATTATGTGACATATTATATTGATTTTTGAATTAAAAAACTAAAAAAACTAAAAAAAATTCATGTTCAGTTATATAGATGAAAATTCCTAGTTATGATTCAGCTTCTAATAATGACAGCAATTTCAAAAGACTGCTACCTTATATGCCTTCAGACACTTTTCGAATGTTAATTTGTGGACCAAGCGGTTGTGGTAAAACTAACGTTCTCATGCATATGCTTTATAATCTACTCTACTATGATAAGATTTACTTGTTTTCTAAAAATCTCGAGCAACCGAAGTACGGACAACTATTAGAAACATTTCGACCCATTTCAGAAGAGGTTGGTTATGATGTCATAGAAGAGAGTAATGGTGATGTCGTTCCTCTCGAAAGCTTAGATGATGATAACCAAAAAATAGTCATCTTTGATGATTATGTTTGTGAACGAAACCAAAAACCTCTAATTGAATATTTTATTGGTGGTCGTCATAAAAATTGCAGTGTAATCTATTTAAGTCAATCTTATTATCTCACTCCTAAAGACATCAGACTCAATTGCTCTCATTTTTGTATTTTTGATAGTCCAAGTAATGCAGAGACAGCAAGAATGTGCCGTGAAGTCAATGTACCTAAGAAGCGATTCGAGAGTGCGACTAGCGAACCTTATAGTTTTGCGTACATTGATAAGACAAAAAAGACAATGAGAAAAAATTTCAATGAAAATATATAGATGGATAAAATAAAAAGTGAAGAGAAAGTGATGGATGATGTATTAAGAGAAGAGAGAGAGATGAAGTTAGAAATGAATAATATTACAAAAAAGAGAAGAATAATTGCTAAAAGATTAACAAAAGAAATATATAAAGAGTTTAATATCATAAATTTTTCATTAGATAATATTATTCAAAAAACAAAATGTTTAAAAAAATTTGAAACAAAATACAACACATCTATTCCTGAAAAAATATTATTATTAATTAAAAATCTCAAAATGATAGATTCTGATTACTTAAGAGATAAAGAAGAAGAAGAAGAAGAAGAAGAATATAATTTAATTTAAGTTTATATAATTATATATGGGTTATAGCAATGGACAACTTGAAACATTAGCAACAGGTAAAGGTGAAAAAGGTGATCCTGGTTTACCGGGAATTGGATTTAATCTAACTGATGATGGTAATTTTGACATTGATAGTAAGAGATTAACTGAAGTAGCAGATCCTATCGATAAAAATGATGCAGCAACAAAAGAGTATGTAGATAATAACCTATCAGCTGCTTATCTGAAAAGAGATGGAACAACATCAATGACTGGTCATTTAAATATGAATAATCATAAGATTAGTGATTTAGAAGATGCTACTAATGATAATGATGCTGTCTCTCTAAAACAATTAAAAAAGATGATTACACCCACAAATTATCATTTGCGACCTAGTTTTACTTTTTATAAAGATTTTGGTGATAAAGCAGAATTAACTAAATCAAACGTTTCTATTCCTGGGCATACTGATCATTTTGAACTATTAGAAGCGCCTCGAGAAGGGGCGCAATCTGGTTATGCTTATTCTACTGTTAAACTAGAAAACAATTTAGAAATAGATCCTAATTATTCTATTCTTTTTGAAATATTTGGATATGATGGAACAAATATAGTTACAGATGGTGATTCAGATAGACTATTATTTACAAATGTCACTGGTAATGCAAACATAATTGATTTTAGTCATGATTGGTTTAGCAATTACGCAAAAGCTTACATAATATTTAATAGTTCTAAAAGAGATGTGAACATTAGTATTCAATTTCGATATTATGGTTCTAGTAACTCTAATTTTAAATTTCTATTTTTTAGTAGATGCGTCAAAGGAATACAAAGGACTAGTTTTGATCATAGATTATTTAATGTTAAAAGTACTGATTTTTCAGGAACAATATTAAATTTTGAACCAATCAATATGAATAATGAAAAGATAATCAATATTGGTAATCCTACTCATAAAAAAGACGCTGTCAATAAAGAATATGTTGACGATCAAGACGCTAAACAGGATATTGCTATTAATGATTTATCTTCTAGAAAAGCAGATAGGTCAGAAGTATTACTCCGAAACGGAAGCCAAAACATGACTGGTAATCTATCTATGAATGGAAATAGGATTTTTAGCTTACCTATTCCAACTGGGGCGCAGAAACCTGTGACAAAGAGTTATTTTGAAAGTCAAATTGCTTCCATACCACAGCCTGATTTAAGTCTTTATCTCAAAGTAGATGGTTCACGCGCTATGACAGGAAATCTCAACATGAATGACAATAAAATAACAGATTTAGTTACACAAGATGATGTCTCAATCACAGATTACCCTAATTATGTAAAAGATTCTAAAATGGCTGTTAATAAACTTTATGTTAATGAAAACTTTTTAAAATTAAAAGGTGATGACTATGACTTAAAAGGTAAACGGATAAAAAATACTGAGCCATATGGTGTAAATACTTTTGATACAAATGATTTAGTCTCCAAGGCATTTGTCCTAGCAGAAATAAGTAAGCTACCTACAGATGTATTAAAATTGGATGGTTCACGCGCTATGACTGGAAGTCTCCAAATGGGTGATAATGCTATCACTGGAATTAGGAGTAGTTCAGCAGATAATGCAGCCCTAACAGTTGGTGGCGCAAAATCTACTTATCTACCACTTTTAGGAGATAGAGGTATGGAAGGAGATCTTAATATGGGGGGTAATGCAATTATAAATATTAAACCTTTTGTTGAAGATGACTCAAGTCAAGCTGCTCAAAATGCTCAATTAAATGATGTTATCAACTTTGGCTATTTTCATCAGCAGAGAGGTGATTTAATAAGACTAATAAATGATGCTGGTGCAGCAGCGCTTAACAGGAAAAATCCTGATCCTATGGAAGACGATATTGATATGGCTAATCATAGCATTATCCGCTTGAAAGATCCAAAGTCATCAGATAGCTTTCACGCTTCCAATGTTAACTATGTTAATAGAACAATTAGTGATAATAACGCTGTAATTAATACTTTGATTACAGATAAAATCAGTGAGTCAGAAGCACTTAATATAAAAGCAAACCGACAAGAGAATGAATTATCTTTTGTTATGGATGATGATTTACTTAAGGAAGATGATGATGATATTGTCAAAGTAAGAAAAGTCGACAAAGATTACTATGATATCAATCATGCTACTTATCAATTTAAAATTAAGTATGACTCTGCTACCGGTTATTATAGCACCCGATTAACTATTGATTTAAAATCGTTAGATTTAGGTGAGTATACATTAGCTTTTGAAATGTATTATGGTAATAAAGTGGATCGAGATGAAGTGGTTGTTAACGCAGTATCCGAAACATTAAATGTTTCACGTAATAATACAAATACTTTTTCCGATCACAGTAGAACAATTATCAATTTTCATAAATATGGAAACATTGGGATTATTGATTTAGATATTGATTTAACTTTAAAGCATAAGAGTGGTCAAACTTATGATGCAGAAACAGACATCTTTTTAGTGGTTTATGGTGTAAGTGGTCATCAGAATGACGTTGACTCGCGAATTTGGGATAGATTCTATTACATCAGAAACAAAATCGTCTATTTTGAAGCATCTATTAATATGGGTAATCGACAAATAAAAGGATTACTTGATGGAAATGAAAACAGTGATGCTGTTAATGTGAAACAACTGAATGAAACAGAAGATAATATGGTAAAATATGTTGATGGAGAAATTGTAAAAGTAAATACTGAAATAGCAAAAGAAAATAGTGCTATTAATGAGAATGAAAATTTAATAGAATTAATAGTAAAATATATATTAAGTAACGATTCAAAGATTTCTTTAATAAAAGATTTGTATTTTTCTGATAATGTTGAAGGTAGAACACCAAATACATATGCGTTTGTAACTATTAGGTTTATATTAGCAACATTAAATGAAAATATTTTTGTTGATAAAAGCAAAGTCGTAATTTCAGGTAATCCTACAATAGATGAACTATCTTATAGATCATTTAATATTCCAAATAATTCTTTAGGAAAGCAAGTTTGGTTTTGGATTTGGGTAAAAGACCGTCATATGAACCTAATTTTTAGTGGAATAAGTGAACCAATTATTATTAATAATTTTAGTAGTCCTCTGGGACTATTAAGAGTAAATGTGGAAGATAATCCTTTCACTAAAAAGAGAGGATTATTAACAAAGAATGTTTGGGATAATAATAGTATTGCATTTGAAAATGTGAAAGAATTTGAAAAGAGCGAAGGAACTATTATATAAAAATATAAATAAATATATATATGGGTCATAGTAATGGACAACATGACAAACCATCAAGAAGAGAAAAGGTTAAAATAGGAATAGGCTTCAAAACAACTCCAGACAACCATTTCGATTTACAAAACAAGAGAATAACTAACATTTCCGCTCCAATGGATGACCATGATGCAACCACTAAACGATTCGTCGCTGATTTATTAAAGACAAAAGCGGCTACTACATACGTTAATAATGAACTAACTAAAAAAGCCAACTCATCTGCTTTAAAGGATTACGCTTTAATTACTGATTTAGGAACCTTAGCAATCGAATTCAATGATGCATTAAAAGGCAAAGTCGATTACAATGATTTAGAGACTAAGCCGCAAGATAATAATTTAGCAGCTAATACGTACGCGTTCATCACCGTCTACGCAGAAGAAAATGGACCACTGATTAAAAGTAGTCTCCAATGGAGTTTCGGTAATGGAAGTGAAAAAAACAAGCAATATGGTTGGCCTAGTCCTGTAGACGGTAAAATAGTTCGTGGCAGCATTTGTGCTTGCGCGGGCAATCGGCAAGCATCTGAAGTGATAGTAGGCTTAGTTCTCAATGGTGCTGATAAAGATGTAAAAATTACCAAACCTGCGGATGAATGGTCAAATCACACTATTTTCAGCGATCCGATTACGATAAAAGCTGGTGACAGAATCAATTTTCGAAGCAAAACATCGAATTCATCCGTAACACACGCGATGGTAAACTTATTGATCGAAATTGATGTCTAGTATGAAAATATATGAAGCGTGTCTGATGCAAATGAGTTTCTGACACGTCAGATATTTGAAACGCTTCATCCACCCACGCTAAATTAATTGCTTGCCTGATGCGCATGGGTGGATGAAGCTTGTCTGATATATGAAGCGTGGGTGGATGAAAAAAAGTGCACCACATGCTCGAGAAAACCGGGTTGGTGCAATATAAATACTCCATTTGAATTAATAGCGAAACAGCGAGCAAATGGTGGTGCTTTTGGAGGTGGGGAATGGCCGCCCCTGAATCCTGATACGGCACGTGCAGGCGCTTGTTAGGGATAGTAGGGTGAGACCGTCTACGGTGATAACCCTCGGGTGAACCCGTCCCGGCCCAGTAGATAACTGGGGGTGCTCAGAGGTCTTTCGGGATCTCAAACGCGAGAGAGACAGCCGCCTTGTCAGCGGCGCGAAAGTCCTAGCCGAGACTAGGCAAGTAACAGCCACCGAGCACCCCCGACCAGGGTTTTGTCATTTTTTGTCACGCATTTTAGAAAATTTATCTTGACCAAATGGGCTATGATAGTTTTTAATTATGCAATTTAAAAATATAATTAAATAATATAATGGTGACTAAAAAGAATATTTTCGATTGGAATCATATTTCAGACAAATTATCAGCTGATGAAGTAGAGGAACTAAAATCTTATTATCTAGGCTATCTTAGGAAATGTTGGGCTTATAAAAGGGCTTACAAAAGATACAAATTGTTCAAATTCATTGGTAATTCACTCTCTGTACTCACTGCTTCATGCGGAATTGCTAGCGCTATTGCAACAGGAGGTATTAGTCTAATAGCGATTAGTACAGTGGCATTATTAGTTAAAGGATACATGGAACACAAAGGTTTAGACTTAAAAATTCAAAATTGCATCTATGCCTACCAAAGTTGCCAGCATTTGTTAATAATGATTCGAGAAGCGATGCGCTCAGGTGATCTTAACCGAGAAAGTTTAATTAATCAAATGACAAGCGTTGACAATTTTGTCATTGATAATAGCCCAATTATTGATAAATATTTAAAGATGTATGATAGTCAGTCACGCTAGTACAACTAAAATGCGTACACTGCCCACACATCTTACGCTAACTACGCTAAAATGTCATTTCAGAGTAGGATATCTAATTTTTACTATATCCTACGCATACAACGCACTTTACACTAACTACGCATTTTACACTAACTACGCATACTACACATTTTTAGCGTACATATACATATCTAATTTTTACTATATCCTACGCTCACAACGCATTTTACACATCTTACGCATCTTACGCATCTTACACTAACTACGCTAACTACGCTAACAACGCTAAATCCGAAAATGTGCTGCGCTTCCCAATTCCTACACTACTCACAAAGAAAACGGAAGTAAGAAAACAAAAGAAGAAAGTAACAAAGATTACGAGTCGAGATAATCAGATGTGGTCACCCATCAAAATTTTAATTCCATGCATACAAAGGGTCTGTTACGGCGGTTTGGCGGTACGGTGGTTTAATAATGGTATATTGAACTAGGTAGAGTGCAATTTGGTCAGAAATCATACGCGTGATTTCAAAATTGAACGAGCGCGCAGCGCGAGTTCGATTTGAAATCACAAGTATGATTGCACGAGCCAAAGTTCAATTACCACTTTATTAGATCCATTTTTAATTTGTACAGTTTAATAGCCTAAATACAGGAACAAGATTTTGGTCAGGACAATATTTATTGAATCAAGTTGCCAAATTTGCCAAACAATGGCTTTTTTGAGTTTTATTTCCCTGCAATGTGATTGGTGAGTTTAAAAAAGTCTTAAAATCTGATTTGTGTTTTGTTTTACTGTCCTATTTTCATTGGCTGAGAAAAAGATGTGATTTATAGCAAAAGATAGTGCGATTCGTGAATAAATCGCACTGCTGAGAACCAATCACATTACAAGGATAACCAGTGATTTCAAAATGGATTTAATAAAGCCAATTATTAGTGCCGGTTTTTGGGTACATTCACGTTTATAAGGCGGTTTACGGTTAAAAAAATATCACACGGTTGAAGGGAATCATAAATTTAGCTCGCGATTTTCGTTTTGTTTTTTGTTTTATTAATTTGTTATAGACATCTCGAGCAATACCCGCTTTTGAGTATAACGAAGGTTTCTTTCTCTTTGAGCGAGATCCTCGTTTTGAGGAACGAGACCTGAAGAAGGAAACCTGGTTAAAGGCCATATGACTAATCCGGTACTTGAGAATGAGTTTGAACTATATTCCCGAAACTGTGTGGCGAACTTTCAAAGAGGCGCGAAACAAGAATGAAATACCACGGGTAGGAACCATCTAAGGAGCAAAATTCCAGCTGAATTAGTTACAAACAGGAGCCCACACAAACAGCAGCTTACAAATAAGTGAAATAATCTGCAGCCGATGCATTTTACAAGATATCGACTCGTCCAATAAGTGAAAGAGACATTCATGCTGACGTCATCGCAGACCACAAAACAGTTTTTGTTTTCCTTTTGCAAAATTTCACCACAGGGCATTTGTAATAAAACAATACATTCAAACCGATGTCATTGTTTTGACGGTAGCTTTGAGTTCAAAACACTCCAAAATAGTTCCGAGAATTCTGCTTGGTGATCGTCTAATGGAAAAGGAAAAAAAAAAACAGCAACAACAAGCAAACAGACAAACATTTTTGTTTTAGGGTAAACTATCGTTTGAAATTACTAACACCATTTGTCCATGAAACGCAGCAGAATTAATCGTTTTTGCACAAATTATTCCGTAAGAATCACGGCTTTGCAAACAAATTAAAGAGATTCTTCGTAATACATCACCTCGTTGCAATCAACATCTCTCTTACAACAACTAATTGTGGACTACAGATTTTTAGAATCATTGGCAAGTGAGCTAGAGCAAAACAGTGCATTGCGAAACACAACAAAGACCTTAACGATCTATTGTTAACGTGGGTTTTCCTGCACGAAACCGGATAAAAAAAATACCAATGCAGCTACGTAAATAAAATCTCCCGAGATGCAAGACTTGCTGGTTCTCATCAGTGTCAGATCATCTCCGTTGATAATTTGGAGACACTCTCTGAAACTTTGGTCTCCATTTTGAAACACTGTCATTTGTCACTGTTTTTGTCGATGCCGTTCACCTGAAATAATGTTGTAAATTTGCGTATTTTTTGGGGTAAAACTTGCTCATTATATTCCCAAAATGTACATCATTCAAACTCTTGAGAAGTTTTTACTTGAATGGATCAGTTTAGCTGTCGTGTTGTTATACGAATAAAAGAGTGTTATAATTTGTTTCCACTTGTTATAGAGTTTGGTCCATCTTTAGTTTTACCGTTTGCCAGGAGTAATGAAACCGGCGATTAGTATCTTTTGAATAAGTAACGTGAGAAACAAACGCCCTAACTTTGAATCATAAGAGAATCTGCTGTTTCAGGGTAAATCTCTAAACGATTTAAAGATGATAAACCGAAACGCAGGTGCATTGAAATGAAGTCTCACCGTGCCATTCAACACGATTTCCACTGTAATCAGCAACGTTTTAATTTAAAGGTGCTAGAATAAATGATTCATTTAAAAATCATATTCTCTTGTTTAAAATGATTAGATGCAGTCTATTTGAGACGAATTAGGCCGAAAACATTCAATTTGCTAACAAAGACCTTTCCCGTCGTACTGATGCTTGCGAACACAACAGAACAATGTTTCATTTGAGAGGCTTAAATCACGGTATCATTGTTGACACGATGAGGGCGATTTTATATCTGTCATTCCCGCCTTACCAGCGCAGTGCTATTGATGGAAAATTAAAACTGCGATCCGTGTGAATCGACGAAAATAAGGAGGACATCTGGGGATCAATTGTTAGCACTGATCAACATAATAAGCAATGCTGCAAGTGTAAAAGACAGTCTAAACTGCTCGTGCTGCTTCAGTGATAGGAAAATAAAATGAAGTGTTTGCATGGTTACCTGTTAAAGAAAGCCAGGAAACTATACAAGAAAGTCCAAAGAACTTCTGAAGCAATGCGTTAACCATTCCGGACTTGGTATAGAGGCCTTCAATTTGACCTTGTTAAATACAATTATACTCACTATGACACCATTCGTTGGGTAAGCTCTTTGTTCACGGAATATTGATTTATATCGGTCATGGTTCTCATTAATTCAATCACGTGTTAAGTCACACTACACGCGCCGAAGTAATGGCTGATTTCAGCGGCACGTTCTGTGTTATTTAATATGTCACTCTCCTAAAAATAACCTTATTTGCAATACCAGTAGTCTCCTCCGCAGCCGTTAGAAGCGTTGCGTGACGACCCTAATAAGTTGATGTTTTAAGCTTATAGTGACAGGAAACTGAACAAAACAAAATAAACCAGAATAATATTAATGTTAGTCTGTTTCGTGTATTCCAACACCTAGAGGAAGTTAGAGGAATTGAAGACCTTATTTTGCACCTACGTATTTTGGAAAAACACCGCACGACGCCCTGTTGCAGAAAATTAACATATTAAGTATCATAGAATTGATACGAATTTAATTAAAAGAAATTCTCGTTTAAGTTATGAGCATCTATAGCCACAAGACGGATTTTTATTAAATTTTACTGTTCAAAATTGTAAAGTTGGTCCTAAGTTATAGAGTTATTTTAAAAACAGAGTAAGGTTTTATTTTCTTTCAGTGAGGTCGAGCAAGCATGGTTAATGAGATTTTTTTTAGCCTACTGAGATTGTTCAGAAAAAAATATTCCACCGGCGTGCGATTACAGACTGCCACTAGGACACTTTTGACTCGGGTCTATCCAAGTCTGACGAAAATTAAAGCGCTGGCTGGAAGAATGGGAAAAACGTTTACATTGTGTGCCTTTAATCAAGTCGGCATTGTACTGGTCTGATTTTCAGAAGGCCTGCCAATGAGCGTTTTATCATGAATTCCTATTTGTCTATATGAGTTTAACAGAGACCGGGCGGTTATTAACACGTCACCTGTTAGGAGTTCAGATTCATTTCTCGTGTGTATAGTGTGTACAGTGCGAGCACATGAGTCTAATAAAAATACATCACGTCTGATATGTCAGGAGCGTGGTTGCAATGCTGGCATTGCAAAACGAAGGTAAGCGCTTCGAAAGCTATATGTATGCATTCATCATTTGCCACATTCCTGGAAACGGTTTGGTCATAGCAGACACTCTTTTCAAGACCAAAACTAGAAAAGGCACCAAATACCAAATACTAAGCCAAAACTGGAAGTAATACAATTTCACCAGTAAGACGATGAGGTATCAAGAATTCTTCAGGAATTCTGCACAGAACGATGTCCAGGCAAATCAAAGCTGAAGTCAGCACGCAGTGCTTTTTGGCTAGAGAGAACTTCCATTACAATCCAGAGAAAACTCCCCAGATGAAACACTGCGGACTAATCATTTCATCAACCCTTTTCCTGGACATGTTGGATAGGTTCATGATGGACATCGAGGACTTCGTATAGATCCCGTGAGAGAGCACATGAATCGGTTCGATGGCCTCGTGCCCGTTTCAAGTAAATAGATCGAAGACATGGACACAACGTGACCGACCTGCTGCAAGCATTAACAAAGTTTGTTTACTGAGACAAGATCTCCGTGGCAGTGGTAGGTCACAAATCCGTTGAGCGCTGGTCATATTTTCTCAAGACAGCACAACCCGCTTCTACGTAGGAACAGCAACAACAACAAAACTTTACTACCCGTTTAGAGTTTTATACATTAAGTTAAAAAAAAAAAAGATTTTGAAAAGCCGGGTTACCAGCTCCCAGAAATAACTAAAAAGCTAAAAAGAAGAGAGGAGACGACATCTTGTCCCAAATCCCGAAGGGGGAGATTGAATAAACTACGAAGTCCTAACCAGGGGAAAGATTCCACACCAGCAAAAGACAGAGACGCCAACGATGCTTCTAAATTACCTTTAGTGTTGTGGAGACTCGATCGGCTAGAATCGTTCCCCCTAGCTTACTCAACTTGTGACTAGCTGCATTTTGTTGTTGAATTTATTTGTTAAACCGGATTGCCACTATTGCTTTTCGTGAACAAGTACGATTTATTATTGATTTACCGTATTCTCAGTAATAAGGTTCAGATCTTCAGTCTTGTAGTGTTAGTTTTGTCTTTTACTTGTTAGAAAGCGGAATATGCGGTTATTGACTAACAAGTCACGTGTTAGAAGTCCAGTTTCAGTACACGAGTAGATACGTGTGTATGACGCAATCACCACCTTACAAAAATTATATTCATCAGTGGCGGAACTTATGAATACGTGAACTCAATACCTGATTTATAAGGTCAGCAAATTACCTCAAGGAGGCTATTAAACGCCGCAAAAAAGTTGAAACCGCTTCAACGCCTTTTCTCGTGGATACCAGCTGTTGAGACATACTAAGCTAATTGACATTGTAGATATTAAACTGGAGCTGACATTACAACTAAAATAAACTTCTGTTCAAAACTTTAGTCGATTGAAGCCTCGTAAACAAAACCTATTACGCAGAATGCGAAACAATTTTTTTGCTCGGGCGTTATACCTAAGCGAAAAATAAATGTTGTAAAATGAGCATACTCTGACAGGCAAGAGCAAAATTTCATTACTTATTACTGATCAACTTTATCGAAAGGTGTTTGTAAATAAAGCTCATAGCTGTAGGCTAAAACTGACCTAAGTAAGGTTAAAAAACAAAAATGAATTTCAGTAACGTTATTGTGCTCATCTTGAAACAGTATATTTTTCTCTCTTACCTTGGAATTGAAACCGGCAGCAAGCTAGAAGGCACAGTTTAAAGTACAACTGAAAAGCCATCGCCATGGCGAGCATGCAGTTACAAAAGTAGTGTACAATACACATGCAAAGCTTGCATTTTATTGAATATTTTTTCCATCTTGAGCCAATGAACGGCAACTGTTTTTAATATTTACGCACTCGGACATCTAAGAAAAGACATAAGCAGAAGCTTAATTATTTATGTGGGGTTATCGATTGAAAAGAAACTTTGGAAAAACCACGGCAGGGTATCAAGGTGGTCGCCATGGAGAACAAGGATGGGGTGCGTAACGAGCACTAGATATGTCAGACATGGTCTATTTTTGTAAAAGGTCTCGGATCATCACCCTTAGAACGTCGACGTTACCCGGTAGCCGGACAAATTTCCCATTCCCTGCAGATAGTCATTATCGTCTCTTTTATTGTACGAGGATTAATTTCATATACATATATTTTTAAAACGCACTATGATGAAGCAATCTTATAATGTCGACAGTTATGTATTGTTTGTTAATGCATGTTATGTACTTGCCCCAAGGTAAAAATAATTGGCCGTGTAAATTAAGGGACAGATGAAGTGCGCGATTAGCGGAAGGCGAAGCAACTGCAGAAGCAACATCTTGTTTTATCTGGTTTTAGCCGAAAAATGTATTTTTGGGTTATTAAGAAACAGTGTCGCTTTATTTTGCTTGTCTTTAACTTTTTTTTTCTCTTTACTGTTTTCCCTTTCCTTTTTTAACATGTCATTGTTATGCTGAAACTCAGCATGTTTAATCCATTACTTTCTGTGAATAGCCCTCAATTAGTTTACGAACAGACTCCCCAAAGTACTTAAATTAATTAATCATTTCATTTAGAGAGCGGTTTGTTTTAAAACACAGCTTGTTAGCAGTACGGGGCAAATTTGTTTTAACAGTCTACAATTTTATAACGTGGACAGCTCTTACGAGTGCGGTAGATAAGGCCAACAACAAGCCAAGCATTTTCACGCGAAACTCGTCAAAACCACGGCATGGTAGATCCTATTTGATATCGTTACCATGGCTACAATGAATTTTAATCAATTTTAATGCACTCAGCTGTCATTGTTCATAGACTAACAATGTCACACCGTAGGTGTTTAGTTAAAAATAAAATGGAAAAAAACAGTCTCTGGGCACGAGTATGCTGCGAAATGCCGGGTCTTATAACATTGCTTGAAAAGAAAATGACGTATGTTGACGTATTCTTCAGGCCCCAGTTGTTCAAAGGCTGGATAATGCTATCAAAACGGATAAATCACTATCCAGTGGATAAATGTTAACAAAACAAACCACGCTATCCGTTGGATAGTGATTTATCCGGTGGATAGCGTTATCCAGCCTTTGAACAACTGGGGCCAGGATTACAAAGTATTCAACTGAAAACTGACTCTTAGTTTCATTCTCAGTGGTAGCATTACTGTAATTGAAAAACATTGAATCTTAAGTAATCCCAGCATAGAAGTTTAGGCTTGATGTTGATGTCGACTATACGTAGTGGAGAGACACTTTTAAGTTTAAAAACTTTCACCACTCATAAAGGGCTGACTTAGCGTTTATTCGCGTCTAACGTTTTCAACAAAGACAAAAACAAACAAAAACGGACCAACGAACAAACTGAGAAACGAAAAAAAAGAAAGTCAAAAGAACCAGGGAGTTTAAGAAAAGCAGAACAAAAGAAAAGGTGTTTTAGAGTGGTCGCAGGGATTCATTCTGGATTGCACTCGATTCAATCAGTTTTAAAGAGGACCAGCAATGAAGCAATCTGGTTGGCTAATTTTAAGTATTGGCCACCAACATTAACTTATTCCTGTAATTACACATTCTAGAGTCTTCAAAATCTATCTTGTCCATGTTTTCGTATTTCTCCTGGTCCTTTAGTTGTTCACGGCCTTTGTAGCTCGCATATCATGCGATGTTCTCTTTTTGTTTGTTGTATTCTGTTGTATTTCTCGATCTCAGCAGCTGATGTAGCTTAGAAAAGTGGACAGTGTCACTTTCAAAACCATTGCGTCTAGGATTGTCTTGGACCCTTTCTAACTGACGAACGTATAGCATTAAGTAGACAGATATTGAAAGCTGGGCAATATTGCGAATATAGCAGACATGTCGCACACAGTTTAGACAAAATCTGGCCAAAGGGGAACGCGACAATGCATTTTTCTTTCCCGGTTTGTGACGATTCCCCGATTTACATTTGTATCTGTATGGGTGTTCTAGAGACTGGTAAAATGTCCCGTCAAGGAAAAGGAATACGTGCATTCAATACCAACAAATTAAGAAGGAATTAAGAAGGAAAATCCTTCATCTCAGTGAGATATACATGTATTTCATCTGCGATAGACATGGTAATTATGTTCAGAAGTTCCTTACAGTGGCAACAAATTAACGCCGCTACTTGGCAAATTATTTAAAGAGCTACGGAGAAATGATTCTTTGCAAGTGCTGAAGATGCAAATTTACTTGGATCCTCTCTTAAATTGATATGTTTTCATTGCCATTTTAAATTAGACATACGGTTTAAAGTGTAAATGAACCAAAAATTTAGACTTTTTTTCTTTTGAGTTTAATGAGTTCATTATGTATAAACTAAACATATTCTGAAACTTCAAACGATTTGGACGAAGCATTTCGAAGATATTAGAATCTTAAAGTCACTGTTTTTTATCCTTCATAATAGTAGAGCGGTCTGGAAAACTGACGGATTTTTTTTTGTCGGAAATAAAACTTGTGAAGTCACTGTTGCAGAACTCAAGAAACGCGGGACGCGGGAAAATTTGAAACTGTTTTGGTTTCAAGTTCACAGTGAACTTCAGAGGAAGACCACTCAAAATTCAAAGTTAGCACTTTCAAGTTCCCCCAGGACCCAAAAGTTAAAAGAGAATGGCTTAAAAAAAATGAAAAGGATTGCTTTACACTCTCGAAGCATTCGCGCGTTTGTGCAGATCGTTTTACCGAAGAGAGCTTCGAAAAAAATATTGCGGTAAGGAGTTTTGTTGGGACTCTCTTTCAAGCTTCGTCAACTTGTACTCAAGAAAGACGCAATACCGACGAGTTTTAACTTCCCTATGGAAAGTTGTAAGCTGGCAATTGGACAAAAAAAACAAAGAAAAACAAGCGAATAATGCCCGCTGCGAATAATGCGAGCTCCTCGGCCACTTCCCAGGTAAAATAAGGTTTGCATTTAGATCCAAAACCTTCCCCAAGAACGACACACTAACGCAGAAACGCAGCAATGTTCAAGACAACGGTGACGTCACAAAGCAGAGTCCCAGTTCCATTCATTCTATTAAAGTGTGCGGTCACAGGCATTTTGGAAATGTTTTCGTGAAGCCATCGGCTGTCTTCGTACTTTAACTTTTTTTACTCCTTTTCACGGTTTAGAAAGAAAACATTCCGCATAAGTTTCCTCTAAAAATGTTCTTTAAACATTTCGTGGCTTTAAAATGGCTGAAGGAATGACGTCTAAATTTTGGTTCATTTGACCTTTAAATGTCGTTGTGGACATATAGTCTTCAAAGATAGCGTTTAGTGAATTTGCGGGAACACCAACTTTACCTTGTGTACATTTTGAAGAATAACATGCCATGAAAACCGTTGCCTACAGGGCCAATTTCAACATTGCTAAAAAACTCTAACATGGTGCCGAGGCTTTATAACGGAACTACGCTAAAAAAAGATCATTAGTTAATTCATATCTTTACCTCAAGGTGATATATTTCCTTGTACTTCTGTATCACGGTAAATTCAATAAATTTAATTCAATAAAGTTATTGGTCCTTTCAAAACTGACTGCAAAGTTGAAGACATTTGGAGAAATTGCTTTATCCTTGCCCTCGATCGATCTTCAACCATAAAATATTTTAGAAATGACATATTGATTAAAAAAATGTTGAGCCAGACTCAATATTTTTTCGTAGTCGTCAGCCAATCAAACATTTAACATTTAGGCTTGTTAAACTACTCGTATTGCATACACATTGCAACTGACAGTTGAGCAAAATAAACGACTGTTCAAAATTTCAGTCGACCTAAGAGACATTAGCAAAACTATTAAGTAGCATGTGAAACAATTTGTTACTCGGGCGTTATATCCGAACGAAAAAGAATGTTAAAAAACGATAGTTTTACTACTGTTAAAAAACGATAGTTTTTTAACAGGCAAGAAATATTGTGTCATTTCCGTCGGAAGGCGTTTCCAAATAAAGCGAATTTGTGTAGGCTAAAAGATAAGCAAGGTTGAAAATTTGTATTCTAAGTTCAAACAGAATCACGGTTTTTCAGTTTTCTTACCTTGTAACTGAAACCAACAAACTAGAAGGCATACTTTAAAGTACAACTGAAAAGCCATCGTAATTCAAATCACCTATTATGGCGATCACTCAGCTACACAAGCGCTGTCGATGCATATGGAAATCTTGTATTTATTAAATATGGTTTACCCTTCGAGAGCCAATCAGGAAACGAACGGCAACTGGTTTGAATATCTACGCCCCAGGCTCTAAGAAAAGACATAGGCAAATGCTTATGTTTTTGTCTTCTGGCGTTGTAAATTGAAAAGAAACACGGAATAACCACTGCTGGATATCGGGATAGTTGTCGTCGAGAACAAGGAGTGTGCAATCACTAAATAATATGTCGAGACGGCCTATCGAGACACGGTCTGTTTTTGTAACTGATCTGAGGTTTTGGATGGATACCCTTAAGCTATCGATGTTACAATGAAGCAGCCGGTCAAATTTTCCATTCTCCACCGATAGTCATTATCGTCGCTATTACATATCAAGATACATAAACGCACTATGATGAATATTCTTCTCACAATATTAACAGTTATGTATTGTTTATTAATGCATGATATACTCTTGCCCCTGGGTTATATGTTATATAATTAAGGGGCAGATAAAGTGAAAATTTGCGGCAGTCGAAGCCAATATTAATACAGAAGTTTTTTGGGGGATTAATGTTTTTTTGTTGTTGGTCATTTAACAATACAGTTTTTTCTTGGTGCGGTTTGTTTTATTTTAGTTTTCCTTTTTTTACATGTTTCTATTATGTTGATACTCAGCGTGTTATACTGAATATATCACTTTCTGTCTAATTGAACTTTTCAATTCGTTTACGAACAGACTTCCCAAGATACATTAATTAATCATTATTTTCACGTTGAGAGCGTCAGAGCAGTGCGTTTACACGGTTTGCCGTTGGAACAACACGGGGCAAAGTTGCTTTTAACCGTCTACAATTTTTGCACGTCCAGTTGTTCGTGTTACCGTGTCAGGTAGATAATGCCAACGAAAAGCCAAGCACAATTGCGAGAAACTCGTGAAAACTATGACACAGTGTATTATATTTTTAGTCGTTACTATGACCACAACTGTAATCTACTCTGTTGTCATTGTAGTTCGCAATGTCACTACGCAGATAATGCTGTAAAAGGCCAGACTACCAAAGCCGCGCTTTCAAACTCAGCAATCAGAATTCAATGATGCAGGCTATTTCGTGTGCAAAGTTAAGGGAGCTACGCCATGGTTTTCGCATCTTGAAACATTTAAGCCTAAATTTTTAAAATTTGTCGTTTGTAATTTGTATTAATCTTCTCAATCCTAAACCATCCTTGTTCCTTTATGTTATATCTCTTTGTGTTTTTGAGTCATTCTGTCCAACTCACCCTCCATGCATCTTATTAAATTAATATTTTCAGGTTTTCTTCACCTTAAAGGTTATTTTGTATGTGGCCAAAATACTGTGACTGAGCTCCTTTAACCTCGCTCAGTCGAGAAATAAATAACTGTTTTTCCTTGCGTAACTCGATCTCGTCGTGCTATCATTTCCCGGCTTTAGCTATGCAATCATCGAGTGCACTTGGGAAGTTTGGATAACTGACTCATCCAGAAAGCTAGACTCGGTGGCCATAGATAAGGCCTCGAGAATCTCTTTCCATTCTTTTAAACCCTCCAAATTTTCTGCTTACATGGTAAGTCCCGCTAATAAGGTTTTGAGTGAATTTAGACTAAATTGTTGCAAGAGATATAGGGAAGAAAAAAGAAACGGTGGAACAAACTAGGTTACAAGTACGATACGGTTATTACATCTTTCTATTGATTCAGGCCCAATCATCTACGGTGTGAACTTCTAGTTACATCAACGTTTTTCTCTAGGAGATACTGATATCATTCGATTCAGGAGAAGTTTCCAAGGAGTACAGCTGTTCCATGAATAACCCCATGAACAGAGGCTGGATCTGGGAAGTTAATAACCAAGTCCAAAAAATACCATTTTTATTTATTCGTACGCAATAAAGATTGTTGTTGTTGCTGTCGGTTGTTGTTATTCCTATTTCAAGCAGATTCTGTTGAGCAAATATGGCGCAGAATATAGCAAATTGCTGGAGCAAAAAACAGATTTTAATTGAGGAACAATCATCAAAACCACTGAAACAGGTAAGGGGGGGTAGGGGAGGGGGCTGGTTATGAGTTAGAAATTCCATGTTGATATATTTTCAGTGACGACTGAGATACTACAGTACAACGATTCAAATGAAAGATCGAAAACACTGGTTTGTACGACGGGTTGACTGAAATTAAAATGTCGCCACCATCAAAACGTTCTATTTCTCCAAACCGCCACTGAAGTAGCCTTCCCTTTGTGAAGAGGCTAAATCAGGGTTTCGAGTTTTACCGTGCGTTACGTGAACGTTTCTCTTCAACAAAGGTGACAAATATAAAGATTATATGAACATTTTTTGGAGCTCCTTTGCAATTGTCGGACATCAGTGCAAACTTGCGGAAATCTTTTCTTTGTTTGATGCCTTAGCAGCGATTATGTTTACCAAATATGAGGTGATACCAACTTAACCTTGTGCACAATTTGGAGAATGATTTGCTATTGAGACTTGTCTGAAGGCCAAACGGCGGTAAATAATTTTTTTTTCTAACATAGCGCGGCTGCGCGCAGAGGCTTCAAAAGGGAACTACGCCAAAAACAAGCTACAGAACTAATTTATTCATCTTGACCTCGAGATGATTTCTCACTTTATTATACCTTATGCTTTGCTATTACCGTAGAATTTTAATATATCAATATTATTGGCCCTTTCAAAACACCGCAAAGCTGTGAGTTTTGAGTTAATCTTTTCCAACCATATTTTGCTAAAATGATATTTTGGTTATGGATGAATATCCACTGTCGCATAGAATTACCCAAGAACCAGCTGTTAACAACCCAAAAGAGTTGAACCAAGCTCAACATTCAGTTTTAGTTGTCGCCTACCCTTCACATATTTTTCCGTTGCGCATAAGCTGCTCGACAGCGTAAAGACACATTGCAGTGGGCGCTGACTATGAGCAAACTAAACGGTTGTTCAAAATTTCAGTCGATTGAAGCCAAACAAACAAACTTCTCACCCAGCACATGAAACGTGGTATTGCTCGGACGTAATACTTAGCGATAAAGAGATGTTGGAAAAAAGATAATTTTCTCAGTGCAGGCAAGGAAGATTTCATTAGTTTTGCCTAGTCATTTTTGTGGAAAGGCGTTTCTAAATAAAGGGCATTTGTGTAGGTTAAAACATAAGCAAGGTTGAACATTCGAATGATCATTGGCTGCCATTCTCGTCATCTTGATAAGCACTTTACGTAATACTGTTTTGCTTACCTTCGAATTGAAACCAGCAAACAAGAAGGCTCACTTCAAAGTACATCTGAAAAGCTATCGCAGTTCACATCACCTAACGGCGACCATGCATGTTTTTATACAAGTGTACAATCCAAAGCACATGAAAAGCTTGCATTTGTTAAATATGGTTCAGTGATCCTTCGTGAGCCAATAAACGTCAACTGTTATGAATATGCACACACTCAAACATTAAAATAATTTATTCATGTGGCGTTATAAATTAAAAAGGAGCCCGGGAACCCTCTGCAGGGTATCAAGCTGGTCATTATGGAGAGCAAGAAGGGGTTGCGTAATCAGCCATAAATATGCCGAAACATTGTGTGTATTTTTATTAAAGGTTTTGGATCAATATACCCTCAAGCTATCGAGTCACCATTTAGCCGGACAAATTTCCCATTCTCCAAAGAACCATTATCGTCTCTTTTATGGTCCAAAATCATTTATAATGGTACAGCTACATAAACGTACTCTATATGATGGAGAACACTGATGATGGAAGTCACACAAAATCGACAGGTATGTATAGTTTAAAAATGTATGTTATACACTCGCCCTCAAGTTATGTGTTCTATAAAGAGGCAGGTAAAGTTAAAGCAAATTAATAATCAAAAAACCGACGATGCAGATACAGACACAGCATCGTGGTTTCTGTTTCTGTATGTATTTGTTTTTACATTTTTGCCTTCACAAAGACATGTTTAAAAATGACAAAATGGGAAAATTAAAAAGCAACACAAAACAAAGCGAATCTATTTTTAAAAATGTCTTTGTGAAGTTGAAACTCAGCATGTTTTGATGCATCTCGTTCTGAGAATACTCTTTAATTCGTTTACAAACAGACTCCTCAAAGTTCTTTAATTAATCACTTGATTTTCAGAGCGATCTGTTTAACACAGCTTGCATGCTTTGGAGAGCAGTATGCGACAAAGGTGCCTAACGGTCTACGAATGCAGCTTGTGTACAGCTCTCATCGTGTCCGGTAGATAAGGTCAACAAAAACAGAAGCAGAATCGCGAGAGACTCGACAGAACCATCAACACTGTAAATCATATTTTTTAGTCGTTACAATGACAACAATTGCAATCCACTTAGCGGTCCTTATGGATTTAAAACATCACATAGCAGGTGCCTGGATACTGTAATGCTGAGAAATTTTTATAGCATTGCTAGCTAAGCGAGGTTATCAAACTAAGTTATACTGACTCATAATGCAATGATTCACGAGAGAATCTTTTCCACTGGCAACGATATATGCTTTTAGCTGTGTGTCATCGAATTATGTTGCACTTGGAAGATTTGGAGAGCGCTAAAGCAGCTAGATAGAAGTTCCCTCGGCGACGCCTCGAGCAACACTTACTCTTCTTCTGTGCTCTCCAAGCTGCCGGTTTGCATCATAACTCTTGCTATTAAAACAAAATCTTTAGTGTATTGCGTAAATATTTTGTAAGGAAATATGTTGAATCATATGTTGAGACGTTGCTCGATGTACAAGGTACATCCGATGTTATAGTAACGATCAGTTAAGCCAAATTAGTCATCGATCCTGCGGCGCTTACTTCTACTTTCCCATGTCAATTTTTCAAACAACGTGTGCCAGGTACTAGCAGATAATATTAGTTCTACTTTTTAATACATTTTACACAGGTTATAAAGTCCATATTCCCATACTTGTTAACTATTCGCATTCTCTGTACACTGAGTCACGACAAACCAAACGATTCATTTTATTTGGGAGACTTTTATTAGCCATGTCCAGCAATAAATGGGAAAATGATGTTATATGCCGTTGTTATGACTAACTTCTAAATGGCAACGTTTTTTATATCTTCAAATTCTAACCTCTGACTGGGGTTCAGTGAACTATTTTAATGAAGCAATGTAAAGCTTCAACTTTTTTTGTTCGTGAGTGTTCCTCGGAGAGAACACTTGGTTGGCCAATGGTTACACTACATAAAGAAAACTATCGTCATATCATCATCATGGACACACTGATTAATATCAAGCGTTAAATTATTATTGACAGCTAGATGACACATGTCCAAATTCTTAACAAAAAGCAAATAAATAAAACCAAAGACGTTAATCGTTTTTTTTTTTTTTTTGCCAATCGGCAATGGTAGCTAATGAGTATGTGTTTTCATCGGGTGGGGTGTTGGTTATAGCGGATGTATGAGACACGATATGTAAATGTGGCAATTCGGTTTTATTTTGTAGAGGACCTTCCCGAAAATCACCTCTAGGTGATTGCAGGCCTCCTGTTAAAATATTAATTTATCATTAGTATTATTATTATTACTCTCTTGTCTCCCTAGCAACATCTTGTGGAAATATCTCCTCCCAGTCAGTAAGATTTATGGTTCCTGATTTGACAATTCTTGTAGAGCGAGATAGACAACAATCGAATCTAAACTTGCAGACATCCGCGTTCGAAATGAGACTATAGCTATTACAATAGACATGGTCCGTCACACCGCTGATTATAAAATTTAAAAAAATTACAGAAATTTACGCTTTTATATAAAATTACACCGCACAATGCAGATCGATTTCGACCTTTTTATCATTACTTTCTGCTTTTAACAAACGCGAATTGCTTCTTCGGATGTTTATCAATCGTTCACTTCGGCTGGTCGCTGTATGTGTTGTATCCATCATTGACAGAACCAGGAACGACTTCCATTTCCAATTTTGATTTGGCTACCGAGCCATCGGCAATGTGCTTGGGAATTCTATAAAAAATTGCAAAAAAAAAGGAAAATTAGAGTAATAATAAAATGTCGGAATTTTTAGCGCATATACACCTTTCTAGAACCCAGTATATTCTAGTCTGATGATGGTACAGTTCTTAACCGAAATATATCTTCTAGTTTTGCCAACTGTTGTCTAAATTTCGCCACAATTATGAACTGATTCTCGGATTATCATTCATTCTCTATATAGATCTTTCTACTTATATCTTATCAGACAATTTAGTTTGTAGTCTTAATATCAATTTTGGCTCGACTTTCTCTCTCCCTATTAAAGATGACTACAATAAATAAACAAATATACAGCGACATGGCCAATTTTCTAAGACGTTTATTCCTTGGGGTAAAAATAATGAAGGCTATTTATCGCTTTGCGCGTTGTTCGTACTGAAAGCGGTTACTTATCCAAAAAGGTAGAGTGCTATAATCGGCAGAAAATACTAATACTCGAAATAATATTTTAAATTCTCGACTTGCCTGCCATTATCAAGACCCTTTGTAATACTGTATAATAAAAAAAAAACAAAAACAAAAACAAAAATTCAGTTGGCACATTTTAGCCCAATATCCATGAGTAACATTTTGATCTTCTCTGACGATGATAAAAATGCAGCGAGTCGCAAACGAATAACCTGTAATTCTCGGGTACCATGGCGAATCCTACCAATCTGGCCCTATATTCTATAAATTAGTTTCTTTTAGTTTTTTGTTATTTTTCTCGTACTCATTGCCAAGCTTTTTATACATGAGCCCGCTCTAACTTGGATATGAAGGGCAAACACATGCCACGTTTTGGCTTTGAGAAGCTGATTAAAATAAATTTGATCAGGCCAGTACTTATCTATACTTTAACTCCTTTCCTGGAGCGTAGAAAAGCACTTCGAGAGAAAAGTATCTTACCCAAAAACATAGCTAATGGGCGAAACCTGGGATAGCCCTTATTCTAGAGCAATTACCAAGAGACTCCCGCGCGTATCAGGACATGAGGCATTACTCCTCAGAACACGAATTGTACAAAAATGATTGCATTGTTATGAGACCTGCATCAAATCGTTATTTTTTCATTGATTGATTCTTCTTAATGAATGTAAGAAATACCGTAAAGATCACCAGCTTTGTCCTACCTGTTCTTTGGTTTACTGCATCTCCATATAATTATAATAGCAATGATAATGACCAACAACCCGCCGGCAACGGAACCAGCAATGATGTAAGGCAACTTGTCAGAGTCTTTCTCAGTGGGCCGAGATGGAGTTACAGTTGATGTTACCGCTGTTGACGTTTCAGTGACCAGAGTTTGCACGCTCGAGATGTTACCATTAATGGAGTTCGAAATGTCTGCAATAGACCCTTTAACAACGGAGACAAGTGTGTCTTTCGCGATGGCCTCAACATTGGAAGTTCCGGGTGGAAACTGCAAGTAGAATGCTAAGCTTGCCGGTAGAGGGTCCGTAGAGATCTGTTTTGGGTAGCCTGGAAGAATGTGAACTTGGTCCTCTGTGAAGATGATGAAGGAAGCTGCTCTCTTACGGCGAGCGCTGTTCAAATGATAGAAAAAGGATGATCTAAGTGTTTGTTTGCTTTTTTCCCCTTCTTTCTGGTCGTTTATGGTGGTAGACATACATGTACAGTAGAAAACTCAGAGCCTTGAAACTTGTTTAAGGCAACCTTTGCAGCATCTTAAGAAAGGTAACATTAGTTCTCTTTTGTTGGTTATTTAGCTATCTTTTTAGTCATTTTTAATTTCTCAAGTTTCTTAGGGCCAATAAGCGACATAAATATTGACGTGAGGCAGACAAAATCGTAGCCCGCGCGAGCAAGTCTCGAAGCCTTATCATTATTCAAGCCGAGCTACTTAATTTCTTTAAGGGACGACGTGAACAGTACGCTCTAAACTTTGCTTCCTTTGGGATCGGCAACAAATACATCAATAATGGTATTCGTCATGATTTCACATTAATAAGAAATAAAATATCGAACAAAGCAAATGAAGGAAAGAAGAAACAGACGGACATCGAACTGAATAAACAAATAGCAAAAACAGAAAATGTACCTGGCAGATGTTGATCTGCAGTCCTCCGTTTCTGAACAGTGTTTCGTCGCTGCTGTTGCAACTGCAGCCTTGAATGCTTCTTGTAGGGGTTGGTTCCACTGAAAAGGAATAGCAAAGAATATCCAAGACAGATCTCTAAAACGAGGCACATTTCATGACTGCGACAAGCATATGGCGTGAAGCGTTTTATTCACACAGTATTCCAAATTTTCATGTCAAGTTTACGTAGTAGTGAGACGTTGAAACTTACGAATCTGCTAACCTGGGAAGTGTTTTTTAAGGATAAGAACTATAAGAATTAAACCTAGGTTATTCAGCATTCCATCTTTCGCTTGACAAAGTAGTTATAAGATATAATTTAACATTCCACTTAAAAAAGCAAACGACTAACTCCCGCCGAAGCCGAAGTCAGTAGACTGATCACAGCCTCTCTTGACTATATTTAAATGTACGCGAAGGAGAAAGGGTGCAAAGCGAGCGCGAGCGAAAAAGCGTCATGTCTCCCAATTTTGCGCTGGCGCGTACTTCTCACGCAATTCCATCCGCGCGCTCAACGATCGAATAAAAATAGAAGGCTGTAAACGGTACCACCAAAGCAACGAAAATATTATCCAACCTGAGACACATTTAACCCCTGTATCTCCAACTCGACAGACTGGCTTCTCTCCTCGTCTGATGGTGTTCGCGGTTCTTCGGCAGGGGGTGGCGGAGGAGGTTCAGCTCCTTTTCCAAGTCCTGTCATCAGCGAATAGACAAACATGTACTTCAAAACTACTACACTGTACATTGACAAAAATCTATTAAACATAGTAATTCAGAACACTGAAAGTCATATTTTGTTCTTCTGATATGAAGAACGCACAAAAGGGTAGACACTTTCTTTAGCGATTAAGGCAAGACTTCTCAAGGGCGGTTAACAAACATATGACAACACAACGGGACAGTTGATGGCGTCATCTTGACCAATTAAAAGACACAAAAGACATCAACCACGACAACATGAATATCTTAACGAGTGAACATAAAATCTCGAACGCTGAGAAATAACAGGACGAATCCTAGAATTTAGAGCAAATTATATTCATCGATTCTGTCAAGAAAGTTTGCTTTTCTAAGCGTTATCCACTGCATTGAACTCGCCTTGGCATTTGTTGTCAATCCAATACAGTCCTTCCCCACAAACGCACTCGTAAAAGCCAGGTTTGTTTTCGCATTGCATGGAGTCATCTTGGCACTCAAAGGTGAACAGCAAGCACTCGTCGATATCTGTGATAAGGATGTTATAGCGTTCGATTAAGTTAATAAATCAGAGGCAACCCTTCACGTCTGTTCTCTAGACAGACAAAAACATAACTGAGAAACAAATGAGATTACGATCGCAACCATACCGTTTTCTTACACAGCAAAACGAAGGGGATGGGAGACAACGAAAAAAAAGGGGGATAGAGAGTAATTGTTCTAACAAGCATCGTTGTGGTAACCTAGAAGGTTTTGCTAGCCGTCTGATTAAAGCAAATCACTTATCTAATCTGGAAAACTCTAGGGTATAAGGGTAACACAACAGGCTTCCTGTAGTTGTACTTTACCGTTGCAAGCGAAGCCGTCAGTGTCAAGAGTATAGCCATCCACACATGAGCAGGTGTAACCTCCATCGGTATTATTACATCGTTGTTCGCAGCTGTTGGAATCAAGAGCTTCACACTCATCTTCATCTGAAAGGAAAAAAAAGAGAAAAATACTTGGGGAGTCCGTGGTTAAGAAAAATAAAATTTCCTCCGATTATTTCAATAAAGATGTCTTTTAGAGTTTCTTTATATTTAGCTTTGGAGCTGTCAGATACAGGTTTGTTTGAAGAATTTCTTTTCATTGGTATTATTTCCAGTTGTTGTCCATTTAGCAGGGGGGTGGTTAGTTGCAGACCCCCCCCCCCCCCTAGCATTTTCGTTTCGTTACACTGCATTGGAAGTTTAATAGTCGATAGCCGGCTATTTTGTTTTTAAGATGATGTTAATATTATGCGATGCATATTCAAAAGCCAGTGACGTTATCCAACATGGCGGACTTTATAAGATTTTTCACTTTTTCCACCATTCTTCTCGTTTCTCCCCCAAATATTTAAAGATTTACAAAAAAAAATACCCTTTCCGACAGCTTAGCATGTTAACTACATCATTATGTTACTTTATAATCAATTCTGGCCCGGAATATGTCTCTGGCAGCTTACAATATTACATTTTAATTCGCCTTTAATTCTTTCGTAGCTCATGCCCAACTATTCAACCACAACTCACTTTAAGATCTCCTACTTCTATATAACAAGGAAGATTTTAACCAGCGATGCCTCAATGAACAGCTACTGAAATGAATAGCCACCCGGAGAAAATCATCTTGACAAAATTAAAAATAAATTTAAGGAGTGACATCCGCCTCTCCCTATCACCTGCTCTTTCCCCTCCACCTCCCCCCTCGCCGTAAAATTGATAGCTGCCAAAAAAGATTCTCTTGACAAAATTTAAAAACGCAAGGGGTAACATTCGTCCCCCGTCCCACCTCCACCTCTCTCCTTCCTCTAAAATTGATATCTGCCAAGAGAAAATCCTCTTGACAAAATCCAAAAATTACAAGGAGGACATCAGCCCCCTCCGCCCTCCCCCCTGCCCTCCCCACCTACCTTTGCATGTTTTCCCGTCCTGTTGTAACACATATCCGTTACTACAATCACACTTTTCCTCTCCATCAGATAACAAGCAGATATCTTCGCAGCCAATGGAATTTTGTTGACAAGGGTTCTCGGCTAAAAAAAATGAAAGGAGAAATACTTATTTTTTGTAATTATTTTATTTTTTACCAGAATTGTTACTAATCTCGCAATCTAGCCTGATTGGGTAATCTGCCGTTGTCGATAAGAGTCCAGACAACACTGCTCGCTTCAATGTGTCACGCAATGCCTTTTTCAGCTCGCGCTTTGAAAAAAAGCATTTTCTTTGACGTTGATATTGTGGTAAAAAAACAAATCGAAATGTGGTTCAGCGTGGTCGGTATTCTTATCGACAACGACACGCGTCATCAAAATGGTCAAAATTTGTTTGGGACTCACTCAGCTGCCCCTCGTGAGTCCACGACATTTTGACCACTGTGATAACGAGTATCGTTGTCGATAAGAGTACAGACAACGCTAAACCACATTCGATTTGTTAATTATACAATATCCATTCCGGAAGATTATTAACGTAAACAGTGTCTATCGAACCAAATGTCAGTCATCATTGTTAACTGCGCGACATATTCTATTTTCATTCCAATAATTACGAGTTTAATTTTTAACAGAACTCAAAATTAGAAACGAATATTGTCTAGACTGTTCACAGCCTCTCTATTTTTGCTTTTCAAAGCACGCGAAAAAAATAGGAAAGAAAATCGAGCGCGATGCAGGAAGGGGTGCGTCGGCGTCCAGTTCTCTCCCGATTCTATCCATGCGTTCAACGATTGAATAAAAATACTAGAAAATAGAGGGTTGTGAACAGTCTAAGTATTGACAGGTGTCTTTTTTTTTCTCGGTAACATAACATATATGATCCTTGGGTCTTTACAAACAATGCTGTTAAATGCTTTATAAAAGAACTCACGTATGCAGTTCTTTGAATTAATGGGATCCACTTTAAAGTCCGCATGACATTTGCAGTTGAATGAACCCTCTGTGTTCTCACAGATATGCATACAACCTCCTCTTGCAGACGAGCATTCATCTTTGTCTGCAATAAGAGATCAGGGTCAATAAGTATGTTTTCTTAACTTAAATGAGAAAAAATAGAAAGAAGAAATACAATATTATATTTTAGGAAGAGTAAAACCTTAAAAAACAAGGAGAGGGTGCTATACCAGCTCATAATTATTATATGCCTCATATATTTGCTTGCATATCTTCATCATCTTAAGGTATATGACGCACTCAAAAAAACCTAAAATAAATAGTAATAGCTTAGTTTTTCAGGGCTACTTTTAACTCTACTCTGGTTTAAATAAATAAAGGTGTATGTGTGTCACACTATGTAGTGAAACGTGATTTCCTGCTAACAAGCCATTGGCCAATACTTCTTAAGAGAGGAGAGGAAAGTAAAGCAGAGTAGAGCAGAGCGCAGGAAGGGAGAGGAGTACAGAGAAGAGGAGGCGATAGGAGAGAAGTGGTAAGGAGAAGCGAGGAGGAGAAAGCAGAGTAGAGTAGAGCACAGGAAGGTAGAGGAGTACAGAGAAGTGGAGGCGATAGGAGAGAAGTGGTAAGGAGAAGCGAGGAGGAGAAAGCAGAGTAGAGTAGAGCACAGGAGGATACAATATCAATGAATCGATCTCTTTACACAGCTGCCATAGATACTCACCAGCACAACTCTTCTCGTCCAGAGGGTTTAGAAGATATCCAGCATTGCATCCACAGTCAAATGATCCGTGATTGTTCAAGCAATTTTGTTCACAGCCTCCGTTATTCGTCGCACATTCGTCAATATCTGAAACGTTTTAAACACAACTCGTACTTCTACATATGTAGAACAATCCAGAATGGTTTAGGTATGAATTGTGAAAGAAGGAACGTTCATCGACTATCAGGGACAGACAGTGCAACTGTGAGTTATAGCATGGCCTTTACTAACAAATTGTGTAGTACGATTTGATAGACGATGATAGGGAAGTGAAAGTCCCTGTTAAAACACTTTTCAGTTAACCCTGGAACTTAGAAACTTAGAAGCAAATACCGTGTTGGTGCCCCAATCGCACCTTTAAGGTTCCTTTAATTTTCGTTCTCGCAAGACATATCAAAATCATTTCATTTCACTTTCATTAGCAGGTGAGATGGTTTTGCTACAAGGGATGTGATATGACGTAAGATACTATTGAAATAAACTGTGGCTGAAAAAAAACAAGGAACTCTTAAACGAAGGAGAGTTGGCTTGACCAGCGATATGACAAAAAATGGTTAAACGAAAGCAGTAGACTCATCGAATTTTTTTCGCGTTTGACAAATAAACAGTTATAATGAAGTTAACATTTGCAAATGAAGATGGGGAGAATGGTTCATCCCAGACTTTGCGAGGAGGAGAGGAGCGTTTTTATTTGTAAGGCGGAGTCATTTTGCCAGACCGAGACTTCAGTGTTTTAATTGCGACGCGAGACAATCAGTCTCTGAGACCTTCAGAAGCCATTTTTAAACAAACAAACAAACAAACCAATCGGGAGTTTAAAAACTTTTTAGCACTCGGGCGCTGCTTTGTAAAAAAAAAGAAACTGCAACAAGGATAAGTGCTAAAAAAAACTACAGCGAGAAGGCGAGGCACAGGAAATTTGATGAAGGTTTGCCCACACCCATGGTTTAAAAAGCTCTCAAAATTGCAAAAACAGAGCGAAGATGAGGCGGGGGAGAGGGGTGAGTGTCAAGCATTACCTGTACAGTCGACTCCGTCTCCTGTTAAACCATCTGGGCAAGAACCACAAACAAAGCCTGACTCGTTTGCAGGTGGCTTTAAATCGATGCACTGGACCCCCGGATAGCATGGTTGAAAATTTTCCTCACATGCATCGAGATCCGCCTCACAAAATGTGCCGGTATAGCCATTTTGACACACACATGAAAGTATATTGAACCCTGCACCGCTGTTATCTACGTCATTTTCATCTATAGGTACACACGTCCCTTCATTGTGACATGCGCAAACGTTTATTACTGGTCGCAGTACGGTAGCTTGCTTGGAATCATCAGCTACCACAAACTCTATATCAATCTGTAAGAAATCAAAAGAACATTTGCCATTTGAAAAGATGTTTCAAATGTAACCCAACATTATTCCTAACTTATATCTTGAATCTTAGGTATACATTTATATGTGCACAGTCACTCCCCTGCTGATGACCGTCTATAAAATTTTAGGAATTAAATAAAAGAAACAAATCATTAGCATCTTTTACATTGCTATAATGAACGTTTGTAGTCTGTTAACTGCCGCTTCAGTTATGAGTAGTTACCTCTTCGGTGGTTACATTCCAAGTCAGCGTCACGGACGATGCATTGGTTGATAATATGGCCCCTTTCGGCAGACTTCCGGTGACGTTGAAGGTCATGGGATCACCGTTGGGATCTTCCGCAGTGACAGTTATGCTGACCGTTGTGTTCACAGTCAAATTAAGCTCGGAAGGCCCAGACAGAATCCTGGGTGGGAAATTATCTAAAAGAGTAAAAGTGTAGGAGCACATGCTATGGTGTCATACCTCAGTTTTGTTCATATCTTCTGAAAGGAATGTTAATGATATACTGGGTGACTTTTGGAGCACGGGAAATCCGATACCCTGAATCCCCTTTCCCCCTCCGTCCTTTTTTGATTTTCTTGCCGGCGTTCTATCGAATTTATCACTTTTTCATCATCATCGCAATACAATGAATTCACTGAAGCACGGCATAATATCGAAACTCTAAAATTACATGAAATTCATGGAGAAAATTTGAAAAAAAGGCTAATATAAATCAAACAATCAACATTGTTTAGGTGCTAAGATTTTGACAGGTTTCCAATGGCTTAGAAAAAATGGCTTGTGTGTTTCAGAGCGTCTTGTTGGGCTTGCTGGAGTTAAAATTCCGGTTATTTTTCTTTTATCTGCCTATTGCTCAGCTATCAGTAAAATTTGCAAATTCAAATTCTCAACTATAACCTAGAAATGGCGAGATTTCTCAGCTGATGTGGGTGAAAATGTCTCCAATCTTCAGCTATCAGTTAAGCCCCATACATATCTTCGTTTCAAAATGCGCTTTTAACTTACGTAATTCTTCTGATTCACTTTCCAGCTGCACAGATATTTGTTTGGTACTCTCTCCAACTGCTGTGTCTCCTGTAGAGGCTATGTCGAACAAGCAGTTGACATCTCCTTGGCAAATAGCTTCTGCTTGTTGCCTTAATGCGTCACTTGCAAAAGTGATATTTTCATCCAGGAAAATTGGCTCGAATGACTCATTCTTGAATGTGTTTACATCTTCTCCAGGATTGTAAGTGAATAGGGATGTTTCAGAAGTAACTTGCCCTGAAAAGGGAAACCATTCCACTTAGGTATAAGTCAGCATCTTTTGTTAAAAAAATATGATAAGATTTGTTTTCTGATTGGCAGTTTGCAGTTGGTACATTTACGCGAGTTCACCGAGTTCACGAATTTATCGAACATGATCGCAATATGATTTACAATCAAGCACTTGTCTCGTGCAATGCATGTTAATCACCCGACATAAATGGCGTAATAACTACAAAAATCATTGCTAGTTTGGCATCCGCGATGAACCTGCCTTCGTAACCTTACATGTAAGCAATATTATATTGCTTCATAGTTTAAATAGTGTAACAAAAAAGGAAAACAAAAAGAATGTAAGCCATATAATTGAAAAACTGTGAATTGCACTCCGAAAAAACAAATTTGTTCCAGAACTAGGACTTTAAAAACGAAACTACATCCAGAATTTTGATGAGAGAATAACATTTCAAAGCTTATTTCCGAAAAACATTAATTGTAGTTATTGCTTTTGGAATACCACATTTTCCCTCTGGGACACCAGGCTATACCCAGTCAAGTAACTTACATTTCTGTCCAAAATAATTGTGGATTTCTCTTCCTGTGGCGTTATGAGCCAGTGTGGTACCATCGGGTCTCAGGAAATCATCCAGTGGGTTATCATTCCAGGTTCCTAAAAGGCCTTCTGTGTAGCCTTTAATTGACAGAGGAGCAGCAAAGACTATGGAGAGTGACTCTTGTACGTCTGTTACTGTCACAGATATCCCTGAAGGAAATGTCACAAGGAAGGAATTGTTTTCCGGACGTGATACTGCCACAGAGCCATTCAGGTTCACACTGACGTTGGTTAAACTGTCGAAACCTTGAAACACTTCTCCATCGACCAACACCGTCAAACCTCCTAAAAAAGAAAAACCCGAGCATGTAAGATTAAACAAAAACAGTTAAAATAGTGCTGAGCTACGTATAAATAAATGAACTAATTAATCGATCAATTATGTCAATTACATCGACACTAACCTCCGTCGTTCAGAGCCACCTGCACAGAGCTTGTGTTCACTTCTTTCGCTACTGCAGCGGCAAAAACGGTTGCTGTTCCTCCTCCTTTGGCAAGTTTTGTTCGAGCTTGTAACTCAAAAGAACCATTTTTCGCGTTGACCATTGTATACTCTCCAAGGCCATTGAAGGTGTAGTTTCCGCCATCTAGGGTGACGAAATGAGGATCACCCCATAACCAGCCTAGGGAAAGTAACATACGCCTGTCATTTGAAATCGCTATTGAAATATTGATGTTGTTTTCAGTGTTATTGTTTTTATTGCATTATTGCTTTCCAAGATTACAAACATTTGACCATCAGGGACGGGAAAGTTTGGGAAACACTGCTCAAACATTTATTCTACTGAGGGTGTATAGCAATATTTCTTTTGCAAAAAAGGTGGGCGAAGAAAAAACGTTTTATTTTCTTCTGCCTCATAAAGAAATCTATAAAGTTGTTGTTTACGCTCTCTGGTTAAACAAAACAGACAACTACAGGAAAAAAATTTCAAAAGATATCAAGTGTTCATGGTGTTAGTCTCCTCACTGCATGGGGGGGGGGGGGATGGTTAATTGCTCATCAAAACTTTTGCCTCATAACGTTTGCAGCCAGAACGCCTACTGTATTACTGACCAACTGTCGTAGTTTGCCCCTTTTATTCATTTTGTATGAATAGTATTACGCACAGCGACTTCACCGTAAAGAAATAACCAACTTACTCCACACTGGGGGAAGGTAGTTCTCGCATCCTTCCGATGGTCGCTTTCTATAAAACCGTTCGCACAGTTTGGATTGTACGCAGCAATATTTGAAGCCCAAGACGTCACTGAATTGATGTTTTAGTGCAAGTGATCTCGAAGCCAGCCTATGATACCGGTGAATAACTCCTCCATTCGGGTAGCCAACGATCAGAGCACCAAACCGGCCATCAAACCTGGTGTGGTAGCAGCACTGTCGACCTCTGTTGGCTGCAGAGGGAAACCTGGTATACACACAGAAGGTGAATCGTGCTTCTGGTAAGGTCCACTGAAAACGCTCGTCGAAGAAAGCTTGCCTCAGAGTGCAAGGACATGGCTCAACGGCATCCTTGTACGACGCAGGGTCTGGCTGATTTTCAAACCAACGAAGGCATTTCTGAATGGCATGTTGTTCTCCTTGTGAATTCTCAAGTCTGAAGAACCACTTTCCAATGATACCTGTGTTTCCCGGAAGACTGTCAATGCTTTCCATCCCTACTGTTCCTGATCTGTAAGTGGAGCAATTAGAGGACCGTGAACATTATGAGAATGTTTCATAAACCCCCATCATTACAAACAAAGCCTAATAATCGTAATAACCGATGAGGCTACAACCAGAGGGAAAAATATGTGTCAAAATGCAAAAAAGGTAGAAAAAGGCTTACAAACGAGAAAACAACTGGAACATCAATATGAGAGTAAACGGACATTTGCCCCTCCTTAACTGGGTTTAACCCGGCTTTTAAAAATTATGAACATATGGAGATACCTTTTATAGTTAAACAGATTCCTAGAGTCGTCTCCAGCATTCCAGCCCATAACAGGAAGACCTCTGTAGTTGGTGTAGTGCATGTGATTTGACCTGAGTTAAAACAAAGTTACCCAAGAATGAAGAAATGGAAACAATACGCGAAGGAGATATAAAAATGAGAATGCGGGTAAATCAAGGATAACACAAAGCGTTTAACACCTGTAATGTTAATTAAAAGGTGCTACTTACACACTAGTTGGGGCGGACCACTGTATGCCATTTTCTGGGTAATTAAACATGACAAAGGAGTAAACTCCGTCGGTAATAATGACCGCCTGAAACGTGTTCAGCTGGAATGGAGAGACAAACATCCATTGACAAAAAAAGTACACAAAAAAAGAAGCATGTCTCGTCTATTTGCTAAAACGTTTGAGAAATGAAAGACAAACTTTGGAACTCAACGAGATCATCAGTTAGAATCAGATCGGCCTTCATTTCGAGCGTTTAAGATATGTAGGATATTTGTGAAACAATCCAAGATGATACTTAACCTTGTTCGATGGGGTGATACAACTGACTCTTCATTCATTCATTCATTCATTCATTCATTCATTCATTCATTCACTCGTTCAATCAATAATAGTTCCATCAATAATTCAGTCAGGCAGTCAGTCGATCAGTTAGTCCGTTATTTCTGTTCATATGCCTATTTCCTTCTTTCTTTGTTTGTTTGTTGATTAACCCTCGGACGTACAAGCTCATACCCCACCGTGGTACTGGGAGGGGGGGTAGAAGGACCCCCTCCTAATTGGTTTTCGTTCTGTTAAGGCAGAGCGAGATAAATTTACATTGATTAGATAGCCCTGAGCTTGTTCTAAAAGTAATTGGTAATGACGTCATATGACGTCATTCAACCACCATCTTGGATCTCACTATTTGTTTTTAAAAAAATTCAAGAAAAAACGGAAATTAACACAAAATCAAGCCAGAATGCTTAGGAAATGTTAAAATTCATAAATTTCTGCAATTTGATAAAGAAAACTGGAAAAAAAACTACAGCATTAACTCAAAAAGGCCGATAAATGGAATTTGATAGTTATCATTATAACCTCAAAAATGATGGACACACAATTGACATGAAATTTCCGCAGAGAATGAAAGAACAGCTACTGAAAGTTTCAGCCCCTTAGAGTAAATCTTTTCAAAACTTTAAAAAACCTTTTGGGAGGATTGTATCCACCCCCTCATCTCCCCCCCCCCCCCCGTCTTTCACGTCCAAGGGTTAATTGATTAATAACATTTTGCTAATGTGTGAGAACCATGTAAATGATCAATTCCATTAATTATTCGCTAGCGTCTTCTATATCTGTCATAAGTTGCATTATTCAAAAGAATATTCTGCATATCTCACCAAATTTTGTGAAGCTGGGGTATATTCCCGAGGACGGAGTTTTTCCCAAGTGACAACAAGAACCCAAGATGCGCTAAAATTCGTTGGAAGAGGTCTGGAAAGGAGCTTCATGACGTCCGCAGTTGCCATGCTTAACGTTGTGTTGGCGCCTGGGATGGAGTCGGAGTATATATGATAGAACACTTTCGAGGGCCCGTTGACAAATGAAGTTACGGGATCTATATTGCCCCAATAGGGTGCCAGCGTTGAATCGTATCTCAGCCAGTATCTTTGACCGAATCTGTAAGGCCATCGGTTCAAACGTTCACTTGTAAACTGGAGTGCTCCATTTTGACAAACCTGAGTGAAATAAATGTGGTGAAATTATGTAAATTTATCCGATTTGATAGTCCGTAATGGTACTCTACACCATTTTTACATTTTTACACCGCAATTACGTAGCTGGACTAGTAGGCCGAGAAAAAAAGTAATTTGGTTTTTCAACTGAGTTGATAATGTGAATTGGCCACCATAAAGAGAGTCCAAAGCTGACGTTTCGAGCGTTAGCCCTTCGATAATAGCCCCCACTGACACAGCACCACAGTTTCAGAAGCTTACCCCCCTTATTCATGAGAATTAATAGTTTGTGTATGTGGAGCCCTATATTTGGCACTTCTTGATATTCATTCTAGCTTGAAGGTGACAAGTGATCATTTGTGCTTGTTCTCAATACCTAGCTAACTTTATTAACTAGCTACGTCCATCAGTCGCAGCTGATGTATTAATATCAAACAGCAAGAGGGTTTAGGAGCTATGTTGATTAGACTACATGTAGGTAGAAAAATGTACCCCTAAATATGTAGAAAATTCCCTGAAATTATAATAATAATAATGTTAAGATGTCGGATGTTTATAGAGGTCATAGAGGTCGTTGGGCTTAGCTACAGCTAGTTGGTTCTCAGGCATGTCACTTCGATGAACTGAAAGAAAGAAATATTTCAAATAAACATAACTGGGTTAAAAATCCCATCTGACGGGAGGCAGACCAGTTGGCTACTTGCAGGCATGACTAGTTGAACTAGGGTCTACTGAGAAACAAGTTCAGCTTAGTGGTCAAAGCGGAACTTGAACCCGTGACGTCCAGATTTCAAGTCAGGCGCCCTAACCACTCTTCCACGTTGCCTCTCAGGCTTTGTTCTTGTTTCAAACAAACACAACTTTCTAAACAAGTAACACAAGGGGAATTTAACATAGAGCGAAGAGCGCGAGTGACGTCATAAAAATCTAGACCCCCCGCAAGACTCAGACAAACAAACCGGACTGTGGCGGAAGATTTGAAGCTTTCTTCTGTTTCTTCAAGCGCGAAAGCCACAATCCTCACACAAAACGACGGTGTTCCGGGTTGTAAGTTTGAGGGCGAACCTGCAAAGTATACCGTAGAGCAATTAAAGCGTTGGTTAAAGTGTAGGGGCATTAATTAGTTTCGATCTTGCTTGACAGTTAGTGTTTGGTGAATCCAGTTTGCGTTGCCTTGTTGTTTTCGTCTTCACCTCAACGAGAGAATTCATTATCGGTACACACATCCTCGGTCTCCAAATTACTCCTTTCTGCTTCTGACAGATCCTCAGTAGAGGTGGAAGGAAGCCACGAGTCGGAATCGTCTTCTTTTGCCTATTTATTTACTAAGCCTCTTGGCTGAGGTGCTTTACGCTTCGGCCGAGATGCTTTCAACACTTCCTGAGCTGTAAAAATCGGGAAACTCGTCCGTTGGACCTCTCTGTCCTGGCCAGCGTAGTGCACAGATGTACGTATTTCTGGTAATCTTATTGATGGTAAAATCTTCTCGGGAATAAGCATTAACCCAGCGTTGACAGCGTTCGATTCCTTGCAATGGCTTCGGAAAGGGTATAAATATTTTCATACCCAATTCCAGCGTTTCTTTCAGAGATTTATGGAGTTTATCCGGAAATCTGGAATCGTTCATGTTCCCCAGCAGCAGTGCTTGGTACTAACCAT
Organism: Micromussa lordhowensis; assembly: GCA_964020085.1. Taxonomy (NCBI): domain Eukaryota; kingdom Metazoa; phylum Cnidaria; class Anthozoa; order Scleractinia; family Lobophylliidae; genus Micromussa; species Micromussa lordhowensis. The sequence goes on from OZ026600.1 coordinate 18,036,238, forward strand.
ATTAAGCGAAATAAGGCGGCTAAAACATTTTTTCTGAAACGAAGAATTCCCCTAAATCCCCTCTATTTCTCCCACAACACGCTGATGTTTGTCTGAGTCTCGCGCGGGGTCCAAAAGAATGCAATCTATTTTTGACCTCGCGCGCTTCGCTATTGATGTCAGGTTTCCATGCATGTGTCCTGTTTTCGATCTTGAAATTTTTGTCATAACATTGTCAAAGTAGCTGTGGATCCACGAGGCGATAGCCGAGTGTATCCGCCAACTACTTTGACAGTGTTTTTGGCGAATTTCATTGTCAATAACAGGACAAAGCATGAAAAACTGTCGTCAATTTGTTTTTTTTTTACGATAACAAATTGTCCGCTCCCGATCGTTCACGCATCACATAAATTATAAATTCATGCGTCTGTCCGCTTATTGACAATGAAAATTAGCCAATGTACGCGGGAGAATTTCAGCAGTTATCGTAAAAAATAAATAAAATATCAAGGGCGATGTGTGGTTGAACGAGCTAGAAGACTTACATGGAACTTCCTGTGTCGTTTACCAAAAAATGTCATTCCCCCGTCAGGGATATTTATCGTAAAACACCTCTTTCCGCTGATGTCGAATGGAATAACAGAATCCCCAGCGGCATCTCCATACGGGTACATCAGGGTAACGGGTTCTAAGGAAACATCATCATCAATTAAATTGAATTCTTTCTAGCCTGCGAAAACAGCCGTCCTTCTTCGCTCCCGGCCCCGAGGGAAACGCCACTCGGGCCGGGAGCGAACAAGGACGGCTGTTTTCCTTCCCAATTAATAAATTAAATCTTTGCCAGTGCGACAGTGCACTTGTCGGTAGTCGGTTTTTACCTATTTAGAATTTTCTTCAACGTTTAACTTGCGAGATGTATATCAAGTGAATTTAGTTTTGCCCTAAGTATTTCTGTTAATAATAACCCTCACTGAGCCACTGACAATCACTCAGCAGCGTCTGCTGGGGACATGACTGGTCCGGGACAGGAATGGATATTCCGTTCCATATCCAGCATATTTAACAATTATTCCATGAGCGCGCGTTGGATATGAGATGGTAGATAGCCAACGAGGCAAATAGCGCCGAGTTGGCTATAATCATCTCATATCCAACAAGGGCGAGTGGAATAATTGTTTTATTAAAAACGCCTCCAAAAATATAGCAAACTAAACTTGAAAAAAATAAAAACGCCTCAAAAAAAATCACGCGTACGCTTACCATATTCCATATTCGGTATAATTAACAATTGGATTATGAGCTCGAGATTTCTATCGCGCGATAGAAATCGAGAGCGAATAATCTAATTGTTTTAGTATAAATCTACTAGTCGTTCAAAACTTAATCTAAATCCTCTTCTCAACACTTCGAAAACGCCAAGAAACGGCCGTCATTTTGTTAACAAGTGCACACTGTTACGCTACTCACTATCTATCACAGAATAGATAGTGAGTAGCGTAGCCAATCAGAGAACGGCCTTCGTGATAGAACGCTAGTAGATTTATACTAATGGCTCATAGCCCATGATGGCTAAGTCAATGAAGACTCTCGAATTGCATTATCCAATGATCCAGTTTTTAATATTCTCCCTTACACAGAGTACTGTGCAAAAAGAATGCAAACGAATTTCATCGATTTTTCCTGCGACTTTTCGCTATGATGCGAACTTTTTCTCTCGAAAGTCGCGAAAAGTACCGAAATTCGCTTGCATTATTTTTGTACAGTACTGTACATGTATGCTAACCTGGCGTGGGTGTAGTTATTGGCGGAGTAGTCGCTTCTGGCTCTGTTCCTAAAGGAAAAGTAAACGAATAAGTTATGACATCAAATCAAACGAAATTGTTCTTATTACATGTACACATGTAATTTCTTTTTAGTTAGTTAGATTTTAAATTTTAAACCGGCGGCCTAACAAGTCGCAGTTGATCCAGTCATATAAAGCATCAGTAACAGTATCAAGCTATGTGTAGTTCTTGGAAGAGTAACCTCTTTCCTTTCTAAGATAAAACAAGGATATATTTTAGAGTAGCAACAAAACTGTATGAAAGTTTAAGTTTAACCGCTTATAAGCCCTTGAACTTTTTACCCCCGCCCACTGAATGTGGATCAGCGGTAAATTTGTAAGGTAAGGCTGTAAAAACGTTTTACATACCATTTAAGGTTTCAAAGGTAATTTCTTGACTTCCATAAGTGTCTTTGTTTGATGTATATCCCACTACCATTAATTTGTACTTTGTCATTGCCTTGAGTGACCCTACTGTGACTGGTGTATTTTGACTCCTTTTGAATTTCCATTCCCGCTTTCCATTCAACGCCGGCTTGTAAAGCACAATGTAGTTCTCTATCTGATTGGCATCGGCAGCAGGGAGCAATGTTAAAGTGACCTCGTGGCCAGTGATACTTCCATCGACAATGCTGACAACTAGAATTTACAAAAAAAATTAATTCTTCCTATTAGCCTAATATTTACATCAGTAACTTTAGTGGTTTTCAATTCATAATGCTACTTAGCCATGCGGCCTGCCAAGGGAGGCAAACGTTGAAAAGGAAACAGTTTTGAAGACTCTGCTCGTCTGGGTAGTGAGTTAGGTTTGCTCTCCATTTGACAATTCTTTAGAGACATTTTTATTTAATCATTCAAGAAACTTACCAATTTTTGGAGTCTTGTTTACAGCATGAAAACTTGCGTTGAATCCTTCCTCAGCTAGGTCGCCGTTGGATTGAAATAGCACCCCTCCTGGGTTGGAAGAGTTGGCTTCAATGATTAAAGCAAACGGATTCCTGTTTCCGCAATATGGAATAGTACGCCCAACAGTATTCAATGTAGCAGCTTGGATGTGGTCATTCTTGAAATCTCTGAAAAAAGAATACAATGCTACCATGTATAAATGTAATGTATATACGAAATAATTCATACATGAACTGCGGTTGCAGATGAAAGTGAAGAATGATAATCGCAGTATATTTTCCAATTTAAGCAATTGGAAAGAAAAAGCCTGAAAAAAATCAGGGCTTCAACGGGATTCGAACCCGCACGGCACGAAAAATTGGATTTACTTTAAATTTGATCTTGATCAAAGTCGAGGTCAAATATGATTATAGGTTTGATCTAAACTTTGACGCGCGTCAAATGTGTGTCAAAAATGTTATGGCTTTGCCTATACATTTACTCCTTGACAAAGAAGAGGGCAAACGTGATCTTACCTTTGACTCCACCTTTGACGCTCGTCAAAGGAGGAATCAAATATCTTGATGTATTTGCCATGCATTTGATCCCTGTCAAAGGCGAGGTGAAACATCTCAATAACTTTGACTCCAGTTTTGACGCGCGTCAAAGGCGTTCAAAGACACCACAGTTTTGCATACCTTTGATCATGTCAAAGGCATTCAAAGACACCACGGCTTTGCACACCTTTGATCTCTTATGTCAAAGGCGTTCAAAGACACCAAGGCTTTGCACAACTTTGATCCTAACGTTATGTCATGTCAAAGGCGAGGTCAAATATGGCTATATCGTGCGACTCCTCTTTAAACACCCTAGTTACCTGTGTTTTCGTATTTTTTTCTGTTTTGACGATTAAATGAGAGCTCGCTTTCTCGCCAAGATGTATTTTTTTTAAATAAAAAAGTCCTTAGTTGACGTGGAGGTGGCAGAAGAGAAAAGCGGGAAAACGCGGCTGCCAGCGGCTTCCCGCATTTCTCTGGCCAATCAGAGACGAGACTAAAGGTCAGCGAAGAGGAGAGAGGACATGTTTTTTCATTGCAGTTCATTTTGGCGACCTTGGTGAAATTCTCATTGTATTTTGGACCAGGAAAGGTAAGTCTTTAAATTTCATTCAGTTATTTTCAATGTTCAGAGAATAACGAGACGTAAAAAGTGAATTAAACGCAGCAATGGCTACCTAAAGAGCTATGAATTGCGTATATTCAAGTCAGGAAGAATCCTTGGCAGTGACGAAGAAAAGATTAGGCTTTAAGCTTAATTTATTTTAAAGTTGATAAAGACATACTTTTCCTTATACTCAGTCAAGTCTTGCTAAGGTTTTATAATTAGTGCTTGATATAAGCTCAACTCTATCTGACTCTACCGTTCTACGTAAGCTTATGAGCTTAAATTGTTGTGCAGAATACTCGAATTGGCCTCTGGTAATTTCTGAGCTTACAGCTGTAAATAATTTCCTTGCAAGAAGGCACATAAAATTAGAGACAACTTGCATTGAATGAAAAACGTAACGATCCCTCTCGACCTGGCTGATTTATTATACCACTGAAAGAGTAGTTAACCCTTTAAAATTCAATGTATGGTTAAATAAATTCTTCCATTGTCTCTGGTTACCATTCAAATGGAAAGAAAGCTCTGTTTGTTGCCACGGTTGAAATCTTCATTGATGTCAATAAATGAATTTCACTGGTTTGAATAATTTTTTTTTTCGTTGTATATCAGACTTGTGGATCAGTCATTTTGAAACTCCACTATTTCCTGCCCCCAGCTGTGAGCAAACTGCAGGCATTTCATTTTAGAACTTTCCCTTGGATAAGAAAACTCTGCCTTTGTCTCTGGTTACCATTCAAATGGAAAGAAAGCTCTGTTTGTTGCCACAGTTGAAATTGTGATGAAGTTTCGTCATTGATGTCGATGCTCAATTGCCTACCATATAGTGTCACACCAGGTGATCAATTATGCACCTACCCTGTGACATTTGCAAAACTGAATAAAAGAAAAAAACTTCTCTCTCAGACATCAGCTTTGAAGTTCCTCTTCCATGCATGCAAATTTCTCACTTTATTAATAATTGCCAGTTAAATACTGAAAAGGCAAGTTCCCATTTGCAGGCCTTTTCAGTCAAGATGAATTATTAAGATTGCACTGGATATAAGAATTATACCTTGAACAAGTCATTTTTCTTTCTTTATGTCTGAGTGAGGTATCTTTATAGTTAAGTCAAGTATAGGTTTGTCAGCCATCAGATCATTTTTGTGTCAGTGTATTATTGTCCATGACTAATAATAGTTTGACTAGTCAAGATATATGTAGCCAACTGAATCGATTACCCATTGATCATTTAGTTGGCTCCTAAAGATGACCTGGCAACTGATCAGCCACAATTTCAAGTTTCAAGTTTCAAGTTTATTAGGAGAGTTAACGAAATACAGAATATGATGTACCACTGCTCGCAGTTAGCTACAACTATTCGAGGCGAGCAGTGGTTCTACGCATTAAAGTGCCACAATGACGAAAATCGCATCCTTCAAATCTGAGCCATTTTAAGACATAAACAAGTAGTCTGTACAAGAGTAAAAATGCTGTTTACTGTTTTCAAACATCTCTTTTCGTTCCAGAGATATTCAAGTTTTTAAAGTATGCAAATTAACAAAGTGATAACGTCATAGACTCAACCGCATTTTGATCAAATATGATAAACAAGGATATCTCAGTCAATTTGTATGATAAATGTTTGAATTTCTACAGTAAGATTCTACTAGTGGTGCTCCGCAATATGAGCTTAACAATTTTTATTACCATAGCAACATACTAGATTCCAGACCTTCACAATATTAAAGGCTTTTCTGACCACTTTCAGGGTTCTATGTTGATATTTGCCAATGGTGCCTCATCTGCATAATCCAGCAAGCATATAAATACATTAGGCTGAGTTCATAGCCTTGTTTAATGTTTTCTAAGCTTAAAATCACTAAATATTGATATCAGGCTAGAGGGGACTGGAAAAGAGTGGGTTGCCATGGGAACGGAAATTGTTATAGCTGTAGATGTGTTGCATTTAGAACTATTAGGCTACCAAGTTTCATTGGTTTCTGCTGCAAGTTGACTGAGATAGCGCTATTTATATACTTCATTTAATATTTGGTTGAGTGTATGACGTCATCAGTAATCTCATTTGCATATTTTACTCATTTTGCAAACTTAAATATCTCCTGAACCAATGCAGATATTTGTAAACGGTAAAATGGCGTTTTTAATCTTTCGTAGAATTCTATGTGATTAACCTAAAAAATCAAGGGGTAAAACTTTGATCATAGTAGCACTTTAAATGACAGTTACAATACAATCACAATGTTAGGTAGAATTAATTATAATTATTATAGTCATACAATATATTTACAATACTACAATACTATTACAATACTAAGAAAATTAATTATAGTCTTGCAGTATATTTACATGTAAATAAGCTGAATACAATACTAAGTAACTCAATTAATTCTTTGATGTCATCAATTTATTATATCTGATATTAACATGATAATAGATCAAATTTATGCAATTCATATGACTCAAACAACAGCTATTACTTGTCATTGATGAGTAAAAAATTAAGTTTTCCTTAGAATACAGTGGTAAGGTTCCAAATTTTACTAGCTTCTTTAGTAGGTGAAATTGTGACAATGTTTGATAAAAGTCAAACTTGCAAATTAGTTGCATTTTCAATTGCAAACTGAAAAGCTGACCTCATAATAATTCTTATGTGACCTCTCTGGACAGTACCAACAGGTTTAGAGTTTCAAGTCTTGGTCTTTTGAGTAGTAGTGAGGCAAAAAAAATATGAATACTGTGCCAATGAAAATCTGACAACTGGAAATTTGCTCATCAATGTTGTTATTTTTATCTTTCCATTAGCCAATCTAGAAGAACTGAAGATATCAGCAGAATAAAAGTGGGACAGGATACAACTTAGAACTCTGTAATTCAGAGCTCCAAGTCAATGTGTGCAAACATCAACATTTTGGTAAGTAATTAAGAGGCTAGAACATACACTTTTTGGGAATGCATTTTAAGGATGGAAGGAGTTTGCTAATCAAATGTACATTTCACATAGAAAACCACAGGGCAAATAAGGAAAAACAGACTACTGATCATGAAGGATCGGAGGAAATTACACAGGAACAGCAATGTATCCCCAAAGGTATGTGTATTCCTCATTTCTTGTCACAGTTTATGTCAGATTTGTTGGTTTTTTAGATTGCTATTTTGCAGCCATATAAGATCCTCTGTTGTGTAATGTCTGTGAGAGACAAGACAGTAAGGCAGACAGATGTACTTTTCTGTGTGGCTGTAGGCTTTTTGCTTATTTGTGCCAAGCTGTGTGCTTTTAAAATAACCATAAGTCTTTGTTCTCCTATGAAATTATAGCTGGGGATAAGCCCCTGTTCAGCAGTGCAACTAGCTCTTAATGACATACCTGTGTGACCAAACCTTTGAGTAGAATTATGGAGAGAAATACAAAAGAGAAGGCTACCAATTGAGTCACCTCTTCTACCCTTGACTCGTGCATTTCTCTGAAAAGTGTTATGCACTTTGATGAAAATATTTGTCTACAGACAGTATCATTTCCAAGAAGCAAACAGTTTTCTTTGAGCAAAGCTCAAGGAAAATCGTGAGCTTTGAGGAGCACATATTGCCAAAGACATATATCTATGCAAATAAATAAAGACGATGTGTAGCACTTTGTGGTAACCTTGGTAAAAAAGCTGAAACATCCTGACTGATGAAGGGGTTATTCCCGAAACGTCGCCAATTAACTGAATTGAGCAATTTCAAATGAACATTTTTCACAGCCTTATATCTTTGCATATATTCAAAGTCAATATAGTGGAGGCTATTGTGATTAGTAGCCTTCAAATATAAAACTAACATTCTGGATCTTTAAAATTGAGGAATATTGCTCAGATTTCGCCCAGTTTTAGCTCGGGCATATTTAGCCACGTGATACACCTACGTTTAGACCAACCACTTGAGCGAAGATCTGTTGATGGATTATGAACAAGACTATTTTCACTGTTCTTTTGTCAGTTGACAGAGGATGAGATTAAAACTCCAAGTCTGTAGTAAAAGTAAATACATATGTGCTATTGACGTAAGCTCCGTCTATTAGGGGGAGGAGTTATGATTTTATTGGTCATGATCACGTTTTATTAATGTGATAGTAGCAAAAACTATTGGTAAACTTAAAGCAATAGAATGGCAAGATTCCCCCCGTAATTTGTCTGTTTGCTTCTGTTTAGACAAGTGCGGACAAGCAATGGTTGACAGGATGGACTTACCCAGTAAAGATGCATTGACTAATTTCGTCAACACTTTAGACTGTCAAAATATACTTTCCGTGGAAAGCATGGCGATTCAGAGGACATTGACCCCCCAACAAGGCAGTTTAACCACTTTGATGAGAGAGATGTGGAAAACACTGTATTCGACTTCACTTCTAACGCAAGAATGAGCAAGTGCAAGCAGCAGAAAAGGAAAACTGCCAAAACATTAGGACTTCCATGCTACGGAATGTGCCACATGGAAAGAACACTAACACCAGTCAACTGTCGAATGAACTTTTGAACGAATGTGCCATAACTTTCCCGCAGATTTGCGTTTATCCTCCCAATTGTCTAGTCTAGTCTAGAAAACTTAAGGAACTGAGAATTTAGTCATAGTACGTAAATGTTAGGTAAAAACGTTTTTGTCCAAAGACGGAACATTTATTTCGCTATACGTGTAGTTTGAAACCAAAGCCTGTAACGTGGCCTTTTGAAGCCTGACCGGAAGCCCAAAACATTTATGTAAGGTACTTGAAGGTACTTACTCCTGATAAAACGGGGAACAAAATTAAAACTGGGGTGAAGTTGAGTATATCTAAAATTTTCTTAAAATCAGCAAGGATCTCTCTGGGCCGCTTTTCCGTTAACATTTGTAAATAGTTTGGTGCAAGAAACCTTATTAAAGCTGATAAATTCCTTCCAAACTTGTCAAATATAAAACAAGAGTACGGATATAATTGCATCTTTCGTATACAGAAATACAAAGCCAGTGTAGCAGGCAGGAAACGCGTAAAAGATGCGGATCGCGCGAAACGCGATAAACGGTCGCGAGGCGCGAACGAGGAGTGCGAGCGAGAAGTTCAGGCAAGAGGTGCGAGGGCGGAACACGCAAGGCACCTTTGACAAACCTTTGGCCCGCGTCACAGGTATCTTCGACCACGTCTTTGGCAAACCTTTGACTTGAATCACAGACAAATTTACTTACACCTTTGACCCGCTTTTGACAGCACGCAAAGGCGCATCAAAAGGTCGCCTTTGTTACCCGCCTCTCACAGGCGTTCAAAGGTGAGTGAACACGGCCTTTACCGCCTTTGATGTGGGTGGCAAAGGCGCATTCAAAGATGATCTTTGATGCGCGTCAAAAATCATCAAAAGCGTGCAAAGGTGGCCTTTACAAAACCTTTCACCATACATTTGATGCGCGGTAAAGGAGATTTTTCGTGCCGTGCCGTGACCTCCGCGATACCGGTGCGATGCTCTACCAACTGAGCTATGAAGCCACACATTGGGAGCGAGGTCAATTTATTGAGTTCATATCTTCTCCTTTGCAATTGCTTAAATTGGAAAATATACTGCGATGATCATTCTTCACTTTCGCTCCCATGTATAATCTATTAAAACTTCTGTTTTGTGGTCTAATTACTATTTTAAGATATTGTTTACCCGTCGAGACCGACATTTTTCGGCGATTTGGGACCTAAAGATATGGGATTTAGTCAGTAAGGCATGCATCAAAAAATAACATTTTTAGATGAAAACTGAAATATCGAACCGCATGCACTTTCAATCCGTCTGTTGTGACGACACCCCCATAAAGAAAGACGTCAATGCAACATCGATTGGTTCTGAGTTTTTACCAAAACTATTCAACTTTTATCGCAATTCCTCTTGGTTTACAACTAAGTACGTTTCTAATCGAATAATAAGGTCTTGATCCTGAAAGTGTTCAAAATCCGGGACGCATGTTTTGGAATTAGTAGGCCACGACTTTAAATTCGTTGGTTGCCATTTTCATCCTACAGTCTTAATTGCTAATTCTCTCAAGCTTTATCGAACCTTATTGATGTAAAGCACTTTCAGCCAAGAGAGGAAAAATGCTAACTTTTCCTTTTTTCAAATCCTGTGTCTACATAAAATCCTGAATTATTCTTCGGAATAAATAGCCTACTGTGAGCAAACTTACGTGCAGTTCGGTTTTCCATCTATGTCCTCTGTATGGAAAGTATCGAAGGCAAGGACAAGTCGGTACTCCAGAAAACCAGGTGCCACAATCCAGTAACAAACTAAATCATTTAGATAGTCCATTGGAAAGCCTGGGCTTGTAATCTTACCCATTGTTTCGTAAACATAGCCCTGCATGCAGCCTAAAATAAAATTCAAAGCAAAAATATGAAGCGTCATAGAGCGAGAGTCGTATGAAATAGGATCAAGGTCATCAATTACATCGTGTATTACATTCAGATAAAACGTGGGTTTTGACCAATCAGAACGTCCACGGGGTCCTATCTATATTATAAAGCCTAATAATGTATAACCTGGAAAAAGGTAAAGTAAATTTTCGAACTAAACTTCGTTGCAGTACCGTTCATAAGATCCATTAATCATTTTGTAATCTTTTAAAGTTCCCCCGTCGGTGCCACACGTTGAGCAACAGTCTTAGGAGGCATCCGGAGTGTTCTATTGGAAATCCCCGAATGTGACTGGTTTTCCAATTTTATTCGTTGTTACGGCTCAACGGACGCTCAAATTTCCTCTATTCTTATTGGTTTAAATTGATTGATTGAATGAAGTAATATTTTTCATCGGCGAAGAATGAATACAATGCCCCACCAAAAACACCGTATTGTATTGTTATTAAAAGAGAAATTATTCATTGTTTACGAGGCTTTGACAACGGAAACTTGTAGATTTTGGTGAGAAATCCTCAAGAGCATTTATGGCAATAAATTAATTTCTTAATTATTTTAAGATTTCAATGAAAAGACGTATTTTGGGATTTTACTTTTCGACGCAATTCTAAATAAAGTGTCCCTTAATATGCAAGGTGCGTACATTTGGCGGAATTTTCCACCCACACTGATGCGTTATTGACAGTACTCTCTGTAATCTTATTGGCGATAACATTAGCTAAAAACATGCCAGAGACTTAACTGGTTTTTGCAAAAAAAATGCTAGTCATTAATAGCTTATTTTAATTTATTTCCTTTACGGGGTTTCTCCTACGAAAATTCTCTGCTAGCAGAGGTCTCTCACGACGAGGCAAAATAAAACGAGAGGAGAGAAACCTCTGCCGGCTTCCGACGAGTTTCCTATCACGCATGCGCTCGCGTTTACTTAACAAGCAGTGACCTTTTTGTCACGTGCGACACAACCCAGAGAACCGATAAACAACAGATAACTCGGCGGCCATTCGTACTGCCAGTTGGTAGATTAAAGATTTGCCGTAGCTCGTCGGGAGACACGCAAACGCATCGCGTCCTTTAGGAAACCAAGTATTACTTTTCTTTGTAGAGATGTTATTTCTTTTATACGTTTATCGCCAAGCGTGGAAACAGGGGATTTTATAGCTCGATCAAAGTGAGAAATTTCGAAACTCGCGGATCTCGCTGAAGCCATAATCGACCGTGGGCTCTATAATTGACAGCGTACAGTCTAACAAGGCACGCGCATTACACATTAAAAGAAACCGGTTTTGAAAACCGGTCAGTTTCGACCAGAAACTTGGTCAGCGGCTTCATCAAACCCATTGTCGGAAGCCCGCAGAGGTCTCTCTCCTCTCGTTTCATTTTGCTTGGTCGTGAGAGACCTCTGCTAGCAGGGAACTACGAACACTGTCATCAGTATAACTTCTTTTACCTGGATAGAATGTCACGGAGTCGCTCTTCACGCCGACGCCAGCCCTTGTAACCCCTGCAACCCTGACCTCATAGATATCAGTGTAAATAAAATTGCGGCTGATAATGACTTGCAAGGTGGTTGGTCCAACTGAAACCACAGAATAATTTCCATCGTCTAGAAGGCTGCGATAGAAAACCTTGTATCCTTGTAGTACTCCGTTCACACTGTCATTCGCGATATGAGACCAAGATACGTTTATAGTGCTCGAATCAGGACTTAGCACAGTTACGTTACCGGGAGGATCGGTTGGAACTGAAAAATAACAAGAAGAATTACAATATATATACTCACAATATGACCAGCTCCCAGATAGCTTGATACTCGGCAGTTGGTAGAGCACTGCACCGGTATCGCAGAGGTCAT
>OZ026600.1:18053342-18078342 GCA_964020085.1 Micromussa lordhowensis
TGAAAGTGTTAAAGGACTGGTAATGAGTATTTGCGATTGCAACGTTCAACTACAGCGTCTTTGACCAATAGACCACGTTCGACTTAACAATTATTCCACGAGCGCACGTTGGATAGCGAGATGATAGATAGCTATAGTCAACGAGGTGCGTAGCGCCGAGTTGGCTATAATCATATCATGTTATTGAAAATGCTCCCAAAATATAGAAAAAAATTAAAACGAAATAAAAATGGAAACGTCCCACCCCCCTCTCCCCTCCAAAAAAAATTCGCTGACGCTTCTCATATATTTAGGGCATGGTACAATTAACAATTATTCCACGAGCGCGCGTTGGATATGAGATGTAGTTAACCAAACAGGCTATAATAATCTCATATCCAACGAGCGCGAGTGGATTGTTTTATTAAAAACGGCCCCAAAATATAGAAAAATAAATTAAACTAAAACTAAACACGCCCCCAAAAAACACCCGTACGCTTGCTATATTTGTAGAGCATGAAAAACTCTAGAATTGCATTATTCAATGATCCAGTGTTTAATAATTGCTCATATACCATAACGGCTACGCCAATAAAAACTTGTGAGTTGCACAATCCAATGATCCTGTTTTAACTAATAAATCTCACCATTCAAACATGAATCCGAGACTTTCAGGACAAACTTGCTTCTATATTTGGATGTATTTTCGTTGTATCCACGTCTCTTATGGGAATTGCCCCTATGGTACGTTATACCAGGCAGCTAGTATTCTAATTTTTACTTTTCATATTTACATTTTGTAATTTCTTATTTGAGCAAGAGTGGGTGCAAATAAAGATTGATTGATTGAGGGAAAAACGAACTTAAACAAATTGGCAATTTTGTCATGAGAAAGACTCGGACGATTTAGTAAAAAGCGCCACCCGCAATTTTTTTTTTTTTTTTTTGCAAAACCTCATTCACCCGCCTTCGACCCTTTGTGCGAAGTGAGCCGGTTGAAACATCTTCGCTCCGGGCCATAGAATTTCTTGTTAATTACAGCTGGAATGCATACCCATGCAAGTTATTTATCAATTGAATTTTAATGCAAGGCGTCTACAATTTAGTGTTTTGACTGTGGAAGGCGCGTTGGTCTCATGGTAAGAGCGCTCGACTCTGGATAGAGCGGTCCAGGTTTGAGCCCGGGGGCCCAATTCTTGAAAGCCCCGGAAACTTTTCGGGCCCGTAAGGCCATTTTTAGTTCATCTGTATTTGAAAACGAATAAGTGTATACGCCTGAAACTTCTTGTGTGAAGAGAACCTCCGTTTATATTAAGAATAAGTGAATAAAACAGCTCTGTAATCATAACCTTTGAGATTTTGCTATGGCTTTCCGGGTGCGAAAACCTTTTGGGACCTTCGAGAAACGGGCCCCTGGGCGGGGACAATGTGTTGTATTCCTGGGCAAGACACTTTACTACCAAATTGCCTGTCTCCACCTTGGTGTATAAATGGGTGCTGGCGAGTAACCAATGCAATGGACTAGTATCCCACTCATGGGGGGAGTAGAAATACTCCTAGTCGCTTTATGCTACATATAAGCCTGAGTTAAGCGCTGGCCTGATGATACATAAATATAAACTTTATAAACATACATGCACATAAAATATACATACGGATACACTGATTATTTTCATTGCACAATTACCTGCTGTAAAGAAATGACTTACTTGTCTTGACATACGCTATGTTCTTGCTACTTCCTTCTCCTTTAGACGTGAATACTTTTACCCATACTATATAGTAGGTATTCGGCTGAAGTCCAGTAATTGTCATCTCCAGTATGTCAGGGTCGACAGTTATATTGCTGACAGACGCGCCGTATTTGTAATCATAAAAGGAGTAATATATTCGATATCCTTTCAAAATACCGCGAACATCTTTTGGTGAAAGCCTTTCCCACCTGATCCAAATCTTGCTGTAATCAATGGCATGATAATCATAGATATAAGGGCTTCGGGCCGGCACTAAAAGACAATAGAACAAAAATTGAATCAAACTATGCGCTCTGGGAAGGCCACAGAGAAAACCCACCTGTTTCTACTTTATTGCGGATAAATTTCAAAAGATCTAAGATATGCACAGGCTTGGAAGTCCAAGAGAGAGGGTTTTTTTTTTAAAAAACCGTTAATTAAAAAAAAGACCTACTCAAACAGGTGGACCATTAATTGAGCAAAGAATGCCCTCGTTGTTCACTCTAATCTTTGCATCATATTATATCAATCAATTTTACCTCCTTCGTCAGTTTGTTGTCGAATCAAGCCAGTATTGCCACGTTGACTTTCGTCAGTTGTAATGGCGACCAAAATCAAGCTGTAATTAGAATAAGGTTCCAGGCTTGAGATCTTCGCCTGAGTTTTGTTTGCAGGCAACCAAAGCGCTCTGTAATAACCCCGCGCAGAAATAGGTCTGTATAGGATGAGATATTTTCGAACGGAGGAAACGCCGAGAAAATTACTCGGAGGTGGCGGCCATGACAGATCAATAGATGAATTGCTGGCACTGGTTTGAATCCCAGTCCAAGAACCTAACTTCTCTCCTGATAAAAACAAAACATAACAAAGACTAAATTAACTTATTTTTACTATCTATTTCATTTATTTATCCTGTTTTAAGAAAGTAGCCCCTCAGTGCACATTTCTTTCCAGGAGTCCTGTGTCCAAAACCATAATGATATTTTCCACATTTCAAATTATGACAATTTTGATACGTTTGCCGTCAGGCACTTGACCGAGAAAGAGGGAACACCTGTTGTCTAGCAGACAATGAATAAAAACCTAAAGCTAGGCCAGCCCCTCGCGTACGCTTTGATGTTCTGTTTTTTGTTAAACAAACTATAAAAGAGCGTGCAATCAAAAAATAAAAAATAAAACAAATTCCCAGTTGAGGCCTGGTAGGAGATAGTCATTAACTTTAGATCTACTACTATAGCTAGAGAGAGCCATAATTATGTTAAAGTATACCCAGGACCCTAATGTTTTCTACTGCTTACTGGGTACAGATTTCCCAAAACAGTGTAAGTTTTACATGTACCTGTTACGTCGCTGATATTTTTTTGTTCGGCTTTGTAATATCCCACGACTCTTGTTTCATTGAGTTGAGAACCATACTTATAGTCTCTGAAACCATCCGCACGTACATTTACGCCCATCCCTTCAATCAGAAACGCCTCGTTTGTAAATTTTCCACACAATTCCAAAAGAAATCGCTCGTTATAATCATAATCGTGGTAACCAGCATCATGACTACTCGCTGTTCCTGGGATGGAAATACGAACTCCTCCACTGATGTATAGTAAAAGGATAAGGGAAAAAAAAAAGAAAAAAAAAAACAGACGTCATTAGTACGAAGCTTCTTACAGTCTAAAGATAAACAGTATAAATCAAGATAGGAACGAAAGCTCCACTAAAAACGTATGCAAAATAGTAGAGACAGCTTCAATACTGTTAAAATCTTCTTTTTAACCTCAAGCATGTTTTCAAGGTACGTCCATCATCTTCAGTGTAAAGTTTATTATAACAAATGTTGAATTAAATTGCGCGCGAGTTACAATTCATACGTTGCATTATTTTATATAAAACTTTGTGATACGATAAATTAAAATAAGAGCATGATTAAAGGTAATGCAGAGCTGCAGAGTGCGGCTGCGCGTACCTGACCAGATACGACCTTCGATACGAGATTCTTTAAAATTCACTTGAAACTTAGTCGCCGCAAAGGCGAAAACTTTGGAACAATCTGTTGAACAGAGCGCATGTCAAGACTCTGTGAATATTTCAATAAGTAAGAAGATGAGTCCGACGATAATTGCTAGTGGCGCGCGTAGGAAAATGTCAGCTTTTTTAGGCATCGAAATTTCTACGCAGCACTCATACGGATCCAATCGAGGAGAGGAAGTTAAATAAGTTGTCAATTTCAAGGTTAGAGGAAAACAGGTTTGATGACGAGTTTGCGCTCCCTATGCCGTGCTCTACCTCAGAACCAATGTAAGGGAAGTAAAACTAAATCTATTGTGATTCTTGTGGCTCGAGATAGTCGCCCTCCCTTGCTACTCATGTTTGGTGATATAGAGGTCGATTAACATATTAAAGACATGCTCAGGATAGTGATTCCCGCGTAATTATGAATTTCATTTCCAAAACCCTGCCATGCGTTGTCTATCTCAAAAGTCATGTTAATGAGAGTTATCGACAAGTGATATTTTAATGAGGTGTCAAACTATTGGGACCGTCGAAAGTGATATTTTGTCAAACTGCACATGCTACGATCAGTTCGATGGTCTACCATGGTCTCCCCCTAAGGCCCTGTTCTAAAACAATACAAGGATTTCAGAGTACTGTTTTACCGTCGTTATGTGGACGACATATTTAGCCTTTTTCGCTCTTAGTAGGACGGCAATCTTTTCTTTAGTTTCAGTAACAGTCAAAACACAAATATTCATTGCACTATAAAGAACAAACTCGACAACGTTCTACCATTTCTCAATGTGCCACTGGACAATAATGCCCCACACTTCCCTGTTACCATCTCTTATCAGAAACTATATTCACTGGCGTGGCTTAGTTAAAAATTAACCAAAACTGGATAGCTGACAGACTACAGCAGGCAAAGCTCACGAATGATTGGTTCAAAAGAATTCATCAGTCCGACCGTCGAAGGCACTAACGGTGCTTTTATTTAAGAGCCTGCCACGATTCCGGTGGCTACGTGAAAAATGTATGATTATTATTTGGACATTTCAGAACGTGTTTTATAAATCTTTAAAGTGCCCGTAAGCTCAAAATGTTCATTTTCCCATCTGATCCTTGATTTCACGCAATGAACTTCTAGATAAACGCGATATAAAAATCTGAAAATCCTATTTTCTTGCTGTCGATCCGCGCCGCTAATCACAAGATCGACATGCTTAGAGTTGTGACGTAGATTCAGGAACACGTGACTTTAGGCTTGACTCATCTCGCTTGTTTTACCTATGTATTTAGCTTCGTAGTCAGTACAAAATGCTCCCTTTTTGTACGGACTACTGCGCTAAATCTACAGAGGTAAAAAAAAAAGCGAGAAGAGTCAATCCTGAAGTCACGTGTTCCTGAATCTACGTCACAGATCACTCTAAACTAAGGGAAGACTGATGCGAAAGGTAGAAGAAAATGGCGGCAAATTTTAAATTTTTCAAAAAAATTAAAAAAAAAAAATACTGCGTTTTATCCAAATCGAATTTCGTTTTCGCAGAAGTTCGTTGGATGAGATGTAGAATCAGATGAGAGAATAAAAATTTTGGCGTTATGGGCACTTAAAGATGCAGGAGACAGATATGTGCAGGATTGCATGTTAATGATATGCATGCTCCTTATGAGAAGCATAACAACGTGTCCTCGTTTGTAAAAGGTAACCACACACACGTAACGCATGATTCTGTCAAGTATAGAATGATATGAAAGGACATTTTGTTTTCTGATGCTCAACATAAAGCCAGTATGCATGCATCTCATGACCGTTCAATCCTGGAAATAAGTAAAATGGTTTACCTGCAATAGTCATCGTTTCTGCTACCGAGAGACAACTCAGCAAACGTCAACCATATAATCGATGTGTCGGACTTAGGGCTGACATGCCACCGGCAGCGAGTCTCTTGGTACGACACATAATAGTGTGCATCAATGACGAAATTCTTAGTGCTGAATAAGTTGCCGCTATCCTCTGTAAGGTAGCTACCACACACTGTATGTGAAAACGAAGAGAACAATCTCCATCAATATACGTAGTTAAAGTATCGGGAAGGTTTGTACTAGAATGTAATACTAGCCTTGAGGAAGAAAAGACTCAAAATTGTAGATATGGATAACATTACTAGGATTTTAGTCACTAAATGTTTTGTTCTGGTGTGGAAACTTACAGTAACCTCTTGCAACTCAGTCCATTCGAAATGCTTTTCCATGCATGTACTTTTTATCCCTTTCCTTGGCAAAAGCCGACGTTACAAGGGGAGGTAAATTTTGATCTCTACAAGGATTAGATATGCGGGTTAACCCGGCCTGGGACAATAAACGATGGCAGGGGGATAGCTAGGCTGCTACCAACCCTTCCCTGCGAGGGTTCTGCAAGAACTTTCATTTAATGATTGCTGCTTTATTCTACCGCGACATTCCATAATCATTTGTCATTGTTACTTGATGTTCCCATGGCACACATCGTTTTAATTTCTTAATTCGATCATTTCGAGTTTCTCACTTTAGTCAACCAATCAACTGTTGATTCAAGACCTATCGATACATTTTGATGTTACGTTATTGCTGTTTTTATTGTTGTTTTTTTGCGGGGAGCTCGAGGGTTGTTTGGTTTTGGTTTTGTTTATTTTTTGTCTGTTTATATCTTTGGTTCTTAGTTTGTTTCTTCTTGTTTTATGGCTGGTCACGCAATTTTTCATCCCCAAAGTTCGTTGAAGAGGACAGACTGGGTGACGAGCCATAAAAAAACAACATCTTCCCAGGAGGCTGAACATTAGCCGTTGTAGGAGACATCAATACGTTATTTCAAAACTTACGTGTTGCTATAGTATATCTATACTCCCCAGTTCCTTTTCTAGTAAAACCTGCGACACCAATGAAGTATGTCGATCCTTCCTTCAGGTTGCTCAACGTAATTATGGTCGAGTTTGTATCAGTCTGCATCGTTTTGGTAACACTTGGTTTATCAAACGAAAGGTATGTGGTTTCATAGCCCAAGATTCTTCCTTGCGCATGTTCAAGACGAATATCTCCCCGATTGAAGCTGATGCTGTGATCACGAACGTTCATTTTAAAGTTGTATGTAGAAGGTCCTCTTCTAGGTACTGAGGAAATACAAATTTAAAAATAAGTCGGTTAAAGGCAAGGATTATTAATTTCCTAGATGCTGAATTTGTCGCACGAATGCAATCCCTTTCTAAATTCGCAGTTAACCAACCAAGTCACTGACCGAATATCACAGCGATATCGTTGTCAGTTGGAAAAGTTTGGGTACGGTGAATACCTAATTTATGGTACGCTTAGGCGGGATATCAGATTCGTTTGGTCTCGCCATGGGTATTTTCAATCTCTGCTACGGAGTGCTTTATACATGCTTTTATTTTCTCTAGACATGATCACTGAACAGTGTTCTTTATGGTCCACCCTCTTGAGTTAGAGAAACTGCAACGTTTGCAAACTACAGCTACAAGGATTATTATTATTATTATAATCGTATCTATAACAAAATTATCGATCTTGATTGGTTCTCCGCGCGCCTATTTGTCACGTAATCGGCGCGCGATCACGTGGGTGTCCAATTACAGGTGTCCGATTTGAACTTTTTGTAATCGGACATCTGTAATTGGATACCCACGTGATTTTCACGTCAATTACACGCGCTTTAATGGTTTCCTTAGCAAATTTATCTACAGTTTTCAAAACTTAGGAAAAGCGCTACAGACGTTTTCGCTCAAAAGAAGTTCTCAAAAGACATTTTTAATTTCGAAATTTGTTATAGATACGATTGAGTAATTGGACCTCGAGTCGTACAATTCAGTTAGTAATCGTGCTCGTAATTTCAAATCGGCCTCGAGCTTCGCGCTCGTCCGATTTTGAAATTACACGCTCGATTAATCCCTGAATTGTACTCCACTCGGTCCAATTACTATTACTTATTATTATAATTATTATTATTATTATTATCATTATTAAAAAACAAAAAACGATAATATTATTAAAGAAATAGAAAACATGAGCCGTGTTTCTATCGAGTTATGGGAGAACGAGAAATGCTGCGGGAACACGAGCCGCAGGCGAGTGTTTTCACAGCTTTTTCGAGTTCTTCCAAACTTTCACGAGTGTTTCTATAACTCGATAGGAACACGAAGAACATGTTTTCTATTTCTTTTAGAAAATATCGCGACCAAGAAAAAGAATAACAACTTGTTTACTTCGATCATCAAAATGTAAATTCTCCTCGTTCGGGCCATCATTACGTCAAAAGCTCGTGCTAGTTCTGTGTTTCTTTGGAGCTATAGAAACACGGTTTTAAACCAATCAGCGTGCGTATTTGCTTTGGGTTATTTTTCTAAATTATTATTATTTTGGCTCGACCACGTCTTGCCAAAATACGAACTATGGCTGGATCAAACTCGCCTGATATGCCGCTGAAGCGTGGCAAAAAGGCCCGAATAGGTATAAGAAGGAATTTGTGACAGAGAAAGTAAAACAAAACATTTTGTATGTATCTAGCAGCATTGTCAAGATTGAATGTAACCAGCGATCAGGCGTTGTTTTTTTTTGGTTTTTACAAAAAGAACGCCTGATCGCAGGTTAGATTGAATGTCCAAGTTGTCGTACAAAGGGACTGTCAATCTTGGATACATCTAGCTGTCAATTAACATTACTTTTACTATCTCGTCCTAATGCTTCAACAAGCAAATGCAACTAATCGTATCCAGAAGCTTAAATAAAACCTCGTCATTTTCGAAATGATATACTTACCACCTTCATCTGTTTCGACAACTATGGTAACACTTTTATAGACGTCGCCATTCACATCAACCAGATAAACAAGGACTATGTGTTGACTGAACACCGGAAGGCCTGTCACATGGATTGAGGTGTTCGAGGAGTCTACTATACGAAGAAACGAACTCCCTGTACGTCCATCTTGGTTATACACTGGTGGCCTCGTTTGATTGAAGGACAAAATGAAGAAACCAGCTTGTAAGTCAACTGGCACGTCACTCCAATCAACAAATAAACTCTTCTGGCTGGTGTTGAAACCACGGATATTCCATGCACTTGAAGGGGAAAGAGCTACAACGTAAAGTAACGAGATGATCGATAACAATTTAAAAAGTAGGACAATGACCGTAAAAGAACGTATTTGCCGCGGAAGATCCGAGCAAAACCTGCAGATTGCATGAGGACGTTGTGTTTATTTGTCTGTTTGTTTTAAAAGTGATATGGAGAAAAGAGAAAGAAAATGAAATTAAAAGCTATCATTCCATTCGTGTATAAACCAACTTACCACTAACGCTAGTTTCTTGACTAATCTTTTCTTTATAGAAAAACAAAACGAAAAGGGGACTCTCTAGGCATACCTGAATGGAGGCTTCTTCTTATTATAACAAATTCTAGCCTCAGACGGCTGTATCTGCTGTACAGTTGGGTCTGTAGAGTAACGAAGTTTCCTTTGCCAAACTGCAATTCTACCACGCCCCGATGATCCTCAAAGCATCGTTCACGAGTGAAGATCTCAGTACCATTGCTTGAGAAAACCTTTAGAAATTCACTGAAAAAAAAGTAGCGAACGAATCAAGATGTGACAGGTCCCTCGGTTTTCTGGTTCTTTGTGCGTGACGCGAAAGAACGGGCAGGAGAGAAAAAATGAACTCTACGCCAACAAGGCAGTTTGGCACTAGTAGCAAAATACCCCTGACCAGTGCTAGACTAAAAAGCTTTTGATTTTGAATATATTGTTATTGTGATCTTAAAGAGAATGGTCATCAAACTCTTCTTAATAGACCATTTTACCGATACGGCGGCCATCTTGTATTCTATTGTTTTGACTGAGAAATTATGGGTTGCCGAGGGGGCAATCGCTGGAAAATTTATCGTATACACAGCTTTCAGGATAAATTTTTACTGCTTGTCTCTTATATTCCATAACAAATATTGCAAGCGTTACATCTTTCCGTCACGATATTTGGCAGTTGTTCCTATGGTTATCGAAAAATTATTGTTAAAAGTTATCACGCCACAGTATTCTTTTTAATTATTTCTCATCTGCCCCCTGGGCATCCCATAATTTTCTCGGAATTCAAGATGGCCGCCGTATCGGTAAAAAGGTCTATTTCTCTTCAAAAGGTGCTGGAAACTGGCTATTTTTTTGTAAGAGTGATTCTATGTTTCGTCCTTCTGAGTTTGTTTTAAGTGACATAAAAGACGAAAAGGGTGTTATTTGGGATGAATAAGGGAGGTTTCATTTCACCTTGCAGGTAGCATAAAGTTTTGCTTTCTGTGGCGCTGGCTGCGTTTGCCAGTAGCTTCGTGTTCATTCTGTGTCTTTAGATAAAGGTATAGCATCAGCCTTGCATTCGGGAAATGGTCTGCCTACACTCGCCAACACAAATGGGTTGGCTTACCGAACTTTCAGGGAACATTTTAGCTAGCATGTATAGAGTGAGTGGTGTAACAGGATTATCATGAAATTGCACATATAAGAAAAAAAGAGAAGCCTAAGTTTTGTTTGAAGAAATAAAGAAATAATTTTCACTAGATTTCAACATTATATGCACTGGATACGTTTAAATATTTGTTGATATCGCAAACAATTTTTTTTCCAACAAGAAAAATGTTGTTGTTTCTCCTTTAATTTCAGATATTCTTCGTGTAGGATATGAAAAATCACAGAAATCGAACAAAAAGCGAGGTTAAAAAAATGCCACCTCAAGTCATTAAAACTCACTTCCCGCAGTACTTGAAACGGATTTCTTCCATTGAAAGAACGAGGAATGCATTGGTGATGCCAACACTTCCAATCGTCCAGTTACATTGTAGCTCACTGTAGTCCGATTTATTAAGGTGGATTCTTCCAAAGGACTGGTTAAAATTACCACCACAACCTAATAAAGCAAAATATAATGAAAAGGAAGTTAAAAACTGTCTACCTAAATTCATATTCAAGTTTTCAGTAGGGCTTGTAAAACAATTGATCTCTGATAATTTTGCTTGTTTCAAGTTTTTTCGCCAGTCGATTTACACGTGCTAACTCTCTTAACCTGGGATTTTCTTTCATTCGCGTGCAAGCGCACTGCAATTTTTCAAAGTAAGAACAGCGCCGAAGTTGATTCAAAAAACACACTTTGCAAACATGTTTGCTATGTAGGTTTCAAGTCACATGACCAAGGCCATAATATTTAGTAAAGTTTCAACAACGAGCCAAAGCTCCCGACCCCTGGGCTAAATGAGGGATTAACTGGGGACTCATTACTAACCCTTGAAAGGTGTAATGAAAAGAAATAAAAATACTCAAAACTGATTTCGAATTTTATCTTACTTGATTCGCCTTTCTCGGACTACACATTGGCTGGACAAATGATTTTGTTCGACCTTGACCAACCAAGGTCAACGGTTCAACTTGCCAAGTCTATCCGACACTGATTGCCAACATTAGAACAGTTGGCTTGATAGCTCAGTTGGTAGAGCACTGCACCAGTATCGCAGAGGTCACGAGTTTAAATCTCGTTCAAGCTTAAGACGGGGGTAAACGTGAAGGCTGTTTTTTGGAGGTTGGTTAACATGGCCTTTCTGCCAATATCTCAGTCACGTTTTAAGCGACACTAAATCTCTCTGCTTATCTCATTAACCACTGTTTGGCGGTTTTGTGTAAATTTTTGGGTGATTTTTGGGCATTTTGGGAAAGAGATATTTTTTCTCAAAGGATAGGTTAAATTGAGGAAAAAATGAAATGTTGAAGATTTGATGGATTTGGAAAATTGAAATTTGAAGTGAAGAATTAGTAGACGGATACCAAACAGTCCCCTAGCAACATTGGGCTCTTTTTTGCGGGGGTCAACTGTCTGGTAGTGTTTCCAACCCATCTTAATCCTAACAATTTCCTTTTTTATATCACTTCAAATTTCACGCCTTTTCATGTTTACCCCCGCCTTAAATTTGTTTCAGGCTTCTAGTTTGTGAATATAACTGCGATGATCAATCATGTCTTCATATCTTTCTCCGCAGTTCAGATGTATGATCTTTCATATATTCATTTGCATTCTTCACCTTCTACGGGTATATTACGAATTCGCAAGGTTACCAGCTCCCAGTTGGCTTGATACAGTAACTCAGTTTTTGGAGCACTGCACCGGCATTGCAGAGGTCAAGGGTTGGAATCCCGTTCAGGCATGAATTTTTCCAGGCTTTAATTTCACAACTTGTGTATTAACTGCGATTATCAATCATGTCTCCGTAGTTCAAATTTATTAGATCTTTCATATATTCGCTTGTACTCACCGGCTACGACTGAGAGCCATGGCGAACGAGGTCCTTCTCCCACTGAAGTGAAAGCCGCAACCGCTACTTGGTACTTGCTTCCTCCATTCAAACCACGCAGTACCATCTGGAACACGTTTGGGTCGGTAATGGTAACGTTTTCGGCATGATCTCCATAGTAGTAGTAGTAATAGTAATCCTTGCTGTCTCTGTAGTAGACTATGTGACCTTGTATCTTGCCATTCGTATACTGTGGCTTGACCGCATCCCAAAGTACCAGAATTTCATTTGGTTGGAAGTTCCTTACCCGCACATTTGTAGGTGGCCCACTAGGAGCTAAAAGAAACGTTATGCAATGTTTTTTTTTGTTTATTGTTTGTTGTTGGTTTTGTTATGGTATTGATTGATTGTTGTTGTTGTTGTTGTTGGGAGGGAGGCTGTTGTTGTTATAAGTTTGGAATCTATCACCGTTGCCATGACCGATTGGGCGTCTTAGTGAGGGAGCAAGATTCAAGGATTCACTCATTACCGACTAAGTGTCGCAATGTTGTTTTTTTGTTTTCGTTGTGTTGGCATGTCGTATAGTTTTTCTTTGTTAGATATTGTTTTTGTTGGGGAGGAGAAGGCTATAACCGTTGCACTACCTACTAGGTTACGCAGAAATAAGGGAGCAAGCTTGTATAACATGAGTGTTACCTGGCTCAACATTGCATCGCAGGTGTGCTATTCATATCTTCCTTGCGATAATTTACCACCATAATAGACAAGGGAGCGCATTTTCTAAATCCCGCCGAGGTCACAGCAATTTTTCTATGGCTTTATGTCGTCACCCATTTCCTATCTTAACAAGGCTGACTCCCCTCGAGCTCATTGCTTACTTCCATCAATACATGATATTTTAGAGTCAATGAGCTAATTTACAGCTTGTAAAAGTAAGTTTATACAAAGATAATTCCTCCCTGAACTTTAGATTGTTGCCACACGTTCCTTACCTCCTTCTCCAGTCGTGATAGTTTGGATTTCAGTGGAATAAGTGACATTCTCGACGCCTCCCGTGAACGCAATTACCTGGAATTCATACATTCGGTGTGGCTTTAACAGCTCCTTTACAAAATAATATCGATCGTACAAAGACTTGACTCTGAACAGAACGGATATATTAGTGTTTTTCTCGGTGAACATAACCATGAAGTGAGTAATGGATACATTGAGAGGAAAATCTGTCCACTCCACCCTTGCTGACGATGACGTAATGTTGAGAACTGACACATGCCATGATGAAAGGTCAATATCTGTCAGAAAAGAATAGGTAATTACTTAATAAGACACCTGCAATGAAAAGCGAAGCAGATCAATTATTGCGAGAAAAATGCTATCTGGGAACTCCGTGATCTACTCAGGCATGGTGTTAACCTTCTCAAAGTATGATGATGATAATTTGACCGAATCTCCAGATTGGAAAATTCTTAGAAGTCAGAGGCAAATTCAAAGCTTTCATAATCTATAAATCATTACCCGCCTTACCCCATACAATTTGAATTTCTAAACCGAGACTATATAGCTCCGTGTTCCCTCTGTAAGTCTGCTGACAAACTCGTTAATCCCTTACCACGTATGGAATCTATTGCTACTCTTTACCTATAGAATAGATAGATAGAATGATTGATTTGTTTGATACCTATCAAGGGTTTGTCAAGTCCAAGATACCAGACTGAAAAGCCACTTGAATAGGTATAGTCCTCCGTATACTGAAGTGCTAATTCTGATTGGTCGCCGTAAACAACAAGAGAAAAAGGCTCTATGTAGCCGCATAACAAGGTGTCATTATTGAGCTGGGCGTCTTCTCCAGTCGCCACGCGAAGCCAGTTATTTGATCTGGTTGGAACAAAAAAGTTATCACGGTTACATAGCTAGATTAGTCTGCGTTTCAACCCATTGGCCATCAGGTCAGTAGATATCTCCGGTCACTGCATGTAGCATGAAGGGACTAGGAGTAATTTTATTCCTTCCTGGATGAATATAGGCACTCAGTGAATAAAAAGTCTTCTCAAGAACACAACGCAATGTCCCCGGTCAGGGCTCCAACCCAGACCCCTCGATCCGGAGACGAGCGCACTAACCATGAGGCCGCCAAATCTTAAAAATCGTGCATGAAAATTTAACATCTCGTTCAACGTACTGTGCAAAATAGATCTTTCCCTGCGCTCCCACTTTTCGCGAATTAATTTTAAAATAATTCAACGCGGAGAGGCGAGTTTTCTGCTCTTGCGGTAATGTCAAAGTAGGTTTATAGCCGTTCATATCATGCCCAAGATTTTGTTTCCTTTAATAGTGATAACGAGACGAAGCTCACCTGCAATAAGGGCCATTGCCATGTACATTAAAGGAATTGAAATTTATCCATATCGCTTTGACAGCGCTCCCTCCAAGTTGCGGCTCAATTGTCCAGTGGCAGTGATAATATCCAAGAAAGCTACATGGGTAATTAGGGCTGTATAGCGAACCGTTTTTCGCAGTCAACGTACGTTGTGGTTCGCAAGCTGAAAAAAAAAATCAACATTGCAGCTTCCCTTTTATCAGCTGGACACACCGTTATCCAAGAGCAAGCGTTTCTTCAACAGGCCATTTTCGAGCTAGTTTTTGCCTGTGTGTGAAAAATTAAAGGACTCGTCGTGCGAAAACATTCATATGAAAACATGTTCCGCCTAGAGGTCCATTCTCATGTAAATCGAACTCAAGATAATGGAATGGAAATGGAAATGGCCAATAACTTTGAGCCATGAAAATTAGTGTAATCACATATACAAATCCCTGCACGTCCTCTCCCGTGGACAATTTTAGTTCAAGGTATCAGTAGCCCCCTCCAACGACCAACCTGTTTTGACACAGCTTTACAATCAGTCTAGCCTGAGTATTACGCTTTTCAAAGGTATGATGGGAAAGAGAGGGAGAAAAATAGGAAACGAAAACTGATATTAATGCCTATATACCTTTGGCTTGTAATTATGCAATATTTGTTTTCCAATTTGGTCTTAGGCTAGCAATTTAAGGGAAATTAATGCGTTCTAGCACTTAAAACTACCTTAAGGCGGGGATAAACATGAATAGGTGTGAAATTTGAAGTGATATAAAAAAGGAAATTGTTAGGATTAAGATGGGTTGGAAACACTACCAGACAGTTGGCCCCCGCAAAACAGAGCCCCAGCTTGGTAGGGGACTGTTTGGTATCCGTCTACTAATTCTTCACTTCAAATTTCAATTTTCCAAATCCATCAAATCTTCAAAATTTCATATTTTCCTCATTTAACCTATCCTTTGAGAAAAAATATCTCTTTCCCAAAATGCCCAAAAATCACCCAAAAATTTACACAAAACCGCCAAACAGTGGTTAATGAGATAAGCAGAGAGATTTAGTGTCGCTTGAAACGTGACTGAGATATTGGCAGAAAGGCCGTGTTAAGCAACCTCAAAACAGCCTTCACGTTTACCCCCGCCTTAACACAGTTACTTTTCTGACTCCCGGTGCAGTTAAATTAAACAAATCACGACGCCTACGAATGGGCACTTACTGGTAAACACGTGTTTCGAATAATATGGTCCAGTTCCTTTAGACGTAAACCCAGCAACCCGTATGGTGTACTCTGTTCCTGGCTGGAGCCCAGTTATGATGTAACTTCTGGTCGATGCACTGACGTTGACCTGACTGGATAATTTTGGGATTCCATAGCACGAAGTGTCGTACAAAATGTTATAGCCAAGAAGTTTGCCATTTTGATATTTTTCTTCAATTGGATGTATTGAGATGTTGATGCTGTCAACTCCCTGTTTCTTGTTGACGTACACGTAAGGACGTCTACTGGGTACTACGACGAAGAGAGAGAAAAAGAAAACACAAATTGACGTTAAAAAAAAAAATCATTTTTAACGGTAATAGTAGCAAAAAGGGTATTTGTATATTTTTGGTAGCTTTTTGAAAACAAAATTAATTTATTCTTGCACTGGGACATATTAGCTAGACTAGCCTATAGCGATACTCACTGTTTACAAACAAGTCTTTTGATATTTAAATTTTGCCAACCACTGAACAAAAGAATTCTTTGTTTTGACAGCCAATAAATCTCTGGTTGGCACATTAATGACAATAGGTGACGTAACGGTGAGTATCGCTATTGGAGTGCAGAACTGAGCAATTTCGTATTTATTAGCATCACGACGTGGCGCAAGTACAAAATGCTATTGTTTGCACGAATTGGGATTCCTTGCGATTAGGTTATAAAGACTTCTGTAGCACGGAAGTTAAAGAATTGACTTCTCTGCAAATCAGTCTGTATGGTATATCTTTAAGCTGATTTATTATCTCTTACGTTGGGGTAATACTGACAAAAAGAATAATTGAGGTGGGAGACGTTAATTAAGCAAACGATTCACTGTCCAGACAATAACAGTTTTTCTGCTGCCTCTTGGTGAATGTTTAACCTGTGTTAACAATGTATGGCAAGGGCATTCCTATAGAGGGTGCATCAAATTAGCATTACGGGCACACAACAAGCGAATACTTCTGTTATGGGGTTTTTGGATTCGTCAGCTCACAAGCAGAAGTAGTCAGTTGAATTCTGTCTTCACTTTTTTTCACACCTTTCATTCTTATCCTGGACATATTCTTTTGCTTAAGAGACAGTGGACTTTTTGTCCTCTCTTCTGCTGGGTAGGGTCTTAATAACAGTAATGTGTAATTTGGATTGGATCGAAATTGTTTTTGAAGTAGCTATGTGGCCAGCCACATCGTCAAAGTTTGTCCAATCAGAAGCATGTTTGTATTTCGTCGATCACCTTTCCCGGCAAACAAAGCAAGCCCAAGCAATAGTGTTCATTCAGTTGTGTTATTATATGGCTAGCTCTGTGAGCGGGCAAAATGAATCAAATCCTGCGCTGTGATTGGCTAACCAATCGGGCAAGATGGAGCTATCTTACCCGCTCGGGACTACCCGCCTTGTCCCGCATATAATAAATATAATAAATCCTGTATTGACCAAGCTTGTTCGATCAAGATGGCTTGATATTGGCCTCGTTCTTTTTTTGCGTGTTTATGGACCTCGACTCCGTCTCTGTCCATAAACACGCAAAAAATGAACTCGGCCAATATCCAACCATCTTGACCTCACACGTGGTCAATAACCCATACATATTGCTCTTGTAGAGAGATCGTATGAATGTCTTTTTGATAGACTGAACACAACAAACCATCGGGTATGTTTGTTTGCATCACGTGTCAGTTCGTCTCGCTTAACTTTTCAAACTTACCACCTTCCTCGGTAAACATCAATAATTCTGAACTCCTGTGTGGTTGTCCTAGTGCATCCACGACAGCAACGAAGAGACGATACTCAGTGCCACCTTTAAGTCCGCCTATCGTTATGGACGTGACGTTTGGATAAACAATGTCCCCTGCTATCTCTTTACCATCAGTAGTTTCTACTATAGCAACATAAGCCCGAACCTGGTTTCCGAGAACTAACTTTGGCCATTGAAAGGTTATACTCGATTTTGAGATATTTAAGACGGTAACATTCCATCCATCCACCTGCGGTGCTGTAAGTAATATTGAAAAGGCATTTGTAACTTAACTATCAAATATCTGCCATCTATGGCTAATCAAAGGCAGTGGAACTTGGATAGTCTGTGGTAATCCTTACTGTACATGCAAATCACGTGACAGCGATCACACCACTCCATGTAACGCTTAGCCTGCGTGGCAGGCGCTAGAAAGGGGAAGGGAGAGGGAAAAATTGGGCGCGCGCAGAAAATGACCCTTCTTTTCACCACCCCGCCTCCCCGCGTCGCCGCCTCCTCCGCCGTTTCTAGCGCCTGCCAGGCAGGCTATGTAACGCTAAGACACGCTTAATTGCACTTGTAGTTGATGTTCGGTTAGCTCTTTGTCATTTCGACCAATGACTAAGTTTTACCCACTTTGTCTTCCTAGTCACTAGTTATTGCAAATGCCTCCTTGAAAGATAATTCAAATTAAAAAATAGTCACACGAGTTCATATTGCTAAAGGACTACGGATAACAGACTCAAACCATGCTTTGTATACAAATAATGAGCTTATAATTGGATATGAATTTAAAAAACCAGTATAGTTTTTTTTAACTGGATTTCCACTGAAACAAATTCAGTCAACATCGCCGACATTGAGTACAAATATCTGACCGTAGGGAAAGTTTGCGAAAAATAATTCTGTGCGAATGCCCTTACTAGCGAGGAAGTCCATCACTATCTCCATGCATATCGACACACACGAAACGCAAGAATCGTAATTCTCGGCTGCGACGTGACCAATACTTTTGCTTCTCTCGTGCTCTCTAAACCCTTGCGTGTATCCATAACTGCATAGATGCATGTAATTGCTTCAACAATTTTTTTTTAAGTTGTTCTGGCTTGTGAAAGTTGTCAACGTTACTTACACTGGTAGCCTGACCAAAACAAATCACATTCCGCTCGTTAAACTATGCGCATGGATAGATTTATTACTAAGCCAAATGAGCACAAGTAGTGGAGCCGTGAGTTGATGATCATCAAAGAATAGCAAGCCGTCAAACAATGGACTTTTCGCGGTGGGGCGGCCATTTTGAATTATTTTGTTTCAAATAGCTATTATGAGATGCTTAGGGGCAAATTAGTATGGATTTGCCCCCCAAGCATCCCACAATAGCTATTTCAAACAATAGAATTCAAAATAGCCGCCGTATAGCCAAAAAGGTCCAAATATAAACAATTCCTGGAGACATCTACGGCGGTATTGGAATGCTTTACCTTTGTCAATACTGCCGTTAAGTATGGCATATCGGGCAGTAAAGGTAGAATACTTGTTGCTCGCTTCAACTTCGACAGAAACATTCAGGGTTGAAGTGAGAAACGCCCCTTCAATAGGTCCACAGTAGTCGTCCAAAAGCCTCTTACCATAGCCTTCCTTAACGTGTATACTAAAACTGGAAAATGAAAAAAAAAATGAAATTGTACAATTAACTTGTTGATATTGAACGAATTTCACCTGAATACCTTAAAGGTTCCACCTATTCAATAGCGTTTGAAGTTCGAATAATGTCGAGTAGGCATTGTAGCTCATCTCAGCGTCGTCTCCAGTTGGCATTTCGTTGGTACGTCTGTTGCAATTGTACCTCTAGCTTTCTGGCTCGGTTGTTTTAAGCGGGCAGCTGTTAACATGTGTCCATCCGCACAAGGATGTCAACATTAGTTCGATTTCATCACAGATTTAAACAAATCCCTCCTACACCTAATTCTGATTTTAATAAAAAAGTACCCGCAAACCAGCAAATTCGACTATTTGTCGGCTAACGAAAAATGTCCAAACCATACGAAATTAAACCCCTTCTGCATCTTCTCATCGAAACAGCAGATCGTTGATTTAATAAACGACATATCTTCTAGTTTTGCGGATTCTCGGCATAAAAAGTAACCTGCTCCTAATGCTTTCTAGGGGTGAATAAAGTTTACTACATTCATGGCTAAGCCCACCGTTTGCACTTGTCACATGGAATTGATGATAAAGATATTTTTGCAAAATAAACAAAAATTCGCCTACTGCGGTAGGGGCCTATGTTTGGGCTTCGAACAATTTCAAAATGATAATTTTACATCACAGCAATATATTTTGTCATTTTTTTTCCGATATTGAGAAGTGCAACGAAGACTCAATACAAGTACTAAGACCATAGTAAACGTGCACTCACGAGATAATCAACAAGTTAAATAATAGTGACTCATCTTACCTACAAACATAAATTGGATCAATAACAAGGATCACGTGATCACCATTCGGTTCAGAGATGTTGCCAATGTTCCATCGACACTCGGTCTCAGTTATCTCGTCGCCCCTTTGAAAGGAGAGTTCTCCAAGTGGTTCCTTCACTAGACCACCGCATTCTGAGTAATAAGAAGTTATGGTAAGTTGGTAATTTGAACTTCGGTCCTTTTTTGTGTTGATGGAACTGTTTTCATTATGAATAACTTGAAAAAGTCGGACTTGAAAGATGTATTTTTAGTGATGGAAACCTGAAAATGGTGATCTATTTTTGTTTAAAGCAAGTAAGTTTCTAACGAAACTGTGGTGCTGCGTCGGTGGCGATTATTACAAGATAATTTGGTTTTATCAACTGAGTTGATAATAATGTCAACGTTTCGAGCATTAGCCCTTTGTCGGAGCGAATCCTATTCAGTAGTGTCTCTCGATTCGCTCCGACGAAGGGCTAACGATCGAAACGTCAGCTTTTGAATCTCTTTACGGTGGCCAATTCACATTATCAACTCAGTTGATAAAACCAAATTATTTTTGTTTAACATTACTATATAAGTGCATTAAAGTAGCAAAAGGGTTGGGAGGGGGGCGGGTACGTGCATTTTGAAGCTATATGTGTGCGTTATATGTATAATAATACACATGAAAAAATTACTCGATTCTGATTGGCTGAGAGCAGTGCAGTTCAAGTGCAACACCAGTGCAAAAAGTGTAACACCGGTGCAAAAAGTGTAACACCAGTGCAAATTACACATCGTAATTCTGGATAATGATTGGCAGAAAGACAATGAGAAATTTTGTAGGCCAACGATATCATGTAAAGCAGTGACAAAAGTTTTGTACGGAAACTGTGAAAAAAGTTTTCTGGAATGCGAAAAAAATGGCTTCAAGAAACATCTTCCGGCAATTTTCTGCGCGAATTTTTTCATGTTTGTATTACTAATAAGTAATCATACGGTTTTTCTCGTTCAATTTGAAATTAATTTGCACTTGTGAGTTTTTCAAAAAGCTCACTCGTGCAAATTAATTCCAAATTGAACTCGAAACCGTATGATTACCTATACTAATGAGTGATACAAGCACTAGGTTGTGATTAAACGCTGAAAAAAGTCTGGCAGAATGTTCTCAAATTTCGCTGGCCGGCATTTGAAAAATCACTTAAAACTAATTACAGTTTTCAGTCCCTAATCTCGGGTCTGTACGATAATTTAATCTTCGCAGAAGAAACTAAATCTTAAGATTTGACTAAAAATGAAACAAACTAGCCATACCGTTCCTTTAGCATTTAATTGTACTGTATTAAAGGCTCGATACGGAAACATGGATCCTTTTAGGGAGCGGACAGACATTATATTATCCCATAACTACACCTACCTGCCTTTACCAACGGCCCGCAAGTAATCCCTACATCTTGATAGTGGTCGCAGTAAGGATCGTAACTACCAGTCTTAGAGCAGTCGAGTAGTGACGACTCGTTTCCTTGACAGTCATATTTTTCGGATAAAATGGACCCATTGCCCATACCAAATTCTCCATAATACAATTGGTAAATCATAGGAAGGTCAAGCTGATTACACAATAATTGACCTTGTTCATAACCGAACGTGCTGTCGCAGACGGTCGCCCAAGAGCCATTGATGTAGATCTCCACTCTTCCTTGACTGGGAGCACCTCCGTCGACTAAACGAGCATCGCCTATAAAGAGAGTTAAGGTGTAGTCTCAGCAACAGCACGCACCATACGATTGTTAACAATTGTCAGTTGATTGTTGATGGTGGTTTCGAACGTCAATTTTTTTAGTTTTGTTTTTCCACGTCCGTTTTCGTCTGTTCGTCTGTTCTTCGTTTTGCTAAGATGTTATTTGATTCGATCTATTTGTTTAACAGAACGATCGCAAAATCTGCCAAATAATAAATTATTTGTACCACCCTCTATTAAAATCATCTCGCGATAATATAATATAAACTAAATTATAATAAACTTATATATCCATACATCAAGTACTATTTCGGAGTTACTTATGTTTAATTTTTGACTGATCGTAAGTAGAAGTTGATTTATAGGGGGATGGGGGGGGGGGGGGGGGAGTAGACATAAACTGGCTGTAATGCACTTCTATTGTCCGAAATGGCCACCTTTTGTTTAATTACTTGTCAAGATCGTTATTGCGTGGTTTGTGGAAAGCAACACATACAGCTTTTCCGCATAAAGAACCTTACAAATGCAAATATGCAATTCATGACCTTTTTAAGGCATCTAAATGAGATGGCTATTGCGTCTCTTTCAAGAAAGAGTCGCAAGTCGAAGCACATTATGAAACCAGATAAATTTTAAAAGCAAATTGTTGTTCCTCAGGCATAGAAGATCTTTACAAAATCGTTGTAATAAGACTAACGATTCGATCCAATGCTCTTTATTAATCACATGATAGCTTTGTCGAGACTGTTTCTTCTTCGCTACAGGTCTTCGAATATATGGCGTTCAGTCACTGAGAAATATGCGCAATTCTAGGTCAGTTCTTTACAGGCCGTTAAAATCGAAAGAGCGGGAAATTTACATGTCTAATGTTATAATGGTGCATTTGCATCTGCAAGGTTGTGGTGCGGAAAAAGTCTGATCAATCAATCAATCAATCAATCAATCAATCACAAAATCAATGGAATAGGACAGTTGCAGTTGCGAGGAGTGGGCACTGGACGCGATGGAGTGAAGACGTGTTTTGTTGAGCTCCGCCGACAAGAGATGTATCTCTTTCACTTTATAGCTTTGTGAGTCAGGCTTATGTCAGGAACACAGCTCAGGTCAGGTAAAAACTTGTCAGGCTCGATAAGTTTAGAAAAACGTGAAAACAAGCAACCGAAAAGAGGAAAGAAGACCACGTGTGACGACGAATCCGCCATGAGTGCCGAAGTAATGCAGGAATTGAAGTCGATGAGAAGCGAGCTATGTGGACAGATGGTACAATTATCCGATAGACTTTCTAAAATAGAAAGCGTCATTTCAAAAATTGACGAGATAGATAAAATAATACCTAAAGTTCTTCAGATTGAGGAGAGCGCCGTCGAAATGAAAGAATCGCTGAACTCCTTGAATACTAGGGTTGGTGAACTGGAAAACAAGACACGAGACTCGGAACGACTTTTTCAGAAGAACAACCAAGATCTCTTTATAAGAATTATGAATTTAGAGCGATATTCTCGTGATTATAACATAAGAATCATCGGTGTGGAGGAAGAGGAAGGCGAAGATTGTATTACCATTTTACTGAATTATCTCACAATGCTCGGTTTTCAAGATGTATCCGCTGAAGTCGAAAATGCCCATCGGACAGGGAAAAGAAATGAAAGCGGAAGGCCGCGGCATATTATCGCGAAGCTATACAGCCGACCATTCAAAAGAAGACTGCTGCAAATCGCGAAGACCCAGGACAAGAAGGCTATGCTGAATGGTGTCAGGTTTGTTGAAGATTTTACGCATAATGATTTCGAAGCACGTAAGAAAGCACTTCCTATTATGCAGAAAGCCTTCGAGGAAGGAAAGAAAGTCAAGTTTACAAAAGGAAAACTTTATGTAGAGGGTAACGCTGTTCTTCTCTGACTTAAATTTAATTTAAGTGATCGAGTATACGGATTGTTAATTTTATCCCTTTGCTCTTGTCTTGGAGTTCAACTTTACTGATTTATTCATGGAACGTGTTATTGTAGTAATCACTTTTTGGTATGTTCAGTTTTGCCCAGATTGCTTGTGCAAAACAAGCGCGATGTTTACTTATTCTAGACTAATTAATATTTTGCTTTTGTCTTTCGCTTCTATTTTAAATGGTATCTTTTTGTATGCACCATTCCTAACCTTTTTAATACTCAAAGTCAACAGCCAATATTATGAGATTTTTTGTCGATATAGTGTGAGAACTATTCAGTTGAATTTAGATCTGTCACCTTCCCTCTACCGTATTGTTTATTACCATTTCTTATTGTTTATTAATGGTGGCTGGCAAGATTATTTCTCTTAATGTTAGGGGTATCAGCAACTACAAAAAAAGGCGTACAATCTTTACTTGGTGTAGGAAACAAAAAGCGGATGTTATATTTTTGCAAGAAACGCACTCTACTGAAAGGAACGAGGCTGCATGGAAGAAAGAATGGGGAGCGCCATTGTATTATTCTCATGGGGCAAATAATGCACGTGGTGTTGCAATTTTGATACAGAATAAATTTGATTGCATCGTTCAAGAAAGTGCAATAGACGCTGACGGTAGATTTCTTATGCTAAAAGTTTTACTCAACGGTGAACAAGCGCTTTTGGTAAATGTTTATGGCCCAAATCGGGATAGTCAATTATCTTCCTTTTATCAAAATCTGTTAAAACATATTTTGGAAAAGGGTTTTGATACAATTGATAATATTATAATGGGCGGTGACTTTAATTGCCCTCTGAACCCAATTGTTGACAAAAGAGGTGGGAATCTTATTCCAAGACAATCTGTAATTAATTCTATAGACCATTTACAAACAGAACTGGATCTACACGACATTTGGCGTATTAAAAACCCAACATTGCGAAGTTTTACCTGGAGTCAAACAGAACCATTGATCTTTTCACGACTAGATTATTGGTTAATCTCTAATTTTTTGTCAGACTGTGTTACAAACGTTGATATTATACCAGCTATTAAGACCGACCATTCAGCAATACTAATTGAATTCCAAAGTACTGATGACATGGCCAAGGGACCTGGAATTTGGAAATTGAACTGTTCGCTGTTAAGTGATGATGGGTATGTTGAAGAGATGAATCATTTGATACCAATATGGGTTCAGGAAGGTGTAACGGATCTCAGTGATTTTCGCTCTATCTGGGATTGGGTAAAATATAACATTTCAAAATTTTCTAGAAAATATTCGAAGGAAAAAAATAAGCAAAGAAGATTAGATGAGGAGCAGCTTCAAAGAGAATTTCAAGAAGCTAGTTTAAGCTTTCAAAACGACCCCTCACAAGAAAATTTAGTAAAGTTAAATGTTTTGAAAGAACGAACAGAGAAATTTTATGAAAAGAAAGTTGAAGGTATAATTGTTAGATCGCGCGCTAGATGGCATGAGTATGGAGAGAAAAACTCAAAGTATTTTTATAATTTAGAAAAGCGAAATCATATTAGAAAGCATATTCGCAAACTCCGT
>OZ026600.1:18083342-18115842 GCA_964020085.1 Micromussa lordhowensis
AAAATGATATTTTAGTTATGGTTGAATATCCACTGTCGCATAGAATTACCCAAGAACCAGCTGTTAACGACTCAAAAGAGTTGAACCAAGCTCAACATTCAGTTTTAGTTGTCGCCTACCCTTCACATATATTTTTCGTTGCGCATGTTAAGCTGCTCGACAGCGTAAAGACAAATTGCAGTGGGCGCTGACTATGAGCAAAATTAACGGTTGTTCAAAATTTCAGTCGATTGAAGCCAAACAAACAAACTCCTTACTCAGCATATGAAACGTGTTGTTGCTCGGACGTAATACCTTAGCGATAAAGAGATGTTGCAAAACGATAATCTTCTCAGTGCAGGCAAGAAAGATTTCATTAGTTTTGCCTAGTCATTTTTGTGGAAAGGCGTTTCTAAATAAAGCGCATACGCATTTGTGTAGGCTAAAACATAAGTAAGGTTGAACATTCGAATGATCATTAGCTGCCATCTTGGTCATCTTGATAAGCATTTTACGTAGTATTGTTTTGTTTACCTTGCAATTGAAACCAGCAAACAAGAAGGCTCACTCCAAAGTAAATCTGATAAGCCATCGCAGTTCACATCACCTAACGGCGATCATGCATGTTTTTATGCAAGTGTACAACGCACAGCACATGAAAAGCTTGCATTTGTTAAATATGGTTCGTGAGCCAATAAACGGCACCTGTTATGAACTTTAAAATAATTTATTCATGTGGCGTTATAAATTGAAATGAAACCTAGGAACCCTCTGCAGGGTATCATGCTGGTCATTACGGAGAGCAATTATGCCGAAACATTGAGTATATTTTTATTTTATTTCAATACCCTCAAGCTATCGAGTCACCATTTAGCCGCACAAATTTCCCATTCTCCAAAGAACCATTATCGTCTCTTTTATGGCCCAAAATCATTTATACTGGTACATAAACGTACTCTATATGATGGAGAACACTGTTGATGGAAGTCACACAAAATCGTCAATTATGTATTCTCGGTTTTCATGTGACGTAATCATTTTTCAAAATTAAAAATTACCTTTCCTCCTGAGGTTTTAGTTTCATCAGGTAAAAGACTCCTATAGGAACTTGACGTTTCACAACGTTTTAGCTCGACAGGGTTCTTTCTTTTGTAATAGAGCACGTTTGAATTTCTAAGCTTTGCGTTGCGTGACATGAAAATGGCGCCCAAAGAGGGCTCTCGCGTAGGTAAAAAGAAGAGTTATCGCTTTAGTTTTTGCGAACTAAAAAGTGCTTGCACTAGAAGAAGCATTTATGTCAATGTGTCGGATGTCTAGAGCAATAATGTTTCGTTTCAATAGCAAAACTCAGTGACAGATGTTTCTGTTACGTTACGGCCGCCATATTTGTGCCCCTCAGAAGGGCACAAACATGGCGTCTCCATACAAAGCTCTATAAATTTGGGTGACACACTTCTGCAAATAACGCGCGAAGAAAACACAGCAGAGACCAGATTCTTGGCGAGGGTGTTTATATATCAATCATCTATCGTATCCCAGATTCTTGACTTTATACATTGAATGCTTACGATTTTTAATTTTAGTCACATGGCTGGTGAAAACCAAGAATAGTTTAAAAATGCATGTTATACACTCGTCCTCAAGTTATGTGTTCTATGAAGAGGCAGGTAAAGTTAAAGCAAATCAATAATCAACAAACCGACGATGCAGATACAGACACAGCATTGTGGTTTCTGTTTCTGTGTGTATTTGTTTTTATATTTTTGCATTCACAAAGACATGCTTAAAAATGAGAAATGGAAAAATTAAAAAGCAACACAAAACAAAGCGAATCTATTTTTAAAAATGTCTTTGTGATGTTGAAACTCAGCATGTTTTGATGCATCACGTTCTGAGAATACTTTTTAATTCGTTTACAAACAGACTCCTCAAAGTTCTTTAATTAATCACTTGATTTTCAGAGCGATCTGTTTAACACGGCTTTTATGCATTAGAGAGCAGTGTGCCGGCGACAAAGGTGCCTAACGGCCTACCAGTGTAGCTTGTGCAGAGCTCTCATCGTGTTCAGTAGATTAGGTCAACAAAAACAGAAGCGCGAGAATCGCGGGAGACTCAACAGAACCATCAACACTAAAATGGATTTACAATATCACATAGCAGGTGCCTGGATACTGTAATGCTGAGAAATTTTTATAGCATTGCTAGCAAAGCGAGGTTATCAAACTAAGTTATACTGACTCATAATGCAGTGATTCACGAGGGAATCTTTTCCATTGGCAGCGATACATGCTTTTAGCTGTGCGTCATCGAATTATGATGCATTTGGAAGATTTGGAGAGCGCTAAAGCAGCTAGAAGTTCCCTCGGCGACGCCTCGAGCAACACTTACGCTTCTTCTGTGCTCTCCACGCTGCCGGTTTGCGTAAGAACATTGCGTAAATGTTTTGTAAGGAAACATGGAAAAAGGGCTAGGGCTAGGGCAAAGGCTTAGGGAAATAAGACACATTAGACCAAGTAAACATGCTTATTTCATTAAGTATGGGTTATTGACCAAGTGTGAGGTCAAGATGGCTGGATATTGGCCGAGTTCTTTTTTTTGCGTGTTTATGGACCGAGACGGAGTCGAGGTCCATAAACACGCAAAGAAAGAACGAGGCCAATATCCAGCCATCTTGACTGAACAAGCTTGGTCAATAAAGGATTTATTTGTATGGCTTTTGGGGAAATTTTTCTTGCGCGACAAGGCGGGTAGTCCCGAGCGGGCAAGATGGCTCCATCTTGCCCGCTCGGGTAGCCAATCACAGCGCGGGATTTGATTCATCTTGCCCGCTCGCGGAGCTAGCCATATAATAACTCTTATTAATGATATTAATGTTTGGAAAACGTTTACCCAAGGAGATAAATCATATGTTGAGACGCCTTATGCGGCCTTATGCGCAACAGAGCGCGAAGAGGATATATAGGTGAAGTAAGGTGAGACGTTGCTGGATGTACAAGGTACATCTATGTTATAGTAGCGATCAGTTAAGCCAAATTAGTCATCGATCCTGCGGCGCTTACTTCTACTTTCCTATGTCAATTTTTCAAACAAAGTGTGCCAGGTACAAGCAGACAATATAAGTTCTACTTTTTAATACATTATACACAGGTTAAAACCCATATTCCTATACTTGTTAATTATTGGCATTCTCTGTACACTGAGTCACGACAAACCAAACGATTCATTTTATTTGGGAGACTTTTATTAGCCATTTCCAGTAATAAATGGAAAAATGATTGTTTTTTAAAGCCGTTGTTATGACTAACTTCTAAATGGCAACGTTTTTTATATCTTCAAATTCTAACCTCTGACTGGGGCTCAGTGAACTATTTTATAATGAAGCAATGTAAAGTTTCAACTGTTTTTGTTCGTGAGTGTTCCTCGGAGAGAACACTTGGTTAGCCAATCGTTTCACTACATAAAGGAAAACTATCGTCATATCATCATCATGGACACACTGATTAATATCAAGCGTTAAATTATTATTGACAGCTAGATGACACATCTCCAAATTCTTAACAAAACGCAAAAGACGTTAATCGTTTTTTTTTTTTTTTTGCCAATCGGCAATAATAGCTAATGAGAATGTGTTTTTATCAGGTGAGGTGTTGGTTATAGCGGATGTAGGGGACACGATATGTAAATGTGGAAATTCGATTTTATTTTGTAGAGGACCTTCCCGAAAATCACCTCTAGGTGATTGCAGGCCTCCTATTAAAATAATAATTTAGTATTAGTATTATTATTATTCACTTGTCTCCCTAGCAATATCTTGTGGAAATATCTCCTCCCAGTCAGTAAGATATATGGTTCCTGATTTGACAATTCTTGCAGAGCGAGATAGACAACAATCGAATCTAAATTTGCAGACATCCGCGTTCGAAATGAGATTATTACAATGGACATGGGTAAGTACTTTATGTATCCCTTATCATAGTGTATTTAGAACGTAGCATAGTATACTTATCCTTATTATAGTGTATTAGATACACTATAATATCTGGAAGAGATACATGAAGTACTTAGGTGGACATGGTCCGTCACACCGCTGATTATAAAATTTAAAAAATTTACGCTGTTATATAAAACTTACGCTGTTATATAAAATTAAACCGCTTATTAATGCGTAATAAGCAAGTACATTATTATTATTACTATTATTATTATTATTAATGCAGATCGATTTCTCCACCTTAATTTCGACCTTTTTATCATTACTTTCTGCTTTTAACAAACGCGAATTGCTTCTTCGGATGTTTATCAATGGTTCACTTTTGGCAGGTCGCTGTATGTGTTGTATCCATCATTGACAGAACCAGGAACGACTTCCATTTCCAATTTCGATTTGGCTACCGAGCCATCGGCAATGCGCTTGGGAATTCTATAAAAAATTACAAAAAAAAAGAGGAAAATTAGAGTAATAATAAAATGTCGGAATTTTTAGCGCATATACACTTTTCTAAAACCCAGCATATTCTAGTCTGATGATGGTATAGTTCTTAACCGAAATATATCTTCTAGTTTTGCCAACTGTTGTCTAAATTTCGACACACTGATTATGAACATTCTCGGATTATCATTCATTCTCTATATAGATTTTTCTACTTATATCTTATAAGACAATTTAGTTTGCAGTCTTAATATCCATTTTGGCTCGCCTTTCTCTCTCCCTATTAAAGATGAATACAATTAATAAACAAGTATACAGCGACATGGCCAATTTTCTAAGACGTTTATTCCTTGGGGTAAAAATAATGTGGGCTATTTATCGCTTTGCGTGTTGTTCGTACTGCAAAAAGGGTAGATAGATAATAAAGCGGTTACTTATTCTTAAAGGTAGAGTGCTATCATCGGCAGAAAATAGTAATACTCGAAATAATATTTTAAATTCTCGACTTGCCTGCCATTATCAAGACCCTTTGTAATACTGTATAACAAAAAAAAAAACAAAAACAAAAATTCAGCTGGCACATTTTAGCCCAATATCCATGAGTAACATTTTGATCTTCTCTGACGATGATAAAAATGCAGCGAGTCGTAAACAAGTAACCTGTAATTCTCGGGTACCATGGCAAATCCTACCAATCTAGCCCTATATTCTATAAATTAGTTTCTTTTAGTTTTTTGTTATTTTTCTCGTACTCATTGCCAAGCTTTTTATACATGAGCCCGCTCTAACTTGGATATGAAGGGCAAACACATACCACGTTTTGGCTTTGATTAAAATAAATTTGATCAGGCCAGTACTTATCTATACTTTAACTCCTTT
Organism: Micromussa lordhowensis; assembly: GCA_964020085.1. Taxonomy (NCBI): domain Eukaryota; kingdom Metazoa; phylum Cnidaria; class Anthozoa; order Scleractinia; family Lobophylliidae; genus Micromussa; species Micromussa lordhowensis. Next base: position 18,088,630 of record OZ026600.1, read on the forward strand.
CCTGGAGCGTAGAGAAGCACTTCGAGAGAAAAGTATCCGTACCCAAAAACATAGCTCGTGGGCGCAGCCTGGGATAGCCCTTATTCTAGAGCAATTACCAAGAGACTTCCGCAACAGGACATGAGGCATTACTCCACAGAAAATTGTACAAAAATGATTGCAGTGTTATGAGACCTGCATCAAATCGTTATTTTTTCATTGATTGATTCTTCTTAATGAATCAAACAAATACCGTAAAGATCACCAGCTTTGTCCTACCTGTTCTTTGGTTTACTGCATCTCCATATAATTATAACAGCAATGATAATGACCAACAACCCGCCGGCAACGGAACCAGCAATGATGTAAGGCAACTTGTCAGAGTCTTTCTCAGTGGGCCGAGATGGAGTTACAGTTGATGTTACCGCTGTTGACGTTTCAGCGACCAGAGTTTGCACGCTCGAGATGTTACCATTAATGGAGTTCGAAATGTCTGCAATAGACGCTTTAACAACGGAGACAAGTGTGTCTTTCGCGATGGCCTCAACATTGGAAGTTCCGGGTGGAAACTGCAAGTAGAATGCTAAGCTTGCCAGTAGAGGGTCCGTAGAGATCTGTTTTGGGTAGCCTGGGAGAATGTGAACTTGGTCCTCTGTGAAGATGATGAAGGAAGCTGCTCTCTTACGGCGAGCGCTGTATAAATGATAGAAAAAGGAAACATGAACTACCACATCACCGATTCACAGTGATTTAATTTTCTCTGTTGTTTGCTTTTTCCGTGTAGAGTAGAAAACTCAGAAATACAAGTAACCTTAAAACTTGTTTAAGGCAAACGTATCACTGCTTTGCAGCATCTTAAAAAAGATAACATTAGTTCTCTTTTGTCGGTTATTTAGCTATCTTTTGAGTCGTTTTTTATTTCTCAAGTTTCTTAGAATCAATAAGCGATATAAATATTGACGTGAGGCAAAGAAAATCGTAGCCCCCGCGAGCAAGTCTCGAAGCCTTATCATTATTCAGATCAAGCCGAGCAACTTTATTTCTTTCGGGACGACGTGTAAAGACTAATAAGGATGAACAGTACGCTCTAAACTTTGCTTCCCTTGGGATCGGCGACAAATACATCAATATTGGTATTCGTCAAGATTTTACATTAACAAGAAATAAAATAATGAACAAAGCAAATGAAGGAAAGAAGAAACAGACGGACATCGAACTGAATGAACAAATAGCAAAAGCAGAAAATGTACCTGGCAGATGTTGATCTGCAGTCTTCCGTTTCTGAACAGTGTTTCGTTGCTGCCGTTGCAACTGCAGCCTTGAATGCGTCTTGTAGGGGTTGGTTCCACTGAAAAGGAATCATAGCAAAGAATATCGAAGACAGATCTCTAAAACGAGGCACATGCCATGAATGCGACACTCACATGGCGTGAAGCGTTTTATTTATACAGTATTCCTACGAATCTGCTAACCTGGGAAGCGTTTTTTTAAGGATAAGAACTTAACATAGGTTGATGTAAGTATATATGAAATAATTCATATATTTGAACTGCGGTCATAGATGAAAGTGAAGAATGATCCTCGCAGTGAATTTTCCAATTTAAGCAACTGGAAAGAAGAAGCCTGAAAAAAAAAAATCAAGGCTTCAACGGGATTCGAACCCGTGACCTCCGCGATACCGGTGCGATGCTCTACCAACTGAGCTATGAAGCCACACATTGGGAGCGAGGCCAATTTGTTGAGTTCATATCTTCCCGTAAGGAGTGAAATGATGTAAGTATATATGAAATAATTCATATATTTGAACTGCGGTCATAGATGAAAGTGAAGAATGATCCTCGCAGTGAATTTTCCAATTTAAGCAACTGGAAAGAAGAAGCCTGAAAAAAAAAAATCAAGGCTTCAATCAAGGCCTTGATTTTTTTTCAGGCTTCTTCTTTCCAGTTGCTTAAATTGGAAAATTCACTGCGAGGATCATTCTTCACTTTCATCTATGACCGCAGTTCAAATATATGAATTATTTCATATATACTTACATCATTTCACTCCTTACGGGAAGATATGAACTCAACAAATTGGCCTCGCTCCCAATGTGTGGCTTCATAGCTCAGTTGGTAGAGCATCGCACCGGTATCGCGGAGGTCACGGGTTCGAATCCCGTTGAAGCCTTGATTTTTTTTTTTTTCAGGCTTCTTCTTTCCAGTTGCTTAAATTGGAAAATTCACTGCGAGGATCATTCTTCACTTTCACTTTTAACATAGGTTATTCAGCATTCCATCTTTCGCTTGACAAAGTAGTCATCAGACATAATTTAACATTCCACTTAAAAAAGCAAACGACTAACTCCCGCCGAAGCTGAAGTAGACTGATCACAGCCTCTCGTGACTATATTTAAAAGTACGCGAAGGAGAAAGGATGCCAAGCGACCGCGAGCGAGAAAGAGTCATGTCTCCCGATTTTGCGCTGGCGCCTTCTTCTCTCGCAATTCCATCCGCGCGTTCAACGATCGAATAAAAATAGAAGGCTGTAAACGGTACCACCAAAGCCGTGAACGAAAATATTATCCAACCTGAGACACATTTAATCCCTGTATCTCCAACTCGACAGACTGGCTTCTCTCCTCGTCTGATGGTGTTCGCGGTTCTTCGACAGGGGGTGGCGGTGGAGGTTCAGCTCCTTTTTCAAGTCCTGTCATCAGCGAATAGACAAACATGTACTTCAAAACTACTACACTGTACATTGGCACAAGTTTATTAAACATAGTAATTCAGAACACTGAAAGTCATGCTTAGTTCTTCTGATATGAAGAACGCACAAAAGGGTAGACACTTTCTTTCGCGATTAAGGCAAGACTTCTCGAGGGCGGCTAACAAACATATGAAAACACAACGGGACAGTTGATGGCGTTATCTTGACCGATTAAAAGACATAAAAGACATCAACCACGACAACATGAATATCTTAACGAGTAAACATAAAGTCTCGAACACTGAGAAATAACAGGACGAATCCTAGAATTTAGAGCAAATTATATTCATCGATTCTGTCAAGAAAGTTTGCTATCCGTTATCCACTGCATTGAACTCACCTTGGCATTTGTTGTCAATCCAATACAGTCCTTCCCCACAAACGCACTCGTAAAAGCCAGGTTTGTTTTCGCATTGCATGGAGTCATCTTGGCACTCAAAGGTGAACAGCAAACACTCGTCGATATCTGTCAGGATAAGGATGTTATAGCGTTCGATTTAGTTAATAAATCAGAGGCAACCCTTCACGTCTGTTCTCTAGACAGACCAAAAAATAACTGAGAAATAAATGAGATAACGATCGCAACCATACCGTGTTCTTACAGAGCAAAACGAAGGGGATGGGAGACAAGGGGAAGGGGGGGGGGGATAGAAAGTAATTGTTCTAACAAGCATCGTTGTGGTAACCTAGAAGGTTTTGCTAGCCGTCTGATTAAAGTAAATCACTTATCTAATCTGGAAAACTCAAGGGTACAAGGGTGACACATCAGGCTTCCTGTAATTGTCATTTACCGTTGCAAGCGAAGCCGTCAGTGTCGAGAGTATAGCCATCCACACATGAGCAGGTGTAACCTCCATCGGTATTATTACACCGCTGTTCGCAGCTGTTCGAATCAAAAGTTTCACACTCGTCTTTATCTGAAAGAAAGAAAAAAGAGAAAAAAATATTTGGGGAGTCCGTGTCTAAGAAAAATAAAATTTCCTCCGTTTATTTCAATAAAGATGTCTTTTAGAGTTCCCTTTATGTTTAGCTTTGGAGTTGTCAGATACAGTTTGTTTGAAGAATTTCCTTTCATTGGTATTATTTCCAGTTGTTGTCAATTTAGCAGGGGGGTGGTTAGTTGGAGATACCCCTAGCATTTTCGTTTCGTTTACTTTTCATAGATCGCCTTCTATTTTGTTTATAAGATGATGTTAATATTATGCGATGCATATGCAAAAGCCAGTGACATAATCCAACATAGAGGACTTCTTAAGATTTTTCACTTTTTCCACCGTTCTTCTCGTTTTTCCCCCGAAAATTTAAAGTTTTACACAAAAAAATACCCTTTCCGACAGCTTAGCATGTTAACTACATCATTATTCTGGCCCGGAATATGCCTCTGGCAGCTTACAGTATTACATCTTAATACGCCTTTAATTCTTTCGTAGCTCATACCCAACCATTCAACCACAACTCACTTTAAGATCTCCTACATCTACATAACAAGGACAGGAGCCCATGACAAGGAAGATTTTAACCAGCGAATATGCCTCAATGAACAGCCACTGAGATGGATAGCCAACCAGAGAAAATCATCTTGACAAAATTAAAAATAAATTTAAGGAGTGGCATCCGCCTCTCCCCCACCACCTGCTCTTTCCCCTCCACCTCCCCCCTCGCCGTAAAATTGATAGCTGCCAAAAGAAGATTCTCTTGAACAAAATTTAAAAACGCAAAGGGTAACATTCGTCCCCAGTCCCACCTCCACCTCTCACCTTCATCTGAAACCAGAAGCCCATCACTAGGAGCCAGCAACTACCCCATATTCCTGTCACGGCGTTTTCACAGACCTGTCTATTGCCGCAGGGACAACAGTGACAAATCATAAGCACGGACTTGATTCTTTAATTGACGTCGGCATTTTCATTGCGGGAAAAGAAGTCTAAAAATAGACCGGTCTGTAAAAATGCCGTGACATAGGCTTAGTATTGGAGTTGCAAGCTCCTAGTGATGGGCTCCTGCTGAAACTGATACCAGAGAAAATCCTCTTAACAAAATCCAAAAATTACAAGGGGGACATCAGCCCCCTCCCCACTCCCCCCTGTATCTTAGGGTTAATTAACCCACCACCTACCTTTGCATGTTTTGCCGTCCTGTTGTAACACATATCCGTTACTACAATCACACTTTTCCTCTCCATCAGATAACAAGCAGATATCTTCGCAGCCAATGGAATTTTGTTGACAAGGGTTCTCGGCTAAAAAATGAATGGAGAATACTTATTTTTTGTAATTATTTTATTTTTTTTACCAGAATTGTTACTAATCTCGCAATCTAGCCTGATTGGCTAATCTGCCGTTGTCGATAAGAGTCCAGACAACACTGCTCGCTTCAATGTGTCACGCAATGTCTTTTTCAGCTCGCGCTCTGAAAAAAAAAACATTTTCTTTGACGTTGATATTGTGGTAAAAAAACAAATCGAAATGTGGTTCAGCGTGGTCTGTATTCTTATCGACAACCACACGCGTCATCAAAATGGTCAAAATTTGTTTGGGACTCACTCAGCTGCCCCTCGACATTTTGACCACTGTGCTAACGAGTATCGTTGTCGATAAGAGTACAGACAACGCTAAACCACATTCGATTTGTTAATTACACAATATCCATTCCGGAAGATTATTAACGTAAACAGTGTCTATCAAACCAAATGTCAGTCATCATTGTTAACTGCAGTGTGTGACATTTTCTATTTTAATTCCAATAATATCAAGTTTAATTTTTAACAGAAATCAAAATTAGAAACGAACATTGTCTAGACTGTTGACAGCCTCTCTATTTCTGCTTTTCAAAGCACGCGAAAAAAAGAAAGAAAAAAAAAGGGAAAAAAAAACGAGCGCGAGGCACGAAGGGCTGCGCTGGCGTCCAGTTCTCTCGCGATTCTATCCACGCGTTGTACGATTGAATAAAAATACCAGAAAATAGAGGGTTGTGGACATTCTAAGTATTGACAAGTATCTTTTTGTTTCTCAGTAAGATAATATGTGATCCTAGGGTCTTAACAAGCAACGCCGTTCAATGCTTTATAAAAGAACTCACGTATGCAGTCCTTTGGATTGATGGGATCCACTTTAAAGTCTGCATTACATTTGCAGTTGAATGAACCCTCTGTGTTCTCGCAGATATGCATACAACCTCCTCTTGCAGAAGTGCATTCATCTATGTCTACAATAAGAGATAAGGGTGAGTAAGTATGTTTTACTAACTTAAATGAGAAAAAATGGAAAGAAGAAATACAGTACTATATTTTAGGAAGAGTAAAACCTTAAAAAAACAGGGAGAGGGTGCAATACCAGCTCATAATTATAACATGCCTCATATATTTGCTTGCATATCTTCATCATCTTAAGGTATATGACGCACTCAAAAAACCTAAAATAAAAACTTTTGTAGCTTTTTTGACCTGAATTGCAATAGCTAATTTTGTAGCTAGTCGTGATAGCTTAGTTTTCCAGGGCTACATTTAACAACGGAGTCAGTTTTGACCGTGACTGGGGTACTCTGGTTTAAATAAATAAAGGCGTATGTGTATCACACTATGTAGTCAAACGTGATTTCCTGTTAACAAGCGATTGGTCAATACTTCTTTAGAGAGGAGAGGAAAGTAAAGCAGAGTAGAGTAGAGCACAGGAGGGCAGAGGAGTACAGAGAAGAGGAGGCGAAAGGAGAGGGGTGGCAAGCAGAAGCGAGGAGGAGAATGCAGAGTAGAGTAGAGCACAGGAAGGCAGAGGAGTACAGAGAAGAGGAGGCGAAAGGAGAGGAGTGGCAAGGAGAAGCGAGGAGAAGAAAGCAGAGTAGAGTACAGCACAGGAAGGCAGAGGAGTACAGAGAAGTGGAGTCGAAAGGAGAGGGGTGGCAAGCAGAAGCGAGGAGGAGAATGCAGAGTAGAGTAGAGCAGACGAGGATACAATATCAATGAATCGATCTCTCTGCACAGCTGCCATAGATACTTACCAGCACAACTCTTCTCGTCCAGAGGGTTTAGAAGATATCCAGCATTGCATCCACATTCAAATGATCCGTGATTGTTCAAGCAATTTTGTTCACAGCCTCCGTTATTCGTCGCACATTCGTCGATATCTGAAACGTTTTAAACACAACTCGTACTTTTACATATGTAGAACAATTCAGAAAGGTTTAGGTATGGATTGTGAAAGGAGAAACGTTTATCGACTATCAGGGACAGACAGTGCAACTGTGAGTTATAGCATGGCCTTTACTAACAAATTATGTAGTTCGATTTTGATAGACGATGATAGGGAAGTTAAGGTCTGTTAAAACACTTGTCAGTTAACCCGGGAACTTAGACAATTAGAAGCAAATATCATGTTGGAGCCCCAATTGCACCCTCAAGGTTCCTTTAATTTTCGTTCTCATAAGACATATCAAAATCATTTCATTTTACTTTCATTAGCAGGTGAGATGGTTTTGTTACAAGGGATGTGATATGACGTAAAATACTATTGAAATAAACCTTGGCTGAAAAAAAAAACAAGGAACTCTCAAACGATTGGAGAGTTGGCTTGACCAGCGATATGACAAAAAGTGGTTAAACGAAAACAGTAGACTCATCGAATGTTTCGCGTTTGACAAATAAACAGTTATAATGAAGTTTAACATTTGCAAATGAAGGTGGGGAGAATGGTTCATCCCAGACTTTGAGAGGAGGAGAGGAGCGTATTTATTTGTAAGACGAAGTCATTTTGCCAGAACGAGACTTCAGTGTTTTAATTGCGACGCGAGACATCCAGTCTCTGAGACCTTCAGAAACCATTTTTAAACAAACAAACAAACAAACAAATCGGGAGTTTAAAAACTTTTTAGCAGTCGGGCGCTGCTTTGTAAAAAAAAGAAACTACGACAAGGATAACTGCTAAAAAAACTATAGCGAGACGGCGAGGCCCAGGAAATTTGATGAAAGGTTTGCCCACACCCAGGGTTTAAAAAACTCTCAAAATTGCAAAAAACAGAGCGAAGAGGAGTGGGAGAGGAGAGGGGTGAGTGTCAACCATTACCTGTACAGTCGACTCCGTCTCCTGTTAAACCATCTGGGCAAGAACCACAAACAAAGCCGGACTCGTTTGCAGGTGGCTTTAAATCGATGCACTGGACCCCTGGATAGCATGGTTGAAAATTTTCCTCACATGCATCGAGATCCGCCTCACAAAATGTGCCGGTATAACCATTTTGACACACACATGAAAGTATATTGAATCCTGCACCGCTGTTATCTACGTCATTTTCATCTAAAGATACACACGTTCCTTCATTGTGACATGCGCAAACGTTTATTACTGGTCGCAGTACGGTAGCTTGCTTGGAATCATCAGCTACCACAAACTCTATATCAATCTGTAAGAAATCAAAATTAAAGAACATTTGCCATTTGAAAAGATGTTTCAAATATAGCCCAGCACTAAACATTATTCTTAACATATATCTTGAATCTTAGGTATACATTTATATGTGCACAGTCACTCCCCCGCTGATGACCGTATATAAAATTTTAGGAATTAAATAAAAGAAACAAATCATTAGCATCTTCAACATTGCTATGATGAACGTTTGTAGTCTAGTGCCGCTTCAGTTATGAGTAGTTACCTCTTCGGTGGTTACATTCCAAGTCAGCGTCACGGACGATGCATTGGTTGATAATATGGCCCATTTCGGCAGCCTTCCGGTGACGTTGAAGGTCATGGGATCACCGTTGGGATCTTCCGCAGTGACAGTTACGCTGACCGTTGTGTTCACAGTCAAATTAAGCTCGGAAGGCCCAGACAGAATCCTGGGTGGGAAATTATCTAAAAGAGTAAAAGTGTAGGAGCACATGCTATGGTGTCATTGTTCATATCTTCTGAAAGGAATGTTAATGATATCCTGGGTGACTTTTGTAACACGGGATATTCACCCTGAATCCCCTTTCCCCCTCCGTCCTTTTTTTGATTTTCTTGCCGTTCTCTGCACCTCTATCGAATTTATCACGTTTTCATCGTCATCGCAATACAATGAATTCACTGAAACACGGCATAATATCGAAACTCTAAAATTACTTGAAATTCATGGAGAAAATTTGAAAATTTGGAAAAAAAGGCTAATATAAGTCAAACAATCAACATTGTTTAGATGCTAAGATTTTGACAGGTTTCCAATAGCTTAGAAAAATGGCTTGTGTGCTTCAGAGCGTCTTGTTGGGCTTGCTGGAGTTAAAATTTCGGCTATTTCTCTTTGATCTGCCTATTCCTCAGCTATCAGTAAAATTTGCAAATTCAAATTCTCAACCATAACCTAGAAATGGCGAGATTTTTCAGCTGATGTGGGTGAAAGTGTCTCCAATCTTCAGCTATCAGTTAACCCCATACATATCTTCGTTTCAAAATGCGCTTTTAACTTACGTAATTCTTCTGATTCGGTTTCCAGCTGCACAGAAATTTGTTTGGTACTCTCTCCAACTGCTGTGTCTCCTGTAGAGGCTATGTCGAACAAGCAGTTGACATCTCCTTGGCAAATAGCTTCTGCTTGTTGCCTTAATGCGTCACTTGCAAAAGTGATATTTTCATCCAGGAAAATTGGCTCGAATGACTCATTCTTGAATGTGTTTACATCTTCTCCAGGATTGTAAGTGAATAGGGATGTTTCAGAAGTAACTTGCCCTGAAAAGGGAAACCATTCCACTTAGGTATAAGTCAGCATCTTTTGTTAAAAAAATATGATAAGATTTGTTTTCTGATTGGCAGTTTGCAGTTGGTACATTTACGCGAGTTCACCGAGTTCACGAATTTATCGAACATGATCGCAATATGATTTACAATCAAGCACTTGTTTCGTGCCATGCATGCTAATCACCCATAATGGCGTAACAACTACAAAATTCCTTGCTAGTTTGGCATCCGCGATGAACGTGTCTTCGTAACCTTACATGTAAGCAATATTATATTGCTTCATAGTTTAAATAGTGTAACAAAAAAGGAAAACAAAAAGAATGTAAGCCATGTAATTGAAAAACTGTGAACTGCACCCCGAATAAACAAATTTGTTCCAAAACTAGAGGACTTAAAAAACGAAACTACATCCAGAATTTTGATGAGAGAATAACATTTCAAAGCTTATTTCCGAAAAAAAATAATTGTAGTTATTGCTTTTGGAATACCACATTTTCCCTCTGGGACACCAGGCTATACCCAGTCAAGTAACTTACATTTCTGTCCAAAATAATTATGGATTTCTCTTCCTGTGGCGTTATGAGCCAGTGTGGTACCATCGGGTCTCAGGAAATCATCAAGTGGGTTATCATTCCAGGTTCCTAAAAGGCCTTCTGTGTAGCCTTTAAATGACACAGGAGCAGCAAAGACTATGGAGAGTGACTCTTGTACGTCTGTTACTGTCACAGATATCCCTGAAGGAAATGTCACAAGGAAGGAATTGTTTTCCGGACGTGATATTGCCACAGAGCCATTCAGGTTCACACTGACGTTGGTTAAACTGTCGAAACCTTGAAACACTTCTCCATCGACCAACACCGTCAAACCTTCTAAAAAAGAAAAACCCGAACATGTAAGATTAAAAAAAAAACAGTTAAAATAATGCTGAGCTACGTATAAATAAATGAACTAATTAATCGATCAATTATGTCAATTACATCGACACTAACCTCCGTCGTTTAGAGCCACCTGCACAGAGCTTGTGTTCACTTCTTTCGCTACTGCAGCGGCAAAAACGGTTGCTGTTCCTCCTCCTTTGGCAAGTCTTGTTCGAGCTTGTAACTCAAAAGAACCATTTTTCGCGTTGACCATTGTATACTCTCCAAGGCCATTGAAGGTGTAGTTTCCGCCATCTAGGGTGACGAAATGAGGATCACCCCATAACCAGCCTATGGAAAATAACATACGCCTGTCATTTGAACTCGCTATTGAAATATTGATGTTGATTTCAGTGTTATTTTTTTTTATTGTGTTACTGTTTTCCAAGATTACAAACGTTTGACCATCAGGGACGGGTTCCCAAGGGTTAGCCTGTGCAAAGGACGTCTACTGTCTTCGGTGAAGAGGGAAAAAGTAAACGTCTGCACGCAGGCTATCAAGGGCAAGTTTGGGAATACACTGCTCAAACACCTATTCTACTGAGGGTGTACAACAATATTTCTTTTGCAAAAAAGTAGGCGAAGAAAAAACGTTTTCTTCTGCCTCATAAAGGAATCTTTAAAGTTGTTGTTTACGCTCTCTGGTTAAACAAAACAGACAAATACAGGAAAAAAAATTTCAAAAGATATCAAGTGTTCATGGTGTTAGTCTCCTCACTGCATGGGGGGGGGGGGTTAATTGCTCGTCAAAACCTTTTCCTCATAACGTTTGCAACCAGAATGCCAACTGTATTACTGACCAACTGTCGTAGTTTGCTCCTTTTATTCATTTTGTATGAATAGTATTACGCACAGCGCTTCAACGTAAAGAAATAACCAACTTACTCCACACTGGGGGAAGGTAGTTCTCGCATCCTTCCGATGGTCGCTTTCTATGAAACCGTTCGCACAGTTTGGACTGTACGCAGCAATATTTGAAGCCCAAGACGTCACTGAATTGATGTTTTAGTGCAAGTGATCTCGAAGCCAGCCTATGATACCGGTGAATAACTCCTCCATTCGGGTAGCCAACGATCAAAGCACCAAACCGGGCATCAAACCTGGTGTGGTAGCAGCACTGTCGACCTCTGTTGGCTGCAGAGGGAAACCTGGTATATACACAGAAGGTAAATGGTGCTTCTGGTAAGGTCCTCTGAAAACGCTCGTCGAAGAAAGCTTGCCTCAGAGTGCAAGGACATGGCTCAACGACATCCTTGTACGACGCAGGGTCTGGCTGATTTTCAAACCAACGGAGGCATTTTTGAATGGCATGTTGTTCTCCTTGTGAATTCTCAAGTCTGAAGAACCACTTTCCAATGATACCTGTGTTTCCCGGAAGACTGTCAATGCTTTCCATCCCTACTGTTTCTGATCTGTAAGTGGAGCAATTAGAGGACCGTGAACATTATGAAAATGTTTCATAAACCCCCATCATTACAAACATTTGCCCCTCCTTAACTGGGTTTAACCCGGCTTTTAATAATTACGAACATGTGGAGATACCTTTTATAGTTAAACAGTTTCCCAGTGTCGTCTCCAGCATTCCAGCCCATAACAGGAAGACCTCTGTAGTTGGTGTAGTGAATGTGATTTGACCTGAGTTAAAACAAAGTTACCCAAGAATGAAGAAATGGAAACAATACGCGAAGGAGATATAGAAATGAGAATGCGGGTAAATCAAGGATAACACAAAGCGTTTAACACCTCTAATGTTAATTAAAAGGTGCTACTTACACACTAGTTGGGGCGGACCACTGTATGCCATCTTCTGGGTAATTAAACATGACAAAGGAGTAAACTCCGTCGGTAATAATGACCGCCTGAAACGTGTTCAGCTGGAATGGAGAGACAAACATCCATTGACAAAAAAAAGTACACAAAAAAAGAAGCATGTCTCGTCTATTTGCTAAAACGTTTGAGAAATGAAAGACAAACTTTGGAACTCAACGAGATCATCAGTTAGAATAAAATCCGCCTTCATTTCGAGCGTTGAATTAAGATATATAGGATATTTGTGAAACAGTCCAAGATGATACTTAACCGTGTTCGATGGGGTGATACAACTGACTGTACATTCAATCATTCATTCACTCACTCACTCACTCACTCACTCACTCACTCACTCACTCACTCACTCACTCACTCACTCACTCACTCACTCACTCACTCACTCACTCACTCACTCATTCATTCATTCACTCGTTCAATCAATAATAGTTCCATCAATAATCCAGTCAGTCAGTCAGTCGATCAGTTAGTCCGTTATTTCTGTCCATATGCTTATTTCCTTCTTTCTTTCTTTGTTTGTTGATTAACCCTCGGACGTACAAGCTCATACCCCCACCGTGGTACTGGGAGGAGTGTAGAAGGACCCCCTCCTAATTGGTTTTCGTTCTGTTAAGGCAGAGCGAGATAAATTTACATTGCCCTGAGCTTGCTCTAAAAGTAATTGGTTATGACGTCATATGACGTCATTCAATCCACCATCTTGGATCTCACTATTTGTTTTTAAAAAACTCAAGAAATAACGGAAATTAACACAAAATCAAGCCAGAATGCTTATGAAATGTTAAAATTCATAAATTTCTGCAATTTGATAAAGGAAACTGGAAAAAAAAATACAGCATTATCTCAAAAAGGCCGATAAATGGAATTTGATGGTTACCATTAAAACGTCAAAAAGGATGGACACACAATTGACAGGAAATTTCCACAGAGAATGGAAGAACAGCTACTGAAAGTTTCAGCCCCTTAGAGTAAATCATGGGATCGTCTTTAGAAAACTTTGAAAAACCTTTTGGGAGGATTGTATCCAAACCCTCATCCCCCGCCCACCTTCACGTCCAAGGGTTAATTGATTAATAACATTTTGCTAATGTGTGAGAACCATGTAACTGATCAATTCCATTAATTATTTGCTGTCATAAGTTGCATATCTCACCAAATTTTGTGAAGCCTGTGTATATTCCCGAGGACGGAGTTTTTCCCAAGTTACAACAAGAACCCAAGATGCGCTAAAATTCGTTGGAAGAGGTCTGGAAAGGAGCTTCATGACGTCCGCAGTTGCCATGCTTAACGTTGTGTTGGCGCCTGGGATGGAGTCGGCGTATATATGATAGAATACTTTCGAGGGCCCATTGACAAATGAAGTTACGGGATCTATATTGCCCCAATAGGGTGCAAGCGTTGAATCGTATCTCAGCCAGTATCTTTGACCGAATCTGTAAGGCCATCGGTTAAAACGTTCACTTGTAAACTGGAGTATTCCATTTTGACAAACCTGAAGAGTGAAATAAGTGTGGTGAAATTATGTAAATTTATCCGATTTGATAGTCCGTACTTGTACACTACACCATTTTTACATTTTTACACCGCAATTACGTGGCTGGACTAGTAGGCCGTGAAAAAAAAATTATTTGGTTTTTCAACTGAATTGATAATGTGAATTGGCCACCGTAAAGAGAGTCCAAAGCTGACGTTTCGAGCGTTAGTCCTTGGATAAAACCAAATCATTTTGTAATACTCCCCACTGACACAGCACCACAGTTTCAGAAGTTTACCCCGTTTATTCATGAGAATTAATAGTTTGTGTATCTGAAGCCCTATATTTGGCACTTCTTGATATTCATTCTAGCTTGAAGGTGACAAGTGATCATTTGTGCTTGTTCTCAATACCTAGCTAACTTTATTAACTAGCTACGTCCATCCGTGGCAGCTGATTTATTAATATCAAACAGCAAGAGGGTTTAGGAGCTATGTTGATTAGACTACATGTAGGTAGAAAAATGTACCCCTAAATATGTAGAAAATTCTCTGAAATTATAATAATAATGCTAAGATGTCAGATGTTTATAGAGGTCATAGAGGTCGATGGGCTTAGCTACAGCTAGTTGGTTCTCAGGCATGTCACTTCGATGGACAGAAAGAAAGAAATATTTCAAATAAACATAACTGGGTAAAAAATCCCATCTGACCGGAGGCAGACCAGTTGGCTACTTACAGGCATGACTAGTTGAACTAGGGTCTACTGAGAAACAAGTTCAGCTTAGTGGTCAAAGCGGAACTTGAACCAGTGACGTCCAGATTTCAAGTCAGGCGCCCTAACCACTCTTCCACGTTACCTCTCACGCTTTGTTATTGTTTCAAACAAACACGTAGGGGCCAAACCACCCCCCAAATGTTTCACGATTTCTTGGGTATTTCACTTTATTTTGCATTACTTCGAAAGTATTGACTCTATCTATACCAAACTTGGTGAATAGAAAGAAGAGAAGATGCTAATTATTTTTGCATGAAAAATGTCAAGAAATGTTAAATGTGTGACGTCACAATGATGACGTCATGTTTTTCGCCACTTTTGAAGTTTTAAGTATGCATATTTTTTATTATGTGTTGGAAAGAGCACGTCAAGGGGAGTTGAAACCTGAAAAATTTTGTCGATATCACAAAAATTGAATGAGATATGGTACTTTTAATTTTGAAAAATATTGATGCAGACTGTGAGTTCCCCCCCTTGAGAAAAATCCCCAAATTCAACCAGTAATTTTGTTCCAGCAAATCCAGTTATGTTGCATATCTGATGTAACAGATGACCATAGCAAGAATAAAAGAAGAAAAAGGGAATAAAAACTTTAGCTGTAGTATTTTTACGTTAAAACTAGTTTTGTTACGTCATAAACCTGTGACGTCACCAGTTTTTTAACCGTTAATATCTTCTTAATAAAGCCAAGAATTAAAAATCTAAAACCATACGATTTTTGGCAACATTAAGCTTTCCACTAAATTATTAGCCTTCCTAGAAAAAACCTGTAGAAAGTAAACCAGAGATTGACTTCATAGAGGAACAGTATGGTTAAGCAAATTCCAGGGGGGACAACAAAAAAATATTTAATTTACCATAACTCGAGAAATAAAAGTCGTAGCAAAGAACGGTTTTCGGTATTTTACTCCTCAAGTCAAGGCCTTTCCAATGACATAACTTTCACTATGAGATTCTAAAAAAATTAACACGCGTTTAAGTGACGTCATCAATTATGACGTCATAATCTGACATTTTGTCACAACTTCCAATTGAAAATGAACTGGACAACAATCAAAGCTCATTTGCCAAACTTGGTTTAGAAATATATGAAAGAAGCAAATAGAGCCTTCATGAAACATTTGGGGGGTGGTTTGGCCCCTACGTGAAACACAAATTTCTAAACAAGTAACACAAGGGGAATTTAACATAGAGCGAAGCGCGCGAGTGACGTCATAAAAATCTAGACCCCCTGCAAGACTCAGACAAACAAACCGGACTGTGGCGGAAGATTTGAAGCTTTCTCCTGTTTCTTCAAGCGTTAAAGCCACAATCCTCACACAAACCGACGGTGTTCCGGGTTGTAAGTTTGAGGGCGAACCTGCAAAGTATACCGTAGAGCAATTAAAGCGTTGGTTAAAGTGTAGGGGCATTAATTAGTTTCGATCTTGCTTGACAGTTAGTGTTTGTTGAATTCAGTTTGCGTTGCCTTGTTGTTTTCGTCTTCACCCCAACCAGATAATTCATTATCGGTACACACATCCTCGGTTTCCAAATTACTCCTTTCTGCTTCTGACAGATCCTCAGTAGAGGTGGAAGGAAGCCACGAGTCGGAATCGTCTGCTTTTGCCCATTTATTTACTAAGCCTCTTGGCTGAGGTGCTTTGCGCTTCGGCCGAGATGCTTTCAACACTTCCTGAGCTGTAAAAATCCGGAAACTCGTCAGTTGGAGCTCTCTGTCCTGGCCAGTGTAGTGCACAGATGTACGTATTTCTGGTAATCTTATTGATGGTAAAATCTTCTCGGGAACATGCATTAACCCAGCGTTGGAAGCGTTCGATTCCTTGCAATGGCTTCGGAAAGGGTATAAATATTTTCATACCTAATTCCAGCATTTCTTTCAGAGATTTATACAGTTTATCCGGAAATCTGGAATCACTGTTACATGTTCCACAGCAGCAGTTCTTGGTACTGACCATATTAAGCGAAATAAGGCGGCTAAAACACTTTTTCTGAAACGAAGAATTCCCCTAAATCCCCTCTATTTCTCCCACAACACGCTGATGTTTGTCTGAGTCTCGCGCGGGGTCCAAAAGTATGCAATCTATTTTTAGACCTCGCGCGCTTCGCTATTGATGTCAGGTTTCCATGCATGTGTCTTGTTTTTGATCTTGAAATTTTTGTCATAACATTGTCGAAGTAGCTGTGGATCCACGAGGCGATAGCCGAGTGTATCCGCCAACTACTTTGACAGTGTTTTTGGCGAACTTCATTGTCAATAACAGGGCAAAGTATAAAAAACTGACGTCAATTTGTTTCTTTTTTACGATAACAAATTGTCCGCTCTCGATCGTTCACGCATCACATAAATTATAAATCCATGCGTCTGTCCGCTTATTGACAATGAAAATTAGCCAATGAGCGTGCGAGAATTTCAGCAGTTATCGTAAAAAATAAATAAAATATCAAGGGCGATGTGTGGTTGAACGAGCTAGAAGACTTACATGGACCTTCCTGTGTCGTTTACCAAAAAATGCCATTCCCCCGTCAGGGATATTTATCGTAAAACACCTCTTTCCGCTGATGTCGACTGCAATAACAGAATCCCCAGCGGCATCTCCATACGGGTACATCAGGGTAACGGGTTCTAAGGAAACATCATCATCAATTAAATTGAATTCTTTCTAGCCTGCGAAAACAGCCGTCCTTCTTCGTTCCCGGCCCCGAGCGAAACGCCACTCGGGCCGGGAGCGAAGAAGGACGGCTGTTTTCGCAGGCTAAATTCCTTCGCAATTAATAAATTAAATCCTTGCCAGTGCGACAGTGCGCTTGTCGGTAGTCGGTTTTTACCTATTTAGAATTTTCTTCAACGTTTAACTTGCGAGATGAATATCAAGTGAATTTAGTTTTGCCCTAAGTATTTCTGTTAATAATAACCCTCATTGAGCCACTGACAATCACTCAGCAGCGTCTGCTGGGGACATGACTGGTCCGGGACAGGAATGGATATTCCTTTCCATATCCAGCATATTTAACAATTATTCCATGAGCGCGCGTTGGATATGAGATGGTAGATAGCCAACGAGGCGCATAGCGCCGAGTTGGCTATAATCATCTCATATCCAACAAGGGCGAGTGGAATAATTGTTTTATTAAAAACGCCCCAAAAATATAGCAAACTAAACTTGAAAAAAATAAAAACGCCTCAAAAAAAATCACGCGTACGCTTACCATATTCGTAGAGCATGGTATAATGGCTCATAGCCCATGATGGCTAAGTCAATGAAGACTCTCGAATTGCATTATCCAATGATCCAGTTTTTAACAATCTCCCTTACACAGAGTACTGTGCAAAAAGAATGCAAACGAATTTCATCGATTTTTCCTGCGACTTTTCGCTATGATGCGAACTTTTTCTCTCGAAAGTCGCGAAAAGTACCGAAATTCGCTTGTATTACTTTTGTACAGTACTGTACATGTATGCTAACCTGGCGTGGGTGTAGTAGTTATTGGCTGAGTAGTCGTTTCTGGCTCTGTTCCTAAAGGAAAAGTAAACGAATAAGTTATTACATCAAATCGAACGAAATTGTTCTTATTACATGTACACATGTAATTTCTTTTTAGTTAGTTAGATTTTAAATTTTAAACTGGCGGCCTAACAAGTCGCAGTTGATCCAGTCAAATAAAGCATCAGTAACAGTATCAAGCTATGTGTAGTTTTTGGAAGAGTAACCTCTCTCCTTTCTAAGATAAAACAAGGATATATTTTAGAGTAGCAACAAAACTGTTTGAAAGTTTAAGTTTAACCGCTGATAAGCCCTTGAACTTTTTACCCCCGCCCACTGAATGTGGATCAGCGATAAATTTGTAAGGTAAGGCTGTAAAAACGTTTTACATACCATTTAAGGTTTCAAAGGTAATTTCTTGACTTCCATAAGTGTCTTTGTTTGATGTATATCCCACTACCATTACTTTGTACTTTGTCCTTGCCTTGAGTGACCCTACTGTGACTGTTGTATTTCGACTCCTTTTGAATTTCCATTCCCGCTTTCCATTCAACGCCGGCTTGTAAAGCACAATGTAGTTCTCTATCTGATTGGCATCGGCAGCAGGGAGCAATGTTAAAGTGACCTCGTGGCCAGTGATACTTCCATCGACAATACTGACAACTAGAATTAATTCTTCCTGTTAGCCTAATATTCACGTCAGTAACTTTAGTGGTTTTCAATTCATAATGCTACTTAGCCATGCAGCCTGCCAAGGGAGGCAAACGTTGAAAAGAAAACAGTTTTTGAAGACTCTGCTCGTCTGGGTAGTGAGTTAGGTTTGCTCTCCATTTGACAATTCTTTAGGACATTTTTATTTAATCATTCAAGAAACTTACCAATTTTTGGAGTCTTGTTTACAGCATGAAAACTTGCGTTGAATCCTTGCTCAGCTAGGTCGCCGTTGGATTGAAATAGCACCCCTCCTGGGTTGGAAGAGTTGGCTTCTATGATTAAAGCAAACGGATTCCTGTTTCCGCAATATGGAATAGAACGCCTAATGACATTATTCAATGTATCAGCTTGGATGTGGTCATTCTTGAAATCTCTGAAAAAAGAATACAATGCTACCATGTATAGATGTAATGTATATACGAAATAATTCATACATGAACTGCGGTTGTAGATGAAAGTGAAGAATGATCATCGCAGTATATTTTCCAATTTGAGCAATTGGAAAGAAGAAGCCTGAAAAAATCAGGGCTTCAACGGGATTCGAACCCGTGACCTCCGCGATACCGGTGCGATGCTCCACCAACTGAGCTATGAAGCCACACATGGGGAGCGAGGTCAATTTATTGAGTTCATGTCTTCTTCTTTGCAATTGCTTAAATTGGAAAATATACTGCGATGATCATTCTTCACTTTCGCTCCCATGTATAATCTATTAAAACTTCTGTTTTGTGGTCTAATTACTATTTTAAGATATTGTTTACCCGTCGAGACCGACATTTTTCGGCGATTTGGGACCTGAAGATATGGGATTTAGTCAGTAAGGCATGCATCAAAAAATAACATTTTTAGATGAAAACTGAAATATTGAACCGCACTTTCAATGCGTCTGTTGTGACGACACCCCCATAAAGAAAGACGTCAATGCAACATCGATTGGTTCTGATTTTTTTACCAAAACTATTCAACTTTTATCGCAATTCCTCTGGGTTTACAATTAAGTACGTTTCTAATCGAATCATAAGGTCTTGATCCTGAAAGTGTTCAAAATCCGAGACGCATGTTTTGGAATTAGTAGGCCACGACTTTAAATTCGTTGGTTGCCATTTTCATCTTACAGTCTTAATTGCTAATTCCCTCAAGCTTTATCGAACCTTATTGATGTAAAGCACTTTCAGCCAAGAGAGGAAAAATGCTAACTTTTCCTTTTTTCAAATCCTGTGTCTACATAAAATCAATTATTCTTCGGAATAAATATAGTCTACTGTGAGCAAACTTACGTGCAGTTCGGTTTTCCATCTATGTCCTCTGTATGGAAAGTATCGAAGGCAAGGACAAGTCGGTACTCCAGTAAAGCAGGTGCCACAATCCAGTAACAAACTAAATCATTTAGATAGTCCATTGGAAAGCCTGGGCTTGTAATCTTACCCATTGTTTCGTAAACATAGCCCCGCATGCAGCCTAAAATAAAATTCAAAGCAAAAATATGAGGCGTCATAGAGCGAGAGTCGTATGAAATAGGATCAAGGTCATCAATTTTTTTAACAAATAAAAAAGCCTAAGCCGTGTATTACATTCAGATAAAACGTGGGTTTTGACCAATCAGAGCGTGCACAGGGTCATATCTATATTATAAAGCCTAATAATGTATAACCTGGAAGAGGTAAAGTAAATTCTCGAACAAAACTTCGTTGCAGTACCGTTCATAAGATCCATTAATCATTTTGTAATCTTTTAAAGTTCCCCCGTCGGTGCCACACGTTGAGCAACAGTCTTAGGAGGCATCCGGAGTGTTCTATTGGAAATCCCCGAATGTGACTGGTTTTCCAAGTTTATTCGTTGTTACGGCTCAGCGGACGCTCAAATTTCCTCTATTCCTATTGGTTTAAATTGATTGATTGAATGAAGTAATATTTTTCATCGGCGAAGAATGAGTACAATGCCTCACCAAAAACACCGTATTGTATTGTTATTAAAAGAGAAATTAGTCACTGCTTACGAGGCTTTGACAACGGAAACTTGTAGAATTTGGTGAGAAATCCTCAAGAGCATTTATGACAATAAACTAATTTGTTAATGATTTTAAGATTTCCTTCCATGAAAAGACGTATTTTGGGTTTTTACTTTTCGACGTAATTCTAAATAAAGTGCTCCTTAATATGCAAGGTGCGGACATTTGGCGGAATGAGATTAAAGGTTTGCCGTTGCTCGTCGGAAGACACGCAAACGCATCGTGTCCTTTGGGAAACCAAGTATTACTTTTCTTTGTAGAGATGTTATTATACGTTTATCGCCAAGCGTGGAAACAGAGGATTTTATAGCTCGATCAAAGTGAGAAATTTCGAATTCGAAACTCGCGGATCTCGCTGAAGCCATAATCTACCGTGGGCTCTATAATTGTCAGCGTACAGTCTAACAAGGGACGCGCATTACACATTAAAAGAAACCGGTTTTGAAAACCGGTCAGTTTCGACCAGAAATTTGGTCGGCGGCTTCATCAAACCCATTGTCGGAAGCCGACAGAGGTCTCTCTCCTCTCGTCTCATTTTGCCCCGTCGTAAGAGACCTCTGCTAGCAGGGAACTACGAACACTGCCATCAGTATAACTTCTTTTACCTGGATAGAATGCCTCGGAGTCGCTCTTCACGCCGACGCCAATCCTTGTAACCCCTGCAACCCTGACCTCATAGATATCAGTGTAAATAAAATTGTGGCTGATAATGACTTGCGAGGTGGTTGGTCCAACAGAAACAACAGAATAATTTCCATCGTCTAGAAGGCTGCGATAGAAAACCTTGTATCCTTGTAGCATTCCGTTCACACTGTCATTCGCGATATGAGACCAAGATACGTTTATAGTGCTCGAATCAGGACTTAGCACAGTTACGTTACCGGGAGGATCGGTTGGAACTGAAAAATAACAAGAAGAATTACAATATATATACTCACAATATGACCAGCTCCCAGTTAGCTTGATAACTCAGTTGGTAGAGCACTGCACCGGTATCGCAGAGGTCATTGTTTCGAATCCTGTTCAGACCTGAGTTTTTTTACAGGCTTTAATTTCACAACTGCTTAAGTCAGGTCACAATACTGTTCAATAGCTACCACATTTCTATGGTTCATCTTAATTCTTTCTATTTAATACAGGTACTCTTTCACATGAATATATGCTGCTTCTTTTTGAAGAGATCTTTTTGTCTTGAAGACTCGGGTTTTTAAGTTCTAATGTCCTATCTTATGGCCCCTCCGGCTACATAACAATTATTCCACGAGCGTGTTTACCCTGTTTCAGTCAGGCTCTCTTATCGCGCTCAAACGGCTTACAGTAAACCTCCAAGCTACACATGCCGAAATAATTAACGATTATTGGACGAGGTTGAGCAAAATACCGTGATTTGTCAGTGGCGAGCAGATCAATCAAATAATTAACAATTATTGGACGAGGTTGAGCAAAATATCGTGATTTGTCAGTGGCGAGCCAATCAATTATTTGCCTCAGCCTTCGGCTTCGGCAAATAATTGATCTGCGAGACACTGACAAATCACGATATTTTGCGATATCCGAGTTCAATAATTGTTTTATCATTCGATCACCAAGTTTGTTTTCATATTTTAATCACTTCTTGGAAGCTCAGGGAAGCGGTCTGCCATTTTTCTTTCGAGAACGTGGTTCCAACTACGCATGAGCAGAATGTTATTTGCGGCAAAACACGTTTAGACGGTACTACGCATGAGCAGACCATTATTTGTAGGCAGTTATTTGCAGGTAGCGTGGTGGGCTCTCGGCCAATGTAAAGAAAGGAAAAATGCATCGAATGATAATAATAATTGATCAAATAATTGATCTGCAAAGAGACTGACAAATCCGATATTTTGCGATAACCGAGTTCAATAATTGTTTTATCATTCGATCACCAAGTTTGTTTTCATATTTAAATCACTCTCTGACAGCTCTGGGAAGATGTCTGCCATTTTTCACACAAGAGCGTGGTTTCAATTACGCATGAGCAGAATATTATTTGCAGCAAAACACATTTAGATGGTCCTACGCATGAGCAGACCATTATTTGTAGGCAGTTATTAGCAGGTCACGTGGTGGGCTCTCGGCCAATGAAAAGGAAGGGGAAAATGCATTGAATGATAATATCAGTTATTCGCTTAGGGTGTAGTTCCCTGGGATGATCCGGATTCCGTCAAGAGCTCTCGGATATCCTTGCCCACAGTGGATTAATCAAATCCATTGAAGAGCCATGTTTCGATTGATCTTGGGTCGCGAATTCTTGGGTTTCACCCACGTGACCAATAGCTTAGCAACGGTTACTATCCACCATCTTGGTGTCCCTCAGGCGTAAACAAACCGTATTCAAAGAAGAGTTCATGTGAGAAAGAAAGGATGGTTTTATGCGCTGTTGTTGGCTGTTCGAGCAAAAGCGAGAAGCATAAAGGCTTAAAGTTGTTTCGTATACCTAAGGTTATTAAAAATCAAGGGGAAGAACAGGAGAAACTCACTACTAGGAAGAGAAACGAGAGGATTTCTACCGTGAGTCAGGACGCTACAAACAAGAAACGACGAAACTAGAGAGTGCCAGAGAGTGAACGAGTTTGTAGCAAACACCTCGCCCTAAAACTATCGGAACAGAGCGGCTTTAGTCGATAAATTGGTCAGCAAAAGGATCGATTAAACTTAAAGCTACTGCTTTAATTTTGCACTGGTTGAGTTTGGCATAAAACTGATCCATCTTCTTTCGAAGGTGCCGATGCGCGCTGTATGCGCCGGCCGATGCAGTCCCAGAACTAGAAGCAAGTAGAAGCTGCTGAAAATAAAAGCTGCTGGTTCGAGGCTTGCGGCTGTTGTAGATCCTCAATTTTCTGGTCGAGCTTTTCATTGACCGGAGCTTGTTAGTCGATGAAAAATCGATGTTCTTAGCCCTCGCATACGGCATTTCTTTGACATATGTCTGCAAATATCCATGAGCATTTTACCTGCGTGCAAACGAGCTTTTCATGAATTCGTGTAGTTGCTTCTAAATAAAATAAAACACTCGCGACGTGCTTTGCATCCCAAGCAATGGGCTGACAAAATAGTCCCATCCTTTTCGGAAATGACGCAAATCAGTGTTCACTAAAGGATCATCATTTCACACGCTGTGAATGCCGAACACTTGCTCTCACGACGTACTTGCGGGCGATTACTTTGCCTACAACTGAGGTTACAAATCCCGACATAATTTGATTAAATGCCTCCAGACTCTTGAATGCCTTTAACTGCTTTTTGGTGTAGAAGCTGGTCTCAACCCCGATGACCGAGATCTTTTGCGAATATATTTGCTGTGGCTAAATGACCGGCAGCCGGTCAAGGTTTTCAAATTACTAAATGACCAGTTGTCTGATATTTTGTCATATTTTAAAGAATGGAAGGAACCCATCCAATTCAAATTATCATATGTCTATCACGAACTGCTAAGCGATCCAGAAGAGCTGCATAGGTTCAATTAAGTCTAACGCTTTGTTTACGCTCGGCCCAGAGAGCGAGACCGTGGTTTGAGCCACACTTAGGATTTTTTTGGGGTCTTCGAATAAGAACAACGAAGCGATGTTGCAGATTCTTGATCATGTACAGTCTATCTTACATATGATAGTTTGAATTGGGTGGGTTCCTTCGACTGATTAAAATTTGAGGAAATTGTCTGACCGCCGGTCATTTAGTGATTTCAAAACCGTGACCGGCAGTCCACCCAAAAAAACCTGTCACAAACAATGATCTCGCTCTCTGAGCCGAGCGTAAACCAAGCGTTATACTTGCGATCTATGCAGCTCTTCTGGATCGCCTGGCAGTTCTTAATCGACATATGATAGTTTGAATTGGATGAGTTCCTTCCATTCCTTAACATTTGAGAAAAATATCAGACTGTCGGTCGTGATTTTAAAACCTTGACCGGTCATTTAGCTACAGCGAATATATTTCCTTTACTCAGTCGTCTCTCGAGGCTTTTGGCATACTCAGAGAGCACTGGGATACCTTTAGATGAATGCCCCGCACTTTTATCGTTTTTTCTTTCTGGATATTCACGTAGTTGGCGAAATACGTGAGCGATAATAGAGGAGCTTCACTGAAGAAATGGCCTGTTATTGACATAAATTTGACACCCGAGGGACACCAACATGGCGGACACTGATTTGAGCAAAGCTTGTGACGTCACGTGAAACCCAAGAATAATTAACAATTTGTTTTTCTTCGGCTGCTCGGAGGTGAATAGTACTTGGCTAATCACCTCCGAGCTAGCCAATCAGCGCGCGCGAAAAGTACTATTCACTTGTGTGGTATATACTAATCCTAAATAAATATATCCTTGGTTGGTTGAGGATTCGTGCAACTGGTATTTTCATTCTAGAACCATTCAGAATAACTAGAACGGAGGTTTATTATCTTAACGACCAATACTTACCTCCCTCTACAGTGCTGACAGGGAGTATTTGACTTCCTTTGAAACTGAATGCTTCACTAATCTTGTTAAATGTCAAAGCCAGGACCTGCACACTGTATTCAGTTAGTGCTCTAAGTCGCAGTACCTGTAACTGCATCTGTGTTTCACTAGCTGTTGCCACAGTCGGTCCGGCATCGTGATTGGTCGGTGTACAAACGACAGCATACAAGGTTAAAATGTGAGAATCATCGGTAACATAGTGCTCCCAAGAGACGTTCATGCTTGTCGCTGTGATGCTGACGATGCTAATGTTCCACTCGTTAACTTCTGGAACTAGAAGAAATAAGGGAAAATGATTATTGCATACAATGATGTCAGAAAATTCGGATTAGCGAGCTTACATGAATGCCTTAACGCTTAGACGTTCCAGCAAAATTCTATACTCACTGCGGTGCAAAGGAGGGTCTTTAATTTGGATATTCATATTAAAACTGTTTTGTGTTCGATAGGTTGGCGACAAAACGTTTTTTAACGAGGTCCGACTGTCTATCTAAGCGAGGCCTGGTACGCAACCATTGAAAATAAGTTTAATTTACATGTGAATAAAGTCTACCAAGACTCGGTTTGAGAAAGAGGCAAAGGAATTGACCTATTGCTATCTGTTGGTTATGACGCCGTAACCTCCGCTATTTTGGATTCCGACACCGTTGGATTTTTTCAAAAAGTCAGAAAGAACGAAAAAAAATAATCCAGTATTATAATGCATGAAAAAGAATGATTTATTTGTTTTAATAGAAACGTAAAGTAATGTGTTTGGATTGAACCAGTAAAAGTTTCACAGCCCGAACGGCCGTTACCTTTATGGACCTATAGGTCGTAAACATCCGAGAACCCTGAATTATATGGAAGCAAACGCTTGAACGAAAACTGCAACGTTTTACATTTGCTGACTGTTGGTTGCAATAAATACCGAACTGAATATTCTCGACCACCATTAAATCCGTCTTCTTGTCAGTAAATATTACAAGTACATTGGAGTTGAATCTTGCTTCTACATTTTGTTTTTGCTCTTCGACTAAAACGGACAACGTTGACGGTTATTTCACTGTTTGTTATCGGCTACCATTAACTCTTCGGGTAAAGAATCTCCGGACGTTAACTGGCACAATGGAGACGAATCCCCTATAATTCTTTTGACGCTTCAACTTATACACGATTAAGTAGATGCACATTGGCTACGATCGAGCAAGCCTTAAGGAAGCCTGGAGACATTCCATTCGTAAGTATTTACATTTCTGTTTCGTTGAATGTGTAGGAAACCCTTACCATCTATTATTGATTCATCGATAACCATGTATTGTGCTTGAAATCCCGGCCAGGAATCACTGTAACGGTTGGATTTGTAATCGATGCGTAACTTCTGCGCTACAAAAGTGAAGGTACCTCTCTGCCCACACAGGAGTTCGGGTCTTACACCACTGTTATCTCTAACAGTAACATAGAAGTCTCTGAAAATAAAAAGAAGACAAATATCTTTTGAAATGCAATACATCAAATACGAGAAACCGATTTCTGGTTTGTTAATTTTCCAACACATTTCCAGAAAGCGAGTTGAAAGTGGAAAATACCCCACCCAGAAAATATCAGTCTGGCGTGTTTGATATATCGTCTCGGTCAAAACCAAAAGCAGGGAAAAAACGGAGAAATAAAATCGTAAAAATATATGCCAATTAAAACCAGATATATTCAAATGATTTCTTTTGTTTCAACTACATGAATTATTAAAGTATAAATACTGAAGCAGTAATTAAATTTGATTTCAGTTGCTTCGTTTTTGTTGCATGCCATGCAGTCGAAAGGACTTACAGAACTTACACCTGAAATAACAAGATCCCTTTCTCGATCTTCATAGAACTATGATGCACGTGGACAGTTTGGAGAGCACCAGGGGGGGGGGGGGGGGTTGATTGGTCAGGCCGCCGCTCTGACCACTAAGCTGGAGTTCATTCTTAGTGGACCCTAGTTCAACGCCTTGGTCACACTTATTAATAGCCAACTGGTATGCCGCCCGCCAGTTGGGATCTTTTAAAGGAGCTGTGTCACGGTTAAACGGTTTGAAAAATTTAGCCTAAATTTTTCAATTTTGTTGTTTGTAATCCGTGTCAATCT
>OZ026600.1:18120842-18125842 GCA_964020085.1 Micromussa lordhowensis
GAGAAATGAATTTGAAAGTAAGAAATTCTTGTCAAAACTTAACAATTACACTAAAGGGACATTTAATTTCCATATTTTGAGGCAAACACGCAAGATCGAAACTCTTTTCAAACTCAAAGACAAAAACATTCATCCATCACACATAATATACGTAAGCACATGTACTTGTAATCAAGCTTACATTGGTGAAACTGCACGCAATCTTGAAGTACGTGTCAACGAACATTCCGATATAAACAAACAATCGGAACCGGCCAAACACCTAAAGATACACCCCGAACACAAATTCACATGGGGCATCTTGACTACGGCTCACTCATGGTCAAAGAGGAAAATTAAAGAGGCATTTTACATCGCACGCTTCAACTCAGTCCTAAACAAACAAGTCCAATCATTCCATCTCACTCTATACCCCATTGGGACTGGCATTACGTAACCACAAATATAAATATAAAACAGTTGGTTTATGCAATTTTATTACTCTGAAGATGATCGCAAGATCGAAAACGTTTAGTCAAACATTTTAACAGTTTTTATCTTTTACCATTTTATAATTTTACCGGCGAAATGCACATACAGTGTTTAATAATTGCTCTTATTATACACTCAACAAAATATCTTGTTTCTGATTGGCCAATGGCGAATGCATAAATAGGTTATAGAGTGCAACCATTGTAGAGTGCAATACGGAAGTTGCTATGGAAACACCGGGGAAGCTTCAAAATCCTTCAAAACCTTTACGCTTGATTTGCCTGTCACAACAGTATATTTCTGATTGGTTCAAATAAAACATGTGAGCATATTGGAAACCATTGAAGCGTTTAATGTAGTACGTAACGCGTACAAAGTAGCACGTTTGAGTAATTTTGTTGAGAATATAATAAATAAAAAAATCGCATGAACCTGCTCGTGCATTTCGCGATTTATGGTCACTCGTGATGCTTGAAAGTTCTCAAATTGCACTCGTCGACGGCTCGTGCAGTTTTGAGAACTTTCAAACATCACTCGTGCCCACGTGCCCACTCGTGACTCGTGCATGAGCAGGTTCATACGATTTCCTATACCGCATACCATAACGGCTACGCCAATAATAACTTGTGAGTTGCAAAATTCAATGATCCTGTTTTAACTACTAAATCTCACTATTCAAACATGAATCCGAGACTATCAGGAGAAACTTGCTTCTATATTTGGATGTGTTTTCGTTGTATCCATGTCTCTTATGGGAATTGCCCCTATGGTTACACCAGGCTGCTACTACCCTAATTTTTACTTTTAATATTTTCATTTTGTAATTTCTTATTTGAGCAAGAGTGGGTGCAAATAAAGATTGATTGATTGAGGGAAAAACGAACTTAAACAAAATGGCAATTTTGTCATGAAAGACTCGGACGATTTATTAAAAGCGCCACACGCAATTTTTTTTTTTTTTTGCAAAACCTCATTCTCCCGCGTTCGACCCTTTGTGCGAAGTGAGCCGGTTGAAACATCTTCCGGGGCCATATAATTTATTCATTACAGCTAGAATGCATACCCAAGTTATTTATCAATTGAATTTTAATGTAAGACGTCTACAATTTAGTGTTTTGGCTGTGGGAGGCACGGTGGTCTCATGGTTAGAGCGCTCGACCCTGGATAGAGCAGTCCGGGTTTGAGCCCGGGGGCCCAATTCTCGAAAGCCCCGGAAACGTTTTGGGCCCGTAAGGCCATTTTTAGTTCATCTGTATCTGAAAACGGAGAAGTGTATACGCCTGAAACTTCTCGTGTGAAGAGAACCTCTGTTTATATTAAGGATAAGTGAATAAAACAGTTCTGTAATCATAAGCTTCGAGATTTTGCTATGGCTTTCCGGGTGCGAAAACCTTTCGGGACCTTCGAGAAACGGGCCCCTGGGCGGGGACAATGTGTTGTATTCCTGGGCAAGACACTTTACTCTCAAAGTGCCTCTCTCCACCCAGATGTATAAATGGGTGCTGACCAGTAACAAATGCAATGAACTAGCATCCCACTCATCGGGGGTGGGGGGGGGAGGGGGTGAAAATATACACACGGATACACTGATTATTTTCATTGCACAATTACCTGCTGCAAAGAAATGACTTACTTGTCTTGACATACACTATGTTCTTGCTACTTCCTTCTCCTTTAGATGTGAATGCTTTTACCCATACTCTATAGTTGGTATTCGGCTGAAGTCCAGTAATTGTCATCTCCAGTATGTCAGAGTCGACAGTTATATTGCTGACAGACGCGCCGTATTCGTAATACTTGTAATCATAAAAGGAGTAATGTATTCGATATCCTCTCAAAATACCGCGAGCATCTTTTGGTGAAAGCCTTTCCTACCTGATCCAAATCGTGTTGTAATCAATGGCACGATAATCATAGACATAAGGGTTTCGGGCTGGCACTAAAAGACAATAGCACAAAATTGAATCAACGTAATTTAGACAGTCCAGGGGGGGGGGGGGGGGTGTTCAGAGGAAACTATGCGCCTTGGGAAGGACACAGAGAAAACCCACATCTTTCTACTTTATTGCGGATAAATTTCAAAGGATCTAAAGGAGAAAATATGCACAGGCTTGGAAGTCCAAGAGAGAGTTTTTTTTAATGTTAAGTAAAAAAAGACCTACTCAAACACATGGACCATCAATTGAGCAAAGAATGCCCTAGTTGTTCATTCTAATCTTTGCATCATATTACATCAATCAATTTTACCTCCTTCGTCAGTTTGTTGTTGAATCAAGCCAGTATTACCACGTTGACTTTCGTCAGTTGTAATGGCGACCAAAATCAAGCTGTAATTAGTATAAGATTCCAGGTTTGAGATCTTCGCCTGAGTTTTGTTTGCAGGCAACCAAAGCGCTCTGTAATAACTCCGCGCAGAAACAGGTCTGTATAGGATGAGATATTTTTGAACGGAGGAAACGCCGAGAAAATTACTCGGAGGTGGCGGCCATGACAGATCAATAGATGAATCGCTGGCACTGGTTTGAATCCCAGTCCAAGAATCTAACGTCTCTCCTGATAAAAACAAAACATAACAGAGACTAAATTAACTTATTTTTACTATATATTTCATTTATTTATCCAATTTTAAGAAATTAGCCCTTACGTTCCCCTTTTTGTCCCAGGAATCCTGTGTCCAAAACCATAATGACATTTTCCACATTTCAAATTATGACAATTTTGAGACGTCTGCCGTCAGGCACTTGACTGGGAAAGAGGGAACACCCGTTGTCTATCTGACACAATAAATAAAAACCTAAAGCTAGACTAGCCCTCGCGCACGCTTTGATGTTCTGTTTTTTGTTAAACAAACTATAAAAGAGCGTGCAAGCAAAAAAAAACTAATACAAATTCCCAGTTGAGGCCTGGTAGGAGATAGTCATTAGCTTTAGCTCTATTACTATAGCTACAGAGAGCACAATTATGCTAAGTATACCCAGGACCCTAATGTTTTCTAATGCTTACTGGGTAGAGATTTCCCAAAACAGTGTAAGTTTTACATGTACCTGTTATGTCGCTGATATTTTTTTGTTCGGCTTTGTAATATCCCACGACTCTTGTTTCATTGAGTTGAGAACCATACTTATAGTCTCTGAAACCATCCGCACGTACATTTACGCCCATCCCTTCAATCAGCAACGCCTCGTTTGAAAATTTTCCACAAAATTCCAAAAGAAATCGCTCGTTATAATCATAATCGTGGTAACCATCATCATCACTACCCGCTGTTCCTGGGATGGAAATACGAACTCCTCCACTGATGTATAGTAAAAGGATAAGGAAAAAAAAACAGACGTCATTAGTACGAAGCTTCTTACAGTCTAAAGATAAACAGTATAAATCAAGATAGGAACGAAAGCTCTACTAAAAACGTATGCAAAATAGTGGAGACCGCAGCAATGCTGTTAAAATCTTCTTAAGAAAATCGACTCTGTTAATCTCAAGCATGTTTTCGAGGTACGTCAATCATCTTCAGTGT
Organism: Micromussa lordhowensis; assembly: GCA_964020085.1. NCBI lineage: Eukaryota > Metazoa > Cnidaria > Anthozoa > Scleractinia > Lobophylliidae > Micromussa > Micromussa lordhowensis. The sequence continues at coordinate 18,124,831 of OZ026600.1, forward strand.
AAAGTTTATTATAACAAATGTTGAATTAAATTACGCGCGAGTTACAATTCATACGTTGTATAACTTTATATAAATTATTGTGATACGATAAATTAAAATAAGGCATGATTAAAGGCAATGCAGAGCTGAAGAGTGCAGCTGCGCGTACCTGACCAGATACGACCTTCGATACGAGATTCTTTAAAATTCACTTAGTCGCCGCAAAGACTAAAACTTTGGAACAATCTGTTGAACAGAGCGCTTGTCAAGACTCTGTGAATATTTCAATAAGCAAGAAGATGAGTCCGACGATAATTGCTAGTGGCGCGCGTAGGAAAATGTCAGCTTTTTTAGGCATCGAATTTTCTACGCAGCACTCATACGGATCAACAACAACAACACACCTTTATTCGCCTAGTACACACGCTGACGCTGATAAAGTTAAAAAAAAAATAAATAAATAACTTTTCTGTTAGTACTCAATTAAGCCTGGAGCTGAAATAATCCTGGGATTTTCTAGCCAGTTCTCCAGATTTTTAAGTTTAAAAATAATTGAGATAGGAACTATTTTTACTAAGAAGCAGTTTTAAGTGTACAATATATAATAAGTAAGAAAGAGTATGTGTTTAGGTTGCGTTTAATTATGCTGTTCTGACAGTAAATAAGGTTTTAGTTGTTTCGAGAATTGGTGTATGTTTAGTTCCTTAAGATTTAAGGGAATTTTATCCCAGATGATACACGCAGCATATCCGATTGTTTGCTTTCCCTTATTGGTTCGCACTTTTTTTACGTAAAGGTTTTGTTTCGATGCATACCTGGTATTGTATTTGTGTACATGACTAGCATATTGAAAATAGTTTGAAAACAGCTTTGGCAGAAGGCCTTTATGCCAAAGGTACGTGAATTTTAGAATCTGAAATCTATAAACATTATGTACCGTGAGAACATCTAATAAGTTTAGCAGGGGAAGTGCACTTTCTGTGTGCTCACCATAAGCGGTGGCAAATAAAATAAGCCTAGCAGAATGATTTTG
>OZ026600.1:18130842-18238342 GCA_964020085.1 Micromussa lordhowensis
ACAGAGGGAAGAGCTTTGTAATGATGACGTCAATCGTGCATCTGTCCTCTAATAGATTATAGGCGAGGGCCAATTAAAATGCGAGAATAACTTGGGTTATTATATAATCTGTGAAAGATAGTGAGTAGCGTAACAGTGTGCTCTTGTTAACAAAATGACGGCCGTTTCTTGGCGTTTTCGAAGTGTTGAGAAGAGGATTTAGATTAAGTTTTGAACGACTAGTAGATTTATACTAAAACAATTAGATTATTCGCTCTCGATTTCTACCGCGCGATAGAAATCTCGAGCTCATAATCTAATTGTTAAATAGAAACACTCGTGAAAGTTTGGGAGAACGAGAAATGCTGTGGGAGCCGCAGGCGAGTGTCAGCACAGCTTTTTCGAGTTCTCCCAAACTTTCACGAGTGTTTTTATAACTCGATAGGAACACGAAGAACATGTTTTCTATTTCTTTTAGAAAATATCGCTACGAAGAAAAAGAAAAACAACTTGTTTACTTCGATCATCAAAATGTAAATTCTCCTAGTTCGGGCCATCATTACGTCAACAGCTAGTGCTATTTCTGTGTTTCTTTGGAGTTATAGAAACACGGTTTTAAACCAATCAGCGTGCGTACTTGCTTTGGGTTATTTTCTAAATTATTATTATTTTGGCTCGACCACGTCTTGCCAAAATACGAACTATGGCTGGATCAAACTCGCCTGATATGCGCTGAAGCGTGGCAAAAAGGTCCGAATAGGTATAAGAAGGAATTTGTGACAGAGAAAGTAAAACAAAACATTTTGTATGTATCTAGCAGCATTGTCAAGATTGAATGTAACCAGCGATCAGGCGTTCTTTTTTTGGTTTTTACAAAAAGAACGCCTGATCGCAGGTAAGATTGAATGTCCAAGTTGTTGTACAAAGGGACTGTCAATCTTGGATACATCTAGCTGTCAATTAACATTACTTTTACTATCTCGTCCTAATGCTTCAACAAGCAAATGCAACTAATCGTATCCAGAAGCTTAAATAAAACCTCGTCATTTTCGAAATGATATACTTACCACCTTCATCTGTTTCGACAACTATGGTAACACTTTTATAGACGTCGCCATTCACATCAACCAGATAAACAAGGACTATGTGTTGACTGAACACCGGAAAGCCTGTCACATGGATTGAGGTGTTCGAGGAGTCCACTATACGAAGAAACGAACTCCCTGTACGTCCATCTTGGTTATACACTGGTGGCCTCGTTTGATTGAAGGACAAAATGAAGAAACCAGCTTGTAAGCCAACTGGCACGTCACTCCAATCAACAAATAAACTCTTCTGGCTGGTGTTGAAACCACGGATATTCCATGCACTTGAAGGGGAAAGAGCTACAACGTAAAGTAACGAGATGATCGATAACAATTTAAAAAGTAGGACAATGACCGTAAAAGAACGTATTTGCCGCGGAAGATCCGAGCAAAACCTGCAGATTGCATGAGGACTTTGTGTTTATTTGTCTGTTTGTTTTAAAAGTGATATGGAGAAAAGAGAAAGAAAATGAAATTAAAAGCTATCATTCCATTCGCGTATAAACCAACTTACCTCTTAACGCTAGTTTCTTGACTAATCTTTTCTTTATAGAAAAACAAAACAAAAAGGGGACTCTCTAGGCATACCTGAATGGAGGCTTCTTCTTATTATAACAAATTCTAGCCTCAGACGGCTGTACCTGCTGTACAGTTGGGTCTGTAGAGTAACGAAGTTTCCTTTGCCAAACTGCAATTCTACCACGCCCCGATGATCCTGAAAGCATTGTTCACGAGTGAAGATCTCAGTACCATTGCTTGAGAAAACCTTTAGAAATTCACTGAAAAAAAAGTAGCGAACGAATCAAGATGTGACAGGTCCCTCGGTTTTCTGGTTCTTTGTGTGTGACGCGAAAGAACGGGCAGGAGAGAAAAAATGAACTCTACACCAACAAGGCAGTTTGACATTAGTAGCAAAATACCCCTGACCAGTGCTAGACTAAAAAGCTTTTGATTTTGAATATATTGTTATTGTGATCTTAAAGAGAATGGTCATCAAACTCTTCTTGGCTGGCTACTTAATAGACCTTTTTACCGATACGGCGGCCATCTTGAATTCTATTGTTTTGACTGAGAAATTATGGGCTGCCGAGGGGGCAATCGCTGGAAAATTTATCGCATACACAGCTTTCAGGATAATTTTTTACTGCTTGTCTCTCATATTCCATAACAAATATTACAAGCGTTACATCTTTCCGTCACGATATTTGGCAGTTGTTCCTATGGTTATCGAAAAATTATTGTTAAAAGTTATGACGCCACAGTATTCTTTTTAATTATTTCTCATCTGCCAACTGGGCATCCCATAATTTTCTCGGAATTCAAGATGGCCGCCGTATCGGTAAAAAGGTCTATTTCTCTTCAAAAGGTGCTGGAAACTGGCTATTTTTTTGTAAGAGTGATTCTATGTTTCGTCCTTCTGAGTTTGTTTTAAGTGACATAAAAGACGAAAAGGGTGTTATTTGGGATGAATAAGGGAGGTTTCATTTCACCTTGCAGGTAGCATAAAGTTTTGCTTTCTGTGGCGCTGGCTGCGTTTGCCAGTAGCTTTGTGTTCATTCTGTGTCTTTAGATAAAGGTATAGCATCCGCCTTGCAGATGGGAAATGGTCTGACTACACTCGCCAACACAAATGCGTTGCCTTACCGAATTTTCAGGGAACATTTTATCTAGTATGTATAGAGTGAGTGGTGTAACAGGATTATCATGAAATTGCACATATAAGAAAAAAAGAGAAGCCTAAGTTTTGTTTGAAGAAATAAAGAAATAATTTTCACTAGATTTCAACATTATATGCACTGGATACGTTTAAATATTTGTTGATATCGCAAACAATTTTTTTTCCAACAAGAAAAATGTTGTTGTTTCTCCTTTAATTTCAGATATTCTTCGTGTAGGATATGAAAAATCACAGAAATCGGACAAAAAGCGAGGTTAAAAAATGCCACCTCAAGTCATTAAAACTCACTTCCCGCAGTACTCGAAACGGATTTCTTCCATTGAAAGAACGAGGAATGCATTGGTGATGCCAACACTTCCAATCGTCCAGTTACATTGTAGCTCACTGTAGTCCGATTTATTAAGGTGGATTCTTCCAAAGGACTGGTTAAAATTACCACCACAACCTAATAAAGCAAAATATAATGAAAAGGAAGTTAAAAACTGTCTACCTAAATTCATATTCAAGTTTTCAGTAGGGCTTGTAAAACAATTGATCTCTGATAATTTTGCTTGTTTCAAGTTTTTTCGCCAGTCGATTTACACGTGCTAACTCTCTTAACCTGGGATTTTCTTTCATTCGCGTGCAAGCGCACTTCAATTTTTCAAAGTAAGAACAGCGCCGAAGTTGATTCAAAAAACACACTTTGCAAACATGTTTGCTATGTAGGTTTCAAGTCACATGACCAAGGTCATAATATTTAGTAAAGTTTCAACAACGAGCCAAAGCTCCCGACCCCTGGGCTAAATGAGGGATTAACTGGGGACTCATTACTAACCCTTGAAAGGTGTAATGAAAAGAAATAAAAATACTCAAAACTGATTTCGAATTTTATCTTACTTGATTCGCCTTTCTCGGACTACACATTGGCTGGACAAATGATTTTGTTCGACCTTGACCAACCAAGGTCAACGGTTCAACTTCCCAAGTCTATCCGACACTGATTGCCAACATTAGAACAGTTGGCTTGATAGCTCAGTTGGTAGAGCACTGCACCAGTATCGCAGAGGTCACGAGTTTAAATCTCGTTCAAGCTTAAGACGGGGGTAAACGTGAAGGCTGTTTTTTGGAGGTTGGTTAACATGGCCTTTCTGCCAATATCTCAGTCACGTTTCAAGTGAAGCCTTGGAGCCAAGGCTGGCTCATAGCTGCCGGAGCTTATCCCGGTTTCTGTAGCATGAAGCGGCTAGAAGTATTTCTACTTCCCCTGGACAGGATGCTAGTCCATCGCACGTCACTTCCCCGCAATTTTGTTAGGTTTCCCCAACAAATAGCAGGTACCCATTTATACACCTGGGTGGAGAGAGGCAATGTGAGAGTAAAGTGTCTTGCCCAAGAACACAACACACTGTCCCCGGCCAGGGCTCGAACCCGGACCGCTTGCTCCGGAGTCTAGCGCACTAACCATGAGGCCACCGCACCTCCCACCAGTCACGTTTCAAGCGACACTAAATCTCTCTGCTTATCTCATTAACCACTGTTTGGCGGTTTTGTGTAAATTTTTGGGTGATTTTTGGGCATTTTGGGAAAGAGATATTTTTTCTCAAAGGATAGGTTAAATTGAGGAAAAAATGAAATGTTGAAGATTTGATGGATTTGGAAAATTGAAATTTGAAGTGAAGAATTAGTAGACGGATACCAAACAGTCCCCTAGCAACATTGGGCTCTTTTTTGCGGGGGTCAACTGTCTGGTAGTGTTTCCAACCCATCTTAATCCTAACAATTTCCTTTTTTATATCACTTCAAATTTCACGCCTTTTCATGTTTACCCCCGCCTTAAATTTGTTTCAGGCTTCTAGTTTGTGAATATAACTGCGATGATCAATCATGTCTTCATATCTTTCTCCGCAGTTCAGATGTATGATCTTTCATATATTCATTTGCATTCTTCACCTTCTACGGGTATATTACGAATTCGCAAGGTTACCAGCTCCCAGTTGGCTTGATACAGTAACTCAGTTTTTGGAGCACTGCACCGGCATTGCAGAGGTCAAGGGTTGGAATCCCGTTCAGGCATGAATTTTTCCAGGCTTTAATTTCACAACTTGTGTATAACTGCGATTATCAATCATGTCTCCGTAGTTCAAATTTATTAGATCTTTCATATATTCGCTTGTACTCACCGGCTACGACTGAGAGCCATGGCGAACGAGGTCCTTCTCCCACTGAAGTGAAAGCCGCAACCGCTACTTGGTACTTGCTTCCTCCATTCAAACCACGCAGTACCATCTGGAACACGTTTGGGTCGGTAATGGTAACGTTTTCGGCATGATCTCCATAGTAGTAGTAGTAATAGTAATCCTTGCTGTCTCTGTAGTAGACTATGTGACCTTGTATCTTGCCATTCGTATACTGTGGCTTGACCGCATCCCAAAGTACCAGAATTTCATTTGGTTGGAAGTTCCTTACCCGCACATTTGTAGGTGGCCCACTAGGAGCTAAAAGAAACGTTATGCAATGTTTTTTTTGTTTATTGTTTGTTGTTGGTTTTGTTATGGTATTGATTGATTGTTGTTGTTGTTGTTGTTGTTGGAAGGGAGGCTGTTGTTGTTATAAGTTTGGAATCTATCACCGTTGCCATGACCGATTGGGCGTCTTAGTGAGGGAGCAAGATTCAAGGATTCACTCATTACCGACTAAGTGTCGCAATGTTGTTTTTTTGTTTTCGTTGTGTTGGCATGTCGTATAGTTTTTCTTTGTTAGATATTGTTTTTGTTGGGGAGGAGAAGGCTATAACCGTTGCACTACCTACTAGGTTACGCAGAAATAAGGGAGCAAGCTTGTATAACATGAGTGTTACCTGGCTCAACATTGCATCGCAGGTGTGCTATTCATATCTTCCTTGCGATAATTTACCACCATAATAGATAAGGGAGCGCATTTTCTAAATCCCGCCGAGGTCACAGCAATTTTTCTATGGCTTTATGTCGTCACCCATTTCCTATCTTAACAAGGCTGACTCCTCTCGAACTCATTGCTTACTTCCATCAATACATGATATTTTAGAGTCAATGAGCTAATTTGCAGCTTGTAAAAGTAAGTTTATGCAAAGATAATTACTCCCTGAACTTTAGATCGTTGCCACACGTTCCTTACCTCCTTCTCCAGTCGTGACAGTTTGGATTTCAGTGGAATAAGTAACATTCTCGACGCCTCCCGTGAACGCAATTACCTGGAATTCATACATTCGGTGTGGCTTTAAAAGCTCCTTTACAAAATAATATCGATCGTACAAAGACTTGACTCTGAACAGAACGGATATATTAGTGTTTTTCTCGGTGAACATAACCATGAAGTGAGTAATGGATACATTGAGAGGAAAATCTGTCCACTCCACCCTCGCTGACGATGACGTAATGTTGAGAACTGACACATGCCATGATGAAAGGTCAATATCTGTCAGAAAAGAATAGGTAATTACTTAATAAGACACCTGCAATGAAAAGCGAAGCAGATCAATTATTGCGAGAAAAATGCTATCTGGGAACTCCGTGATCTACGCAGCCATGGTGTTAATCTTCTCAAAGTATGATGATGATAATTTGACCGAATCTCCAGATTGGAAAATTCTTAGAAGTCAGAGGCAAATTCAAAGCTTTCATAATCTATAAATCATTACCCGTCTTATCCCATACAATTTGAATTTCTAAACCGAGACTATATATAGCTCCGTGTTCCCTCTGTAATTCTGCTGACAAACTCGTTAATCCCTTACCACGTATGGAATCTAGTGCTACTCTTTACCTATAGAATAGATAGATAGAATGATTGATTTGTTTGATACCTATCAAGGGTTTGTCAAGTCCAAGATACCAGACTGAAAAGCCACTTGAATAGGTATAGTCCTCAGTATACTGAAGTGCTAATTCTGATTGGTCGCCGTAAACAACAAGAGAAAAAGGCTCTATGTAGCCACATAACAAGGTGTCATTATTGAGCTGGGCGTCTTCTCCAGTCGCCACGCGAAGAAGCCAGTTATTTGATCTGGTTGGAACAAAAAAGTTATCACGGTTACATAGGTAGGTTTTAGTCTGCGTTTCAACCTATTGGCCATCAGGCCAGTAGATATCTCCGGTCACTGCATGTAGCATGAAGGGACTAGGAGTAATTTTATTTCTTCCTGGATGAATATAGGCACTCAGTGAATAAAAAGTCTTCTCAAGAACACAACGCAATGTCCCCGGTCAGGGCTCGAACCCAGACCCCTCGATCCGGAGACGAGCGCACTAACCATGAGGCCGCCAAATCTTAAAAATCGTGCATGAAAATTTAACATCTCGTTCAACGTACTGTGCAAAATAGATCTTTCCCTGCGCTCCCACTTTTCGCGAATTAATTTTAAAATAATTCAACGCGGAGAGGCGAGTTTTCTGCTCTTGCGTTAATGTCAAAGTAGGTTTATAGCCGTTCATATCATGCCCAAGATTTTGTTTCCTTTAATAGTGATAACGAGACGAAGCTCACCTGCAATAAGGGCCATTGCCATGTACATTAAAGGAATTGAAATTTATCCATATCGCTTTGACAGCGCTCCCTCCAAGTTGCGGCTCAATTGTCCAGTGGCAGTAATAATATCCATGAAAGCTACATGGGTGATTAGGGCTGTATAGCGAACCGTTTTTCGCAGTCAACGTACGTTGTGGTTCGCAAGCTGAAAAAAAAATTCAACATTGCAGCTTCCCTTTTATCAGCTGGACACACCGTTAACCAAGAGCAAGCGTTTTTTCAACAGGCCATTTTCGAGCTAGTTTTTGCCTGTGTGTGAAAAATTAAAGGACTCGTCGTGCGAAAACATTCATATGAAAACATGTTCCGCCTAGAGGTCCATTCTCATGTAAATCGAACTCAAGATAATGGAATGGAAATGGCCAATAACTTTGAGCCATGAAAATTAGTGTAATCACATATACAAATCCCTGCACGTCCTCTCCCGTGGACAATTTTAGTTCAAGGTATCAGTACCCCCCTCCAACGACCAACCTGTTTTGACACAGCTTTACGATCAGTCTAGCCTGAGTATTACGCTTTTCAAAGGTGTGATGGGAAAGAGAAGGAGAAAAATAGGAAACGAAAACTGATATTAATGCCTATATACCTTTGTATAGGAAATAGCACGGTTTCTAGGGGTATTTGGGATAAATACCGCGAGTGATATTTCAAAATTCGCCAAAATATCACGAGCCGCCGCGGCGAGTGATATTTGAAGAGTTTTGAAATATCACGAGCCGGTATTTATACCAAATACCCCGAAGAAACCGTGCTATTTTTTGTTTATACTACAAGGCATAGAAATTTCGCATCTTGTAACGCTGTTTAGTCACGCGCGAGTGATTGGTTTACTACAACATGTGATCAAACATGTGATCGCACAAAGGTCACACATGTTCAAATGATTTTCGCTTCAACTGCGATAAAACAGTACTTGAATACCTGTAAATATCTTTTGAAGGGTACATTTTGAACAGCCTAATCGTCAATCGAAGTTTATCAATAGATTTTTAACCGATTCTGCTTGTGTGGAACTTGGACTTTGGGCTTTCATTTAAGCAGCAGGCGGTGAAAATTGTTGGCTATTTATCGTTTCTTTGGTCACCACAGCAGCGGAAAATAGTTTCCAGCGGACGACGTTCACTTCTGGTTGCTTGTGCTTCTGAACTGTTGAATAAAGACTGAAAGGAACCGTTTTTCGTTCTCTCACCTTCTTCGATAGCAGTTAAAAGAGCGCTCGACGATAAAGCTATGCACCGAACTTCGTCAGCTGAGTTGGTTCGCGTTGCAGCTCACTGAAAATATCAGGACTGTATCCTTTGCCTTCCACCTTAAATCGACGATACAGTGACCTAGATCTTTGTACATTCTTTGCTGTTTCCATATCTTGGTAATTTCCTTTAGCTCTTGCAGTTTTTTCCACAGAATTTTGAAAATCTTTCCGCCATATTGTTTCGATCATTTAGGTTTCCATGGAAACTGAAATTTTTACATGTAAGTATTTCAAATTTGGCAGAAATACTACTGGTCTTAGCCAATCGCATTTGAGAAATTTCTTAGCCTGTAGTATAAGGCTTGTAATTATGCAATATTTGTTTTCCAATTTGGTCTTAGGCTAGCAATTTAAGGGAAATTCATGCGTTCTAGCACTTAAAACTACCTTAAGGCGGGGGTAAACATGAATAGGTGTGAAATTTGAAGTGATATAAAAAAGGAAATTGTTAGGATTAAGATGGGTTGGAAACACTACCAGACAGTTGACCCCCGCAAAACAGAGCCCCAGCTTGGTAGGGGACTGTTTGGTATCCGTCTACTAATTCTTCACTTCAAATTTCAATTTTCCAAATCCATCAAATCTTCAACATTTCATATTTTCCTCAATTTAACCTATCCTTTGAGAAAAAATATCTCTTTCCCAAAATGCCCAAAAATCACCCAAAAATTTACACAAAACCGCCAAACAGTGGTTAATGAGATAAGCAGAGAGATTTAGTGTCGCTTGAAACGTGACTGAGATATTGGCAGAAAGGCCGTGTTAAGCAACCTCAAAACAGCCTTCACGTTTACCCCCGCCTTAACACAGTTACTTTTCTGACTCCCGGTGCAGTTAAGTTAAACAAATCACGACGCCTACGAATGGGCACTTACTGGTAAACACGTGTTTCGAATAATATGGTCCAGTTCCTTTAGACGTAAACCCAGCAACCCGTATGGTGTACTCTGTTCCTGGCTGGAGCCCAGTTATGATGTGACTTCTGGTCGATGCACTGACGTTGACCTGACCAGATAATTTTGGGATTCCATAGCACGAAGTGTCGTACAAAATATTATAGCCAAGAAGTTTGCCATTTTGATATTTTTCTTCAATTGGATGTATTGAGATGTTGATGCTGTCAACTCCCTGTTTCTTGTTGACGTACACGTAAGGACTTCTACTGGGTACTACGACGAAGAGAGAGAAAAAGAAAACACAAATTGACGTTAAAAAAAAATCATTTTTAACGGTAATAGTAGCAAAAAGGGTATTTGTATATTTTTGGTAGCTTTTTGAAAACAAAATTAATTTATTCTTGCACTGGGACATATTAGCTGGACTAGCCTATAGCGATACTCACTGTTTACAAACAAGTCTTTTGATATTTAAATTTTGCCAACCACTGAACAAAAGAATTCTTTGTTTTGACAGCCAATAAATCTCTGGTTGGCACATTAATGACAATAGGTGACGTAACGGTGAGTATCGCTATTGGAGTGCAGAACTGAGCAATTTCGTATTTATTAGCATCACGACGTGGCGCAAGTACAAAATGCTATTGTTTGCACGAATTGGGATTCCTTGCGATTAGGTTATAAAGACTTCTGTAGCACGGAAGTTAAAGAATTGACTTCTCTGCAAATCAGTCTGTATGGTATATCTTTAAGCTGATTTATTATCTCTTACGTTGGGGTAATACTGACAAAAAGAATAATTGAGGTGGGAGACGTTAATTAAGCAAACGATTCACTGTCCAGACAATAACAGTTTTTCTGCTGCCTCTTGGTGAATGTTTAACCTGTGTTAATAATGTATGGCAAGGGCATTCCTATAGAGGGTGCAACAAATTAGCATTACGGGCACACAACAAGCGAATACCTCTGCTATGGGGTTTTTGGATTCGTCAGCTCACAAGCAGAAGTAGTCGAATTCTGTCTTCACTTTTTTTTTCACACCTCTCATTCTTATCCTGGTCATATTCTTTTGCTTAAGAGACAGTGGACTTTTTGTCCTCTCTTCTATTGGGTAGGGTCTTAATAACAGTAATGTGTAATTTGCATTGGATCGAAATTGTTTTTGAGGCAGCTATGTGGCCAGCCACATCGTCAAAGTTTGTCCAATCAGAAGCATGTTTGCATTTCGTCGATCACCTTTCCCAGCAAACAAAGCAAGTCCAAGCAATAGTGTTCATTCAGTTGTGTTATTATATGGCTAGCTCTGTGAGTGGGCAAGATGAATCAAATCCTGTGCTGTGATTGGCTACCCGATCGGGCAAGATGGAGCTATCTTGCCCGCTCGGGACTACCCGCCTTGTCCCGCAAGAAAAATTTCCCCGAAAGCCATATAATAAATCCTGTATTGACCAAGCTTGTTCGATCAAGATGGCTTGATTGGCCTCGTTCTTTTTTTGCGTGTTTATAGACCTCGACTCCGTCTCTGTCCATAAACACGCAAAAAAGGAACTCGGCCAATATCCAACCATCTTGACCTCACACGTGGTCAATAACCCATACATATTGCTCTTGTAGAGAGATCGTATGAATGTCTGCATCACGTGTCAGTTCGTCTCGCTTAACTTTTCAAACTTACCACCTTCCTCGGTAAACATCAATAATTCTGAACTCCTGTGTGGTTGTCCTAGTGCATCCACGACAGCAACGAAGAGACGATACTCAGTGCCACCTTTAAGTCCGCCTATCGTTATGGACGTGACGTTTGGATAAACAATGTCCCCTGCTATCTCTTTACCATCAGTAGTTTCTACTATAGCAACATAAGCCCGAACCTGGTTTCCGAGAACTAACTTTGGCCATTGAAAGGTTATACTCGATTTTGAGATATTTAAGACGGTAACATTCCATCCATCCACCTGCGGTGCTGTAAGTAATATTGAAAAGGCATTTGTAACTTAATTATCAAATATCTGCCATCTATGGCTAATCAAAGGCAGTGGAACTTGGATAGTTTGTGGTAATCCTTACTGTACATGCAAATCACGTGACAACGATCACACCACTCCATGTAACGCTTAGCCTGCGTGGCAGGCGCTAGAAAGGGGAAGGGAGAGGGAAAAATTGGGCGCGCGCAGAAAATGACCCTCCTTTCCACCACCGATTTCGACCACCGCCCGATTTCGATTTCCCCTCTTCCCCTTTCTAGCTCCTGCCACGCAAGCTTTGTGACGCTAAGACACGCTTAATTGCACTTGTAGTTGATGTCCGGTTAGCTCTTGGTCATTTCGAATAATCACCAAGTTCTCCCCACTTTGTCTTCCTACTCACTAGTTATTGACTTTCGCTAGTGAAATGTCGCATTTGCAAATTCAAATTAAAAAATAGTAACACGAGTTCATATTGCTTAAGGACTACGGATAACAGACTCAAACCATGCTTTGTATACAAATAATGAGCTTATAATTGGATATGAATTTGAAAAACCACTGTAGTTTTTTTTTAACAGGATTTCCACTGAAACAAATTCAGTCAACATCGCCGACATTGAGTACAAATATCTGACCGTAGGGAAAGTTTGCGAAAAATACTTCTGTGCGAATGCCCTTACTAACAAGGAAGTCCATCACTTTCTCCATGCATATCGACTCACACGAAACGCAAGAATCGTAATTCTCGGCTGCGACGTGACCAAAACTTTTGCTTCTCTCGTGCTCTCTAAAGCCTTGCGTGTATCCATAACTGCATAGATGCATGTAATTGCTTCAACAATTTTTTTTTAAGTTGTTCTGGCTTATGAAAGTTGTCAACGTTACTTACGCTGGCAGCCTGACCAACACAAATCACATTCCGCTCGTTAAACTATGCGCATGGACAAATTTATTACTAAGCCAAATGGGCACAAGTAGTTAAAAAAAATTATAAATGTTATGCTCTTTAGTGGAGCCGTGAGTTGATGATCATCCAAGAATAGCTAGGTCAAACAAAGGACTTTTCGCGGTGGGGCGGCCATTTTGAATTATTTTGTTTCAAATAGCTATTATGAGATGCTTAGGGGCAAATTAGTACGGATTTGCCCCCCAAGCATCCCACAATAGCTATTTGAAACAATAGAATTCAAAGTAGCCGCCGTATAACCAAAAAGGTCCAAATATAAACAATTCCTGGAGACATCTACGGCGGTATTTGGAATTCTTTACCTTTGTCAATACTGCCGTTAAGTATGGCATATCGGGCAGTAAAGGTATAATACTTGTTCCTCGCTTTAACTTCGACAGAAACATTCAGGGTTGAAGTGACAAACGCCCCTTCAATAGGTCCACAGTAGTTGTCCAAAAGCCTCTTACCATAGCCATCCTTAACGTGTATACTAAAACTGGAAAATGAAAAAAAAATGAAATTGTACAATTAACTTGTTGATATTGAACGAACTTCACCTGAATACCTTAAAGGTTTCACCTATTAAATAGCGTTTGAAGCTCGAATAATGTCGAGTAGGCCTTGTAGCTCATCTCAGTCGTCTCCAGCTGGCATTTTGTTGGTATTGTATCTCTGGCTTTCTGGCTCGGTTGTTTTAAGCGGGGAGCTGTTAACATGTGTCCATCGATCCGCACAAGGATGTCAACATTAGTTCGATTCTATCACAGATGTCAACAAATCCCTTCTACACCTAATTCTGATTTTAATAAAAAGTACCTGCAAACCAGCAAATTCGACTGTTTGTCGGCTAACGAAAAATGTCCATACCATACGAAACAAGAAGATCATAGATCTTAAAGCCGCGCTTACAAAGATTTAACCGTTTTCTTAACCCTACATTCGCAACGTAGTGCACATTCCAACGCTGTCCTTGATGATTCATTCATTTCTGTACTCACTACATCACTTATTGGACTATCGCTCTCAGCCGTTGTGAAATCTCTGATGATGTATTGGTCTTAATATGGAAGTGTCACGCTATTAATACTGCTATCAATAAACAGCTTCCTTCCTTAACTTGTAAAAGTCAAAATTTAATTTGTTTGTGTTATGAGTAAAGGACAAACTAAGTAATAAGTAGTAGTCACGCCAGTCAGACAATCAGAGGTTTACGCTAATATAAACGCTGCAAGTTCTGGCAAGATCTAGTTTACCTCAGCAGATAATTATTTCTCCTTTGAATCTCTTAACTCGCTTCGATCAAACAGCCAAAGAATTCACTTCAATCACATAAATCCGTAAGACATTTACGCAAAATTGCAAACAAACTAAAAACCATCGCTTCTCTGGCGTAGTAAACACAACCTTATTGTCACGCAGCGAAAGTGAAAGCTGCAATATCCTTATTCAAGGCCATCTGTAGTATGGTGGTGGGGAATTTCCCTACCAGTAACGTAATCATTGCATGTTTTGACACGTTCTTTGCTTAGCTTGCAAATATTTCATTTTCCTTCCGATCTCTGAACCCGCTTCAATAACAGAGCTCGACGATTCACTTCTTTTGACTAAAAATACCAGAAATACTCGGAAAACTAAAAAGATTTCCTCGTAGCGAAATAAACCTGCAAAGTAAACAAGATCTTATCTGTCACGTAGCGAAAGTGAAAGTTGCAAGGTCAACGCATTCCACGGCTGTCGTAATACCTTTTAGCGTATTTATTAATCCGTTCGAGTCGAACGCTTTGATAATACCAGAGGAAAATACATTTAACAAGTAGTAGTCACGCCAGTCACACAATCAGAGGTTTACGCTACCACGGTAAATTTGATCATTGATATGAACGCTGCAAGTTCTGGCAAGCCCTTGTTTACTTCAGCAAATAATTACTTTTCTTTTGAATCTCTTACCTCCATTCGATCAAACAGCCAAAGAATTCACTGCCGTTTCATAAATCCGTCACGAATCCACGTAAAATTGCAACTAAACTAAAAACTGGAACTTCTGACGTGGCAAACGCGATCTTATTTGCCACCCAGCGAAAGTAAAAGCTGCAACGTCATGATTTACGGCTATCTGTAGTAGGTGGTTATTTCCCTACCAGTGACGTAATCCTTACATGTTCTTTGCTTGACTTGCAAGGATTTCATTTTCCTTCCGATCTCTAAACTTGCTTCAATAAAAGAGCTCGACAATTCTGTTCTCTTGTTTAAAACTGCGAAAAATACTCAGAAAACTTGAGGGCCACGCTCCTGGCGAAATAAACTTGCAAAGTAAACAAGATCTTATCTGTCACGTAGCGAAAGTGAAATTAGCAAGGTCAACACATTCCATGGCTGACGTAATACCTTTTCAGCGTATTTAATATTTCGTTCGAATGAAAAGCTTCCAAAACACTAAAAGAAAATATATTTTACACACAATAAAGAAAACAATATTCGTAACACTGTCCGTGTATGCACGTTTCAAAAGCTTTTGGCGAATAAACATCTCTGGTTGCGTGATTCACGGCTATCTTTGGTACGGCCGAGTGGAGATCTAGGCCTCTCGACACGAAAAAAAACAAGAAGATCATAGATCTTAAAACCGCGCTTACAAAGATTTAACCGTTTTCTTAACCCTACATTCGCAACGTAGTGCACATTCCAACGCTGTCCTTGATGATTCATTCATTTCTGTACTCACTACATCACTAATATTGCACTATCGCTCTCAGCCGTTGTGAAATCTCTGATGATGTATTGGTCTTAATATGAAAGTGTCACGCTATTAATACTGCTATCAATAAACAGCTTCCTTCCTTAACTTGTAAAAGTCAAAATTTAATTTGTTTGTGTTATGAGTAAAGGATAAACTAAGTAATAAGTAGTAGTCACGCCAGTCAGACAATCAGAGGTTTACGCTAATATAAACGCTGCAAGTTCTGGCAAGATCTAGTTTACCTCAGCAGATTATTATTTCTCCTTTGAATCTCTTAACTCGCTTCGATCAAACAGCCAAAGAATTCACTTCAATCACATAAATCCGTAAGACATTTACGCAAAATTGCAAACAAACTAAAAACCATCGCTTCTCTGGCGTAGTAAACACAACCTTATTGTCACGCAGCGAAAGTGAAAGCTGCAATATCCTTATTCAAGGCCATCTGTAGTATGGTGGTGGGGAATTTCCCTACCAGTAACGTAATCATTGCATGTTTTGACACGTTCTTTGCTTAGCTTGCAAATATTTCATTTTCCTTCCGATCTCTGAACTCGCTTCAATAACAGAGCTCGACGATTCACTTCTTTTGACTAAAAATACCAGAAATACTCGGAAAACTAAAAAGATTTCCTCGTAGCGAAATAAACCTGCAAAGTAAACAAGATCTTATCTGTCATGTAGCGAAAGTGAAAGTTGCAAGGTCAACGCATTCCACGGCTGTCGTAATACCTTTTAGCGTATTTGTTAATCCGTTCGAGTCGAACGCTTTGATAATACCAGAGGAAAATACATTTAACAAGTAGTAGTCACGCCAGTCACACAATCAGAGGTTTACGCTACCACGGTAAATTTAGAATGGTAGTCTTGATCATTGATATGAACGCTGCAAGTTCTGGCAAGCCCTTGTTTACTTCAGCAAATAATTACTTTTCTTTTGAATCTCTTACCTCCATTCGATCAAACAGCCAAAGAATTCACTGCCGTTTCATAAATCCGTCACGAATCCACGTAAAATTGCAACTAAACTAAAAACTGGCACTTCTGACGTGGCAAACGCGATCTTATTTGCCACCCAGCGAAAGTAAAAGCTGCAACGTCATGATTTACGGCTATCTGTAGTAGGTGGTTATTTCCCTACCAGTGACGTAATCCTTACATGTTCTTTGCTTGACTTGCAAGGATTTCATTTTCCTTCCGATCTCTAAACTTGTTTCAATAAAAGAGCTCGACAATTCTGTTCTCTTGTTTAAAACTGCGAAAAATACTCAGAAAACTTGAGGGCCACGCTCCTGGCGAAATAAACTTGCAAAGTAAACAAGATCTTATCTGTCACGTAGCGAAAGTGAAATTAGCAATTAAGGTCAACACATTCCATGGCTGACGTAATACCTTTTCAGCGTATTTAATATTTCGTTCGAATGAAAAGCTTCCAAAACACTAAAAGAAAATATATTTTACACACAATAAAGAAAACAATATTCGTAACACTGTCCGTGTATGCACGTTTCAAAAGCTTTTGGCGAATAAACATCTCTGGTTGCGTGATTCACGGCTATCTTTGGTACGGCCGAGTGGAGATCTAGGCCTCTCGACACGAAAAAAACAAGAAGATCATAGATCTTAAAACCGCGCTTACAAAGATTTAACCGTTTTCTTAACCCTACATTCGCAACGTAGTGCACATTCCAACGCTGTCCTTGATGATTCATTCATTTCTGTACTCACTACATCACTTATTGCACTATCGCTCTCAGCCGTTGTGAAATCTCTGATGATGTATTGGTCTTAATATGAAAGTGTCACGCTATTAATACTGCTATCAATAAACAGCTTCCTTCCTTAACTTGTAAAAGTCAAAATTTAATTTGTTTGTGTTATGAGTAAAGGACAAACTAAGTAATAAGTAGTAGTCACGCCAGTCAGACAATCAGAGGTTTACGCTAATATAAACGCTGCAAGTTCTGGCAAGATCTAGTTTACCTCAGCAGATAATTATTTCTCCTTTGAATCTCTTAACTCGCTTCGATCAAACAGCCAAAGAATTCACTTCAATCACATAAATCCGTAAGACATTTACGCAAAATTGCAAACAAACTAAAAACCATCGCTTCTCTGGCGTAGTAAACACAACCTTATTGTCACGCAGCGAAAGTGAAAGCTGCAATATCCTTATTCAAGGCCATCTGTAGTATGGTGGTGGGGAATTTCCCTACCAGTAACGTAATCATTGCATGTTTTGACAGGTTCTTTGCTTAGCTTGCAAATATTTCATTTTCCTTCCGATCTCTGAACTCGCTTCAATAACAGAGCTCGACGATTCACTTCTTTTGACTAAAAATACCAGAAATACTCGGAAAACTAAAAAGATTTCCTCGTAGCGAAATAAACCTGCAAAGTAAACAAGATCTTATCTGTCATGTAGCGAAAGTGAAAGTTGCAAGATCAACGCATTCCACGGCTGTCGTAATACCTTTTAGCGTATTTATTAATCCGTTCGAGTCGAACGCTTTGATAATACCAGAGGAAAATACATTTAACAAGTAGTAGTCACGCCAGTCACACAATCAGAGGCTTACGCTACCACGGTAAATTTAGAATGGTAGTCTTGATCATTGATATGAACGCTGCAAGTTCTGGCAAGCCCTTGTTTACTTCAGCAAATAATTACTTTTCTTTTGAATCTCTTACCTCCATTCGATCAAACAGCCAAAGAATTCACTGCCGTTTCATAAATCCGTCACGAATCCACGTAAAATTGCCACTAAACTAAAAACTGGCACTTCTGACGTGGCAAACGCGATCTTATTTGCCACCCAGCGAAAGTAAAAGCTGCAACGTCATGATTTACGGCTATCTGTAGTAGGTGGTTATTTCCCTACCAGTGACGTAATCCTTACATGTTCTTTGCTTGACTTGCAAGGATTTCATTTTCCTTCCGATCTCTAAACTTGTTTCAATAAAAGAGCTCGACAATTCTGTTCTCTTGTTTAAAACTGCGAAAAATACTCAGAAAACTTGAGGGCCACGCTCCTGGCGAAATAAACTTGCAAAGTAAACAAGATCTTATCTGTCACGTAGCGAAAGTGAAATTAGCAAGGTCAACACATTCCATGGCTGACGTAATACCTTTTCAGCGTATTTAATATTTCGTTCGAATGAAAAGCTTCCAAAACACTAAAAGAAAATATATTTTACACACAATAAAGAAAACAATATTCGTAACACTGTCCGTGTATGCACGTTTCAAAAGCTTTTGGCGAATAAACATCTCTGGTTGCGTGATTCACGGCTATCTTTGGTACGGCCGAGTGGAGATCTAGGCCTCTCGACACGAAAAAAACAAGAAGATCATAGATCTTAAAACCGCGCTTACAAAGATTTAACCGTTTTCTTAACCCTACATTCGCAACGTAGTGCACATTCCAACGCTGTCCTTGATGATTCATTCATTTCTGTACTCACTACATCACTTATTGCACTATCGCTCTCAGCCGTTGTGAAATCTCTGATGATGTATTGGTCTTAATATGAAAGTGTCACGCTATTAATACTGCTATCAATAAACAGCTTCCTTCCTTAACTTGTAAAAGTCAAAATTTAATTTGTTTGTGTTATGAGTAAAGGACAAACTAAGTAATAAGTAGTAGTCACGCCAGTCAGACAATCAGAGGTTTACGCTAATATAAACGCTGCAAGTTCTGGCAAGATCTAGTTTACCTCGGCAGATAATTATTTCTCCTTTGAATCTCTTAACTCGCTTCGATCAAACAGCCAAAGAATTCACTTCAATCACATAAATCCGTAAGACATTTACGCAAAATTGCAAACAAACTAAAAACCATCGCTTCTCTGGCGTAGTAAACACAACCTTATTGTCACGCAGCGAAAGTGAAAGCTGCAATATCCTTATTCAAGGCCATCTGTAGTATGGTGGTGGGGAATTTCCCTACCAGTAACGTAATCATTGCATGTTTTGACACGTTCTTTGCTTAGCTTGCAAATATTTCATTTTCCTTCCGATCTCTGAACCCGCTTCAATAACAGAGCTCGACGATTCACTTCTTTTGACTAAAAATACCAGAAATACTCGGAAAACTAAAAAGATTTCCTCGTAGCGAAATAAACCTGCAAAGTAAACAAGATCTTATCTGTCACGTAGCGAAAGTGAAAGTTGCAAGGTCAACGCATTCCACGGCTGTCGTAATACCTTTTAGCGTATTTATTAATCCGTTCGAGTCGAACGCTTTGATAATACCAGAGGAAAATACATTTAACAAGTAGTAGTCACGCCAGTCACACAATCAGAGGTTTACGCTACCACGGTAAATTTGATCATTGATATGAACGCTGCAAGTTCTGGCAAGCCCTTGTTTACTTCAGCAAATAATTACTTTTCTTTTGAATCTCTTACCTCCATTCGATCAAACAGCCAAAGAATTCACTGCCGTTTCATAAATCCGTCACGAATCCACGTAAAATTGCAACTAAACTAAAAACTGGAACTTCTGACGTGGCAAACGCGATCTTATTTGCCACCCAGCGAAAGTAAAAGCTGCAACGTCATGATTTACGGCTATCTGTAGTAGGTGGTTATTTCCCTACCAGTGACGTAATCCTTACATGTTCTTTGCTTGACTTGCAAGGATTTCATTTTCCTTCCGATCTCTAAACTTGCTTCAATAAAAGAGCTCGACAATTCTGTTCTCTTGTTTAAAACTGCGAAAAATACTCAGAAAACTTGAGGGCCACGCTCCTGGCGAAATAAACTTGCAAAGTAAACAAGATCTTATCTGTCACGTAGCGAAAGTGAAATTAGCAAGGTCAACACATTCCATGGCTGACGTAATACCTTTTCAGCGTATTTAATATTTCGTTCAAATGAAAAGCTTCCAAAACACTAAAAGAAAATATATTTTACACACAATAAAGAAAACAATATTCGTAACACTGTCCGTGTATGCACGTTTCAAAAGCTTTTGGCGAATAAACATCTCTGGTTGCGTGATTCACGGCTATCTTTGGTACGGCCGAGTGGAGATCTAGGCCTCTCGACACGAAAAAAAACAAGAAGATCATAGATCTTAAAACCGCGCTTACAAAGATTTAACCGTTTTCTTAACCCTACATTCGCAACGTAGTGCACATTCCAACGCTGTCCTTGATGATTCATTCATTTCTGTACTCACTACATCACTTATTGCACTATCGCTCTCAGCCGTTGTGAAATCTCTGATGATGTATTGGTCTTAATATGAAAGTGTCACGCTATTAATACTGCTATCAATAAACAGCTTCCTTCCTTAACTTGTAAAAGTCAAAATTTAATTTGTTTGTGTTATGAGTAAAGGACAAACTAAGTAATAAGTAGTAGTCACGCCAGTCAGACAATCAGAGGTTTACGCTAATATAAACGCTGCAAGTTCTGGCAAGATCTAGTTTACCTCAGCAGATAATTATTTCTCCTTTGAATCTCTTAACTCGCTTCGATCAAACAGCCAAAGAATTCACTTCAATCACATAAATCCGTAAGACATTTACGCAAAATTGCAAACAAACTAAAAACCATCGCTTCTCTGGCGTAGTAAACACAACCTTATTGTCACGCAGCGAAAGTGAAAGCTGCAATATCCTTATTCAAGGCCATCTGTAGTATGGTGGTGGGGAATTTCCCTACCAGTAACGTAATCATTGCATGTTTTGACACGTTCTTTGCTTAGCTTGCAAATATTTCATTTTCCTTCCGATCTCTGAACTCGCTTCAATAACAGAGCTCGACGATTCACTTCTTTTGACTAAAAATACCAGAAATACTCGGAAAACTAAAAAGATTTCCTCGTAGCGAAATAAACCTGCAAAGTAAACAAGATCTTATCTGTCATGTAGCGAAAGTGAAAGTTGCAAGGTCAACGCATTCCACGGCTGTCGTAATACCTTTTAGCGTATTTGTTAATCCGTTCGAGTCGAACGCTTTGATAATACCAGAGGAAAATACATTTAACAAGTAGTAGTCACGCCAGTCACACAATCAGAGGTTTACGCTACCACGGTAAATTTAGAATGGTAGTCTTGATCATTGATATGAACGCTGCAAGTTCTGGCAAGCCCTTGTTTACTTCAGCAAATAATTACTTTTCTTTTGAATCTCTTACCTCCATTCGATCAAACAGCCAAAGAATTCACTGCCGTTTCATAAATCCGTCACGAATCCACGTAAAATTGCCACTAAACTAAAAACTGGCACTTCTGACGTGGCAAACGCGATCTTATTTGCCACCCAGCGAAAGTAAAAGCTGCAACGTCATGATTTATGGCTATCTGTAGTAGGTGGTTATTTCCCTACCAGTGACGTAATCCTTACATGTTCTTTGCTTGACTTGCAAGGATTTCATTTTCCTTCCGATCTCTAAACTTGTTTCAATAAAAGAGCTCGACAATTCTGTTCTCTTGTTTAAAACTGCGAAAAATACTCAGAAAACTTGAGGGCCACGCTCCTGGCGAAATAAACTTGCAAAGTAAACAAGATCTTATCTGTCACGTAGCGAAAGTGAAATTAGCAAGGTCAACACATTCCATGGCTGACGTAATACCTTTTCAGCGTATTTAATATTTCGTTCGAATGAAAAGCTTCCAAAACACTAAAAGAAAATATATTTTACACACAATAAAGAAAACAATATTCGTAACACTGTCCGTGTATGCACGTTTCAAAAGCTTTTGGCGAATAAACATCTCTGGTTGCGTGATTCACGGCTATCTTTGGTACGGCCGAGTGGAGATCTAGGCCTCTCGACACGAAAAAAACAAGAAGATCATAGATCTTAAAACCGCGCTTACAAAGATTTAACCGTTTTCTTAACCCTACATTCGCAACGTAGTGCACATTCCAACGCTGTCCTTGATGATTCATTCATTTCTGTACTCACTACATCACTTATTGCACTATCGCTCTCAGCCGTTGTGAAATCTCTGATGATGTATTGGTCTTAATATGAAAGTGTCACGCTATTAATACTGCTATCAATAAACAGCTTCCTTCCTTAACTTGTAAAAGTCAAAATTTAATTTGTTTGTGTTATGAGTAAAGGACAAACTAAGTAATAAGTAGTAGTCACGCCAGTCAGACAATCAGAGGTTTACGCTAATATAAACGCTGCAAGTTCTGGCAAGATCTAGTTTACCTCAGCAGATAATTATTTCTCCTTTGAATCTCTTAACTCGCTTCGATCAAACAGCCAAAGAATTCACTTCAATCACATAAATCCGTAAGACATTTACGCAAAATTGCAAACAAACTAAAAACCATCGCTTCTCTGGCGTAGTAAACACAACCTTATTGTCACGCAGCGAAAGTGAAAGCTGCAATATCCTTATTCAAGGCCATCTGTAGTATGGTGGTGGGGAATTTCCCTACCAGTAACGTAATCATTGCATGTTTTGACACGTTCTTTGCTTAGCTTGCAAATATTTCATTTTCCTTCCGATCTCTGAACCCGCTTCAATAACAGAGCTCGACGATTCACTTCTTTTGACTAAAAATACCAGAAATACTCGGAAAACTAAAAAGATTTCCTCGTAGCGAAATAAACCTGCAAAGTAAACAAGATCTTATCTGTCACGTAGCGAAAGTGAAAGTTGCAAGGTCAACGCATTCCACGGCTGTCGTAATACCTTTTAGCGTATTTATTAATCCGTTCGAGTCGAACGCTTTCATAATACCAGAGGAAAATACATTTAACAAGTAGTAGTCACGCCAGTCACACAATCAGAGGTTTACGCTACCACGGTAAATTTGATCATTGATATGAACGCTGCAAGTTCTGGCAAGCCCTTGTTTACTTCAGCAAATAATTACTTTTCTTTTGAATCTCTTACCTCCATTCGATCAAACAGCCAAAGAATTCACTGCCGTTTCATAAATCCGTCACGAATCCACGTAAAATTGCAACTAAACTAAAAACTGGAACTTCTGACGTGGCAAACGCGATCTTATTTGCCACCCAGCGAAAGTAAAAGCTGCAACGTCATGATTTACGGCTATCTGTAGTAGGTGGTTATTTCCCTACCAGTGACGTAATCCTTACATGTTCTTTGCTTGACTTGCAAGGATTTCATTTTCCTTCCGATCTCTAAACTTGCTTCAATAAAAGAGCTCGACAATTCTGTTCTCTTGTTTAAAACTGCGAAAAATACTCAGAAAACTTGAGGGCCACGCTCCTGGCGAAATAAACTTGCAAAGTAAACAAGATCTTATCTGTCACGTAGCGAAAGTGAAATTAGCAAGGTCAACACATTCCATGGCTGACGTAATACCTTTTCAGCGTATTTAATATTTCGTTCGAATGAAAAGCTTCCAAAACACTAAAAGAAAATATATTTTACACACAATAAAGAAAACAATATTCGTAACACTGTCCGTGTATGCACGTTTCAAAAGCTTTTGGCGAATAAACATCTCTGGTTGCGTGATTCACGGCTATCTTTGGTACGGCCGAGTGGAGATCTAGGCCTCTCGACACGAAAAAAAACAAGAAGATCATAGATCTTAAAACCGCGCTTACAAAGATTTAACCGTTTTCTTAACCCTACATTCGCAACGTAGTGCACATTCCAACGCTGTCCTTGATGATTCATTCATTTCTGTACTCACTACATCACTTATTGCACTATCGCTCTCAGCCGTTGTGAAATCTCTGATGATGTATTGGTCTTAATATGAAAGTGTCACGCTATTAATACTGCTATCAATAAACAGCTTCCTTCCTTAACTTGTAAAAGTCAAAATTTAATTTGTTTGTGTTATGAGTAAAGGACAAACTAAGTAATAAGTAGTAGTCACGCCAGTCAGACAATCAGAGGTTTACGCTAATATAAACGCTGCAAGTTCTGGCAAGATCTAGTTTACCTCAGCAGATAATTATTTCTCCTTTGAATCTCTTAACTCGCTTCGATCAAACAGCCAAAGAATTCACTTCAATCACATAAATCCGTAAGACATTTACGCAAAATTGCAAACAAACTAAAAACCATCGCTTCTCTGGCGTAGTAAACACAACCTTATTGTCACGCAGCGAAAGTGAAAGCTGCAATATCCTTATTCAAGGCCATCTGTAGTATGGTGGTGGGGAATTTCCCTACCAGTAACGTAATCATTGCATGTTTTGACACGTTCTTTGCTTAGCTTGCAAATATTTCATTTTCCTTCCGATCTCTGAACTCGCTTCAATAACAGAGCTCGACGATTCACTTCTTTTGACTAAAAATACCAGAAATACTCGGAAAACTAAAAAGATTTCCTCGTAGCGAAATAAACCTGCAAAGTAAACAAGATCTTATCTGTCATGTAGCGAAAGTGAAAGTTGCAAGGTCAACGCATTCCACGGCTGTCGTAATACCTTTTAGCGTATTTGTTAATCCGTTCGAGTCGAACGCTTTGATAATACCAGAGGAAAATACATTTAACAAGTAGTAGTCACGCCAGTCACACAATCAGAGGTTTACGCTACCACGGTAAATTTAGAATGGTAGTCTTGATCATTGATATGAACGCTGCAAGTTCTGGCAAGCCCTTGTTTACTTCAGCAAATAATTACTTTTCTTTTGAATCTCTTACCTCCATTCGATCAAACAGCCAAAGAATTCACTGCCGTTTCATAAATCCGTCACGAATCCACGTAAAATTGCAACTAAACTAAAAACTGGCACTTCTGACGTGGCAAACGCGATCTTATTTGCCACCCAGCGAAAGTAAAAGCTGCAACGTCATGATTTACGGCTATCTGTAGTAGGTGGTTATTTCCCTACCAGTGACGTAATCCTTACATGTTCTTTGCTTGACTTGCAAGGATTTCATTTTCCTTCCGATCTCTAAACTTGTTTCAATAAAAGAGCTCGACAATTCTGTTCTCTTGTTTAAAACTGCGAAAAATACTCAGAAAACTTGAGGGCCACGCTCCTGGCGAAATAAACTTGCAAAGTAAACAAGATCTTATCTGTCACGTAGCGAAAGTGAAATTAGCAAGGTCAACACATTCCATGGCTGACGTAATACCTTTTCAGCGTATTTAATATTTCGTTCGAATGAAAAGCTTCCAAAACACTAAAAGAAAATATATTTTACACACAATAAAGAAAACAATATTCGTAACACTGTCCGTGTATGCACGTTTCAAAAGCTTTTGGCGAATAAACATCTCTGGTTGCGTGATTCACGGCTATCTTTGGTACGGCCGAGTGGAGATCTAGGCCTCTCGACACGAAAAAAACAAGAAGATCATAGATCTTAAAACCGCGCTTACAAAGATTTAACCGTTTTCTTAACCCTACATTCGCAACGTAGTGCACATTCCAACGCTGTCCTTGATGATTCATTCATTTCTGTACTCACTACATCACTTATTGCACTATCGCTCTCAGCCGTTGTGAAATCTCTGATGATGTATTGGTCTTAATATGAAAGTGTCACGCTATTAATACTGCTATCAATAAACAGCTTCCTTCCTTAACTTGTAAAAGTCAAAATTTAATTTGTCTGTGTTATGAGTAAAGGACAAACTAAGTAATAAGTAGTAGTCACGCCAGTCAGACAATCAGAGGTTTACGCTAATATAAACGCTGCAAGTTCTGGCAAGATCTAGTTTACCTCAGCAGATAATTATTTCTCCTTTGAATCTCTTAACTCGCTTCGATCAAACAGCCAAAGAATTCACTTCAATCACATAAATCCGTAAGACATTTACGCAAAATTGCAAACAAACTAAAAACCATCGCTTCTCTGGCGTAGTAAACACAACCTTATTGTCACGCAGCGAAAGTGAAAGCTGCAATATCATTATTCAAGGCCATCTGTAGTATGGTGGTGGGGAATTTCCCTACCAGTAACGTAATCATTGCATGTTTTGACACGTTCTTTGCTTAGCTTGCAAATATTTCATTTTCCTTCCGATCTCTGAACTCGCTTCAATAACAGAGCTCGACGATTCACTTCTTTTGACTAAAAATACCAGAAATACTCGGAAAACTAAAAAGATTTCCTCGTAGCGAAATAAACCTGCAAAGTAAACAAGATCTTATCTGTCATGTAGCGAAAGTGAAAGTTGCAAGGTCAACGCATTCCACGGCTGTCGTAATACCTTTTAGCGTATTTGTTAATCCGTTCGAGTCGAACGCTTTGATAATACCAGAGGAAAATACATTTAACAAGTAGTAGTCACGCCAGTCACACAATCAGAGGTTTACGCTACCACGGTAAATTTAGAATGGTAGTCTTGATCATTGATATGAACGCTGCAAGTTCTGGCAAGCCCTTGTTTACTTCAGCAAATAATTACTTTTCTTTTGAATCTCTTACCTCCATTCGATCAAACAGCCAAAGAATTCACTGCCATTTCATAAATCCGTCACGAATCCACGTAAAATTGCAACTAAACTAAAAACTGGCACTTCTGACGTGGCAAACGCGATCTTATTTGCCACCCAGCGAAAGTAAAAGCTGCAACGTCATGATTTACGGCTATCTGTAGTAGGTGGTTATTTCCCTACCAGTGACGTAATCCTTACATGTTCTTTGCTTGACTTGCAAGGATTTCATTTTCCTTCCGATCTCTAAACTTGTTTCAATAAAAGAGCTCGACAATTCTGTTCTCTTGTTTAAAACTGCGAAAAATACTCAGAAAACTTGAGGGCCACGCTCCTGGCGAAATAAACTTGCAAAGTAAACAAGATCTTATCTGTCACGTAGCGAAAGTGAAATTAGCAAGGTCAACACATTCCATGGCTGACGTAATACCTTTTCAGCGTATTTAATATTTCGTTCGAATGAAAAGCTTCCAAAACACTAAAAGAAAATATATTTTACACACAATAAAGAAAACAATATTCGTAACACTGTCCGTGTATGCACGTTTCAAAAGCTTTTGGCGAATAAACATCTCTGGTTGCGTGATTCACGGCTATCTTTGGTACGGCCGAGTGGAGATCTAGGCCTCTCGACACGAAAAAAACAAGAAGATCATAGATCTTAAAACCGCGCTTACAAAGATTTAACCGTTTTCTTAACCCTACATTCGCAACGTAGTGCACATTCCAACGCTGTCCTTGATGATTCATTCATTTCTGTACTCACTACATCACTTATTGCACTATCGCTCTCAGCCGTTGTGAAATCTCTGATGATGTATTGGTCTTAATATGGAAGTGTCACTCTATTAATACTGCTATCAATAAACAGCTTCCTTCCTTAACTTGTAAAAGTCAAAATTTAATTTGTTTGTGTTATGAGTAAAGGACAAACTAAGTAATAAGTAGTAGTCACGCCAGTCAGACAATCAGAGGTTTACGCTAATATAAACGCTGCAAGTTCTGGCAAGATCTAGTTTACCTCAGCAGATAATTATTTCTCCTTTGAATCTCTTAACTCGCTTCGATCAAACAGCCAAAGAATTCACTTCAATCACATAAATCCGTAAGACATTTACGCAAAATTGCAAACAAACTAAAAACCATCGCTTCTCTGGCGTAGTAAACACAACCTTATTGTCACGCAGCGAAAGTGAAAGCTGCAATATCCTTATTCAAGGCCATCTGTAGTATGGTGGTGGGGAATTTCCCTACCAGTAACGTAATCATTGCATGTTTTGACACGTTCTTTGCTTAGCTTGCAAATATTTCATTTTCCTTCCGATCTCTGAACTCGCTTCAATAACAGAGCTCGACGATTCACTTCTTTTGACTAAAAATACCAGAAATACTCGGAAAACTAAAAAGATTTCCTCGTAGCGAAATAAACCTGCAAAGTAAACAAGATCTTATCTGTCATGTAGCGAAAGTGAAAGTTGCAAGGTCAACGCATTCCACGGCTGTCGTAATACCTTTTAGCGTATTTGTTAATCCGTTCGAGTCGAACGCTTTGATAATACCAGAGGAAAATACATTTAACAAGTAGTAGTCACGCCAGTCACACAATCAGAGGTTTACGCTACCACGGTAAATTTAGAATGGTAGTCTTGATCATTGATATGAACGCTGCAAGTTCTGGCAAGCCCTTGTTTACTTCAGCAAATAATTACTTTTCTTTTGAATCTCTTACCTCCATTCGATCAAACAGCCAAAGAATTCACTGCCGTTTCATAAATCCGTCACGAATCCACGTAAAATTGCAACTAAACTAAAAACTGGCACTTCTGACGTGGCAAACGCGATCTTATTTGCCACCCAGCGAAAGTAAAAGCTGCAACGTCATGATTTACGGCTATCTGTAGTAGGTGGTTATTTCCCTACCAGTGACGTAATCCTTACATGTTCTTTGCTTGACTTGCAAGGATTTCATTTTCCTTCCGATCTCTAAACTTGTTTCAATAAAAGAGCTCGACAATTCTGTTCTCTTGTTTAAAACTGCGAAAAATACTCAGAAAACTTGAGGGCCACGCTCCTGGCGAAATAAACTTGCAAAGTAAACAAGATCTTATCTGTCACGTAGCGAAAGTGAAATTAGCAAGGTCAACACATTCCATGGCTGACGTAATACCTTTTCAGCGTATTTAATATTTCGTTCGAATGAAAAGCTTCCAAAACACTAAAAGAAAATATATTTTACACACAATAAAGAAAACAATATTCGTAACACTGTCCGTGTATGCACGTTTCAAAAGCTTTTGGCGAATAAACATCTCTGGTTGCGTGATTCACGGCTATCTTTGGTACGGCCGAGTGGAGATCTAGGCCTCTCGACACGAAAAAAAAAAAAAATAAAAATAAACCAAGGGTAGATTATGAACCGCGCTCGGCCCATGGCCGCGCGGTTAAAAAAGAAAACAATATTCGTAACACTGTCCGTGTATGCACGTTTCATCTCTGGTTGCGTGATTCACGGCTATCTTTGGTACGGCCGAGTGGAGATCTAGGCCTCTCGACACGAAAAAAAAAAAAAATAAAAATAAACCAAGGGTAGATTATGAACCGCGCTCGGCCCATGGCCGCGCGGTTAACAAGAAGATCATAGATCTTCAAACCGCGCTTACAAAGATTTAACCGTTTTCTTAACCCTACATTCGCAACGTAGTGCACATTCCAACGCTGTCCTTGATGATTCATTCATTTCTGTACTCACTACATCACTTATTGCACTATCGCTCTCAGCCGTTGTGAAATCTCTGATGATGTATTGGTCTTAATATGGAAGTGTCACGCTATTAATACTGCTATCAATAAACAGCTTCCTTCCTTAACTTGTAAAAGTCAAAATTTAATTTGTTTGTGTTATGAGTAAAGGACAAACTAAGTAATAAGTAGTAGTCACGCCAGTCAGACAATCAGAGGTTTACGCTAATATAAACGCTGCAAGTTCTGGCAAGATCTAGTTTACCTCAGCAGATTATTATTTCTCCTTTGAATCTCTTAACTCGCTTCGATCAAACAGCCAAAGAATTCACTTCAATCACATAAATCCGTAAGACATTTATGCAAAATTGCAAACAAACTAAAAACCATCGCTTCTCTGGCGTAGTAAACACAACCTTATTGTCACGCAGCGAAAGTGAAAGCTGCAATATCCTTATTCAAGGCCATCTGTAGTATGGTGGTGGGGAATTTCCCTACCAGTAACGTAATCATTGCATGTTTTGACACGTTCTTTGCTTAGCTTGCAAATATTTCATTTTCCTTCCGATCTCTGAACTCGCTTCAATAACAGAGCTCGACGATTCACTTCTTTTGACTAAAAATACCAGAAATACTCGGAAAACTAAAAAGATTTCCTCGTAGCGAAATAAACCTGCAAAGTAAACAAGATCTTATCTGTCATGTAGCGAAAGTGAAAGTTGCAAGGTCAACGCATTCCACGGCTGTCGTAATACCTTTTAGCGTATTTGTTAATCCGTTCGAGTCGAACGCTTTGATAATACCAGAGGAAAATACATTTAACAAGTAGTAGTCACGCCAGTCACACAATCAGAGGTTTACGCTACCACGGTAAATTTAGAATGGTAGTCTTGATCATTGATATGAACGCTGCAAGTTCTGGCAAGCCCTTGTTTACTTCAGCAAATAATTACTTTTCTTTTGAATCTCTTACCTCCATTCGATCAAACAGCCAAAGAATTCACTGCCGTTTCATAAATCCGTCACGAATCCACGTAAAATTGCAACTAAACTAAAAACTGGCACTTCTGACGTGGCAAACGCGATCTTATTTGCCACCCAGCGAAAGTAAAAGCTGCAACGTCATGATTTACGGCTATCTGTAGTAGGTGGTTATTTCCCTACCAGTGACGTAATCCTTACATGTTCTTTGCTTGACTTGCAAGGATTTCATTTTCCTTCCGATCTCTAAACTTGTTTCAATAAAAGAGCTCGACAATTCTGTTCTCTTGTTTAAAACTGCGAAAAATACTCAGAAAACTTGAGGGCCACGCTCTTGGCGAAATAAACTTGCAAAGTAAACAAGATCTTATCTGTCACGTAGCGAAAGTGAAATTAGCAAGGTCAACACATTCCATGGCTGACGTAATACCTTTTCAGCGTATTTAATATTTCGTTCGAATGAAAAGCTTCCAAAACACTAAAAGAAAATATATTTTACACACAATAAAGAAAACAATATTCGTAACACTGTCCGTGTATGCACGTTTCAAAAGCTTTTGGCGAATAAACATCTCTGGTTGCGTGATTCACGGCTATCTTTGGTACGGCCGAGTGGAGATCTAGGCCTCTCGACACGAAAAAAAAAAAATAAAAATAAACCAAGGGTAGATTATGAACCGCGCTCGGCCCATGGCCGCGCGGTTAATAAAGAAAACAATATTCGTAACACTGTCCGTGTATGCACGTTTCATCTCTGGTTGCGTGATTCACGGCTATCTTTGGTACGGCCGAGTGGAGATCTAGGCCTCTCGACACGAAAAAAAAAAAAAATAAAAATAAACCAAGGGTAGATTATGAACCGCGCTCGGCCCATGGCCGCGCGGTTAACAAGAAGATCATAGATCTTAAAACCGCGCTTACAAAGATTTAACCGTTTTCTTAACCCTACATTCGCAACGTAGTGCACATTCCAACGCTGTCCTTGATGATTCATTCATTTCTGTACTCACTACATCACTTATTGCACTATCGCTCTCAGCCGTTGTGAAATCTCTGATGATGTATTGGTCTTAATATGAAAGTGTCACGCTATTAATACTGCTATCAATAAACAGCTTCCTTCCTTAACTTGTAAAAGTCAAAATTTAATTTGTTTGTGTTATGAGTAAAGGACAAACTAAGTAATAAGTAGTAGTCACGCCAGTCAGACAATCAGAGGTTTACGCTAATATAAACGCTGCAAGTTCTGGCAAGATCTAGTTTACCTCAGCAGATAATTATTTCTCCTTTGAATCTCTTAACTCGCTTCGATCAAACAGCCAAAGAATTCACTTCAATCACATAAATCCGTAAGACATTTACGCAAAATTGCAAACAAACTAAAAACCATCGCTTCTCTGGCGTAGTAAACACAACCTTATTGTCATGCAGCGAAAGTGAAAGCTGCAATATCCTTATTCAAGGCCATCTGTAGTATGGTGGTGGGGAATTTCCCTACCAGTAACGTAATCATTGCATGTTTTGACACGTTCTTTGCTTAGCTTGCAAATATTTCATTTTCCTTCCGATCTCTGAACTCGCTTCAATAACAGAGCTCGACGATTCACTTCTTTTGACTAAAAATACCAGAAATACTCGGAAAACTAAAGAGATTTCCTCGTAGCGAAATAAACCTGCAAAGTAAACAAGATCTTATCTGTCATGTAGCGAAAGTGAAAGTTGCAAGGTCAACGCATTCCACGGCTGTCGTAATACCTTTTAGCGTATTTGTTAATCCGTTCGAGTCGAACGCTTTGATAATACCAGAGGAAAATACATTTAACAAGTAGTAGTCACGCCAGTCACACAATCAGAGGTTTACGCTACCACGGTAAATTTAGAATGGTAGTCTTGATCATTGATATGAACGCTGCAAGTTCTGGCAAGCCCTTGTTTACTTCAGCAAATAATTACTTTTCTTTTGAATCTCTTACCTCCATTCGATCAAACAGCCAAAGAATTCACTGCCGTTTCATAA
This sequence comes from Micromussa lordhowensis, assembly GCA_964020085.1. Lineage (NCBI taxonomy): Eukaryota > Metazoa > Cnidaria > Anthozoa > Scleractinia > Lobophylliidae > Micromussa > Micromussa lordhowensis. The sequence goes on from OZ026600.1 coordinate 18,163,029, forward strand.
ATCCGTCACGAATCCACGTAAAATTGCAACTAAACTAAAAACTGGCACTTCTGACGTGGCAAACGCGATCTTATTTGCCACCCAGCGAAAGTAAAAGCTGCAACGTCATGATTTACGGCTATCTGTAGTAGGTGGTTATTTCCCTACCAGTGACGTAATCCTTACATGTTCTTTGCTTGACTTGCAAGGATTTCATTTTCCTTCCGATCTCTAAACTTGTTTCAATAAAAGAGCTCGACAATTCTGTTCTCTTGTTTAAAACTGCGAAAAATACTCAGAAAACTTGAGGGCCACGCTCCTGGCGAAATAAACTTGCAAAGTAAACAAGATCTTATCTGTCACGTAGCGAAAGTGAAATTAGCAAGGTCAACACATTCCATGGCTGACGTAATACCTTTTCAGCGTATTTAATATTTCGTTCGAATGAAAAGCTTCCAAAACACTAAAAGAAAATATATTTTACACACAATAAAGAAAACAATATTCGTAACACTGTCCGTGTATGCACGTTTCAAAAGCTTTTGGCGAATAAACATCTCTGGTTGCGTGATTCACGGCTATCTTTGGTACGGCCGAGTGGAGATCTAGGCCTCTCGACACGAAAAAAAAAAAATAAAAATAAACCAAGGGTAGATTATGAACCGCGCTCGGCCCATGGCCGCGCGGTTAATAAAGAAAACAATATTCGTAACACTGTCCGTGTATGCACGTTTCATCTCTGGTTGCGTGATTCACGGCTATCTTTGGTACGGCCGAGTGGAGATCTAGGCCTCTCGACACGAAAAAAAAAAAAAAATAAAAATAAACCAAGGGTAGATTATGAACCGCGCTCGGCCCATGGCCGCGCGGTTAACAAGAAGATCATAGATCTTAAAACCGCGCTTACAAAGATTTAACCGTTTTCTTAACCCTACATTCGCAACGTAGTGCACATTCCAACGCTGTCCTTGATGATTCATTCATTTCTGTACTCACTACATCACTTATTGGACTATCGCTCTCAGCCGTTGTGAAATCTCTGATGATGTATTGGTCTTAATATGGAAGTGTCACGCTATTAATACTGCTATCAATAAACAGCTTCCTTCCTTAACTTGTAAAAGTCAAAATTTAATTTGTTTGTGTTATGAGTAAAGGACAAACTAAGTAATAAGTAGTAGTCACGCCAGTCAGACAATCAGAGGTTTACGCTAATATAAACGCTGCAAGTTCTGGCAAGATCTAGTTTACCTCAGCAGATAATTATTTCTCCTTTGAATCTCTTAACTCGCTTCGATCAAACAGCCAAAGAATTCACTTCAATCACATAAATCCGTAAGACATTTACGCAAAATTGCAAACAAACTAAAAACCATCGCTTCTCTGGCGTAGTAAACACAACCTTATTGTCACGCAGCGAAAGTGAAAGCTGCAATATCCTTATTCAAGGCCATCTGTAGTATGGTGGTGGGGAATTTCCCTACCAGTAACGTAATCATTGCATGTTTTGACACGTTCTTTGCTTAGCTTGCAAATATTTCATTTTCCTTCCGATCTCTGAACTCGCTTCAATAACAGAGCTCGACGATTCACTTCTTTTGACTAAAAATACCAGAAATACTCGGAAAACTAAAAAGATTTCCTCGTAGCGAAATAAACCTGCAAAGTAAACAAGATCTTATCTGTCACGTAGCGAAAGTGAAAGTTGCAAGGTCAACGCATTCCACGGCTGTCGTAATACCTTTTAGCGTATTTATTAATCCGTTCGAGTCGAACGCTTTGATAATACCAGAGGAAAATACATTTAACAAGTAGTAGTCACGCCAGTCACACAATCAGAGGTTTACGCTACCACGGTAAATTTAGAATGGTAGTCTTGATCATTGATATGAACGCTGCAAGTTCTGGCAAGCCCTTGTTTACTTCAGCAAATAATTACTTTTCTTTTGAATCTCTTACCTCCATTCGATCAAACAGCCAAAGAATTCACTGCCGTTTCATAAATCCGTCACGAATCCACGTAAAATTGCAACTAAACTAAAAACTGGAACTTCTGACGTGGCAAACGCGATCTTATTTGCCACCCAGCGAAAGTAAAAGCTGCAACGTCATGATTTACGGCTATCTGTAGTAGGTGGTTATTTCCCTACCAGTGACGTAATCCTTACATGTTCTTTGCTTGACTTGCAAGGATTTCATTTTCCTTCCGATCTCTAAACTTGTTTCAATAAAAGAGCTCGACAATTCTGTTCTCTTGTTTAAAACTGCGAAAAATACTCACAAAACTTGAGGGCCACGCTTCTGGCGAAATAAACTTGCAAAGTAAACAAGATCTTATCTGTCACGTAGCGAAAGTGAAATTAGCAAGGTCAACACATTCCATGGCTGACGTAATACCTTTTCAGCGTATTTAATATTTCGTTCGAATGAAAAGCTTCCAAAACACTAAAAGAAAATATATTTTACACACAATAAAGAAAACAATATTCGTAACACTGTCCGTGTATGCACGTTTCAAAAGCTTTTGGCGAATAAACATCTCTGGTTGAGTGATTCACGGCTATCTTTGGTACGGCCGAGTGGAGATCTAGGCCTCTCGACACGAAAAAAAAAAAAAATAAAAATAAACCAAGGGTAGATTATGAACCGCGCTCGGCCCATGGCCGCGCGGTTAAAAAAAATAAACCAAGGGTAGATTATGAACCGCGCTCGGCCCATGGCCGCGCGGTTAATAAAAATAAACCAAGGGTAGATTATGAACCGCGCTCGGCCCATGGCCGCGCGGTTAAAAAAAAATAAAAATAAACCAAGGGTAGATTATGAACTGCGCTCGGCCCATGGCCGCGCGGTTAATTAAACCCCTTCTGCATCTTCTCAGCGAAACAGCAGATCGTTGATTTAATAGACGACATAACAGCTAGTTTTGATTCTCGGCATAAAAAGTGACCTGCTCCGAATGCTTTTGAAGTTTCTAAGGGTGAATAAAGTTTAGTACATTCATGGCTAAGCCCATTGTTTGCACTTGTAACATGGAATTGATGATAAAGATATTTTTGCAAAATAAACAAAAATTCGCCTAGTGCGGTAGGGGCCTATGTTTGGGCTTCGAACAATTTCAAAATGATAATTTTACATCACAGCAATATATTTTGTCATTTTTTTTTCCGTAACTGAGAAGTGCAACGAAGACTCAATACAAGTACTAAGACCATAGTAAACGTGCACTCACGAGATAATCACCAAGTTAAATAATAGTGACTCGATCCTCATCTTACCTACAAACATAAATTGGATCAATAACAAGGATCACGTGATCACCATTCGGTTCAGAGATGTTGCCAATGTTCCATCGACACTCGGTCTCAGTTATCTTGTCGCCCCTTTGGAAGGAGAGTTCTCCAAGTGGTTCCTTCACTGGACCACCGCATTCTGAGTAATAAGAAGTTATGGTAAGTTGGTAATTTGAACTTCGGTCCTTTTTTGTGTTGATGGAACTGTTTTCATTATGAATAACTTGGAAAAATAGGACTTGAAAGATGTATTTTTAGTGATGGAAACCTGAAAATGTGATCTATTTTTTGTTTAAAGCAAGTAAGTTTCTAACGAAAGTGTGGTGCTGCGTCGGTGGCGATTATTACAAGATAATTTGGTTTTATCAACTGAGTTGATAATGTCAACGTTTCGAGCATTAGCCCTTTGTCGGAGCGAATCCCTTTGCAGTAGTGTCTCTCGATTCGCTCCGACGAAGAGCTAACGCTCGAAACGTCAGCTTTTGAATCTCTTTACGGTGGCCAATTCACATTATCAACTCAGTTGATAAAACCAAATTATTTTTGTTTAACATTACTATATAAGTGCATTGAAGCGGCAAAAGGGTTGGGAGGGGGGTGGGTACGTGCATTTTGAAGCTATATGAAAGCGTTATATGTATAATGAGTGATCGATACAAGCACTAGGTTGTGATTAAACGCTGAAAAAGTGTAGCAGAATGCTCTCAAATTTCGCTGGCCGGCATTTGAAAAATCACTTAAAACTAATTACAGTTTTCAGTCCCTAATCTCGGGCCTGTACGATAATTTAATCCTCGCAGAAGAAACTAAATCTTAAGATTTGACTAAAAATGAAACAAACCGTGAGCCATACGGTTCCTTTAGCATTTAATTGTACTGTATTGAAGGCTCGATACGGAAACAAGGATCCTTTTAGGGAGCGGATAGACATTATATTATCCCATAACTACACCTACCTGCCTTTACCAACGGCCCGCAAGCAATCCCTACATCTTGATAGTGGTCGCAGTACGGATAGTAACCACCAGTCTTAGAGCAGTCGAGAAGGGATGTCTCGTTTCCTTGACAGTCATATTTTTCGGATAAAATGGACCCATTGCCCATACCAAAGGTAGCTCCATAATACAATTGGTAAATCTTAGGAAGGCCAAGCTGATTACACAATACTTGACCTTGTTCATAACCGAACGTGCTGTCGCAGACGGTCGCCCAAGAGTCATTGATGTAGATCTCCACTCTTCCTTGACTGGGAGCACCTCCGTCGACTAAACGAGCATCGCCTATAAAGAGAGTTAATGTGTAGTCTCAGCAACAGCACGCACCATACGATTGTTAACAATTGTCAGTTGATTGTTGATGGTGGTTTCATCCGTCAATTTTTTTAGTTTTGTTTTTTCACGTCCGTTTTCGTCCGTTCGTCTGTTCTTCGTTTTGCTAAGATGTTATTTGATTCGATCTATTTGTTTAACAGAACGATTGCAAAATCTGCCAAATAATAAATTATTTGTACCACCCTCTCTTAAAATCAGCTCGCGATAATATAATATAAACTAAATTATAATAAACTTATATATCCATATATCAAGTACTATTTCGGAGTTACTTATGTTTAATTTTTGACTGATCATAAATAGAAGTTGATTTATAGGGGGGGGGGGGGGAATTGACAAAAACTGGCTGTGATGTACTTCTATTGTTTAGAAAACTGTGTCCGAAATGGCCACCTTTTGTTTAATTACTTGTCAAGATCGTTATTGCGTGGTTTGTGGAAAGCAACCAATATAGCTTTTCCGCATATAGAACCTTACAAATGTAAATATGCAATTCATGACTTTTTAAGGCATCTAAATGAGATGGCTATTGCGTCTCTTTCAGGAAGAGTCGCAAGTCGAAGCACATTATGAAACCAGATAAATTGTCGAGACTGTTTCTTCTTCGCTACAGGTCTTGGAATATATGGCGTTCAGTCACTCATGAGAAATATGCGCAATTCTAGGTCAGTTCTTTACAGGCCGTTAAAATCGAAAGGGCGGGGAATTTACATGTCTAATGTTGTGCATTTGCATCTGCAAGGTTGTGGTGCGAAAAAAGTCTGATCAATCAATCAATCAATCACAAAATCAATGGAATAGGACAGCTGCAGGAGCGCGAGAAGCGAACTGCTCGTAGCTAACTGATCGAAGCCAAACCAGAAATCCTTTAAGCCCCCAGCGTGATCAATCGAATCGAAATTGTTCCAACGGAATCGATCAAACTCGAACCATGAATCACAAGTCTGGATATTTAGTGTTAAACAAAAATAGTTTGGGCTTCCAAACCGTTTAGTTAATGACTGTGTGACCACGTTGGAAGGACAGTTTCCAACCTAATCTGCCAATCGGGTGTCAAGTTAAATGAGTTTGTACTATAGATAAAAACGCTTCCATTAAAGACAGTTCTTACTTAGTTTAAAGAATTGGAAGTGTAGCTTAATGAAATTAATTCGAGAGAAGTGCGTAAGTAAGTAAGTAAGATAGAAGTCTCGAAAATAGTTGAACAAGCATCCAAATATAAATTCTTCTAAGTTTAAGTCTTAGGTACCATGATTTGGATCCGCCAACACCGAGACCACTGCCCCTGAAAAATAAAGAAAACATAATGTTTTAGACGATATCCGCACAACATTCGAGCAATAATGGCAAAAATTAAGTTACCAAAAAACTCTCTTAGCATGGTAATATTTTGGATGAAGGTAAGAAGGTCTTATTGAGATTTAAGTTCTCAAGCTGACCCCGCGAGGGAAAAATGAACTTCAAGTTATCTATAGTTCAGTTAAAACGGACATTTCGCATTAGTTGAAAACAGAATTACACTCGCATTAAGCTAGCATTCTTACGAGGTTTTACATTAATTTTCTCGAGAATGGTTGGAGATTTAATTGCGGGGTCACCTAGAGAAATGAATTCCAGTGAGATGCGTTAAACAGTATTAAAAAAGTTACCGTGCCATGAGTACATTTTTAGTAAATAATTTTTGCACTTATTGCTCGAACCTTGAGCGGAATCCGTGTTAATGCATGAAACGAGGACTGCTTGAGATCAATAATTAATATACATGCAAGAACAGTATACTGCAAGTTTGATCCAACCTAAACTGTTCACGATGGTTCAATCTCCTAGTCCCAGTAAAAAAGAGTCAAAACTAGTAGAAAATACGTCGGATGTTTTACAAATATCAACGGTCTAAATAAAATGCCATATGGCTGTTGAAATCTGCATTCGCATATGGAGTTTTGGTTCGGTATTGTGGCCATAAAAATGCAACTCCAACATACCATCTTTACCTGCCAGTTGGTCTAACTAAATTTGGAAAATCTTATGCATCTGAGATGTTCCAAGAAGTCAGTTAGAAATTCCTGATCCCATGCCACGCTTATGAAAAGATTATTAAAATGAATTAGGCTGGGCAAACAGGCTGGTTAGATCCTGCTTCTCGCATTCTGCTACATGTATTCGGCCTCGCGTACATTGCACCTTTGGACGGGAGTGTTGGGGCTTTGGTATTTCAGCTCCACCACGCAGTACACAACATGAGCAAAAAACCATTAGGTTTATTTTGGCAGTTTAGGCCGAGCACCAGAAACAATAACGATACGTTATACTACTACCTACTACAAGATCTAAGTATCCGACATAAAACAAGAGACAGAGCTGAGCGACAGTTTACACAACTACTACTGTCAGAACGGAGGCCAGAAAAAACCTGCCAGAAAAAAACCCGTGGGGAAAAAAGTCGACCGGAAATCTGGGTAGGAACCATGGCTCAAACTCTAAATAGCCCATCCTACGAGGCTAAAAATCTCAAACGCGTCTACCCGCGTTGACTAAAAAACAAAAAATATATCGAAGATCAAACGAGGTGTCGGCCTAGAATGACTATCTCACGTGCTATATATGTCTTATATAGCCCTCCTTAGCAACCCATAATGCACTTCGACTGGACTAGTTCCAGTCGCCACTGCTCCAGTGCCGCAGAAATATTTCATTTCCGGCTAATTCGTATTCACTCAAACGCCAGAAATTCCATTTTGCGAAAACGGCCAGCAAAGCAACTGAGGAAGCCGCAATTTCAAAGTATTTATTCAAAGTAGGTCTTACCGTCACAACTGTCTCCATCGGCCAGCCGAAGTGAACTTCTTCAGATCAAAATTCATCGGGGAAACTCGACACAACTAAACGTTTCTTGAAGAGCTAACCTGGGCGTTCTCTACAAATACTGCTACTTAGGACATACCGGTATTTGTCTGATGCAAGTAAGGATACATCGCCGTTGATGGCGCGAGTGAAGAGCGCGAAACTTTTCATATTTGGCGCCATTGCAATCCTGTTCTTAACCACATTAGGCCTCGCGACGAGATGTTTTTTTTTTTAACGTAGGTTTGACACAGATCTGATAACAACATATGCCAAATGCCTCAGAGGGAGAGAGATGACAGCCGACCAACCCTTTAATTGACAGGAAATCATGCCATTGCTAACCGCAGACACATCTTTCTGCGTGAAGTGATACTTCCAGTTTTCGCCGCTTGCGTCCCTCATGGACTGAAATTAAAATGTCGCCACCATCAAAACGTTTTATTTCTCCAATCCTCCACTGAAGTAGCGTCCCCTTTGTGAAGAGGCTAACTCAGGGTTTCGAGACCAAGAAAAAAGTATAGCACCGTGCGTTACGTGAACGTTTCTCTTCAACAAAGGTGACAAATATTAAGATTATAAGAACATTTTTTGGAGCTCCTTTGCAATTGTCGGACATCAGTGCAAACTTGCGAAAATCTTTTCTTTGATTGATGCCTTAGCAGCGATTATGTTTACCAAATATGAGGTGATACCAACTTAACCTTGAGCACAACTTGGAGAATGATTTTCCATTGGGACTTGTCTGAAGACCAATCGGCGGTGAATAATTTATTATTCTAACATAGCGGGGCGGCAGAGGCTTCAAAAGGGAACTACGCCAAAAACGAGCTTCAGGACTAATTTATTCATCTATTGACCTCGAGATGATTTCTCGCTTTATTATACCTTATGCCTTGCTATTACCGTAGAATTTTAATATATCAATGTTATTGGTCCTTTCAAAACACTGCAAAGCTGAAGAAACTTGGAGATTTTGAGTTAATTCTTTCCAACCATATTTTGCTAAAATGATATTTTAGTTATGGTTGAATATCCACTGTCGCATAGAATTACCCAAGAACCAGCTGTTAACGACTCAAAAGAGTTGAACCAAGCTCAACATTCAGTTTTAGTTGTCGCCTACCCTTCACATATATTTTTCGTTGCGCATGTTAAGCTGCTCGACAGCGTAAAGACAAATTGCAGTGGGCGCTGACTATGAGCAAAATTAACGGTTGTTCAAAATTTCAGTCGATTGAAGCAAAACAAACAAACTCCTTACTCAGCATATGAAACGTGTTGTTGCTCGGACGTAATACCTTAGCGATAAAGAGATGTTGCAAAACGATAATCTTCTCAGTGCAGGCAAGAAAGATTTCATTAGTTTTGCCTAGTCATTTTTGTGGAAAGGCGTTTCTAAATAAAGCGCATACGCATTTGTGTAGGCTAAAACATAAGTAAGGTTGAACATTCGAATGATCATTAGCTGCCATCTTGGTCATCTTGATAAGCATTTTACGTAGTATTGTTTTGTTTACCTTGGAATTGAAACCAGCAAACAAGAAGGCTCACTCCAAAGTACATCTGAAAAGCCATCGCAGTTCACATCACCTAACGGCGATCATGCATGTTTTTATGCAAGTGTACAACGCACAGCACATGAAAAGCTTGCATTTGTTAAATATGGTTCGTGAGCCAATAAACGGCACCTGTTATGAACTTTAAAATAATTTATTCATGTGGCGTTATAAATTGAAAAGAAGCCTAGGAACCCTCTGCAGGGTATCATGCTGGTCATTACGGAGAGCAATTATGCCGAAACATTGTGTATATTTTTATTTTATTTCAATACCCTCAAGCTATCGAGTCACCATTTAGGCGCACAAATTTCCCATTCTCCAAAGAGCCATTATCGTCTCTTTTATGGCCCAAAATCATTTATACTGGTACATAAACGTACTCTATATGATGGAGAACACTGTTGATGGAAGTCACACAAAATCGTCAATTATGTATAGTTTAAAAATGCATGTTATACACTCGTCCTCAAGTTATGTGTTCTATGAAGAGGCAGGTAAAGTTAAAGCAAATCAATAATCAACAAACCGACGATGCAGATACAGACACAGCATTGTGGTTTCTGTTTCTGTGTGTATTTGTTTTTATATTTTTGCATTCACAAAGACATGCTTAAAAATGAGAAATGGAAAAATTAAAAAGCAACACAAAACAAAGCGAATCTATTTTTAAAAATGTCTTTGTGATGTTGAAACTCAGCATGTTTTGATGCAACACGTTCTGAGAATACTTTTTAATTCGTTTACAAACAGACTCCTCAAAGTTCTTTAATTAATCACTTGATTTTCAGAGCGATCTGTTTAACACGGCTTTTATGCATTAGAGAGCAGTGTGCCGGCGACAAAGGTGCCTAACGGCCTACCAGTGTAGCTTGTGCAGAGCTCTCATCGTGTTCAGTAGATTAGGTCAACAAAAACAGAAGCGCGAGAATCGCGGGAGACTCAACAGAACCATCAACACTAAAATGGATTTACAATATCACATAGCAGGTGCCTGGATACTGTAATGCTGAGAAATTTTTATAGCATTGCTAGCAAAGCGAGGTTATCAAACTAAGTTATACTGACTCATAATGCAGTGATTCACGAGGGAATCTTTTCCATTGGCAGCGATACATGCTTTTAGCTGTGCGTCATCGAATTATGATGCATTTGGAAGATTTGGAGAGCGCTAAAGCAGCTAGAAGTTCCCTCGGCGACGCCTCGAGCAACACTTACGCTTCTTCTGTGCTCTCCACGCTGCCGGTTTGCGTAAGAACATTGCGTAAATGTTTTGTAAGGAAACATGGAAAAAGGGCTAGGGCTAGGGCTAGGGCAAAGGCTTAGGGAAATAAGACACATTAGACCAAGTAAACATGCTTATTTCATTAAGTATGGGTTATTGACCACGTGTGAGGTCAAGATGGCTGGATATTGGCCGAGTTCTTTTTTTTTGCGTGTTTATGGACCAAGACGGAGTCGAGGTCCATAAACACGCAAAGAAAGAACGAGGCCAATATCCAGCCATCTTGACTGAACAAGCTTGGTCAATAAAGGATTTATTTGTATGGCTTTTGGGGAAATTTTTCTTGCGGGACAAGGCGGGTAGTCCCGAGCGGGCAAGATGGCTCCATCTTGCCCGCTCGGGTAGCCAATCACAGCGCGGGATTTGATTCATCTTGCCCGCTCGCGGAGCTAGCCATATAATAACTCTTATTAATGATATCAATGTTTGGAAAACGTTTACCCAAGGAGATAAATCATATGTTGAGACGCCTTATGCGGCCTTATGCGCAACAGAGCGCGAAGAGGATATATAGGTGAAGTGAGGTGAGACGTTGCTGGATGTACAAGGTACATCTATGTTATAGTAGCGATCAGTTAAGCCAAATTAGTCATCGATCCTGCGGCGCTTACTTCTACTTTCCTATGTCAATTTTTCAAACAAAGTGTGCCAGGTACAAGCAGACAATATAAGTTCTACTTTTTAATACATTATACACAGGTTAAAACCCATATTCCCATACTTGTTAATTATTGGCATTCTCTGTACACTGAGTCACGACAAACCAAACGATTCATTTTATTTGGGAGACTTTTATTAGCCATTTCCAGCAGTAAATGGAAAAATGATTGTTTTTTAAAGCCGTTGTTATGACTAACTTCTAAATGGCAACGTTTTTTATATCTTCAAATTCTAACCTCTGACTGGGGCTCAGTGAACTATTTTATAATGAAGCAATGTAAAGTTTCAACTGTTTTTGTTCGTGAGTGTTCCTCGGAGAGAACACTTGGTTAGCCAATCGTTTCACTACATAAAGGAAAACTATCGTCATATCATCATCATGGACACACTGATTAATATCAAGCGTTAAATTATTATTGACAGCTAGATGACACATCTCCAAATTCTTAACAAAACGCAAAAGACGTTAATCGTTTTTTTTTTTTTTTTGCCAATCGGCAATGGTAGCTAATGAGAATGTGTTTTTATCAGGTGAGGTGTTGGTTATAGCGGATGTAGGGGACACGATATGTAAATGTGGAAATTCGATTTTATTTTGTAGAGGACCTTCCCGAAAATCACCTCTAGGTGATTGCAGGCCTCCTATTAAAATAATAATTTAGTATTAGTATTATTATTATTCACTTGTCTCCCTAGCAATATCTTGTGGAAATATCTCCTCCCAGTCAGTAAGATATATGGTTCCTGATTTGACAATTCTTGCAGAGCGAGATAGACAACAATCGAATCTAAATTTGCAGACATCCGCGTTCGAAATGAGATTATTACAATGGACATGGGTAAGTACTTTATGTATCCCTTATCATAGTGTATTTAGAACGTAGCATAGTATACTTATCCTTATTATAGTGTATTAGATACACTATAATATCTGGAAGAGATACATGAAGTACTTAGGTGGACATGGTCCGTCACACCGCTGATTATAAAATTTAAAAAATTTACGCTGTTATATAAAACTTACGCTGTTATATAAAATTAAACCGCTTATTAATGCGTAATAAGCAAGTACATTATTATTATTACTATTATTATTATTATTAATGCAGATCGATTTCTCCACCTTAATTTCGACCTTTTTATCATTACTTTCTGCTTTTAACAAACGCGAATTGCTTCTTCGGATGTTTATCAATGGTTCACTTTTGGCAGGTCGCTGTATGTGTTGTATCCATCATTGACAGAACCAGGAACGACTTCCATTTCCAATTTCGATTTGGCTACCGAGCCATCGGAAATGCGCTTGGGAATTCTATAAAAAATTACAAAAAAAAGAGGAAAATTAGAGTAATAATAAAATGTCGGAATTTTTAGCGCATATACACCTTTCTAAAACCCAGCATATTCTAGTCTGATGATGGTATAGTTCTTAACCGAAATATATCTTCTAGTTTTGCCAGATGTTGTCTAAATTTCGACACAATTATGAACTGATTCTCGGATTATCATTCATTCTCTATCTTATAAGACAATTTAGTTTGCAGTCTTAATATCCATTTTGGCTCGCCTTTCTCTCTCCCCATTAAAGATGAATACAATTAATAAACAAGTATACAGCGACATGGCCAATTTTCTAAGACGTTTATTCCTTGGGGTAAAAATAATGTGGGCTATTTATCGCTTTGCGTGTTGTTCGTACTGCAAAAAGGGTAGATAGATAATAAAGCGGTTACTTATTCTTAAAGGTAGAGTGCTATCATCGGCAGAAAATAGTAATACTCGAAATAATATTTTAAATTCTCGACTTGCCTGCCATTATCAAGACCCTTTGTAATACTGTATAACAAAAAAAAACAAAAACAAAAACAAAAATTCAGCTGGCACATTTTAGCCCAATATCCATGAGTAACATTTTGATCTTCTCTGACGATGATAAAAATGCAGCGAGTCGTAAACAAGTAACCTGTAATTCTCGGGTACCATGGCAAATCCTACCAATCTAGCCCTATATTCTATCAATTAGTTTCTTTTAGTTTTTTGTTATTTTTCTCGTACTCATTGCCAAGCTTTTTATACATGAGCCCGCTCTAACTTGGATATGAAGGGCAAACACATGCCACGTTTTGGCTTTGATTAAAATAAATTTGATCAGGCCAGTACTTATCTATACTTTAACTCCTTTCCTGGAGCGTAGAGAAGCACTTCGAGAGAAAAGTATCCGTACCCAAAAACATAGCTCGTGGGCGCAGCCTGGGATAGCCCTTATTCTAGAGCAATTACCAAGAGACTTCCGCAACAGGACATGAGGCATTACTCCACAGAAAATTGTACAAAAATGATTGCAGTGTTATGAGACCTGCATCAAATCGTTATTTTTTCATTGATTGATTCTTCTTAATGAATCAAACAAATACCGTAAAGATCACCAGCTTTGTCCTACCTGTTCTTTGGTTTACTGCATCTCCATATAATTATAACAGCAATGATAATGACCAACAACCCGCCGGCAACGGAACCAGCAATGATGTAAGGCAACTTGTCAGAGTCTTTCTCAGTGGGCCGAGATGGAGTTACAGTTGATGTTACCGCTGTTGACGTTTCAGCGACCAGAGTTTGCACGCTCGAGATGTTACCATTAATGGAGTTCGAAATGTCTGCAATAGACGCTTTAACAACGGAGACAAGTGTGTCTTTCGCGATGGCCTCAACATTGGAAGTTCCGGGTGGAAACTGCAAGTAGAATGCTAAGCTTGCCAGTAGAGGGTCCGTAGAGATCTGTTTTGGGTAGCCTGGGAGAATGTGAACTTGGTCCTCTGTGAAGATGATGAAGGAAGCTGCTCTCTTACGGCGAGCGCTGTATAAATGATAGAAAAAGGAAACATGAACTACCACATCACCGATTCACAGTGATTTAATTTTCTCTGTTGTTTGCTTTTTCCGTGTAGAGTAGAAAACTCAGAAATACAAGTAACCTTAAAACTTGTTTAAGGCAAACGTATCACTGCTTTGCAGCATCTTAAAAAAGATAACATTAGTTCTCTTTTGTCGGTTATTTAGCTATCTTTTGAGTCGTTTTTTATTTCTCAAGTTTCTTAGAATCAATAAGCGATATAAATATTGACGTGAGGCAAAGAAAATCGTAGCCCCCGCGAGCAAGTCTCGAAGCCTTATCATTATTCAGATCAAGCCGAGCAACTTTATTTCTTTCGGGACGACGTGTAAAGACTAATAAGGATGAACAGTACGCTCTAAACTTTGCTTCCCTTGGGATCGGCGACAAATACATCAATATTGGTATTCGTCAAGATTTGACATTAACAAGAAATAAAATAATGAACAAAGCAAATGAAGGAAAGAAGAAACAGACGGACATCGCACTGAATAAACAAATAGCAAAAGCAGAAAATGTACCTGGCAGATGTTGATCTGCAGTCTTCCGTTTCTGAACAGTGTTTCGTTGCTGCCGTTGCAACTGCAGCCTTGAATGCGTCTTGTAGGGGTTGGTTCCACTGAAAAGGAATCATAGCAAAGAATATCGAAGACAGATCTCTAAAACGAGGCACATGCCATGAATGCGACACTCACATGGCGTGAAGCGTTTTATTTATACAGTATTCCTACGAATCTGCTAACCTGGGAAGCGTTTTTTAAGGATAAGAACTTAACATAGGTTATTCAGCATTCCATCTTTCGCTTGACAAAGTAGTCATCAGACATAATTTAACATTCCACTTAAAAAAGCAAACGACTAACTCCCGCCGAAGCTGAAGTAGACTGATCACAGCCTCTCGTGACTATATTTAAAAGTACGCGAAGGAGAAAGGATGCCAAGCGACCGCGAGCGAGAAAGAGTCATGTCTCCCGATTTTGCGCTGGCGCCTTCTTCTCTCGCAATTCCATCCGCGCGTTCAACGATCGAATAAAAATAGAAGGCTGTAAACGGTACCACCAAAGCCGTGAACGAAAATATTATCCAACCTGAGACACATTTAATCCCTGTATCTCCAACTCGACAGACTGGCTTCTCTCCTCGTCTGATGGTGTTCGCGGTTCTTCGACAGGGGGTGGCGGTGGAGGTTCAGCTCCTTTTTCAAGTCCTGTCATCAGCGAATAGACAAACATGTACTTCAAAACTACTACACTGTACATTGGCACAAGTTTATTAAACATAGTAATTCAGAACACTGAAAGTCATGCTTAGTTCTTCTGATATGAAGAACGCACAAAAGGGTAGACACTTTCTTTCGCGATTAAGGCAAGACTTCTCGAGGGCGGCTAACAAACATATGAAAACACAACGGGACAGTTGATGGCGTTATCTTGACCGATTAAAAGACATAAAAGACATCAACCACGACAACATGAATATCTTAACGAGTAAACATAAAGTCTCGAACACTGAGAAATAACAGGACGAATCCTAGAATTTAGAGCAAATTATATTCATCGATTCTGTCAAGAAAGTTTGCTATCCGTTATCCACTGCATTGAACTCACCTTGGCATTTGTTGTCAATCCAATACAGTCCTTCCCCACAAACGCACTCGTAAAAGCCAGGTTTGTTTTCGCATTGCATGGAGTCATCTTGGCACTCAAAGGTGAACAGCAAACACTCGTCGATATCTGTCAGGATAAGGATGTTATAGCGTTCGATTTAGTTAATAAATCAGAGGCAACCCTTCACGTCTGTTCTCTAGACAGACCAAAAAAATAACTGAGAAATAAATGAGATAACGATAGCAACCATACCGTTTTCTTACAGAGCAAAACGAAGGGGATGGGAGACAAGGGGAAAAAGGGGGGGGGGGGTAGAAAGTAATTGTTCTAACAAGCATCGTTGTGGTAACCTAGAAGGTTTTGCTAGCCGTCTGATTAAAGTAAATCACTTATCTAATCTGGAAAACTCAAGGGTACAAGGGTGACACATCAGGCTTCCTGTAATTGTCATTTACCGTTGCAAGCGAAGCCGTCAGTGTCGAGAGTATAGCCATCCACACATGAGCAGGTGTAACCTCCATCGGTATTATTACACCGCTGTTCGCAGCTGTTCGAATCAAAAGTTTCACACTCGTCTTTATCTGAAAGAAAGAAAAAAGAGAAAAAAATATTTGGGGAGTCCGTGTCTAAGAAAAATAAAATTTCCTCCGTTTATTTCAATAAAGATGTCTTTTAGAGTTCCCTTTATGTTTAGCTTTGGAGTTGTCAGATACAGTTTGTTTGAAGAATTTCCTTTCATTGGTATTATTTCCAGTTGTTGTCAATTTAGCAGGGGGGTGGTTAGTTGGAGATACCCCTAGCATTTTCGTTTCGTTTACTTTTCATAGATCACCTTCTATTTTGTTTATAAGATGATGTTAATATTATGCGATGCATATGCAAAAGCCAGTGACATAATCCAACATAGAGGACTTCTTAAGATTTTTCACTTTTTCCACCGTTCTTCTCGTTTTTCCCCCGAAAATTTAAAGTTTTACACAAAAAAATACCCTTTCCGACAGCTTAGCATGTTAACTACATCATTATTCTGGCCCGGAATATGCCTCTGGCAGCTTACAGTATTACATCTTAATACGCCTTTAATTCTTTCGTAGCTCATACCCAACCATTCAACCACAACTCACTTTAAGATCTCCTACATCTACATAACAAGGACAGGAGCCCATGACAAGGAAGATTTTAACCAGCGAATATGCCTCAATGAACAGCCACTGAGATGGATAGCCAACCAGAGAAAATCATCTTGACAAAATTAAAAATAAATTTAAGGAGTGGCATCCGCCTCTCCCCCACCACCTGCTCTTTCCCCTCCACCTCCCCCCTCGCCGTAAAATTGATAGCTGCCAAAAGAAGATTCTCTTGAACAAAATTTAAAAACGCAAAGGGTAACATTCGTCCCCAGTCCCACCTCCACCTCTCACCTTCATCTGAAACCAGAAGCCCATCACTAGGAGCCAGCAACTACCCCATATTCCTGTCACGGCGTTTTCACAGACCTGTCTATTTTTAGCTTGAATTACCGCGAATTCAGACTCCCGCAGGGACAACAGTGACAAATCATAAGCACGGACTTGATTCTTTAATTGACGTCGGCATTTTCATTGCGGGAAAAGAAGTCTAAAAATAGACCGGTCTGTAAAAATGCCGTGACATAGGCTTAGTATTGGAGTTGCAAGCTCCTAGTGATGGGCTCCTGCTGAAACTGATACCAGAGAAAATCCTCTTAACAAAATCCAAAAATTACAAGGGGGACATCAGCCCCTCCCCACTCCCCCCTGTATCTTAGGGTTAATTAACCCACCACCTACCTTTGCATGTTTTGCCGTCCTGTTCTAAGACATATCCGTTACTACAATCACACTTTTCCTCTCCACCAGATAACAAGCAGATATCTTCGCAGCCAATGGAATTTTGTTGACAAGGGTTCTCGGCTAAAAAATGAATGGAGAATACTTATTTTTTGTAATTATTTTATTTTTTTTACCAGAATTGTTACTAATCTCGCAATCTAGCCTGATTGGCTAATCTGCCGTTGTCGATAAGAGTCCAGACAACACTGCTCGCTTCAATGTGTCACGCAATGTCTTTTTCAGCTCGCGCTCTGAAAAAAAAAACATTTTCTTTGACGTTGATATTGTGGTAAAAAAACAAATCGAAATGTGGTTCAGCGTGGTCTGTATTCTTATCGACAACGACACGCGTCATCAAAATGGTCAAAATTTGTTTGGGACTCACTCAGCTGCCACTCGTGAGTCCACGACATTTTGACCACTGTGATAACGAGTATCGTTGTCGATAAGAGTACAGACAACGCTAAACCACATTCGATTTGTTAATTACACAATATCCATTCCGGAAGATCATTAACGTAAACAGTGTCTATCGAACCAAATGTCAGTCATCATTGTTAACTGCAGTGTGTGACATTTTCTATTTTCATTCCAATAATATCAAGTTTAATTTTTAACAGAACTCAAAATTAGAAACGAATATTGTCTAGACTGTTGACAGCCTCTATATTTCTGCTTTTCAAAGCACGCGAAAAAAAGAAAGAAAAAAAAAGGAAAAAAAAACGAGCGCGAGGCACGAAGGGCTGCGCTGGCGTCCAGTTCTCTCGCGATTCTATCCACGCGTTGTACGATTGAATAAAAATACCAGAAAATAGAGGGTTGTGGACATTCTAAGTATTGACAAGTATCTTTTTTTTCTCAGTAAGATAATATGTGATCCTAGGGTCTTAACAAGCAACGCCGTTAAATGCTTTATAAAAGAACTCACGTATGCAGTCCTTTGGATTGATGGGGTCCACTTTAAAGTCTGCATTACATTTGCAGTTGAATGAACCCTCTGTGTTCTCGCAGATATGCATACAACCTCCTCTTGCAGAAGCGCATTCATCTATGTCTACAATAAGAGACAAGGGTGAGTAAGTATGTTTTATTAACTTAAATGAAAAAAAATGGAAAGAAGAAATACAGTATTATATTTTAGGAAGAGTAAAACCTTAAAAAAGCAGGGAGAGGGTGCAATACCAGCTCATAATTATTACATGCCTCATATATTTGCTTGCGTATCTTCATCATCTTAAGGTATATGACGCACTCAAAAAACCTAAAATAAAAACTTTTGTAGCTTTTTTGACCTGAATTGCAATTGCTAATTTTGTAGCTAGTCGTAATAGCTCAGTTTTCCAGGGCTACTTTTAACAAGGGAGTCAGTTTTGACCGTGACTGGGGTACTCTGGTTTAAATAAATAAAGGTGTATGTGTATCACACTATGTAGTCAAACGTAATTTCCTGCTAACAAGCGATTGGTCAATACTTCTTTAGAGAGGAGAGGAAAGTAAAGGAGAGTAGAGTAGAGCACAGGAAGGTAGAGGAGTACAGAGAAGAGTAGGCGATAGGAGAGGAGTGGTAAGGAGAAGCGAGGAAAGTAAAGGAGAGTAGAGTAGAGCACAGGAAGGCAGAGGAGTACAGAGAAGAGGAGGCGATAGGAGAGGAGTGGTAAGGAGAAGCGAGGAGGAGAAAGCAGAGTAGAGTAGAGCACAGGAAGGCAGAGGAGTACAGAGAAGAGGAGGCGATAGGAGAGGAGTGGTAAGGAGAAGCGAGGAGGAGAAAGCAGAGTAGAGTAGAGCACAGGAAGGCAGAGGAGTACAGAGAAGAGGAGGCGATAGGAGAGGAGTGGTAAGGAGAAGCGAGGAGGAGAATGCAGAGTAGAGTAGAGCACAGGAAGGCAGAGGAGTACAGAGAAGAGGAGGCGAAAGGAGAGGAGTGGCAAGCAGAAGCGAGGAGGAGAATGCAGAGTAGAGTAGAGCACAGGAAGGCAGAGGAGTACAGAGAAGAGGAGGCGAAAGGAGAGGAGTGGCAAGCAGAAGCGAGGAGCAGAATGCAGAGTAGAGTAGAGCACAGGAGGGCAGAGGAGGACAGAGAAGAGTAGGCGATAGGAGAGGAGTGGCAAGCAGAAGCGAGGAGGAGAATGCAGAGTAGAGTAGAGCACAGGAAGGCAGAGGAGTACAGAGAAGAGGAGGCGAAAGGAGAGGAGTGGCAAGGAGAAGCGAGGAGAGGAAAGCAGAGTAGAGTAGAGCACAGGAGGGCAGAGGAGGACAGAGAAGAGGAGGCGAAAGGAGAGGAGTGGCAAGGGGAAGCGAGGAGGAGAATGCAGAGTAGAGTAGAGCACAGGAAGGCAGAGGAGTACAGAGAAGAGGAGGCGAAAGGAGAGGAGTGGCAAGGAGAAGCGAGGAAAGTAAAGGAGAGTAGAGTAGAGCACAGGAAGGCAGAGGAGTACAGAGGAGAGGAGCCGAAAGGAGAGGAGTGGCAAGGAGAAGCGAGGAGAAGAAAGCAGAGTAGAGTAGAGCACAGGAAGGCAGAGGAGTACAGAGAAGAGGAGGCGACAGGAGAGGAGTGGCAAGGAGAAGCGAGGAGAGGAAAGCAGAGTAGAGTAGAGCACAGTAAGGCAGAGGAATACAGAGAAGAGTAGGCGAAAGGAGAGGAGTGGCAAGGAGAAGCGAGGAGAAGAAAGCAGAGTAGAGTAGAGGAGGATACAATATCAATGAATCGATGTCTCTACACAGCTGCCATAGATACTCACCAGCACAACTCTTCTGGTCCAGAGGGTTTAGAAGATATCCAGCATTGCATCCACATTCAAATGATCCGTGATTGTTCAAGCAATTTTGTTCACAGCCTCCGTTATTCGTCGCACATTCGTCGATATCTGAAACGTTTTAAACACAACGCGTACTTCTACACATGTAGAACAATTCAGAATGGTTAAGGTATGAATTGTGAAAGGAGGAACGTTCATCGACTAGTGCAACTGTGAGTTATAGCATGGCCTTTACTAACAAATTACTGATGTAGTTCGATTTTGATAGTCGATGATAGGGAAGTGAAAGTCCCTGTTAAAACACTTTTCAGTTAACCCTGGAACTTAGAAACTTAGAAGCAAATACCATGTTGGAGCCCTAATCGCACCTTTAAGGTTCCTTTAATTTTCGTTCTCATAAGACATATCAAAATCATTTCATTTCACTCTCAGGAGCAGGTGAGATGGTTTTGCTACAAGGGATGTGATATAACGTAAGATACTATTGAAATAAACCGTGGCTGAAAAAAAAAAACCAAGGAACTCTCAAACGATTGGAGAGTTGGCTTGACCAGCGATATGACAAAAAGTGGTTAAATGAAAACAGTAGACTCATCGAATTTTTCGCGTTTGACAAATAAACAGTTATAATGAAGTTTAACATTTGCAAATGAAGGTGGAGAGAATGGTTCATCCCAGACTTTGAGAGGAGGAGAGGAGCGTATTTATTTGTAAGGCGGAGTCATTTTGCCAGAACGAGACTTCAGTGTTTTAATTGCGACGCGAGACATCCAGTCTCTGAGACCTTCAGAAACCATTTTTAAACAAACAAACAAACAAACAAATCGGGAGTTTAAAAACTTTTTAGCAGTCGGGCGCTGCTTTGTAAAAAAAAAAGAAACTACGACAAGGATAACTGCTAAAAGAAACTACAGCGAGACGGCGAGGCCCAGGAAATTTGATGAAAGGTTTGCCCACACCCATGGTTTAAATATATAGCCTTGGCTCCTATGTGGAGCATAGCTCGTTTACAGTTTTCTTCCACTGTTCTCTCAAAATTGCAAAAAACAGAGCGAAGAGGAGTGGGAGAGGAGAGGGGTGAGTGTCAACCATTACCTGTACAGTCGACTCCGTCTCCTGTTAAACCATCTGGGCAAGAACCACAAACAAAGCCGGACTCGTTTGCAGGTGGCTTTAAATCGATGCACTGGACCCCCGGATAGCATGGTTGAAAATTTTCCTCACATGCATCGAGATCCGCCTCACAAAATGTACCGGTATAACCATTTTGACACACACATGAAAGTATATTGAACCCTGCACCGCTGTTATCTACGTCATTTTCATCTATAGGTACACACGCCCCTTCATTGTGACATGCGCAAACGTTTATTACTGGTCGCAGTACGGTAGCTTGCTTGGAATCATCAGCTACCACAAACTCTATATCAATCTGTAAGAAATCAAAAGAACATTTGCCATTTGAAAAGATGTTTCAAATGTAACCCAGCACTAAACATTTGTCCTAACTTATATCTTGAATCTTAGGTATACATTTATATGTGCACAGTCACTCCCCTGCTGATGACCGTCTATAAAATTGTAGGAATTAAATAAAAGAAACAAATCATTAGCATCTTTTAGATTGCTATGATGAACGTTTGTAGCCTGTTAACTGCCGCTTCAGTTATGAGTAGTTACCTCGTCGGTGGTTACATTCCAAGTCAGCGTCACGGACGATGCATTGGTTGATAATATGGCCCCTTTCGGCAGACTTCCGGTGACGTTGAAGGTCATGGGATCACCGTTGGGATCTTCCGCAGTTACAGTTATGCTGACCGTTGTGTTCACAGTCAAATTAAGCTCGGAAGGCCCAGACAGAATCCTGGGTGGGAAATTATCTAAAAGAGTAAAAGTGTAGGAACACATGCTATGGTGTCATACCTCAGTTTTGTTCATATCTTCTGAAAGGAATGTTAATGATATACTGGGTGACTTTTGGAGCACGGGAAATCCGATACCCTGAATCCCCTTTCCCCCTCCGTCCTTTTTTGATTTTCTTGCCGTTCTATCGAATTTATCACTTTTTCATCATCATCGCAATACAATGAATTCACTGAAGCACGGCATAATATCGAAACTCTAAAATTACTTGAAATTCATGAAGAAAATTAAAAAAAAGGCTAATATAAATCAAACAATCAACATTGTTTAGATGTTAAGATTTTGACAGGTTTCCAATAGCTTAGAAAAAATGGCTTGTGTGTTTCAGAGCGTCTTGCTGGGCTTGCTGGAGTTAAAATTTCGGCTATTTTTCTTTTATCTGCCTATTGTTCAGCTATCAGTAAAATTTGCAAATTCAAATTCTCAACCATAACCTAGAAATGGCGAGATTTCTCAGCTGATGTGGGTGAAAGTGTCTCCAATCTTCAGCTATCAGTTAAGCCCCATACATATCTTCGTTTCAAAATGCGCTTTTAACTTACGTAATTCTTCTGATTCGCTTTCCAGCTGCACAGATATTTGTTTGGTACTCTCTCCAACTGCTATGTTTCCTGTAGAGGCTATGTCGAACAAGCAGTTGACATCTCCTTGGCAAATAGCTTCTGCTTGTTGCCTTAATGCGTCACTTGCAAAAGTGATATTTTCATCCAGGAAAATTGGCTCGAATGACTCATTCTTGAATGTGTTCACATCTTCTCCAGGATTGTAAGTGAATAGGGATGTTTCAGAAGTAACTTGCCCTGAAAAGGGAAACCATTCCACTTACGTATAAGTCAGCATCTTTTGTTAAAAAAATAAGATAAGATTTGTTTTCTGATGGGCAGTTTGCAGTTGGTACATTTACACGAGTTCACCGAGTTCACGAATTTCACGAACATGATCGCAATATGATTTACAATCAAGCACTTGTCTCGTGCAATGCATGTTAATCACCCAACATAATGGCGTAATAACTACAAAAATCATTGCTAGTTTGGCATCCGCGATGAACCTGCCTTCGTAACCTTACATGTAAGCAATATTATATTGCTTCATAGTTTAAATAGTGTAACAAAAAAGGAAAACAAAAAGAATGTAAGCCATATAATTGAAAAAACTGTGAATTGCACTCCGAAAAAACACATTTGTTCCAGAACTAGGACTTTAAAAACGAAACTACATCCAGAATTTTGATGAGAGAATAACATTTCAAAGCTTATTTCCGAAAAACATTAATTGTAGTTATTGCTTTTGGAATACCACATTTTCCCTCTGGGACACCAGGCTATACCCAGTCAAGTAACTTACATTTCTGTCCAAAATAATTGTGGATTTCTCTTCCTGTGGCGTTATGAGCCAGTGTGGTACCATCGGGTCTCAGGAAATCATCCAGTGGGTTATCATTCCAGGTTCCTAAAAGGCCTTCTGTGTAGCCTTTAATTGACAGAGGAGCAGCAAAGACTATGGAGAGTGACTCTTGTACGTCTGTTACTGTCACAGATATCCCTGAAGGAAATGTCACAAGGAAGGAATTGTTTTCCGGACGTGATACTGCCACAGAGCCATTCAGGTTCACACTGGCGTTGGTTAAACTGTCGAAACCTTGAAACACTTCTCCATCGACCAACACCGTCAAACCTCCTAAAAAAGAAAAACCCGAGCATGTAAGATTAAACAAAAACAGTTAAAATAGTGCTGAGCTACGTATAAATAAATGAACTAATTAATCGATCAATTATGTCAATTACATCGACACTAACCTCCGTCGTTCAGAGCCACCTGCACAGAGCTTGTGTTCACTTCTTTCGCTACTGCAGCGGCAAAAACGGTTGCTGTTCCTCCTCCTTTGGCAAGTTTTGTTCGAGCTTGTAACTCAAAAGAACCATTTTTCGCGTTGACCATTGTATACTCTCCAAGGCCATTGAAGGTGTAGTTTCCGCCATCTAGGGTGACGAAATGAGGATCACCCCATAACCAGCCTAGGGAAAGTAACATACGCCTGTCATTTGAAATCGCTATTGAAATATTGATGTTGTTTTCAGTGTTATTGTTTTTATTGCGTTATTGCTTTCCAAGATTACAAACATTTGACCATCAGGGACGGGAAAGTTTGGGAAACACTGCTCAAACATTTATTCTACTGAGGGTGTATAGCAATATTTCTTTTGCAAAAAAGGTAGGCGAAGAAAAAACGTTTTATTTTCTTCTGCCTCATAAAGAAATCTATAAAGTTGTTGTTTACGCTCTCTGGTTAAACAAAACAGACAACTACAGGAAAAAAATTTCAAAAGATATCAAGTGTTCATGGCGTTAGTCTCCTCACTGCATGGGGGGGGGGGGGGGGATGGTTAATTGCTCATCAAAACTTTTGCCTCATAACGTTTGCAGCCAGAACGCCTACTGTATTACTGACCAACTGTCGTAGTTTGCCCCTTTTATTCATTTTGTATGAATAGTATTACGCACAGCGACTTCACCGTAAAGAAATAACCAACTTACTCCACACTGGGGGAAGGTAGTTCTCGCATCCTTCCGATGGTCGCTTTCTATAAAACCGTTCGCACAGTTTGGACTGTACGCAGCAATATTTGAAGCCCAAGACGTCACTGAATTGATGTTTTAGTGCAAGTGATCTCGAAGCCAGCCTATGATACCGGTGAATAACTCCTCCATTCGGGTAGCCAACGATCAGAGCACCAAACCGGCCATCAAACCTGGTGTGGTAGCAGCACTGTCGACCTCTGTTGGCTGCAGAGGGAAACCTGGTATACACACAGAAGGTGAATCGTGCTTCTGGTAAGGTCCACTGAAAACGCTCGTCGAAGAAAGCTTGCCTCAGAGTGCAAGGACATGGCTCAACGGCATCCTTGTACGACGCAGGGTCTGGCTGATTTTCAAACCAACGAAGGCATTTCTGAATGGCATGTTGTTCTCCTTGTGAATTCTCAAGTCTAAAGAACCACTTTCCAATGATACCTGTGTTTCCCGGAAGACTGTCAATGCTTTCCATCCCTACTGTTCCTGATCTGTAAGTGGAGCAATTAGAGGACCGTGAACATTATGAGAATGTTTCATAAACCCCCATCATTACAAACAAAGCCTAATAATCGTAATAACCGATGAGGCTACAACCAGAGGGAAAAATATGTGTCAAAATGCAAAAAAGGTAGAAAAAGGCTTACAAACGAGAAAACAACTGGAACATCAATATGAGAGTAAACGGACATTTGCCCCTCCTTAACTGGGTTTAACCCGGCTTTTAAAAATTATGAACATATGGAGATACCTTTTATAGTTAAACAGATTCCTAGAGTCGTCTCCAGCATTCCAGCCCATAACAGGAAGACCTCTGTAGTTGGTGTAGTGCATGTGATTTGACCTGAGTTAAAACAAAGTTACCCAAGAATGAAGAAATGGAAACAATACGCGAAGGAGATATAAAAATGAGAATGCGGGTAAATCAAGGATAACACAAAGCGTGAAGAAATGGAAACAATACGCGAAGGAGATATAAAAATGAGAATGCGGGTAAATCAAGGATAACACAAAGCGTTTAACACCTCTAATGTTAATTAAAAGGTGCTACTTACACACTAGTTGGGGCGGACCACTGTATGCCATTTTCTGGGTAATTAAACATGACAAAGGAGTAAACTCCGTCGGTAATAATGACCGCCTGAAACGTGTTCAGCTGGAATGGAGAGACAAACATCCATTGACAAAAAAAGTACACAAAAAAAGAAGCATGTCTCGTCTATTTGCTAAAACGTTTGAGAAATGAAAAACAAACTTTGGAACTCAACGAGATCATCAGTTAGAATCAGATCCGCCTTCATTTCGAGCGTTTAAGATATGTAGGATATTTGTGAAACAATCCAAGATGATACTTAACCTTGTTCGATGGGGTGATACAACTGACTCTTCATTCATTCATTCATTCATTCATTCATTCAGTCACTCGTTCAATCAATAATAGTTCCATCAATAATTCAGTCAGGCAGTCAGTCGATCAGTTAGTCCGTTTTTTCTGTTCATATGCCTATTTCCTTCCTTCTTTCTTTGTTTGTTGATTAACCCTCGGACGTACAAGCTCATACCCCACCGGGGTACTGCGAGGGGGGTAGAAGGACCCCCTCCTAATTGGTTTTCGTTCTGTTAAGGCAGAGCGAGATAAATTTACATTGATTAGATAGCCCTGAGCTTGTTCTAAAAGTAATTGGTAATGACGTCATATGACGTCATTCAATCCACCATCTTGGATCTCACTATTTGTTTTTAAAAAAATTCAAGAAAAAACGGAAATTAACACAAAATCAAGCCAGAATGCTTAGGAAATGTTAAAATTCATAAATTTCTGCAATTTGATAAAGAAAACTGGAAAAAAAACTACAGCATTAACTCAAAAAGGCCGATAAATGGAATTTGATAGTTATCATTATAACCTCAAAAATGATGGACACACAATTGACATGAAATTTCCACAGAGAATGAAAGAACAGCTACTGAAAGTTTCAGCCCCTTAGAGTAAATCTTTTCAAAACTTTAAAAAACCTTTTGGGAGGATTGTATCCACCCCCTCATCTCCCCCCCCCCCCCCCCGTCTTTCACGTCCAAGGGTTAATTGATTAATAACATTTTGCTAATGTGTGAGAACCATGTAAATGATCAATTCCATTAATTATTCGCTAGCGTCTTCTATATCTGTCATAAGTTGCATTATTCAAAAGAATATTCTGCATATCTCACCAAATTTTGTGAAGCTGGGGTATATTCCCGAGGACGGAGTTTTTCCCAAGTGACAACAAGAACCCAAGATGCGCTAAAATTCGTTGGAAGAGGTCTGGAAAGGAGCTTCATGACGTCCGCAGTTGCCATGCTTAACGTTGTGTTGGCGCCTGGGATGGAGTCGGAGTATATATGATAGAACACTTTCGAGGGCCCATTGACAAATGAAGTTACGGGATCTATATTGCCCCAATAGGGTGCCAGCGTTGAATCGTATCTCAGCCAGTATCTTTGACCGAATCTGTAAG
The DNA here is from genome assembly GCA_964020085.1 of Micromussa lordhowensis. Lineage (NCBI taxonomy): Eukaryota > Metazoa > Cnidaria > Anthozoa > Scleractinia > Lobophylliidae > Micromussa > Micromussa lordhowensis. The sequence continues at coordinate 18,190,072 of OZ026600.1, forward strand.
GCCATCGGTTCAAACGTTCACTTGTAAACTGGAGTACTCCATTTTGACAAACCTGAAGAGTGAAATAAATGTGGTGAAATTATGTAAATTTATCCGATTTGATAGTCCGTACTTGTACTCTACACCATTTTTACATTTTTACACCGCAATTACGTAGCTGGACTAGTAGGCCGAGAAAAAAAGTAATTTGGTTTTTCAACTGAGTTGATAATGTGAATTGGCCACCGTAAAGAGAGTCCAAAGCTGACGTTTCGAGCGTTAGTCCTTCGATAATACCCCCCACTGACACAGCACCACAGTTTCAGAAGCTTACCCCCCTTATTCATGAGAATTAATAGTTTGTGTATGTGGAGCCCTATATTTGGCACTTCTTGATATTCATTCTAGCTTGAAGGTGACATGTGATCATTTGTGCTTGTTCTCTGGGCCAATACCTAGCTAACTTTATTTACTAGCTACGTCCATCAGTCGCAGCTGATTTATTAATATCAAACAGCAAGAGGGTTTAGGAGCTATGTTGATTAGACTACATGTAGGTAGAAAAATGTACCCCTAAATATGTAGAAAATTCCCTGAAATTATAATAGTATTAATGAAAGTGAAGAATGATCCTCGCAGTGAATTTTCCAATTTAAGCAACTGGAAAGAGGAAGCCTGAAAAAAATCAGGGCTTCAACGGGACTCGAACCCGCGACCTCCGCGACCTCCGCGATACCGATATTAATGTTAAGATGTCGGATGTTTAAAGAGGTCATAGAGGTCGTTGGGCTTAGCTACAGCTAGTTGGTTCTCAGGCATGTCACTTCGATGAACTGAAAGAAAGAAATATTTCAAATAAACATAACTGGGTGAAAAATCCCATCTGATGGGAGGCAGACCAGTTGGCTACTTGCAGGCATGACTAGTTGAACTAGGGTCTACTGAGAAACAAGTTCAGCTTAGTGGTCAAAGCGGAACTTGAGCCCGTGACGTCCAGATTTCAAGTCAGGCACCCTAACCACTCTTCCACGTTGCCTCTCGGGCTTTGTTATTGTTTCAAACAAACACAACTTTCTAAACAAGTAACACAAGGGGAATTTAACATAGAGCGAAGCGCGCGAGTGACGTCACAAAAATCTAGACCCCCTCGCAAGACTCAGACAAACAAACCGGACTGTGGCGGAAGATTTGAAGCTTTCTTCTGTTTCTTCAAGCGCGAAAGCCACAATCCTCACACAAAACGACGGTGTTCCGGGTTGTAAGTTTGAGGGCGAACCTGCAAAGTAAACCGTAGAGCAATTAAAGCGTTGGTTAAAGTGTAGGGGCATTAATTAGTTTCGATCTTGCTCGACAGTTAGTGTTTGGTGAATCCAGTTTGCGTTGCCTTGTTGTTTTCGTCTTCACCCCAACCAGATAACTCATTATCGGTAAACACATCCTCGGTCTCCAAATTACTCCTTTCTGCTTCTGACAGATCCTCAGTAGAGGCGGAAGGAAGGCACGAGTCGGAATCGTCTTCTTTTGCCCATTTGTTTACTAAGCCTCTTGGCTGAGATGCTTTACGCTTCGGCCGAGATCACGCTTTCAACACTTCCTGAGCTGTAAAAATCGGGAAACTCGTCAGTTGGACCTCTCTGTCCTGGCCAGTGTAGTGCACAGATGTACGTATTTCTGGTAATCTTATTGATGGTAAAATCTTCTCAGGAACAAGAATTAACCCAGCGTTGACAGCGTTCGATTCCTTGCAATGGCTTCGGAAAGGGTATAAATATTTTCATACCTAATTCCAGCATTTCTTTCAGAGGTTTATGGAGTTTATCCGGAAATCTGGAATCACTGTTACATGTTCCCCAGCAGTAGTGCTTGGTACTGACCATATTAAGAGAAATAAGGCGGCTAAAATACTTTTTTCTAAAACGAAGAATTCCCCACAACATGCTGATGTTTGTCTGAGTCTCGCGCGGGGTCCAAAAGTATGCAATCTATTTTTAGACCTCGCGCGCTTCGCTATTGATGTCAGGTTTCCATGCATGTGTCCTGTTTTTGATCTTGAAATTTTTGTCATAAAATTGTCAAAGTAGCTGTGGATCCACGAGGCGATAGCCGAGAGTATCCGTCAACTACTTTGACAGTGTTTTTGGCGAACTTCATTGTCAATAACAGGACAAAGCATAAAAAAAACTGACGTCAATTTGTTGTTTTTTTTACGATAACAAATTGTCCGCTCTCGATCGTTCACGCATCACATAAATTATAAATCCATGCGTTTGTCCGCTTATTGACAATGAAAATTAGCCAATGAGCGCGCGAGAATTTCAGCAGTTATCGTAAAAAATAAATAAAATCAGGAGATCAAGGGCGATGTGTGGTTGAACGAGCTAGAAGACTTACGTGGACCTTCCTGTGGCGTTTGCCAAAAAATGCCATTCCCCCGTCAGGGATATTTATCGTAAAACACCTCTTTCCGCTGATGTCGAATGTAATAACAGAATCCCCAGCGGCATCTCCATACGGGTACATCAGCGTAACGGGTTCTAAGGAAACATCATTATCAATTAAATTCAATTCCTTCTAGCCTGCGAAAACAGCCGTCCTTCTTCGCTCCCGGCCCGAGCGAAACGCCACTCGGGCCGGGAGCGAAGAAGGACGGCTGTTTTCGCAGGCTAAATTCCTTCCCAATTAATACATTAAACCCTTGCCAGTGCGACGGTGTGCTTGTCGGTAGTCGGCTTTTACGTATTTAGAATTTTCTTCAACTTTTAACTTGCGAGATGTATATCAAGTGAATTTAGTTTTGCCCTAAGTACTTCTGTTAATCAGTAATAACCCTCACTGAGCCACTGACAATCACTCAGCAGCGTCTGCTGAGGACATGACTGGTTTGAAACAGGAATGGATATTCCTTTCCATATCCAGTATATTCTCCCTTACACACAGTACTTTGCAAAAAGAATGCAAACGAATTTCATCGAATTTTCCTGCGATTTTTCGCTATGATGCGAACTTTTTCTCGCGAAAAGTACCGAAATTCGCTTGCAGTGTTTTTGTACAGTACTGTACATACATGCTAACCTGGCGTGGGTGTAGTTATTGGCTGAGTAGTCGTTTCTGGCTCTGTTCCTAAAGGAAAGGTAAACGAATAAGTTATTACATCAAATCAAACGAAACTGTTCTTATTACATGTACACTTGTAATTTCTTTTTAGTTAGTTAGATTTTAAATTTAAAACTGGCGGCCTAACAAGTCGCAGTTCTGATCCAGTCATATAAAGTATCAGTAACAGTATCAAGCTATGTGTAGTTCCTGGAAGAGTAACCTCTTTCCTTTCTCAGCGAAAACAGGGATATATTTTAGAGTAGCAACAAAACTGTATGAAAGTTTAAGTTTAACCGCTTATAAGCCCTTAAACTTTTTACCCCCGCCCACTGAATGTGGATCAGCTGTAAGTTTTTAAGGTAAAGCTGTAAAAACGTTTTACATACCATTTAAGGTTTCAAAGGTAATTTCTTGACTTCCATAAGTGTCTTTGTTTGATGTATATCCCACTGCCATTACTTTGTACTTTGTCAGTGCCTTGAGTGACCCTAGTGTGACTGGTGTATTTTGACTCCTTTTGAATTTCCATTCCCGCTTTCCATTCAACGTCGGCTTGTAAAGCACAATGTAGTTCTCTATCTGATTGGCATCGGCAGCAGGGAGCAATGTTAAAGTGACCTCATGGCCAGTGATACTTCCATCGACAATACTGACAACTAGAATTAATTCTTCCTATTAGCCTAATATTCACATCAGTAACTTTAGTGGTTTTCAATTCATAATGCTACTTAGCCATGCGGCCTGCCAAGGGAGGCAAACGTTGAAAAGAAAACAGTTTTTGAAGACTCTGCTCCTCTGGGTAGTGAGTTAGGTTTGCTCTCCATTTGACAATTCTTTAGAGACATTTTTATTTAATCATTAAAGAAACTTACCAATTTTTGGAGTCTTGTTTACAGCATGAAAACTTGCGTTGAATCCTTGCTCTACCAGGTCGCCATTGGATCGAAATAGCACCCCTCCTGGGTTGGAAGAGTTGGCTTCCAAGATTAAAGCAAACGGATTCCTGTTTCCGCAATATGGAATAGCATGCCCAATAGTATACAATGTAGCAGCTTGGATGTGGTCATTCTTGAAATCTCTGAAAAAACAATACAATGCTCCCATGTATAAATGTAATGTATATACGAAATAATTCATACATGAACTGCGGTTGCAGATGAAAGTGAAGAATGATAATCGCAGTATATTTTCTAATTTAAGCAATTGGAAAGAAGAAGCCTGAAAAAAATCAGGGCTTCAACGGGATTCGAACCCGTGACCTCCGCGATACCGGTGCGATGCTCTACCAACTGAGCTATGAAGCCACACATTGGGAGCGAGGTCAATTTATTGAGTTCATATCTTCTTCTTTGCAATTGCTTAAGGTGGCTGAACACAGTTTTTGATACCTGTGTTTCATTCACCTTTTTCTCTAAAACCCCTGATCCTGTGATCACCAAAAATGACAGCAAGGAAGTTAACAACACAAACTTAAAGTTTTTGATAGTTAAGCTGACGTGTGTCCTGTTGCCATGGAAACATGATTTAAAATAAACTGGCCTTTAAAATCGTTTTTGTTTATTTGCAGAAAATCTAGTCATTAGATTTTCTTTATAATTTACATGCAGTAAGCTTGTAACAATACTCACAAAATAGCACTATTTTAATAACAATTTAACAAACAGATCTTTAATTATCCCTTGTTGAAGGTTCACTGGCATATCTAGAATTCCCTTTGTTAAAGTTCAATTCTTTTCAATCCTCCAGTTACTTATTTCCTAAAGAATTTTCGTGCCAAATTTCGTGAAATTCTACTGAGTGGTTCTCGAGAAATAGGCGTATCTCCGAGAAGTCAATTTTTCACTCAATCGCACTTTTTCGACTTACTACGCATGCGCTGCATTTAACTGGGTTCTTTTAGTAACATTGAAAAAGCTGAGAATCCCTGGGTTCTTTGCATCGTTACCTTTTCTAACATACCTTTGTAACAAAAGAGTAAAACCATCAATACATTGTGTTCAGTTGTGAAGAAAAATAGTACAGATAGCGCGGACTTTGAGCAAATAAAATGATCGCAGTGTTGACGCCATGTTTTTTTATGCTACGCCTGTGCGCGCGCTGAATTGCGTTAGCAAGAGCGCGCACAAAAACTCTGTTCAGACACCTTAAATTGGAAAATACACTGCGATGATCATTCTTCACTTTCGCTATTAAAACTTCTGTTTTGTGGTCTAATTACTATTTTAAGATATTGTTTGCCCGTCGAGACCGACATTTTTCGGCGATTTGGGACCTGAAGATATGGGATTTAGTCAGTAAGGCATGCGTCAAAAAAATAACATTTTTAGATGAAAACTGAAATATTGAACCGCACTTTCAATCCGTCTGTTGTGTCGACACCCCCATAAACAAAGTCGTCAATGCAACATCGATTGCTTCTGAATTTTTACCAAGACTATTCAACTTTTATCGCAATTCCTCTGGGTTTACAACTAAGTACGTTTCTAATCGAATCATAAGGTCTTGATACGGAAAGTGCTCAAAATCCGGGACGCATGTTTTGGAATTACTAGGCCACGACTTTAAATTCGTTGGTTGCCATTTTCATCCTACAGTCTTATTGCTAATTCTCTCAAGCTTTATCGAACCTTATTGATGTAAAGCACTTTCAGCCAAGAGAGGAAAAATGCTAACTTTTCCTTTTTTCAAATCCTGTGTCTACATAAAATCAATTATTCTTCGGAATAAATAGCCTACTCTGAGCAAACTTACGTGCAGTTCGGTTTTCCATCTATGTCCTCTGTATGGAAAGTATCGAAGGCAAGGACAAGTCGGTACTCCAGTAAACCAGGTGCCACAATCCAGTAACAAATTAAATCATTTAGATAGTCCATTGGAAAGCCTGGGCTTGTAATCTTACCCATTGTTTCGTAAACATAGCCCCGCATGCAGCCTAAAATAAAATTCAAAGCAAAAATATGAAGCGTCATAATGCGAGAGTCGTATGAAATAGGATCAAGGTCATCAATTTTTTTAACAAATAAAAAAGCCTAAGCCGTGTATTACATTCAGATAAAACGTGGGTTTTGACCAATCAGAGCGCCCACAGGGTCCTATCTATATTATAAAGCCTAATAATGTATAACCTGGAAAAAGGTAAAGTAAATTTTCGAACTAAACTTCGTTGCAGTACCGTTCATAAGATCCATTAATCATTTTGTAATCTTTTAAAGTTCCCCCGTCGGTGCCACACGTTGAGCAACAGTCTTAGGAGGCATCCGGAGTGTTTTATTGGAAATCCCCGAGTGTGACTGGTTTTCCAATTTTATTCGTTGTTACGGCTCAACGGACGCTCAAATTTCCTCTATTCTTATTGGTTTAAATTGATTGATTGAATGAAGTAGTATTTTTCATCGGCGAAGAATGAATACAATGCCCCGCCAAAAACACCGTATTGTATTGTTATTAAAAGAGAAATTATTCATTGTTTATGAGGCTTTGACAACGGAAACTTAAAGAATTTGGTGAGAAATCCTCAAGAGCATTTATGACAATAAACTAATTTGTTAATGATTTTATGATTTCCTTCAATATAAAGACGCATTTTGGGTTTTTACTTTTCGACGTAATTAAAAATAAAGTGCCCTTGCGGACATTTGGAGGAATTTCCCACCACACGTTATTGCGAGTACTGTGTCTGTAACCTTATTGGCGATAACATTAGCTAAAAACATGCCAGAGACTTAACTGGTTTTTGCAAAAAAAAATACTAATCATTAATAGCTTGTTTTAATTTATTTCCTTTACGGGGTTTCTTCTACGAAAATTCCCTGCTAGCAGAGGTCTCTCACGACGAGGCAAAATGAAACGAGAGGAGAGAAACCTCTGCCGGCTTCCGACGAGTTTCCTATCACCCATGCGCTCGCGTTTCGTTAACAACCAGTGACGTTTTTGTCACGTGCGACACAACCCAGAGAACCGATAAACAACAGATAACTCGGCGGCCATTCGTACTGCCAGTTGGTAGATTAAAGACGGATTTGCCGTAGCCCGTCTGGAGACACGCAAACGCATCGCTCCTTTAGAAAACCAAGTAAGACTTTTCTTTGTAGAGATGTTATTTCCTTTATACGTTTATCGCCAAGCGTGGAAACAGAGGATTTTATAGCTCGATCAAAGTGAGAAATTTCGAAACTCGCGGATCTCGCTGAAGCCATAATCTACCGTGGGCTCTATAATTGTCAGCGTACAGTCTAACAAGGCACGAGCATTACACATTAAAAGAAACCGGTTTTGAAAACCGGTCAGTTTCGATCAGAAACTTGGTCAGCGGCTTCATCAAACCCATGTCGGAAGCCCGCAGAGGTCTCTCTCCTCTCGTTTCATTTTGCCTGGTCGTGAGAGACCTCTGCTAGCAGGGAACTACGAACACTGTCTTTTACCTGGATAGAATGTCACGGAGTCGCTCTTCACGCCGACGCCAGCCCTTGTAACCCCTGCAACCCTGACCTCATAGATATCAGTGTAAATAAAATTGCGGCTGATAATGACTTGCAAGGTGGTTGGTCCAACTGAAACCACAGAATAATTTCCATCGTCTAGAAGGCTGCGATAGAAAACCTTGTATCCTTGTAGTACTCCGTTCACACTGTCATTCGCGATATGAGACCAAGATACGTTTATAGTGCTCGAATCAGGACTTAGAACAGTTACGTTACCGGGAGGATCGGTTGGAACTGAAAAATAAATAACAAGAAGAATTACAATATATATACTCACAATATGACCAGCTCCCAGTTAGCTTGATACTCGGCAGTTGGTAGAGTACTGCACCGGTATCGCAGAGGTCATTGTTTCGAATCCTGTTCAGGCCTGAGTTTTTTTACAGGCTTTAATTTCACAACTGCTTAAGTCAGTTCACAATGCTGTTCAATAGCTACCACATTTCTATGGTTCATCTTAATTCTTTCTATTTAATACAGATACTCTTTCACATGAATATATGCTGCTTCTTTTTGACGGGGTCTTTTTGTCTTGAAGACTCGGGTTTTTAAGTTCTAATGTCCTATCTTATGGCCAATCCGGCTACCTAACAATTATTCCACGAGCGTGTTTACCCTGTTTCAGTCAGGCTCTCTTATCGCGCTCAAACGGCTTACAGTAAACCGCCAAGCTACACATGCTAAAATAATTAACGGTTATTGGACGAGGTTGAGCAAAATATCGTGATTTGTCAGTGGCGAGCAGATCAATCAAATAATAATAGACACTGACAAATCGCGATATTTTGCGATAGCCGAGTTCAATAATTGTTTTATCTTTCGATCACCAAGTTTGTTTTCAAATTTAAATCCCTCTCTGACAGCTCAGGAAGCGATCTGCCATTTTTCACACAAGAGCGTGGTTTCAATTACGCATGAGCAGAATATTATTTGCAGCAAAACACATTTGGACGATCTTACGCATGAGCAGACCATTATTTGCAGGCAGTTATCTGCAGGTCACGTGGTGGGCTCTCGGCCAATGAAAAGGAAGGGGAAAATGCATTGAGTGATAATATCAGTTATTCGCTTAGGGTGTAGTTCCCTGGGATGATCCGGATTAGGATCAAGGATTCCGTCAAGAGCTCTCGGATTTCCTTGCCCACAGCGGATTAATAAAATCTTTTGATTCGATTGATCTTGGGTCACGGATCCTTATCCTAATAATCCTAAATAAATAGACCCTTGGTTGGTTGAGGATTTGTGCAACTGGTATTTTCATTCTAGAACCATTCAGAATAACTAGAATGGAAGTTTATTATCTTTACGACCAATACTTACCTCCCTCTACAGTGCTGACAGGGAGTATTTGACTTCCTTTGAAACTGAATGCTCCACTAATCTTGTTAAATGTCAAAGCCAGGACCTGCACACTGTAGTCAGTTAGTGCTCTAAGTCGCAGTACCTGTAACTGCATCTGTGTTTCACTAGCTGTTGCCACAGTCGGTCCGGCATCGTGATTGGTCGGTGTACAAACGATAGCATACAAGGTTAAAATGTAGGGATCATCGGGAACATAGTGCTCCCAAGAGACGTTCATGCTTGTGTCTTTGATGCTGACGATGCTGATGTTCCACTCGTTAACTTCTGGAACTAGAAGAAATAAGGGGAAATGGTCAGTTGCATACAATGATGTCAGACATTCGGATTAGTGAGCTTACATGAAGGCCTTAAGGTGATTCCCGGGTAAAAGAACCCGCCATAGATTTCCGATGAAACTTGGTATGGTGTCATTACAGTACAAGGAGATGTTAAAAACGTAATAAAAAGAGGGGGTCACCGTGCTTGTTTTCATGCCACGATGCTGACAAATATGGTTATTTTGGTGACTTTTGGTTATCTCAGTGCGCAACAAATAAGCTCGATTATTTTTCAATGCGGCGTGTTATATCACACAGAATTCGACTGTCTTTGATTGCTTATTCATCTACGTCCCAGAAGAAATGGCTTCAAATACCCTGCATTATTAACTGATATTTTTATCCTTTAAAGGAAACATAATTTGGACTTGCTCTAATGGGCCCGTTACGTCTCTATATGTAGCATTTATTTCATTTGCCAAAAAAGTAGCCATAGATTTCTGCCAAATTTTTTCTCAGTTATTGCGGATATTGTTCTCATTGAATTTATAAAATAAAAAGTGGGGGTCACCGTGCTCGTTTAAGAGGAAATTAGCTTTTATCTCGCTATCGAGCTTAGTTTGAAGGAAATCTCTTATGTTTTGTACGCGCGCGCGCTCATGTGCGCGCGCTGATGACGCAAAATTCGTGCGCAGTAGGAATGCGCAATGCAAAACTCGGGAATCACCTTAACCCTTAGACGTTCCATCAAAATCCTATCCTCACTGCGGTGCAATGGAGGGTATACAGGGTCTTTAATTTGGATATTCATATTAAAACTGTTTTGCGTTCGATAGGTTGCCGACAAAACGTTTTTTAACGAGGTCATCCCATGTCCGACTGTCTATCTAAGCGAGGCCTGGTACGCAACCATTGAAAATAAGTTTAATTTACATGTGAATAAAGTCTACCAAGACTCGGTTTGAGAAAGAGGCAAAGGAATTGACCTATTGCTATTTGTTGGTTAAGACGTCGTAACCTCCGCTATTTTAGATTCCGACACCGTTGGATTTTTTCAAAAAGTCAGAAAGAACGAAAAAAATTAATTCAATACTATAATGCATAAAAAAGAATGATTTATTTTTTTAATAGAAACGTAAAGTAATGTGTTTGGATTGAACCAGTAAAAGTTTCACAGCCCGAACGGCACAAGTTCGCTGTTACCTTTATGGACCTATAGGTCGTGAGTTCACATCCGCGAACCTTGAATTATATGGAAGCAAATGCTTGAACGAAAACTGCAACATTTTACATTTGCTGACTGTTGGTTGCAATAAATACGGAACTGAATATTCTCGACCACCATTAAATCCGTCTTCTTGTCAGTAAATATTACAAGTACATTGGAGTTGAATCTTGCTTCTACATTTTGTTTTTGCTCTTCAACTAAACAGGACAACGTTGACGGTTATTTGACTGTTTGTTATCGGCTACCATTAACTCTTCGGGTAAAGAATCTCCGCAATGGAGACGAATCCCCTATAATTATTTTGTCGCTTCAACTTATATACGATTAAGTGAATGCACATTGGCTACGATCGAGCAAGCCTTAGGAAAGCCTGGAGACATTCCATTCGTAAGTATTTACATTTCTGTTTCGTTGAATGTGTAGGAAAACCCTTACCATCTATTATTGATTCATTGATAACCATGTATTGTGCTTGAAATCCCGGCCAGGACTCACTGTAACGGTTGGATTTGTAATCGATGCGTAACTTCTGCGCTAAAAATGTGAAGGCATCTCTCTGGCCACACAGGAGTTCGGGTCTTACGCCACTGTTATCTCTAACAGTAACATAGAAGTCTCTGAAAATAAAAAGAAGACAGATATTATTTGATATGCAATACATCAAATACGAGAAACCGATTTCTGGTTTGTTTATTTTCCAACACATTTCCAGAAAGCGAGTTGAAAGTGGAAAATACCCCAGACCAAAAGCAAGGAAAAAACGGAGAAATAAAATCGTAAAAATATATGCCGATTAAAACCAGATATATTCAAATGATTTCCTTTGTCTCAACTACATGAATTATTAAAGTGTAAATACTGAAGCAGTAATTAAATTTGATTTCAGTTACTTCGTTTTGTTGCATGCCATGCAGTCGGAAGGACTTACAGAACTTACACCTGAAACAACAAGATCCCTTTCTCGTTCATCATAGAACTACATGTATGATGCACGTGGACAGTTTGGAGAGCACCCGGGGGGGAGGGAGCGTGGTTGATTGGTCTGGCCGCCGCTTTGACCACTAAGCTGGAGTTCTTTTTAGTGGACCCTAGTTCAACTCCTCGGTCACACTTGTTAATAGCCAACTGGTATGCCGCGCGCCAGTTGGGATTTTTAAGCCTATTATGTTTATTTGAAATATTTCTTTCTTTCAGTTTAAGTGGTATGCCTGAGAACTAGCTAGTTGTAGCTAAGCGTATCGACCACTATAAACATTTAACATTGACATTTTTTAACAGCAACGAAGCGTAAGAGTTGTTCAAGGCGCAGCCGAAAGCAACTCTAGCTTCTGGAGTGCTCTCAAAAGTTCTTCAGCGCATCATAACTCAATGATGCACAGCTAAAAGTATGAGTTAACGTTGCTAACGTCATCGTGTGCGCTTGCGTGTACTGGGTTCACTAGTTACCGCTGTACAGTGACTTACTTGCATTTGTAGGACAGTGGAATATTAAAAACTGGAAAGGAGAGTAGAACGCTTTTGTTTACGTCACCAGGATCAATTTCCCAAGTGCACTCTGAATATTCAACTCTCCTCGGAAATCCAGGACTTTGAATAGCCCCTGAAGAGTTGCTCACTGCTGATCCACATTCTGAGGAAAGAATAATAATTTTAAAGAACTTCTGTACACTTGATTAATCACGTTGAATAGCGAGATGATAGATAGCCAACGAGGTGCGTAGCGCCGAGTTGGATATCATCATATAATGTTATTGAAAATGCTCCCAAAATATAGGAAAAAAAATAAAACGAAATAAAAATGGAAACGTCCTACCCCCCTCCCCCCTACAAAAAAAAAATCGCTTACGCTTCCCATATATTTAGGGCATGGTACAATTAACAATTATTCCACGAGCGGACGTTGGATATGAGATGCAGTTAACCAAACAGGCTATAATAATCTCATATCAAACAAGCGCGAGTGGATTGTTTTATTAAAAACGCCACAAAATATAGAAAAATAAACTAAACTAAAAATAAAAACGCCCCCAAATATAATGGTATAATGGCTCATAATTCGTGAAGACCACTGAAAACTCTAGAATTGCATTATTCAATGATCCAGTGTTTAATAATTGCTCTTATTATACACTCAACAAAATATCTTGTTTCTGATTGGCCAATGGCGAATGCATAAATAGGTTATAGATTGCAACCATTATAGAGTGCAATATGGAAGTTGCTATGGAAACACCGGGGAAGCTTCAAAATCCTTCAAAACCTTTACGCTTGATTTGCCTGTCACAACAGTATATTTCTGATTGGTTCAAATTAAACATGTGAGCATATTGGAAACCATTGAAGCGTTTAATGTAGTATGTAACGCGTACAAAGTACCGCGTTTGAGTAATTTTGTTGAGAATATAATAAATAAAAAAGTCGTATGAACCTGCTCGTGCATTTCGTGATTTATGGTCACTCGTGATGCTTGAAAGTTCTCAAATTGCACTCGCCTACGGCTCGTGCAGTTTTGAGAACTTTCAAACATCACTCGTGCCCAGAAATCACGAAATGCACGAGCAGGTTCATACGATTTCCTATACCGTATACCATAACGGCTACGCCAATAAAAACTTGTGAGTTGCACAATTCAATGATCCTGTTTTAACTAATAACTCTCACTATTCAAACATGAATCCGAGACTTTCAGGACAAACTTGCTTCTGTATTTGGATGTGTTTTCGTTGTATCCACGTCTCTTATGGGAATTGCCCCTATGGTTACACCAGGCAGCTAGTACCCTAATTTTTACTTTTAATATTTTCATTTTGTAATTTCTTATTTGAGCAAGAGTGGGTGCAAATAAAGATTGATTGATTGAGGGAAAAACGAACTTAAACAAATTGGCAACTTTGTCATGAAAGACTAGGACGATTTATTAAAAGCGCCACCCGCAATTTTTTTTTTTTTTTTTTGCAAAACCTCATTTTCCCGCGTTCGACCCTTTGTGCGAAGTGAGCCGGTTGAAACATCTTCCGGGGCCATAGAATTTATCGTTCATTACAGCTGGAATGCATACCCAAGTTATTTATCAATTGAATTTTAATGTAAGACGTCTACAATTTAGTGTTTTGGCTGTGGGAGGCACGGTGGTCTCATGGTTAGAGCGCTCGATCCTGAATAGAGCGGTCCGGGTTTGAGCCCGCGGGCCCAATTCTCGAAAGCCCCGGAAACTTTTCGGGCCCGTAAGGCCATTTTTAGTTCATCTGTATCTGAAAACGGAGAAGCGTATACGCCTGAAACTTCTCGTGTGAAGAGAACCTCTGTTTATATTAAGGATAAGTGAATAAAACAGCTCTGTAATCATAAGCTTCGAGATTTTGCTATGGCTTTCCGGGTGCGAAAACCTTTCGGGACCTTCGAGAAACGGGCCCCTGGGCGGGGACAATGTGTTGTATTCCTGGGCAAGACACTTTACTCTCAAAGTGCCTCTCTCCACCCAGATGTATAAATGGGTGCTGGCCAGCAACAAATGCAATGGACTAGCATCCCACTCATCGGGGGTGGGGGGGGGGGGGGGGTGAAAATATACACACGGATACACTGATTATTTTCATTGCACAATTACCTGCTGCAAAGAAATGACTTACTTGTCTTGACATACACTATGTTCTTGCTACTTCCTTCTCCTTTAGATGTGAATGCTTTTACCCATACTCTATAGTTGGTATTCGGCTGAAGTCCAGTAATTGTCATCTCCAGTATGTCAGAGTCGACAGTTATATTGCTGACAGACGCGCCGTATTCGTAATACTTGTAATCATAAAAGGAGTAATGTATTCGATATCCTCTCAAAATACCGCGAGCATCTTTTGGTGAAAGCCTTTCCCACCTGATCCAAATCGTGCTGTAATCAATGGCACGATAATCATAGACATAAGGGTTTCGGGCTGGCACTAAAAGACAATAGAACAAAATTGAATCAACGTAATTGAAACAATCCAGGGGGGAGGGGGGTGTTCAGATGAAACTATGCGCCCTGGGAAGGCCACAGAGGAAACCCACATCTTTCTACTTTATTGCGGATAAATTTCAAAGGACCTAAAGGAGAAAATATGTACAGGCTTGGAAGTCCAAGAGAGAGGTTTTTTTAAAAAAAATGTTAATTAAAAAAAAGACCTACTCAAACACATGGACCATCAATTCAGCAGAGAATGCCCTCGTTGTTCATTCTAATCTTTGCATCATATTATATCAATCAATTTTACCTCCTTCATCAGTTTGTTGTTGAATCAAGCCAGTATTACCACGTTGACTTTCGTCAGTTGTAATGGCGACCAAAATCAAGCTGTAATTAGTATAAGGTTCCAGGCTTGAGATCTTCGCCTGAGTTTTGTTCGCAGGCAACCAAAGCGCTCTGTAATAACCCCGCGCAGAAATAGGTCTGTATAGGATGAGATATTTTTCAACGGAGGAAACGCCGAGAAAATTACTCGGAGGTGGCGGCCATGACAGATCAATAGATGAATCGTTGACACTGGTTTGAATCCCAGTCCAAGAATCTAACGTCTCTCCTGATAAAAACAAAACATAACAAAGACTAAATTAACTTATTTTTACTCTCTATTTCATTTATTTATCCAATTTTAAGAAATAAGCCCTAACATGCACATTTCTTTCCAGGAGTCCTGCGTCCAAAACCATAATGACATTTTCCACATTTCAAATTATGACAATTTTAAGACGTTTGCCGTCAGGCACTTGACTGAGAAAGAGGGAACACCCGTTAACTAGCAGACAATAAATAAAAACCTAAAGCTAGGCCAGCCCCTCGCGTACGCTTTGATGTTCTGTTTTTTGTTAAGCAAACTATAAAAGAGCGTGCAATGCAAAAAATAAAAAAATTCCCAGTTGAGGCGTGGCAGGAGTCATTAATTTTAGATCTACTACTATAGCTAGAGAGAGCCGTAAGTATGTTAAAGTATACCCAGGACCCTAATGTTTTCTAATGCTTACTGGGTAGAGATTTCCCAAAAGAGTGTAAGTTTTTCATGTACCTGTTATGTCGCTGATATTTTTTTGTTCGGCTTTGTAATGTCCCACGACTCTTGTTTCATTGAGTTGAGAACCATACTTATAGTCTCTGAAACCATCCGCACGTACATTTACGCCCATCCCTTCAATCAGCAACGCCTCGTTTGTAAATTTTCCACACAATTCCAAAAGAAGTGGCTCGTTATAATAATAATCGTCGTAACCATCATCATCACTACCCGCTGTTCCTGGGATGGAAATACGAACTCCTCCACTGATGTATAGTAAAAGGATAAGGGAAAAAAAAACAGAAAAAAAAACAGACGTCATTAGTACGAAGCTTCTTACAGTCTAAAGATAAACAGTATAAATCAAGATAGGAACGAGAGCTCTACTAAAAACGTATGCAAAATAGTAGAGACAGCTTCAATACTGTTAAAATCTTCTTTTTAATCTCAAGCATGTTTTCAAGGTACGTCCATCATCTTCAGTGTAAAGTTTATTATAACAAATGTTGACTTAAATTGCGCGCGAGTTACAATTCATACGTTGTATTATTTATATAAAATACTGTGATACGATAAATTAAAATAAGAGCATGATTAAAGGCAATGCAGAGCTGCAGAGTGCGGCTGCGCGTACCTGACCAGATACGACCTTCGATACGAGATTCTTTAAAATTCACTTAGTCGCCGCAAAGACTAAAACTTTGGAACAATCTGTTGAACAGAGCGCATGTCAAGACTCTGTGAATATTTCAATAAGTGAGAAGACGAGTCCGACGATAGTTGCTAGTGGCGCGCGTAGGAAAATGTCAGCTTTTTTAGGCATCACAACTTGAAAAAGAAGAATTTCTACGCAGCACTCACACGGATCCAATCAAGGAGAGAAAGTTAAATAAGTTGTCAATTTCAAGGTTAGAGAAAACAGCTTTGATGACGAGTTTGCGCTCCCTTTGCCGTGCTCTCAGCCTGAGAACCAATGTTAGGGAAGTAAAACTAAATCTATTGTGATTCTTGTGGCTCGACACCTGTTTAGAGATAGTCGCCCTCCCTTGCTACTCATGTTTGGTGATATAGAGGTCGATTAACATATTAAAGACATGCTCAGGAAAGTGATTCCCTCGTAATTATGAATTTCATTTTCAAAACCCTGCCATGCGTTGTCTATCTCAAAAGTCATGTTAATGAGAGTTATCGACAAGTGATATTTTAATGGTGTCAAACTATTGGGACAGTCGAAAGTGATATCTTGTCAAACTGCACATTTTACGATCAGTTCGATGGTCTACCATGGTCTCCCCCTAAGGCCCTGTTCTGAAACAATACAAGGATTTCAGAGTACTGTTTTACCGTCGTTATGTGGACGACATATTTAGCCTTTTTCGCTCTTAGTAGGACGGCAATCTTTTCTTTAGTTTCAGTAACAGTCAAAACACAAATATTCATTGCACTATAAAGAACAAACTCGACCACGTTCTACCATTTCTCAATGTGCCACTGAACAATAATGCCCCACACTTCCCTGTTACCACCATCTCTTATCAGAAACTATATCCACTGGCGTGGCTTAGTTAAAAATTAACCAAAACTGGATAGCTGACAGACTACAGCAGGCAAAGCTCACGAATGATTGGTTCAAAAGAATTCATCAATCCGACCGTCGAAGGCACTAACGGTGCTTTTAGTTAAGAGCTACCACGATTCCGGCGACTACGTGAAGAATGTATGATTATTATTTGGACATTTCAGAACGTGTCTTATAAATCTCTAAATGTCCCGTAAGCTCAAAATGTTCATTTTCCCATCTGATCCTTGATTTCACGCACTGAACTTATAAACGCGATAAACGCGATATAAAAATCTGAAAATCCTATTTTCTTGCTGTCGATCCGCGCCGCTAATCACAAGATCGACATGCTTAGAGTTGTGACGTAGATTCAGGAACACGTGACTTTAGGCTTGACTCATCTCGCTTGTTTTACCTATGTATTTAGCTTCGTAGTCCGTACAAAATGCTCCTTTTCGTACGGACTACTGAGCTAAATCTACAGAGGTAAAAAAAGCGAGATGAGTCAAGCCTGAAGTCACGTGTTCCTGAATCTACGTCACAGATCACTCTAAACTAAGGGAAGACTGATGCGAATGGTAGAACAAAATGGCGGCAAATTTTAAATTTTTCAAAAAAATTTTAAAATACTGCGTTTTATCCAAATAGAATTTCGTTTTCGCAGAAGTTCGTTGGATGAGATGTAGAATCAGATGAGAGAATACAAATTTTGGAGTTATGGGCACTTTAAGATGCACGAGACAGATATGTGCAGGATTGCATGTTAATGATATGCATGCTCCTTATGAGAAGCATAACAACGTGTCCTCGTTTGTAAAAGGTAACCACACACGTAACGCATGATTCTGTCAAGTATAGAGTGATATGAAAGGACATTTTGTTTTGTGATGCTCAACATAAAGCCAGTATGCATGCATCTCATGACCGTTCAATCCTGGAAATAAGTAAAATGGTTTACCTGCAATAGTCATCGTTTCTTCTACCGAGAGACAACTCAGCAAACGTCAACCATATAATCGATGTGTCGGACTTAGGGCTGACATGCCACCGGCAGCGAGTCTCTTCGTACCTTACATAATAGACTGCATCAATGACGAAATTCTTAGTGCTGAAGAAGTTGCCGCTATCCTCTGTAAGGTAGCTACCACACACTGTATGTGAAAACGAAGAGAACAATCTCCGTCAATATACGTAGTTAAAGTATCGGGAAGGTTTGTACTAGAATGTAAAACTAGCCTTGAGGAAGAAAAGACTCAAAATTGAAGATATGGATAACATTACTAGGATTTTAGTCACTAAATGTTTTGTTCTGGTGTGGAAACTTACAGTAACCTCTTGCAGCTCAGTCCATTCGAAATGCTTTTCCATGCGTGTACTTTTTATCCCTTTCCTTGTCAAAAGCCGACGTTACAAGGGGAGTTAAATTTTGATCTCTACAAGGATTAGATATCCGGGTTAACCCGGCCTGGGACAAGAAACGATGGCAGGGGGATAGCTAGGCTGCTACCAACCCTTCCCTGCGAGGGTTCTGCAAGAACTTTCATTTAATGATTCATGCTTGTTACTTGATGTTCCCATGGCACACATTGCTTTAATTTCTTAATTCGATCATTTCGAGTTTCTCACTTTAGTCAACCAATCAACTGCTGATTCAAGACCTATCGATACATTTTGCGGGAGAGGGTTGTTTGGTTTTTGTTTTGTTTGTTTATATCTTTGGTTCTTAGTTTTTTTTTTCTTGTTTTATGGCTGGTCACGCAATTTTTCATCCCCAAAGTTCGTTGAAGAGGACAGACTGGGTGACGAGCCATAAAAAAACAACATCTTCCCAGGAGGCTGAACATTAGCCGTTGTAGGAGACATCAATACGTTATTTCAAAACTTACGTGTTGCTATAGTATATCTATACTCCCCAGTTCCTTTTCTAGTAAAACCTGCGACACCAATGAAGTATGTCGATCCTTCCTTCAGGTTGCTCAACGTAATTATGGTCGAGTTTGTATCAGTCTGCATCGTTTTGGTAACATTTGGTTTATCAAACGAAAGGTATGTGGTATCATAGCCCAAGATTCTTCCTTGCGCATCTTCAAGACGAATATCTTCCCGATTGAAGCTGATGCTGTGATCACGAACGTTCATTTTAAAGTTGTATGTATAAGGTCCTCTGCTAGGTACTGAGGAAATTAAAATTTAAAAATAAGTTGTTTAAAGGCAAGGATTATTAATTTCCTAGATGCTGAATTTGTCGCACGAATGCAATCCCTTTCTAAATTCGCAGTTAACCAACCAACTGTCCAGATATCGTGCTATCTCAAGTCACTGACCGAATATCACAGCGATATCGTTGTCAGTTGGAAAAGTTTGGGTACGGTGAATACCTAATTTATGGTACGCTTAGGCGGGATATCAGGTTCGTTTGGTCTCGCCATGGGTATTTTCAATCTCTGCTAGGGAGTGCCTTATACATGCTTTTATTTTCTCTAGACTTGATCACTGAACAGTGTTCTTTATTGTCCACCCTCTTGAGTTAGAGCAACTGCAACGTTTGCAAACTACAGCTACAAGGATTATTATTATTATTACTATTACTTATTATTATTATTATTATTATTATTATTATTATTATTATTATTATTGTTATTATTATTATTATTATTATCATTATTAAAAAAACGATATTATTATTAAAGAAATAGAACGTGTTTCTATCGAGTTGTAGAAACACTCGTGAAAGTTTGGGAGAACGAGAAATGCTGTGGGAGCCGCAGGCGAGTGTTTTCACAGCTTTTTCGAGTTCTCCCAAACTTTCACGAGTGTTTCTATAACTCGATAGGAACACGAAGAACATGTTTTCTATTTCTTTTAGAAAATATCGCTACGAAGAAAAAGAAAAACAACTTGTTTACTTCGATCATCAAAATGTAAATTCTCCTAGTTCGGGCCATCATTACGTCAACAGCTAGTGCTATTTCTGTGTTTCTTTGGAGTTATAGAAACACGGTTTTAAACCAATCAGCGTGCGTACTTGCTTTGGGTTATTTTCTAAATTATTATTATTTTGGCTCGACCACGTCTTGCCAAAATACGAACTATGGCTGGATCAAACTCGCCTGATATGCGCTGAAGCGTGGCAAAAAGGTCCGAATAGGTATAAGAAGGAATTTGTGACAGAGAAAGTAAAACAAAACATTTTGTATGTATCTAGCAGCATTGTCAAGATTGAATGTAACCAGCGATCAGGCGTTCTTTTTTTGGTTTTTACAAAAAGAACGCCTGATCGCAGGTAAGATTGAATGTCTAAGTTGTTGTACAAAGGGACTGTCAATCTTGGATACATCTAGCTGGCAATTAACATTACTTTTACTATCTCGTCCTAATGCTTCAACAAGCAAATGCAACTAATCGTATCCAGAAGCTTAAATAAAACCTCGTCATTTTCGAAATGATATACTTACCACCTTCATCTGTTTCGACAACTATGGTAACACTTTTATAGACGTCGCCATTCACATCAACCAGATAAACAAGGACTATGTGTTGACTGAACACCGGAAGGCCTGTCACATGGATTGAGGTGTTCGAGGAGTCTACTATACGAAGAAACGAACTCCCTGTACGTCCATCTTTGTTATACACTGGTGGCCTCGTTTGATTGAAGGACAAAATGAAGAAACCAGCTTGTAAGCCAACTGGCACGTCACTCCAATCAACAAATAAACTCTTCTGGCTGGTGTTGAAACCACGGATATTCCATGCACTTGAAGGGGAAAGAGCTACAACGTAAAGTAACGAGATGATCGATAACAATTTAAAAAGTAGGACAATGACCGTAAAAGAACGTATTTGCCGCGGAAGATCCGAGCAAAACCTGCAGATTGCATGAGGACTTTGTGTTTATTTGTCTGTTTGTTTTAAAAGTGATATGGAGAAAAGAGAAAGAAAATGAAATTAAAAGCTATCATTCCATTCGTGTATAAACCAACTTACCACTAACGCTAGTTTCTTGACTAATCTTTTCTTTATAGAAAAACAAAACGAAAAGGGGACTCTCTAGGCATACCTGAATGGAGGCTTCTTCTTATTATAACAAATTCTAGCCTCAGACGGCTGTATCTGCTGTACAGTTGGGTCTGTAGAGTAACGAAGTTTCCTTTGCCAAACTGCAATTCTACCACGCCCCGATGATCCTCAAAGCATCGTTCACGAGTGAAGATCTCAGTACCATTGCTTGAGAAAACCTTTAGAAATTCACTGAAAAAAAAGTAGCGAACGAATCAAGATGTGACAGGTCCCTCGGTTTTCTGGTTCTTTGTGCGTGACGCGAAAGAACGGGCAGGAGAGAAAAAATGAACTCTACGCCAACAAGGCAGTTTGGCACTAGTAGCAAAATACCCCTGACCAGTGCTAGACTAAAAAGCTTTTGATTTTGAATATATTGTTATTGTGATCTTAAAGAGAATGGTCATCAAAGTCTTCTTAATAGACCTTTTTACCGATACGGCGGCCATCTTGTATTCTATTGTTTTGACTGAGAAATTATGGGCTGCCGAGGGGGCAATCGCTGGAAAATTTATCGTATACACAGCTTTCAGGATAAATTTTTACTGCTTGTCTCTCATATTCCATAACAAATATTACAAGCGTTACATCTTTCCGTCACGATATTTGGCAGTTGTTCCTATGGTTATCGAAAAATTATTGTTAAAAGTTATCACGCCACAGTATTCTTTTTAATTATTTCTCATCTGCCCCCTGGGCATCCCATAATTTTCTCGGAATTCAAGATGGCCGCCGTATCGGTAAAAAGGTCTATTTCTCTTCAAAAGGTGCTGGAAACTGGCTATTTTTTTGTAAGAGTGATTCTATGTTTCGTCCTTCTGAGTTTGTTTTAAGTGACATAAAAGACGAAAAGGGTGTTATTTGGGATGAATAAGGGAGGTTTCATTTCACCTTGCAGGTAGCATAAAGTTTTGCTTTCTGTGGCGCTGGCTGCGTTTGCCAGTAGCTTTGTGTTCATTCTGTGTCTTTAGATAAAGGTATAGCATCAGCCTTGCATTTGGGAAATGGTCTGCCTACACTCGCCAACACAAATGCGTTGCCTTACCGAATTTTCAGGGAACATTTTATCTAGTATGTATAGAGTGAGTGGTGTAACAGGATTATCATGAAATTGCACATATAAGAAAAAAAGAGAAGCCTAAGTTTTGTTTGAAGAAATAAAGAAATAATTTTCACTAGATTTCAACATTATATGCACTGGATACGTTTAAATATTTGTTGATATCGCAAACAATTTTTTTTCAAACAAGAAAAATGTTGTTGTTTCTCCTTTAATTTCAGATATTCTTCGTGTAGGATATGAAAAATCACAGAAATCGGACAAAAAGCGAGGTTAAAAAAATGCCACCTCAAGTCATTAAAACTCACTTCCCGCAGTACTCGAAACGGATTTCTTCCATTGAAAGAACGAGGAATGCATTGGTGATGCCAACAGTTCCAATCGTCCAGTTACATTGTAGCTCACTGTAGTCCGATTTATTAAGGTGGATTCTTCCAAAGGACTGGTTAAAATTACCACCACAACCTAATAAAGCAAAATATAATGAAAAGGAAGTTAAAAACTGTCTACCTAAATTCATAATCAAGTTTTCAGTAGGGCTTGTAAAACAATTGATCTCTGATAATTTGCTTGTTTCAAGTTTTTTCGCCAGTCGATTTACACGTGCTAACTCTCTTAACCTGGGATTTTCTTTCATTCGCGTGCAAGCGCACTTCAATTTTTCAAAGTAAGAACAGCGCCGAAGTTGATTCAAAAAACACTCTTTGCAAACATGTTTGCTATGTAGGTTTCAAGTCACATGACCAAGGCCATAATATTTAGTAAAGTTTCAACAACGAGCCAAAGCTCCCGACCCCTGGGCTAAATGAGGGATTAACTGGGGACTCATTACTAACCCTTGAAAGGTGTAATGAAAAGAAATAAAAATACTCAAAACTGATTTCGAATTTTATCTTACTTGATTCGCCTTTCTCGGACTACACATTGGCTGGACAAATGATTTTGTTCGACCTTGACCAACCAAGGTCAACGGTTCAACTTGCCAAGTCTATCCGACACTGATTGCCAACATTAGAACAGTTGGCTTGATAGCTCAGTTGGTAGAGCACTGCACCAGTATCGCAGAGGTCACGAGTTTAAATCTCGTTCAAGCTTAAGACGGGGGTAAACGTGAAGGCTGTTTTTTGGAGGTTGGTTAACATGGCCTTTCTGCCAATATCTCAGTCACGTTTCAAGCGACACTAAATCTCTCTGCTTATCTCATTAACCACTGTTTGGCGGTTTTGTGTAAATTTTTGGGTGATTTTTGGGCATTTTGGGAAAGAGATATTTTTTCTCAAAGGATAGGTTAAATTGAGGAAAAAATGAAATGTTGAAGATTTGATGGATTTGGAAAATTGAAATTTGAAGTGAAGAATTAGTAGACGGATACCAAACAGTCCCCTAGCAACATTGGGCTCTTTTTTGCGGGGGTCAACTGTCTGGTAGTGTTTCCAACCCATCTTAATCCTAACAATTTCCTTTTTTATATCACTTCAAATTTCACGCCTTTTCATGTTTACCCCCGCCTTAAATTTGTTTCAGGCTTCTAGTTTGTGAATATAACTGCGATGATCAATCATGTCTTCATATCTTTCTCCGCAGTTCAGATGTATGATCTTTCAAATATTCATTTGCATTCTTCACCTTCTACGGGTATATTACGAATTCGCAAGGTTACCAGCTCCCAGTTGGCTTGATACAATAACTCAGTTTTTGGAGCACTGCACCGGCATTGCAGAGGTCAAGGGTTGGAATCCCGTTCAGGCATGAATTTTTCCAGGCTTTAATTTCACAACTTGTGTATAACTGCGATTATCAATCATGTCTCCGTAGTTCAAATTTATTAGATCTTTCATATATTCGCTTGTACTCACCGGCTACGATTGAGAGCCATGGCGAACGAGGTCCTTCTCCCACTGAAGTGAAAGCCGCAACCGCTACTTGGAACTTGCTTCCTCCATTCAAACCACGCAGTACCATCTGGAACACGTTTGGGTCGGTAATGGTAACGTTTTCGGCATGATCTCCATAGTAGTAGTAGTAATAGTAATCCTTGCTGTCTCTGTAGTAGACTATGTGACCTTGTATCTTGCCATTCGTATACTGTGGCTTGACCGCATCCCAAAGTACCAGAATTTCATTTGGTTGGAAGTTCCTTACGCGCACATTTGTAGGTGGCCCACTAGGAGCTAAAAGAAACGTTATGCAATGTTTTTTTTTGTTTATTGTTTGTTGTTGGTTTTGTTATGGTATTGATTCATTGTTGTTGTTGTTGTTGTTGGGAGGGAGGCTGTTGTTGTTATAAGTTTGGAATCTATCGCCGTTGCCATGACCGATTGGGCGTCTTAGTGAGGGAGCAAGATTCAAGGATTCACTCATTACCGACTAAGTGTCGCAATGTTGTTTTTTTGTTTTCGTTG
This sequence comes from Micromussa lordhowensis, assembly GCA_964020085.1. Lineage (NCBI taxonomy): Eukaryota > Metazoa > Cnidaria > Anthozoa > Scleractinia > Lobophylliidae > Micromussa > Micromussa lordhowensis. Next base: position 18,214,578 of record OZ026600.1, read on the forward strand.
TGTTGGCATGTCGTATAGTTTTTCTATGTTAGATATTGTTTTTGTTGGGGAGGAGAAGGCTATAACCGTTGCACTACCTACTAGGTTACGCAGAAATAAGGGAGCAAGCTTGTATAACATGAGTGTTACCTGGCTCAACATTGCATCGCAGGTGTGCTATTCATATCTTCCTTGCGATAATTTACCACCATAATAGACAAGGGAGCGCATTTTCTAAATCCCGCCGAGGTCACAGCAATTTTTCTATGGCTTTATGTCGTCGCCCATTTCCTATCTTAACAAGGCTGACTCCCCTCGAGCTCATTGCTTACTTCCATCAATACATGATATTTTAGAGTCAATGAGCTAATTTACAGCTTGTAAAAGTAAGTTTATACAAAGATAATTCCTCCCTGAACTTTAGATTGTTGCCACACGTTCCTTACCTCCTTCTCCAGTCGTGATAGTTTGGATTTCAGTGGAATAAGTGACATTCTCGACGCCTCCCGTGAACGCAATTACCTGGAATTCATACATTCGGTGTGGCTTTAACAGCTCCTTTACAAAATAATATCGATCGTACAAAGACTTGACTCTGAACAGAACGGATATATTAGTGTTTTTCTCGGTGAACATAACCATGAAGTGAGTAATGGATACATTGAGAGGAAAATCTGTCCACTCCACCCTTGCTGACGATGACGTAATGTTGAGAACTGACACATGCCATGATGAAAGGTCAATATCTGTCAGAAAAGAATAGGTAATTACTTAATAAGACACCTGCAATGAAAAGCGAAGCAGATCAATTATTGCGAGAAAAATGCTATCTGGGAACTCCGTGATCTACTCAGGCATGGTGTTAACCTTCTCAAAGTATGATGATGATAATTTGACCGAATCTCCAGATTGGAAAATTCTTAGAAGTCAGAGGCAAATTCAAAGCTTTCATAATCTATAAATCATTACCCGCCTTACCCCATACAATTTGAATTTCTAAACCGAGACTATATAGCTCCGTGTTCCCTCTGTAATCTGCTGACAAACTCGTTAATCCCTTACCACGTATGGAATCTAGTGCTACTCTTTACCTATAGAATAGATAGATAGAATGATTGATTTGTTTGATACCTATCAAGGGTTTGTCAAGTCCAAGATACCAGACTGAAAAGCCACTTGAATAGGTATAGTCCTCCGTATACTGAAGTGCTAATTCTGATTGGTCGCCGTAAACAACAAGAGAAAAAGGCTCTATGTAGCCGCATAACAAGGTGTCATTATTGAGCTGGGCGTCTTCTCCAGTCGCCACGCGAAGCCAGTTATTTGATCTGGTTGGAACAAAAAAGTTATCACGGTTACATAGCTAGATTAGTCTGCGTTTCAACCCATTGGCCATCAGGTCAGTAGATATCACCGGTCACTGCATGTAGCATGAAGGGACTAGGAGTAATTTTATTCCTTCCTGGATGAATATAGGCACTCAGTGAATAAAAGGTCTTCTCAAGAACACAACGCAATGTCCCCGGTCATGGCTCGAACCCAGACCGCTGGATCCGGAGACGAGCGCACTAACCATGAGGCCGTCAAATCTTAAAAATCGTGCCTGAAAATTTAACATCTCGTTCAACGTACTGTGCAAAATAGATCTTTCCCTGCGCTCCCACTTTTCGCGAATTAATTTTAAAGTAATTCAACGCGGAGAGGCGAGTTTTCTGCTCTTGCGGTAATGTCAAAGTAGGTTTGTAGCCGTTCATATCATGCCCAAGATTTTGTTTCCTTTAATAGTGATAACGAGACGAAGCTCACCTGCAATAAGGGCCATTTCCATGTACATTAAAGGAATTGAAATTTATCCATATTGCTTTGACAGCGCTCCCTCCAAGTTGCGGCTCAATTGTCCAGTGGCAGTAATAATATCCAAGAAAGCTACATGGGTGATTAGGGCTGTATAGCGAACCGTTTTTCGCAGTCAACGTACGTTGTGGTTCGCAAGCTGAAAAAAAAAATCAACTTTGCAGCTTCTATTTTATCAGCTGGACACACCGTTATCCAAGAGCAAGCGTTTTTTCAACAGGCCATTTTCGAGCTAGCTTTTGCCTGTGTGTGAAAAATTAAAGGACTCGTCGTGCGAAACCATTCATATGAAAACATGTTCCGCCTAGAGGTCCATTCTCATGTAAATCGAACTCAAGATAATGGAAATGGCCAATAACTTTGAGCCATGAAAATTAGTGTAGTCACATATACAAATCCCTGCACGTCCTCTCCCGTGGACAATTTTAGTTCAAGGTATCAGTACCCCCCTCCAACGACCAACCTGTTTTGACACAGCTTTACGATCAGCAGTCTAGCCTGAGTATTACGCTTTTCAAAGGAATGATGGGAGAGAGAGGGAAAAAAATAGGAAACGAAAACTGATATTAATGCCGATACACCTTTGGCTTGTAATTATGCAATATTTGTTTTCCAATTTGGTCTTAAGCTAGCAATTTAAGGGAAATTCATGCGTTCTAGCACTTAAAACTACCTTAACACAGTTACTTTTCTGACTCCCGGAGCAGTTAAATTAAACAAATCACGACGCCTACGAATGGGCACTTACTGGTAAACACGTATTTCCAAGTATATGGTCCAGTTCCTTTAGACGTAAACCCAGCGACCCGTATGTTGTACCTTGTTCCTGGCTGGAGCCCAGTTATGATGTAACTTCTGGTCGATGCACTGACGTTGACCTGACCGGATAATTTTGGGATTCCATTGCACGAAGTTTCGTACCAAATGTTATAGCCAAGAAGTTTGCCATTTTGATATTTTTCTTCAATTGGATATATTGAGATGTTGATGCTGTCAGCTCCCGGATGTTTCTTGTTGACGTACACGTCAGGACTTCTACTGGGTACTACGACGAAGAGAGAGAAAAACAAAACACAACTTGACGTTAGGTTTGTAGAGAGGCCGTATGAATGTCTTTTTGATAGACTGAACACAACAAACCATCGGGTATGTTTGTTTGCATCACGTGTTTCGTATTGCTTAACTTTTCACACTTACCACCTTCCTCGGTAAACATCAATAATTCTGAACTCCTGTATACTTGTCCTAGTACATCCACGACAGCAACGAAGAGACGATACTCAGTGCCACCTTCAAGTCCGCCTATCGTTATGGACGTGTCGTTTGGATAAACAATGTCCCCTGCTATCTCTTTACCATCGGTAGTTTCTACTATTGCAATATAAGCCCGAACCTGGTTTCCGAGAACTAACTTTGGCCATTGAAAGGTTATACTCGATTCTGAGACATTTAAGACGGTAACATTCCATCCATCCACCTGCGGTGCTGTAAGTAATATTGAAAAGGTATTGTAACTTAACTATCAAATATCTGCCATCTATTGCTGATCAAGGGCAGTGGAACTTGGATAGTTTGTGTTAATCCTTACTGCACATGCTAATCACGTGACAGCGATCACACCACTCCATGTAACGCTTAGCCTGCGTGGCAGGCGCTAGAAAGGGGAAGGGAGAGGGAAAAATTGGGCGCGCGCAGAAAATGACCGTTCTTTTCACCACCCCGCCTCCCCGCGTCGCCGCCTCCTCCGCCGTTTCTAGCGCCTGCCAGGCAGGCTATGTAACGCTAAGACACGCTTAATTGCACTTGTAGTTGATGTTCGGTTAGCTCTTTGTCATTTCGACCAATGACTAAGTTTTACCCACTTTGTCTTCTTAGTCACTAGTTATTGCAAATGCCTCCTTGAAAGATAATTCAAATTAAAAACTAGTCACACGAGTTCATGTTGCTAAAGGACTACGGATAACAGACTCAAACCATGCTTTGTATACAAATAATGAGCTTATAATTGGATATGAATTTAAAAAACCAGTATAGTTTTTTTTAACTGGATTTCCACTGAAACAAATTCAGTCAACATCGCCGACATTGAGTACAAATATCTGACCGTAGGGAAAGTTTGTGAAAAATAATTCTGTGCGAATGCCCCTACTAGCGAGGAAGTCCATCATTTTCTCCATGCATATCGACACACACGAAACGCAAGAATCGTAATTCTCGGCTGCGACGTGACCAATACTTTTGCTTCTCTCGTGCTCTCTAAACCCTTGCGTGTATCCATAACTGCAGCATAGATGCATGTAATTGCTTTAACAATTTTTTTTTTAAGTTGTTCTGGCTTGTGAAATTTGTCAACGTTACTTACACTGGCAGCCTGACCAAAACAAATCACATTCCGCTCGTTAAACTATGCGCATGGACAGATTTATTACTAAGCCAAATGGGCACAAGTAGTTAAAAAAAAATTATAAATGTTATGCTCTTTAGTGGAGCCGTGAGTTGATGATCATCCAAGAATAGCTAGGTCAAACAAAGGACTTTTCGCGGCCATTTTGAATTATTTTGTTTCAAATAGCTATTATGAGATGCTTAAGGGCAAATTAGTATGGATTTGCCCCCCAAGCATCCCACAATAGCTATTTCAAACAATAGAATTCAAAATAGCCGCCGTATAGCCAAAAAGGTCCAAATATAAACAATTCCTGGAGACATCTACGGCGGTATTGGAATGCTTTACCTTTGTCAATACTGCCGTTAAGTATGGCATATCGGGCAGTAAAGGTAGAATACTTGTTCCTCGCTTCAACTTCGACAGAAACATTCAGGGTTGAAGTGAGAAACGCCCCTTCAATAGGTCCACAGTAGTCGTCCAAAAGCCTCTTACCATAGCCTTCCTTAACGTGTATACTAAAACTGGAAAATGAAAAAAAAAATGAAATTGTACAATTAACTTGTTGATATTGAACGAATTTCACCTGAATACCTTAAAGGTTCCACCTATTCAATAGCGTTTGAAGCTCGAATAATGTCGAGTAGGCATTGTAGCTCATCTCAGTCGTCTCCAGTTGGCATTTCGTTGGTACGTCTGTTGCAATTGTACCTCTAGCTTTCTGGCTCGGATGTCAACATTAGTTCGATTCTATCACAGATTTCAACAAATCCCTCCTACACCTAATTCTGATTTTAATAAAAAGTACCCGCAAACCAGCAAATTCGACTATTTGTCGGCTAACGAAAAATGTCCAAACCATACCTTCTGCATCTTCTCATCGAAACAGCAGATCGTTGATTTAATAAACGACATATCTTCTAGTTTTGCGGATTCTCGACATAAAAAGTAACCTGCTCCTAATGCTTTCTAAGGGTGAATAAAGTTTAGTACATTCATGGCTAAGCCCACCGTTTGCACTTGTAACATGGAATTGATGATAAAGATATTTTTGCAAAATAAACAAAAATTCGCCTAGTGCGGTAGGGGCCTATGTTCGAACAATTTCAAAATGATAATTTTACATCACAGCAATATCTTTTTCATTTTTTTCCGTAACTGAGAAGTGCAACGAAGACTCAATACAAGTACTAAGACCATAGTAAACGTGCACTCACGAGATAATCAACAAGTTAAATAATAGTGACTCATCTTACCTACAAACATAAATTGGATCAATAACAAGAATCACGTGATCACCATTCGGTTCAGAGATGTTGCCAATGTTCCATCGACACTCGGTCTCAGTTATCTTGTCGCCCCTTTGAAAGGAGAGTTCTCCAAGTGGTTCCTTCACTAGACCACCGCATTCTGAGTAATAAGAAGTTATGGTAAGTTGGTAATTTGAACTTCGGTCCTTTTTTGTGTTGATGGAACTGTTTTCATTATGAATAACTTGGAAAAGTCGGACTTGAAAGATGTATTTTTAGTGATGGAAACCTGAAAATGGTGATCTATTTTTGTTTAAAGCAAGTAAGTTTCTAACGAAAGTGTGGTGCTGCGTCGGTGGGGAGTATTACAAGATAATTTGGTTTTATCAACTGAGTTGATAATGTCAACGTTTCGAGCATTAGCCCTTTGTCGGAGCGAATCCTATTCAGTAGTGTCTCTCGATTCGCTCCGACGAAGGGCTAACGTTCGAATAAAAACCAAATTAATAAATAAAGTAAATAAATAAATAAAGTTTGATAAAACCAAATTATTTTTGTTTAACATTACTATATAAGTGCATTGAAGCAGCAAAAGGGTTGGGAGGGGGGTGGGTACGTGCATTTTGAAGCTATATGAAAGCGTTATATGTATAATGAGTGATCGATACAAGCACTAGGTTGTGATTAAACGCTGAAAAAGTGTAGCAGAATGTTCTCAAATTTCGCTGGCCGGCATTTGAAAAATCACTTAAAACTAATTACAGTTTTCAGTCCCTAATCTCGGGCCTGTACGATAATTTAATCCTCGCAGAAGAAACTAAATCTTAAGATTTGACTAAAAATGAAACAAACTAGCCATACGGTTCCTTTAGCATTTAATTGTACTGTATTAAAAGGCTCGATACGGAAACATGGATCCTTTTAGGGAGCGGACAGACATTATATTATCCCATAACTACACCTACCTGCCTTTACCAACGGCCCGCAAGTAATCCCTACATCTTGATAGTGGTCGCAGTAAGGATAGTAACCACCAGTCTTAGAGCAGTCGAGAAGGGATGTCTCGTTTCCTTGACAGTCATATTTTTCGGATAAAATGGACCCATTGCCCATACCAAAGGTAGCTCCATAATACAATTTGTAAATCTTAGGAAGGCCAAGCTGATTACACAATACTTGACCTTGTTCATAACCGAACGTGCTGTCGCAGACGGTCGCCCAAGAGCCATTGATGTAGATCTCCACTCTTCCTTGACTGGGAGCACCTCCGTCGACTAAACGAGCGTCGCCTATAAAGAGAGTTAATATATAGTCTCAGCAACAGCACGTACCATGCGATTGTTAACAATTACTTGTTAACAATTGTCAGTTGATTGTTGATGGTGGTTTCATCCGTCACTTTTTTTAGTTTTGTTTTTTCACGTCCGTTTTCGTCCGTTCGTCTGTTCTTCGTTTTGTGTTATTTGATTAACAGAACGATCGCAAAATGTGCCAAATAATAAATTATTTGTACCACCCTCTCTTAAAATCAACTCGCGATAATATAATATAAACTAAATTATAATAAACTTATATATCCATATATCAAGTACTATTTTGGAGTTACTTATGTTTAATTTTTGACTGATCATAAGTAGAAGCAGGAGCCCATCACTTGGAGCTTGCAACTCCAATACTAAGCCTACGTCACGGCATTTTTACAGACCGGTCTATTTTTAGACTTCTTTTCCCGCAAAATAGGTCAGTTCCGTTCTACACGAGCGCGCATCGGTAAGGGAAACAATGGCGGCTTTTCCTTTTAATCTTCCAGTGAAAATGCCGACGTCAATTAAAGAATCAAGTCCGTGCTTATGATTTGTCACTGTTGTCCCTGCGGGAGTCTGAATTCGCGGTAAATTCAAGCTAAAAATAGACAGGTCTGTGAAAACGCCGTGACAGGAATATGGGGTAGTTGCTGGCTCCTAGTGATGGGCTCCTGGTAGAAGTTGATTTATAGGGGGGGGGAGAAGTAGACAAAAACTGGCTGTAATGCACTTCTATTGTTTAGAAAACTGTGTCCGAAATGGCCACCTTTTGTTTAATTACTTGTCAAGATCTCGTTATTGCGTGGTTTGTGGAAAGCAACCAATATAGCTTTTCCGCATAAAGAACCTTACAAATGCAAATATGCAATTCATGACCTTTAATGAGATGGCTATTGCGTCTCTTTCAAGAAAGAGTCGCAAGTCGAAGCACATTATGAAACCAGATAAATTGTCGAGACTGTTTCTTCTTCGCTACAGGTCTTGGAATATACGGCGTTCAGTCACTCATGAGAAATATGCGCAATTCTAGGTCAGTTCTTTACAGGCCGTTAAAATCGAAAGGGCGGGGAATTTACATGTCTAATGTTATAATGGTGCATTTGCATCTGCAAGGTTGTGGTGTGAAAAAAGTCTGATCAATCAATCAATCAATCACAAAATCAATGGAATAGGACAGTTGCAGGAGCGCGAGAAGCGAACTGCTCGTAGCTAACTGATCGAAGCCAAACCAGAAATCCTTTAACAGCGTGATCAATCGAATCGAAATTGTTCCAACGGAATCGATCAAACTCGAACCATGAATCACAAGTCTGGTTATTTAGTGTTAGTCAATGACTGTGTGACCACGTTCGACGGACAGTTTCCAACTTAATCTGCCAATCGGGTGTTGAGTTAAATGAGTTTGTACTATAGTTAAAAATGCTTCCATTATGGACAGTTGTTACTTAGTTTAAAGAATTGGAAGTGCAGCTTAATGAAATTAATTCGAGAGAAGTGCTACGAGTTCATAGTAAGTAAGATAGAAGTCTCCAAAATAGTTGAACAAGCATCCAAATATAAATTCTTCTAAGTTTAAGTCTTAGGTACCATGATTTGGATCCGCCAACACCGAGACCACTGCCCCTGAAAAATAAAGAAAACATAATGTTTAATGCATGAAACGAGGACTGCTTGAGATCAATAATTAATATACATGCAAGAACAGTATAATGCAAGTTTGATCCAACCTAAACTGTTCACGATGGCTCAATCTCCTAGTCCCAGTAAAAAAGAGTCAAAACTAGTAGAAAATACGTCGGATGTTTTACAAATATCAACGGTCTAAATAAAATGCCATATGGCTGTTGAGATCTGCATTCGCATATGGAGTTTTGGTTCGGTATTGTGGCCATAAAAATGCAACTCCAACATACCATCTTTACCTGCCAGTTAGTCTAACTAAATTTGGAAAATCTTATGCATCTGATGAGATGTTCCAAGAAGTCAGTTAGAAATTCCTGATCCCATGCCACGCTTATGAAAAGATTATTAAAATGAATTAGGCTGGGCAAACAGGCTGGTTAGATCCTGCTTCTCGCATTCTGCTACATGTATTCGGCCTCCTGTACATTGCACCTTTGGACGGGGGCGTTGGGGCTTTGGTTTTGCGGAATTGGCCAATTTTGGTTCGGTTTTTCTGTTTTCGGACTTAACATTGCGGGTTTTCGGTTTTGGTGTCTTGTGCGGCTTGCAGGTTTTCTCAAATTTAGTCTTTGGTTTTCGGTTTTTGTCAACAGTAATGGTGGTTTTTCTGATTTTTATGTCCAAAGCATTTTAGAATTTTTTATGGTTTTGCCAAGGAAGCTACACCCTGCAGCCGCGCTAAAACTGTATCTCCAAGGGACCTCTTAAATAGCCTTCTACGACAAGTCTAGTCTTTTTGGCAGACGTCGTTTGGGGTCGTAACGGCTGCTAAGCAGACTATGAAAAGCTAAAGATAACATCAAATCAAAAAAAACTATTTCTCAAATATTACGCGGCTGGGATAATATCTTGTGGACTTTGATCTTAGGCTGTTGGCCATCGAGTAGCTCTATTGCGAGTTGCCTCTCTCCCGTTTTTATCGCGGGAATAAAATTGCGCTCACTAGCTTCGTTCACGTGGAATTACTTAGAATCCTGGAAGGCCTATTACTGCTTCATTGCGAAACTGTTCCCATCGGGAATTACGTGACTAGTATATTAAATACACAATTAGCGGACGGTTTTTACTTACCCTGAAGATGACCGAGTGTCGAAAGCGTTCAGTATTTTTACTTTTTCACTTTTTTAGCCTTCAATAGAAATGATTTTAAAACCGCGGTTTTTCGTTTTCTGACAAGACCCTACGACTCCTCCTTTGGCTTCTGACTCGATCATGCCTTTTGTCGTTGAGTTGTTCGCAAAACTTAGGGGGCTTTGAATCCATGACAATCAAGATAAACATTAGCTGTACTGTAAATTCATTAACCCTTTTGCCTATTTCTTGACCTACAGATTGTCATGGGAGTCTATTTCATTGCAACTGTCGACTGAGTTTGCCGGCAATAAGCCATTGTCCAAAAATAGCGCGGTTTTGATTATGTTTGCAAATAAATAGCTCAGTCTTACAGTTGTCAACGAAAAGCCGCTGGTTAGCTAGTCGCGTGACCAAGGCGCTGTGGGATAGATGGACTAAACAGAGAGTACAGTGCGACGGAAAATGACTCCGACTTGTGCATTAAAGCTAAACGAAGTTGTATGGGTGGAAGAGCAATAAACGGCTGAAACGTTCAATAAATTAAAAGAAGTATCGATAGAGCCGAGCGTTTCTGCTTGCACAGTCGGGGTTGCAGTTGACTCTTTTCTTCTTTACCAAACAATTCAGCAACAGCCCAGTACATGTGTGCTCATGTTAACAACACAAGCGGATTTGACTGGCCAACATTATTCAAGTTACCGAGAAATGTATACGATATATCTCGGACATGAACCTTAGAGGCTTTTATGTCTATCTTTTCACCATATTACAAACGGGTTACCTGCATGTTAATAAGGATGGTAGTTTCTTTCTTACAGATGACTTGACTTGAGATAATTTTCAATTTTACTACACTTTACAAGTAGTATTAAGACATTTTTCTCCGCTTACCTTCGTGAAACCAACAAATTACCAGGCAAACAAACAAAGGCCTAAGATCCTGCATCGCAGAGCATCGCAACATTTAGTATGGATCTGGTTGCTTGTAATGCACGCTTGATTTCATTTTGCGTCATAAAATAGTGCTTTTAATAACGGAAACATTCTTGAATAATTGCACAAGTCACAGCTGCGTGCTAAATTGCGAGCACAAATAATGAATTGCCTCCGGGATAACTGTTATGTTTTCTCATGGTATTAGGTGGTAGTTTCGGTCAGTTGTTATCCATACATGTACACACCTGATTTCAGATTATACTCAACTTAAGAGGTAAAAATGTTTTCAACTAACCACAGGTCGTCCTCTCGGTACCACTTTTAAAATAAGGTTGCGCTAGACTGATTTTTCCCCATAATTAAAAGATGACAATCATTCCAACCTGAACACGAACTTGGCCGGGTAAGTTTTTATGTCAAGTCGATCGACAGTTAACTTCAGTAGAAACTGGCTATGTTGTGTGTTTTCTTTGGCTTTCTGGGCATCGTTCCCAGCTTACATATTTTTATATTTCCTTTTTTTCGTCAATAATAAAAATACTATTCCCTCCACTATGTGGTATAAAAACGGAAATATTGCCTCCCTTGCCTTAATTGAGCCAATTGACAGATTGGAAGGCAAAGAATTAATGGCCTTGTCTTGGATTTTGCGACCATCCTGCCCTGAATGAATTCCCAAACATTGTCTGCTGATCAGTAGGAACTGTTATTGCATCCGAGTTATTTCCTTTTACGTCAAGAGGTTAATAATTTGCATCCGTGAAGTACCCGATTTCAATAGTACATTAACGCAGATTCGCTGTCCGACCATATACAAAAGAGTGCTTTCATCTGTCAAGTGGCTTTATACTATTAGGAGGTATGATAACTTTCACGCCACATCTTACCATATCCGCTATGTCATCCTTTTGAGGAGTTTTGTCTGAACAAGTATTAAACTACAGCCTATTAATATTCGCCAATGCTCTCTTATAATCACCCATTTACGGGTGAGTTGTCAAGCCTGGAATAATCACAGGTGAAGTACGTCACAGCACGCAAAAGAACTGGGTTTCTTAAAACGCTTTTTTCTGACGCTTGAGACCCGGATACCCGCTGCAGTATTGCGCGCAATGGCTCCATTGCATCGTGTATCTACCCCTGAAATTGTTGCGCGTAATATTGCCAGCAACATTGTGCACAACAAATTTCTTCGTGTATCCACCATGTGCAACATTTCGTGCAATAGTGTGACGCAAATGTCAGTGTTCAGGTAATCTCAATCTCACATTCAAATTTAACAGCTGACCCAAATGTTGCCCGAAGTACGTTTCACGTAAATTCAAGTCAATAATAATAATAATAATAATAATAATAATGACTTTATTTAAGTGTCATATGTATTTAGCACTGTTGTGCTAATTGGGGACACTGTAAATAAATAAACACATATTTCAAATAGAACATAAACTGATAAGAATCCCAACTGGTGGGAGGCTGACCAGTTGGCTATTTACACAACGCGGTCGAGAAGTTGAACTCGGGACTACCGAGAACAAATCCAGATAGTGGTAGGGTGAAGGATTTGAACCAGGGACCTCCAGATTTCAAATCAGGCGCCCTAAACCACTCGGCCAAGGCACCTCCACTTTCAAGTTTAAGGATCGCCAAAAAAAGAAGGCGATGGCTTAGTCAGCCGCAGAAGAAACTACGCTAATTGACTATTACAGAGGTAAGTAATCTTTTTTCCAAAGCCTTACCGGTTTGGTTTTATTAGAAGTTTATAATTCAAAATTATTCGGTGTAGAAGGAGTTAAGGTCCCTCTTTGCTTTGAGTCAACTTTCATTTTGGATTGCGCGATGTAAACATGATCGCATGAGAGCTTGGAAGCTGTTCATCAAATATTGCGCGTTCAGTTGCAACCTTGTAGCCATGTCGAGTAGAAAATGTTGCTTGCAATGTTGCACCGTGTACACGGGCCTTTAATACAAATGAAATGAGGTCGTCTTTTTATCGAGTTATGGACGAGCTTGCGCACTCGCATTTTAGTAAGCTCTTGATACATGTAGATTATAATTCCATATCAAGCCGCAGGGTAAACAAAAAATAACTTGTGCGTGAGTTCCATGCATTTTTGCATGGTCAAGTGCCCCCTTAATAGTAGCGGTTTACGCGAGTGTTGGGATTGTCATGCTGTCGAATTTTTCTTTGGCGTCAGCAAATAAACACCATCCACTGATGACGGCCACCAAAAGGTCAATTCGCATTCTATTTAGGGTAAAATGACTTGAGAAAAACATTTGCAATTTAATTATCTTTTTACATCCCAAACGTAGGCAAGTAGCAAGGAATTTCAATGGTCATATTGGTTTGTCTGTGGAAAGAACTGCGAAGTACTTCGGGAAAACTTTGTTGATCATAGCGGATTAACCTGAGCGTTTCAAGATACCTTTTTCATGTTCTTAGGAAATACAAACATATAAAGATTATATTGAGTTTATCCCACTTCTTAAGCTCTTTGCAGTTTACTGCTGAGTAGTGGGTTGCCTCTAAGGAGCTCGCATGGACATGCTGTTTTGGCGCTACAGTTTCAATCTGGAGGTCTCTCCGTGCAGGTTTCCAATAGCCGTTTCGAAATCAACCTTTTGGCCACGCCAAAAGGTAGTCCCTCCGCAAATGTTAGGATTCCATTTAAGCTCGAAGCAAAGTATGAATTTTTAAACTAATTAAAACCTAAAGCAGCCTCGTCTCACACTTGTTGGGATTCTATATATAATTAGTTATATTCTCCTAAATATAAGATATCGAAACAGATATAAGAAGACATGAATGATGATCGCAGTTATACACGCAAATTAAGGGTTGTCTCAGCATATCTTTTCTTTCGCAGTTCAAATATTTGTTCTTTCATATGTTCACTTCTATACCGAAATAGTGTCTAATATTTAGCTAAATGGTCAAATAATAACTGAAACACTTGTCATAGTTTCCCAAGAGGCACCGTATCAATTTCACTTGGTTGTTCGACTTGGAAACTGCACTTATTTGAAATGAGAATGGTGTGAAAACACAATAAGCCGGAAAATCATAAAAACTACACACAATTATGCGTTTCTGCTTGTAAACTTATTTGTGTTACAGTTGCGAACATGGTTTTTAGCGAGCCTTAATTTTGATTTGAAATAGCCATAAAATTCTGCAGAAGTTTGTAACGAATATCATGACAGGTTTGTTTCGCTTACCTTCGCAGAACCAGCAAATTAGGAGGTAAACAGCTAAAGATGAAAGCTTAGCCATCACATATAAGCAGTGTTTGTACAGTTTGCGTCCTTTTGAATGATTAATGCTCTTGCGGTTTGACATATTTTCCTTCTACGTTATCAGATTGAATAATTTGCTCAAACTTCGCTCAGACGGACTGAGACCGCAAAATCGTTTAAATGAAAAAGCTCCAATCGCAAGTATACGTGCCCACGGACACACAAGAAGATAAGAGACCTTTAGCGTTTCTGTGGTAAACAACAGATCATGAATTCGAACGGGGTGTTTTTTTTTGTTTCATTAAGGCATCGACAAACTTGCACGTGCATGCCTTCTAAATATGATTCTTTTGACGTGGCAACGGATCAACAGTTCCGCATTGTAACTAGTTTGGCTACTACTAATTGCGTCAGTGCTAGGCTCGTAATGACTGATCGAATGTCGATTTTTTTTGTGGTGTCAGCAAATAAAGATTGAATCTAAGAAGATCAGTTCAGTCACAAGCGGACTAGAAATTGAACACGAGGTCTTCACGAGCAAGCTGTTTGTTTGTTTGATTGGTTCCAAAGGATAATCTATAATCAGTTGTGGGCAGAATTTCCAGAAGCTCTGGATCAAAACGCTAGTACCTATTAACACTCGGACGTATATGGAATCATTATGGCTGAAGAAACAGAACCTTGACGAAAAAACCCCAAACCATTGTGTTGCATTTGACACGTTTTCCCACTTTCAGTCAGAAAATAAATTATTATTCAACTTTCATACACTGTGCGATTTCCGATTTTCTGATTGGCTGATTTGTACCACGTGATACTGGGTTATGACGAAACAACCTCCTTGACGTCATTAGCGTGGTGTAATAGCCTTGGTGTAAAGTCAACGCGCCCCTATCATTACAATATGGCCTCTTTAAAATCATTCAGCATTCATTTAAATACCATTTTCATGTAGTTTGGATATAATTTGTGAAAAGGTATGATTGATTTTGTATCAACTTTGAAACGTATTAAATTTAAAATCAAAAGTTTGTCTGGTTTACCTAGTATATAATGGTTTCAGTGCAGCGTTTCTTTGTGCAGTGTATTCAATTTGAACTGATAAAAATGTTAACGCACTCATTGCTCGTGAATTACCGGGATTTACCTGAACTCGTTTACTAACAATGAACACGAAATATTTCAATACCGCACTAGCAAAGCCTCGTGCGGTATTGAAATTTCTCGTTCATTGTTAGTGAACTCGTGCAGGTAAATCCCGATAATTTACTCGCTGAGCGCGTTAACCTGTAACTAAACAACCACGTTTAATTTGGGCAAACGGACTTCAAAGACATAGCCAAACACATAATTTAGGGACCTTTTACATTTACGTCCCCTGAAAATACTAACAAATTAAGAGAGAAACACACAAAGACAATTACATCCGGGATAAGAGTGATGCTCACTAGCACTTGTGCTGTGCGAGATTATTTCTACCTTTCTTGATAAACTACGATCAAAGTATTTGCGTGTTGATTGGGCATAAACAAGGCCAGGGACTTACTAAGCAAAATGATCAGTAAGGTAACGCACCAGAGGGGGACATTGGAGTTTGCGGTATTTCTTTTTTCTACCGCATTTCAATCGATCCCTGTGTTTAATCTTGAATCGGTTGAGTATCGTGACGAGGGTCGTACAGGGGTATTCTCGTGATGCGTAATCAGCTGATTTTCTTTTCCGTGAAACGTGAATTTAGGAAATTATTCTTCTTGATCGGTAACCTGAAGGTTTTGCGTGACCCAAGAAGGACGTGCATTATTAACCGATGTTCGTTATTTTACCACTCTATTCTCCGTGATTTTGAGACGCGAGTCCTCCAGGCTAGAGTCGTCTATCGAGAGTGACTTAGGTATGCAGCCTTGACTGAGCCTTTCACGATTGTGCTTTCTTCAAGCACTCTTTCCAGGTTAAGAGCAGGTTAATAAAAAGAGTATCTTACTTGGTTATTTTCGTGATTCGGGAAAACAAAACTTTTCCGTTTAGTGAACCGTGCCAGAGTAATCTACCATTTCATTTCCATTTCATTTCATTTCAATTGTTTTAACATCTCTGAGCTAAACATTGTGAAACCGTGAAATTGCAATATTCATGGCCCCTGAAAAAAGATACATTAGTCTTTCATGAGTATTTCATGGGATTTTTATGAAACTACATTTGGTAGTGTATGCGTTTCTATTTGTAACTGATCGCGTTGCAGTTGACAGCGTGGTTAGTGAGCCTCAATCTCTGATGTCTCTTTGCTTTGAATTAGTTTTGAATTCTGCGGCAGTTTGCAACTAATATCAAGATAGTTTTGTTTTGCTTACCTTCGTAAAACAAGCAAATTAGGAGGTAAACAGCTAAAGATGAAAGCTTAGCCATCACATATAACCAGTGTTTGCACAGTCTGCCCGCTCTTTGGAATGTCGATTATTATTGTTCTTCCGGTTTGACATCCCTCTACGTAATCAGATTGAATAATTTGCTTGACCTTCGCTCAGACGGTCTGAGACAGAAAAAGCGTTTGTTTGAATATTTAATCCAATCGCAAGTTTACGTGCCCACGGACACACAATAAGAGAATAAGCCACATCCAGCATTTCTATGATAAAAAACAGATTATGAATTTAGAAAAAATGGAATTCGAACGGGGCATTTTTTGTTTTTTGTTTCATTAACGCATCGACAAACTTGAACTTGTCTGCCTGCTGAATAAGAAATGTTTGGTGTGGCAACAGATCGATTGACAGTTCCGCATTGTATCTTAGCTTACAGGAACTTGAAACCACTTTTTGCATCAATGCTGGGCTTGTTGATGACTGACACGATGTCGAATTTTGTGGCGTCAGCGAATAAAGACTGAATGGAAGATTTATGATGTATTTTCGCCAACGAAAGTCTTCCGACCTGACCACCGTGACGACTGAGCTCTTCCCAAGCAATCTACTTGTTTGTTTCAGTTTGCTTTTTCTTTGAAAGGGTAATCTATTATCATGCTGGTCTTTTAAGTTGTGGACTGAATTTCCAAAGGTTCTATAACACTTGGCTGAACATGGAATCATTTTGGTTGAAGAAACAGAAACAGAGAAATAGAACCATTGGGTTGATTTGACACATTTTCCTCTCAGTTAGTACATAGGACGATACAACCACGTTTAATTTGGACATACTTTAATCGAAGCAGGCTGGTTTAAAAACTCAAGTTGACATTCGGTTGACTTTTGGTGTTTCTGTTTATTCACTGTTGCTTCTTCATAAGAAGTATATATTTTGTTTGTCTGAAACGGCAAACCTGGAATCGAAGTTTTATCCGACTTCATTGCTCAAATGCGACTGATATAATTAAAATTTAATTGTTCAGCTATCGATCCAATTTGGGATAAATTGATCCGCCTTCAGCCAATCAAAAGCGAGTATTTACGGTAGCAGTAATATTAAAAGGCAAACGCCTAAAGACAATAGGCCATTTCCGAGTTCTCTTGTGCCTCTGTTTCAAAACTAGTCTAATTGCGAAATCATTCAAATTAAAATGAGTTTTGATTTGCATGACAATGAACTTGTAGACAAAACTCATTTTCATTTGAATGGTTTCGCACTTAGACTCGTTTTGAAACAGAGGCACAAGGGAACTCGGAAATGGCCTATTATAATATATAGATTTAGGTCAACCTAAAAGCGGAGCTCCTGTAACCCGATTAGGCTTATCCAGGATAAGGTTGAATTTTGAGTTCAGTTTTGTAACTTTGCTGCAAGGTTTTCTGCATATTGTTTGGTGTTTAGTTTTTCTTTCAACTGAAATGAACTGCTTTTTTCAATCCAGAAGTCAAACGAGTGGATTAAAAAATCAAAACATTATCAGAGGAAATTGTGAAAATTACTTTGATTGTTTAATAAAGAATTGCCAAAAACTATTGGGCTAAAATATTATCTGAATGATGTTAACATGTGAGCATTGTTCCAAGGTTTTATCATTGCATTGACCCTATTGCGTAGTACTAGTTGTAGTTAAATAAATTAGCCAGAAATCTTCCAGTTTGGAAATCTTCCAGTTTCCACGTAAACACGACAAACGTTACTCCTTTAGCTGACCTAGCATATTGTCTAGCCGCGTTGAGCTCCAGAAAGCCCGCGAAAAATTAAGCCTCCTTTTGGTTTAGAGGTCCCCTTATGGCCGCCATCTTGCGCGACTCCACCGTCGTCGTCGTCGTCGTCGTTGTCGTCGCCGTCGTGCGTACGCGCCCACGAGCAATACCGCTGTCCATGATTAACCATGAGAAAATCCATACATGGGTTTCTTTTTCCTATATGGTTATGGGGCTCCGCTTGGCGGCCCTTCGGGCCGCCGGAGCTCCGCTATTACGTACGTCCGCGATAAGAGTTATGCTCACTCCTGCTGTTGGGGATTATTTTTTTACTTCCTCGATAAACGTTAGTACTCAAAAGAAACGATAACCAATATAACAGGACGTCACGGTCAAGAGAAAGCAATATCATAATAATAATAATAATAATAATAATAATAATAATAATAATATCCCAAGCACTTCAGTGAAAATACTGTCTGTTATCATGATGATAATAACAAGAAAAAATGCTCCCAGTATCGACGTGACAAAGGCAGAGTTTACAGATATGTACATATATGTACAGTAATAGTCATTTGGTTTCTATTTCTTTAGCTGATGCAATAATCAAACAACAGTTACTATAAATTTAGCGACATGGCAACTGCAATGCGATTAACTCTCGAGTGTACACTCAAATCTACAGTGGACTTGCGCCGAAGACAAGAAGGTGAAGAAGGAGAAGAAGAACCTGCATTGAAATCCTCCCAATTCTTTGTGAGACGAGTTCTTTTCTGACTTCTCAAGCCTTCGATATCCAGATTTTGCTGATTTCTGCCCTCTCGCAAAGCGAAATTGTTGAGCGGAGCTAATTCAGTCAAAGTTAATACAGGAGAATGAAACCCAACGAATTCATTCTTATATTTTCTTGCTCGCCTTCTGATCGTACACAAAATACAATAGGTGCTTTATTCTGCGCGAGGAACTAACTAATGAAACGCGTCAGTTACTTATTTTATGCATAAACGCAGCACAAAAATCGAAAGGTGGTGGACCTTCCAACATAAACTTTGGTGAAATTCATAACTTTTCCCCCAGCTCTATTAACTATAATCAATTTTCCCCAAAGCAGCGTTCAGTTAGTTCAGCTTCCATTTCCCTTTTACGAAAAAGAAAAATTTAGCGTCTCAAAACAAACTGACTACAACTTAGTGATTAACTTAAAGCTCTTTGAAGGCAATTTGGTGAGACAGCAATTTTCCAGAAAAAATAACAGGAGACGAATAAAACGAGTTTAGTTTTTTCCACTCATATCATGTATACCACATCACTGCGAAGTAATCCGGGCAAGCTTTGTTGATAAAAAATAGGAGATTAACCTGAGTGTTTCACGATACTTATGTTTGCGCGTTCTTGGGAAATACAGCCATATAAGTTTCTAAAGAAACTGTGGTGCTGCGTCGGTGGGGAGTATTACAAGATAATTTGGTTTTATCTACTAAGTTGATAATGTGAATTGGCCACCGTAAAGAGATTCGAAAGCTGACGTTTTGAGCTAGACTACCTAGATTCGAACTAGACGACCTAGATTAGCTAGCTACCTGTGGGCATGTGCAATTTGTTAAAATAGTTATTAGAAAATAAAGAAATGTATATATGTAAAAAAAAAAAAAATTAAAAAAAGCTCTTCGTCGTAGCGAAGGGCTAACGAAGGTCTAACGCTCGAAACGTCAGCTCTCGAATCTCTTTACGGAGGCCAAATTCACATTATCAACTCAGTTGATAAAATCAAATTATCATATCAAGATAATATCGAGCTTTTCCAACTTCTTAAGCTCTCTGTTGTTTGTTGTTGAGTAATGGGTTCCCTCTAAGGCGCTCGCATGACCATGTTGTTTTGGTGCTGAATTTACAATCTGGAGGTCACTCCTGCAACTAGCTTTTGCAATGGCCGTTACGAAATCAACTTTTAGGCCACGGCAAAAAGTAGCCATCCACTCCGCAATTGTTAGGATTCCATTTAAGCTCGTTATATCTTAAGTTTCTCTGATGGCGTTAGAACACAATCAGCCAGAAAAAAAATCAGAAAAATCACGCACACTAATGCGTTTCTGCGTATAAACCTGATTTGTGTTACAGCTGACAGGGTGGTTTTAGTGATCCTCGATTCTAGTTTGAAGATAGTTTGAAACCAATATCATGAGATGTTTGTTTTGCTTACCTTCGTAAAACCAGCAAATTAGGAGGCAAACAGCTAAAGATGAAAGCTTAGCCATCACATATAACCAGTGTTTGCATAGTCTGCTTCTTTCGAATGATTAACGTTCTTGCGGTTTGATGTATTTTTTCCTTCTACGTAATCAGATTGAATAATTTGGTCAAACTTCGCTCAGACGGAACTGAGACCGCAAAATCGTTTAAATGAATAAACTCCAACCGCAAGTATACGTGCCCACGGACACACAAGAAGACAAGCGACCTCGCTCCAGCGTTTCTGTGGTAAATAACAGATCATGCCTATAGAAAAAATGGAATTCGAACGAGTTTTTTTTTTTTTTCGCTTTATTTGTTTCATTAAGGCATCGGTAAACTTGCACGTGCTTGCCTGCTAAGTATGATATTTGGCGAGGCAACAGATCAACAGTTCCGCATTGTAACTAGCTTGGCAAGTCAGTGAAACTACTAATTGCGTCAGTGCTAGGCTCGAGAAACTGATGGAATGTCTATTTTTTTTGTGTTGTCAGCAAATAAATATTGAATCAAAGGTTTATGATATATTTTCGCCAGCGACAGTCTTATGAAGATCAATTCAGTCACGAGAGACAAGCAAGCTGTTTGTTTGTTTGCTGTTTTTTTTTGTTTTTTTCAAAGGATAATCTAGTCATGCTGGTCATTTCGTTTGTGGGTAGAATTTCCAGCAGCTCTGGATCAAAACGCTAGTACTGATTAACAATCGGACGTATATGGAATCATTATGGTATAAGAAATAGAAACATAGAAACAGAACCTTACCAAGAATCCCAAACCATTGTGTTGCATTTGACACATTTTTCCGCTTTCAGTCAGTATATAAAACTATTTGGGCAAAGGCTGATCGAAACAAGCTGGCTTAAGAGCTTTAAGGACCTTTTAAATCAATTCTTCCCAAATACCAAAAAATTAACAGGCAAACTCCTAAAGACAATTACGTCCGGTGTAACATTGATGCACACTTGTGCTGTGTGAGATTATTTTTGACTTGCTCGATAAACTATGATCAAAGTATTTGCGTGTTGAAAGGCATAAACAATGCAAGGACAATTTTCACTTACTGAGCAAAATTTTTTATCACTTTAAGATAACGTATCATTGGGGGACGATGGCGTTGACGGTATTTCTTTTTTGTATGGTTTTCGTTCAAAGAGATAAAAACTTTTTTCCTTTGCGTTTTTGCGACTCTTTTCGAGTTTCTGGTCGTATCGATCGCAAACGATTTTGAAACAGATTCATTCCATTATACGTTATTTAAATCATGTAAAGTTATTACCGATGGCTAATCTACGATTTCATTTGTTTTAACATCTCTGATTTTGTGAAAGCGTTCTTGTGATTCGTCCGTATGTTTGCGTCTTTTGAAGACTTTAATGTCCTTTCCACAACAAAACTGCCCGCTGGCTATCGAAACTAACTATGATATTGCGGCATTTGAAGTTTCCGGTATTGTGGTATTTGCAATATTTTTCCCTCTGTTGCGGTGTTCGACACTCTCATTGTCCTTCTCGTTTTTACTTACTACTGAGATATTGTGCACTGTGGTATTTGTCGCATTTTTCCCGCTGTTGTGGAGCTGGACATTCTCTATTTCACTCCCAGTCTTTCAGCTGTTATAAGATTTCTTTTTGCGCATTTCTGTTCCAAGACGAGCAGAATTCTACCTGCGATCATCGCGAATTCGCTATGGCTTTTTGTGCTACCTGAGCATGAAGAGGATTACAGCAACAAAATCGCCAGCTAAGCAGGCTCGATACGAAATTGCGGCGTTTGACATTTTTCGGCGTTTTCATACTTGCCGATTTTTATTATTTTCTTTTTGTTTTCTCTGCTGCTGAGTTGGCACTTCCAATGTCCTCTTCGTTTCAACTACTATAAGTTTGTCTTGTGGACATCTTCTCGACTACGGTGGACGTGCTCAATTGGAATATCGGTTGGAAAATAATTTCTAGCACTTCCGACAAAACTATGCTTCGAGAAACGATAACCAATATAACAGGACGTCGCAGTCAAGAGAAAGCAATATCATAAACTGTTAGCAACTGAATCATCTGCTATCCCAAGCACTTTAGTGAAAATACTGACTGTAATAATAAAAATTACAATTTCCTCGATTGTGATTGGTTAACAAAAACTCCTATATTCCACTAATTCACTTGCCAAGTTGTTATCGGACGGTTTGTAATTGGACAGTTCAATAGGCCAATCACATTCAAAGTTGTAGTTTAAATCAACCAATCACATTTTCCCTTTCATTCATAACGTGGCTATTCTTTTCTCGGAAATTGTAATTTTTATGATTAATTGGTAATAAGACTTCCTGTCGTCCAATTTGGTCTGTAATCATACTCGCCATAAACAAATTTTGTTATCACTTGTATGTTTACAGATCGAAATGGACTCCACTCAGTCCTATTACCATTACTTGTCATGATGATAATAACAAGAAAAAACGCTCCCAGTATCGACGTCACAAAGGCAGAGTTTGCATTTCTTTAAATATCAGTCACAAGAAACCGCGATAACAGGATGTCGCAGTCAAGAGAAAGCAATATCATAAACTCTTAGCAACTGAATCATGTGGTATCCCAAGCACTTGAGTGAAAATACTGACTATTATCATGATGATAATAACAAGAAAACAGGCTCTCAGTATCGACGTTACAAAGGCAGAGTTTGCATTTCTTTAAATTCTCCAGAAAGTTCTTCAGCATCCGTAGAGGTAATAAAAGAACGCGCGAGCTCTTTGTGTAGTAACAGTCATTTGCTTTGTTTGTGACTTTCACTATTTCTTCAACTGACGCAATCATCAAACAAACGTTTCTACAAATTTAGCGACATGGCAACTGCAGTTCGATTAACTCTCGAGTGTACACTCGGATCTACAGTGGACTTGCGCCGGGGACCTGCATTGTAATCCTTCCAGTTCTCTGTGTTGTCTCAGACCTTCGATATCCAGCTTTTACAAATGGATTTCTGTTCTTCCGAAAACGAAAAATGTTGCGAGGAGATACTGATTCAAAGATATTAGAGGGCAATGGTTATGAAACCCGACCAATGTCTTTTTTATATGTTCTTGCTCGCCTTGGTCGTAGAAAAATACAATAGGTGTTTTATTCTGCCCGAGGAACTAACAAAAGAAACGCGTCAGTTACTCAATTCATACATAAACGTGCTTCCAGGTAATCGAACTGATGATCAGAGCCTGCTGTGCGTATGCCCCTGACATTTTTTGATAGCAACCATCGTCACTCAGATTCCGAGAGGAAGTAAAGACCCGATACACCTAAAACGTCTAAAAATATAATTAAGTCCATGTTTTCTTGAAAATAAGATACGATTTCACGAAATCGGCATCTAGAAGTGTAAACGATTCAGTTCCTTTTCCTCATTTGTGTTTGTCTTGCATAGTTCTTTTTTCTCCAACATTATTAAAGCTCAAAACAACTAGCATCAAGGAAATATTGCTTTACTTACCTTGATTAAGCCAAAGAATTGCGAGGCAGTGACCTAAAGTCCTGAGAATGTTCTTTGTCATCGTAATACTAAGAACAGTGAATCTGTTCACTGTCTGTATGTTACGTACAATCCGCGTTCAACTTATTTCCCTATGACGTCACAGGAAATCACGTTGTTATGAGACTAAGACAGCCACGTGTTAATAAAGAAAATTAGCCAAACGCATTGCGTTATAGTCGGCTCGATATTGTCTAAGTATTGAATC
>OZ026600.1:18243342-18260842 GCA_964020085.1 Micromussa lordhowensis
CAAGACAAGAAATATAATTACATTGAAGCCTAAGGTGTAACTTTACGCGTCGCAAAATCCTCGAGATAATGGCAATGTAGGCTGCCTGTGACGCAGGCCACAAGAAAATAGCGCATATGTACAATGCTCAGGCAATGAGTAGCCATTGGATGGATGCTAAGTATATGTTGTACTAAAAGGTTCTAATTTGTTCTGGCTCGCAGCTCTCAACCCGATCCTATAATTTTGTTTTTAGTATATTGTTTTTCTTTAACTTCGCGAAAAGTTGCATCTCGACATGGTGATATCAATCCGACAATGAAACATGGCGGTCAACGAGCGCGTTTTTTAGGTATCAACAAATAAAGCTGAAATAAAAGGTGTTTTGACAGGTGATTTCGTTGCCATGGTAAGTTATAATAGTCATGATTTGTTTACCAACGATTGGCATTTGCTATTTTCTTATTTCTTTGTATTTTATATTGTATTCTATTGAGGCTCGATCCTGTTGTGAGCCACAGCAATTTTTACTGTTTTGAGGAGCTATCTATCATGGATACTAACTACAACACGATCGCATTTCTATTTCTATGGAGAGAAATTGAGTTAATGATATATTTACCAAATTATTGCTGTCATCCCGGTGTAAAGCTATCCGGCGCCAATTAAACTATCCAGCGCATTCCTTTAGGTACTTAAGTGACATACTTCTTAAAACAAAATAGAACATCAAAATGTTCTGACAAGACCGTACCCCTTATAATTCCAATCACAAGAGATAGAGTTCGAGCAGTTGTTGGAGATTGGCTATCATAGTTTGATATAACTTTATGTCAGCTTTGCAGCAGTTAGTCCCAAAGGGGTTTTAAAAACTGTTGATATAATCCACTATGATCTGACAAAACAACCTCCGCTTTGTTACGTCATATCCTTACCAAACAATTCTCAATTCACGTTTCTCAAAAATACTGTACATCTTTCAGATCTTTCTACATCTGCTACGCATATTTTCACATATCACTGGCATCAACTAACGTATTGCATGTCATGGCATAACCCAGGACATTCATGAAATAAATTTTCACAAGATTACCACAGTGACGATAATATCATGAAAAATACTGCTATGTTAATTTAAAGAGGCTTCCGACCGTAACCGTAATTTTGCTTTGAGATATTTTAATAACAATAACAAAGAAATCGTCTCAAACCTTCAAACGAGCCTTAAGGACTTGTAAAATAAGAGAAAGCGACCTAGCATCCCGCCTTGGTCACCGAGACCATCAGCAAGCGCACAAGGCACTAAGAATGCAAGCCCCGGGTGGGCGAATCGTGATAAACCCAGCGTTCAAAGACTGGGTTTACGAAGACAAGAAGCCCGATTTCAGTGTGACCCCAATGAAAAGGCAGATCACGTATCACGTGGAAGAAGAAATTGGCACCACTGGAACTAAAGATGATCCATGGAAACAGAACGAGCCTCGCAAACAGGTCCACTTTGAGGAAACTAAGTCTATTCAGGGATCAAATCGTGCAGTACTGACGCTATTGAGCCTCGTGTGTTTGATATCAATCGCGGCTCTTGTACTCACAATATTAATGGTGTTTGGGAAAATAGGTGACCGATGTGGATGCTCCGCAAACGAAGGTTAGTAGATGCGAGTGGCCCAGATACAGATCGATAAACAAGCAAATAGATCGCTGCTGTATACAAGTTTATAAGGTATGTCTTCATTGATTCAGGTAGTTTGTTTTTCTAACCACCCAAATTAGTCTTTTTTTCTTTTTTTTTTATATCTTAAGATTTTAAGAAAGATCTTTGATTAATATCACTAATTTCCAACATTTACGTTGATGCAAAATAAAAATGATAAAAGCAAAAAAACAAACACAGAACCGACGGAAATTGACTAGAAATGTTAACCGCTGAGCCTATATCATACCCAATATAATGAATCAGCTTTAATCTTGCTTGTTTGCATGATGTCGATCGAGTTTCAAACAAGAAAACGAAGCATGCAAAATATACAAAATGTCCAAACTTCACAGTCGTCTTTATCAGAGACTGACAACAAAATAAGTTGTGCACAATATATTTCGTTTTTAATCAAGTATGACATTCTTTTGAGATCACGCAAATACTAACGTTTTAATCACGTCACTATCTTATCAGACTAGAAAACAGTTAATAAGCGTGTGTTTAATCATTTAGAACAGTCTCTCTCACTTTGACAGTAGGATATAATTTGAGCTTCATATCTGCTTTTTTTCTGCTTGCATATTTAAAAAGAACCCCTAATAGATCATCAAAACAAGAACATATTAATAATGCCTATGCCTAAATGTAATCTTCCATTGTTCTAACAGTGATAAAGTTATTTTATTGTGTCGTTTCCTTTGAATTTCTTATTGTTGATGTTAAACCGGTTGTGGAGCCGCCATCATGAAATGATTGATGCAAAACTATCAATTGTGCGGAAGAGTCAGAAGAAACTCGGCATGGTTTCGTATTAACTTGATGACAACGTGTTCCTCAAAGGTAATCGACCAGTTAAACAACATCTTCCGAAAACTAATAAATTTAGACCTCGCAGGGGTAAACAAAAGCTCGATGGCAATCCTTTACTGACACGACTCCATTAATCTGCTTCAAGCATGCGATAGACAGCAGAAAGTTAAAATGGTCACTTTTATTGACTACTGGAGCGGGAGATTAAATGACGTATTTTCAGGGTTCTGATAGGCGTAGATGTCATTGAGGTATTTCTAAAAAAATAAAATTAAAAATGCAAAGTTTTAAACCTGTTTCGACTTGTTTGAGTTTCCTTGGTTGTTCGATTCGTTGGCATGTTTGTTGCAATAAAAATGAATACATACATAATTTTTATTTACCCTAGCCGCACAAAACATTACAACAAATAAACATAAAAAGGGTTAAAAAAGAAACTGGTAAGGAGCAACCCAGTTGGCTAGCACTATTCACAAACGAGGCCGAAGGTTTGAACTCGGATCTATACCGGCCATGAAACAGCTCCACTTTGTGGCAGAACTTGAACCCGCGACCTCCGGATTTCAAGTTCGGCTCCCTAGCTAAGCTGCCTCCTAGCTCCTCCTTGTCGCTGAAGCTTGTACTTTGTGAAAAAGACAAGACGACGGTGTTTTTCAGACAATAATGTTTGTCGGACATGGTTTGATTTACCCTCTTACCTTTCATGACATCATGTCTTGACGGACGAAACCAATGTAACAAAACGAATTTTTCCCGCGTTAGAGCACTTGGGTCGTCCTGAAACTCACAGACATTTATTCAGTACGATTGTAGGAAGCACCTGTATGAGTAATAGTGCTAATTATCACAGTGACAAACAAATTAGGTGGAGAAGCGTTACCGGTGCGTTACAGTGTGACGTCACTGTGCATGCGCAGTCGAGTGAAAAGAAACGTGGTCAGTGCGGGCGGTGCTCGAGTTTAATGATAGCACCAAGTTAAATTTTCTGAAGATTTGTACTGCCTTTTAACCAGTTGTTCGCCCCCAAGTCGGGATAGAGTTATGTTTAGAGGTTGTTATCCTTTTCGTCGTTATTAGGTTCTTTTTGCCGATTGTTTATTGCCTCAAAACAATTTGTAATTTCGTGGACAATCGACATCTGTTGTTCATAATCGTTCAGTGCATGACTTCTATTCATTCAGTTCATTGTAATTGTAAGGTAGTTAAGGTCAATTGGTCATTGCATCCTTTATTTCAGTTTTTACGTATTGGATCATCATTAAAGTTGCCATATTTGTCTACACGTCGTGGTTTATTGATGGCTCCGATTCAGTCCGAAAATCTATCGCCGTAACAGTAAAAACTCTTCCGTTCATTACGTAACGTTTTGCGTTGGGCGATCAAGTTCATGGATGCAGTCAAGGATAATCTTACAGATAAACAAACAGACAGCGATGGAATCGTCGAAAATTACGAACAGCCTAATCACGGCGTATTTCCACCAAGATCGACCGCGGAATCAAGAGACACGTTCGAAACTGTTCGAAGCAGCGCTCGACCAAAGGTGTTTACAGCTAAGATGAAAGATTACCGCCAACAATTGTTAGAAAGAGATTTTGACGCCGCACAGAAAGCTTTTACGAGACAAGTAAAGAGAATTCAATCAGTTTTGGTAGGCGAGGTGGAAATCTCCGATTTGCAACAAGAAAGAGGCAAGCTAGAAGCTCGAATGGAAGATTTTGCCGATGCCCACGCGGCGATATATGATACCCTCGAATGCGAAGACAAAAGGATAGAACAGAACACTCGGTATGATTCCTTAAATCATGGTAATCGAGAAGCGTTACGGTCGCTAAACGAAAAAATTTCTGTTCTCAAGGCAGCAAAGGACGATAACAGTTCCATTCTGTCATCTACAAGTAAGCATTCGCGTTCGTCTAAACGCTCAAAAACGTCCGGGGCATCTAGTTCTTTACTCCAGAAGAGAGCCGAGATGGCTGCCAGGGCTGCACGGTTAGAGGCTGAGCTGAAATTTCATGATGTTGAAAGCCAGAAGACTGCGGCGCTCAAGAAACATGAGGATGAAATTAAGAAAATACGTATGATGAAGGAATTGGCTGCCGCTCAAGCAGAACTTGAAGCCGTGATCAAAATAGAAGAGGAAAACTATGGAGATATCGGTCAAATGGAAGAAGGACCTTCACTTAAGGATGATTGCTCCGAAGAGCTTTTAGAAAGGTATCTCCAGTCACAGATAGACTCCATCCTTCAGGTTCCTAAATCCAGTGACATTTTACCAGCACAAAGCACAGTTTCAAACGTCACATCAGCTCCAACCCTTAATACCAATGCCACGTTTACAGGAAGTTCTAACTTACCCAGACTGCACATGTCAACCTCAGAAGAGTCACTCCAAAGAAGCCAGTCTTTAACGACTTTGAATCCTTTTGCCTCGCCGTTCACCACCGCAATCTCTTCACATGTAACACCAAGGAAACCAGTTCCTGATGCGGGACTAAATTCTCCCATTTCCAACCCCCCAGTTTCTTCTGGAGTGGACCTTATGCAAAGGCTAGCAGACTTGCTGACCCAGAGGCAAGACCGAGATTCCCTCCCACGACCAGAACCAGAAGTATTCAATGGAAATCCATTGCGATACCCCAACTGGGTAAAGTCCTTCGAAACCTTTATTGAAAGAAAGACAAAGGATCCTTCAGAGCGACTGTATTACCTTGGAAAATATACAGCAGGTGCAGCCAAAGAAGCAGTCAGCGGTTTATTACCATTAGACAATGTTGATGCTTACAGCAAGGCCAAGAAGATATTGACGAACCGCTTTGGAAACCCATTCACGGTAGCAGATGCCTTTTGCAAGAGAATTAACAGTTGGCCCAAGATTCAGCCGAATGATGGCCAAGGCTTAAGGAAATTCTCCGACTTCTTGGAACACTGCAATACAGCAATGAAAACCATCCAGTATCTGAATGTCCTTAATGATCCAGATGAGAACCAGAAGATTATTCAGAAACTCCCAAACCACCTGGTAGTAAGATGGAGCAGAGTTGTTGATGAGTGGATAGCGGTTGATGAATTGGAAGAAGACAGCCATACACCTAGAATGGATGGCAAACAAGCCAAGACTGGATATCCTCCCTTCGCAGAATTTTGCAAGTTTATGCGAAAGGAGGCAAGAATAGCATGCAATCCTGTGACTTCCCCACAAGCATTGAAGGCAGAAGAGGCCAAAGACAAAGTTGAGCCTGGACGATCAAAGAACAGTTCACGAGACAAGGGAGACTTCAGAGTGAGAACCTTTGCAACTAAGTCTGAGGAGAAATCTGGAAATGCTGTAACAGATAGCAACTCAAAGAAGATTATTTGTGCCTTTTGCAAGAACAATCATGAACTTGATCTGTGTGAGAAGTTTTCCAAGATAGTCCTCTCAGAACGAAAGAAATTTGTCCAAACCAATGCACTGTGTTGGGGATGTCTCAAATGGGGTCATGTGTACAAGGAATGTAGAGGAAGAAAGACATGCAGGAGATGCGGCCGCCGACACCCAACTTATTTGCATGATGACTCAGTAATGGAGCATGACAGGGTTCCAGATCAAGAGAACGGCGAGTTAAGCCACAGCAATCCAATATCTCATTGCATTGAAGTGTGTCACTTGAACAATCATGCTGAACCTGTTTCACACTCCCTTATTGTTCCAGTATGGCTTCATCATGAAGATAACCCAAGTAACAAGCTCATGGTCTATGCTCTACTCGATGACCAATCTGATGCTTGCTTTGTCAAACAAAAGGCCCTTGAGAAGCTTGGTGTTAGTGGTCCTGAAGTTCAACTGAAGCTTTCTACAGTTCTCGCCCAGGAAGCCATTACAAGTCAGAAGATCAGTGGTCTTGTCGTTCAGGGTGTGAATGAGAGCACAGAGATCTCCCTTCCTCGCACCTACTCCAGACCCATCATCCCAGCCAGACGTAGCCAAATCCCAAGACCAGAAACAGCAAGAAAATGGCCCCATCTTAAGAGAATCGCAGATCATCTTATGCTTTACAGAGATGACTTGGATGTAAGCTTACTCCTTGGAATTAACTGTGCACGAGCAATTAAGCCAAGAGAGATAATCCCAGGGAATGATGACGACCCTTATGCTAAAAGAACAGCTCTTGGGTGGGGAGTGATTGGTATGGTTACTCCAGATACTGACCAGTGTGAAGAAGAAAGCATGGGAGTCAGCTGCACTGTCACTCGTGGGGTTCAGTTTAGCCAAAGGAAGATGTGCCACTTTGCTCTCAAGACAATTACAAAGGAAGTCCTCAGTCCAGTTCAAGTGAACCGTATGTTTGAGTTAGACTTTAATGAGAAGAAGACAGAGGAACAGCCCCTCTCTTATGAAGACAGAAAATTCATGACAAAGGTTTCTAGAGGAATCCATCAAAGAGATGATGGCCATTATGAGATTCCCCTTCCACTCAAAGAAGAATTGGTCACACTGCCCAACAATAAAGAAGTTGCCCTGAATCGACTCGGCAAGTTAAAGAGAAGACTCATAAAGGATAGCAGATACAGAAAGGACTACCTTACCTTCATGAAAGATATCATTGAGAGAGGTTTTGCTGAGAAGGTGCCTGCTGAAGAAGCTTCATTAAAGGATGGCTATGTGTGGTACATTCCTCATCATGGGGTTTATCACCCGAAGAAACCAGAGAAGATAAGGGTTGTCTTTGACTGTAGTGTGGAGTTCGCTGGTGAATCTCTTAACCGTCACCTCCTTCAAGGTCCTGATCTCACTAATAACCTGGTTGGTGTGCTTTGCCGTTTCCGTCAAGATCCAGTAGCCTTCATGTGTGACATTGAAGGCATGTTCCCCCAGGTTAATGTCAACCCAGAACATCGGAACTTACTTCGTTTCCTTTGGTGGGAAAATGGCAACCTCAACAGCGAACCGATCGAGTACAGGATGACTGTTCATCTGTTTGGTGCCTCGTCTTCGCCGGGCTGTGCAAATTTTGCATTGAAGAGGACGGCAAGTAACTATGAAGGTCAATATGGAACTGAAGCAGCCAACTTTGTGAAGAACAACTTTTACGTTGATGATGGCTTGAAGTCAGTATCAACACCCGAAGCAGCTATTAGCCTGATCGCGAAAACAAAGTCTCTGTGCCAGAAGGGCGGCTTCAATCTCCATAAGTTTATCTCAAATCACAAGGCCGTGATTGAAAGCATTCCCCACGAAGATCGATCAAAGGATCTCCAAACCCTGGACATCACCAAGGATATTCTCCCAGTTGAACGAGCTCTAGGTGTTCAATGGTGCATTGAATCCGACACACTCCAGTTTAGAGTTGAGTTGAAGGACCAGCCCTTAACAAGGAGAGGCATCCTGTCGACCGTTAGTTCTGTATTTGATCCTCTTGGCATGCTTGCACCTCTTATCCTGGTAGGGACGACCATCCTTGTGTCGGGATGGAGCAGATTGGGATGACAAGGTCCCAGAACCATTACGATCCAGATGGGAAAGGTGGAGAGCTGACCTACCTCTACTTTCCAGCCTCAAGATCCCAAGATGTTACAAGCCAGATAGCTTTGGGGAACTCAAATCTGTAGAGCTGCACCACTTCTCAGATGCCAGCAAAGATGCTTATGGCCAGTGCTCTTACCTTAGGCTAATAGATCAGTCTGATCATATTCATTGTTCTCTTGTGATGGCAAAATCACGCGTTGCTTCTCTAAAGCCTGTAACGATCCCGAGGCTTGAGCTTACAGCTGCTTTGGTATCGGTGAAGACCAGTTCTATCCTTCAGAGAGAGCTTGAATATGACCAAATCACAGAAGTGTACTGGACCGACAGCAAGGTTGTCATCGGCTACATCAACAATGATGCGAGGCGATTCCATGTATTTCTTGCTAATAGAGTCCAGCAGATCCGCGACCATACCTTACCCAATCAGTGGAAGTTTGTGGAAACAGATCAGAATCCAGCGGACGATGCCTCTCGTGGTCAGAATGCACAGAACCTAATTGAAAACTGGCGCTGGTGGAATGGCCCTGAGTTTCTCTGGAAATCACTTGAAGACCAGAGCTCACTTGATCGTGCTGAACCAATGTGCATGTCTCCTGATGACCCCGAAGTAAAGAAGATTTCAGTCATGACTACCCAAACTCATGGATGCTTCTCTCTTCCTGATCGCCTGAAGTACTTCTCCAGCTGGCATAGAGCTAAGAGAGCAGTTGCTGTTTGCCTTAGACTCCAGAAAAAATACAGAACCAGTTCAGAAGGGCAAGACATGGTGAAAAATGAAGAGTCTAAGCAGAGGAAGATGGACCAGTATATTCCAGTTAATACAGAAGAGCTCCAAGAGGCAGAGACAGAGATTGTTAGATGCATTCAAAGGGAGGAATTTCACAATGAAATCAGGCTACTTCGCCTCAGCAATTCACAGCAAAGTTCACGCGACCGCACCTGTGCCAGAGTCATGAAGAAAAGTAGCAATCTCTACACGCTTGATCCCTTCCTCGATGAGAGTGGTGTGCTGCGAGTTGGTGGTCGTCTAAAGCATGCAGATCTTTCAACCGCAGTCAAGTACCCTGCCATCGTACCCAGGAAAGGACATATGACAGACCTAATCATTTCCCACTGTCATGATTCTGTGGAACATCAGGGGCGTGGAATCACACACAACAAAATCAGATCCTCTGGATTCTGGATCATTGGTGGGAGCTCTGCTGTGTTTGATCATATTGCAAAATGTGTTCGCTGCCGAAAGTTGAGGGGAGCAGTCCAGAGACGGAGTAATGTAGCGAGCACTGAAACTGATCTCGCTCCTGAGTATACTCGATAACTAATTAGAAGCTTTTCCTCATGTTGAAGAAGAGATTTAGTATGTTAAGTATTAACTGGACCAACAATTATACAAGAACAAAAATAAGGAGGGACATAAATTGATCATGAGCTAAATGAAACGACTGTTAGAAGTGTTATAACTGTGTAGGCACTGTTAATTGTTAGCCAATCATCGGAGAATCAATCCATTCCGTCTTCATTCGTTATAGGCAGAGAAAACCAGTGAGCTCAAAGGTATTCGTTCATCCCTCCAAAATCTTGCAACAAAGGTATGTGCGTTTCTATTCAATATTTTATGTATTTTGTTGTTGTTGTTGTTGTTGATGATGATCTTTTTACCTATCGTCATGAATCAAAGTTGGAAATTTCTTCACCGTGGGACTGAATTCAAGACGTAATAACAACTTATTGTCTTGTGGTTTCTTCTTTAGATAGAATCAACTGAAGTTAAACTTCAAACAGCAGATGATCTTAACTATGATCGCCTTCAAAGAACTATTAGAAACGAGACGTCAGCCATTCTTTATAAGGTAATCAGAGGCACGCAATATATATAACACATTTAGCATATGCAAGGAATATCAGCTGTGGTAGTATTCAAGACGGAGGCGTAGAATCCCGGAGTGCTGTGTTTCAAGACCCAGTAGTAGTCAAGGTGGTGCAGGAAAATTATTGAACTTCGGATGTCCGGATTTCAAATCCTATGGACACTACTCTTGAAAAAGTGCCGCACAAAGTGATCGAGATTTCCAACAAAGATATTCAGTCGAGTCGAAAATTTCTCTTTTATTTTTCTGAAAATGGCTGAATATTCCTGAGAACTTTCAGAGAGGTCTTCTGACGTCGGAATGTCTCTGATCAACGGCAGTTCCACGCTGATTGTTTTTTTGTTGTTGTTGTTGTTGTATCGTTTCGCCTACCCTACTTTAGTTAAGCTTAATTTGATTAAGCTTAACTTCTTTTTATCTTCGCCAGAGCTAACATTAGCTGAAATAAAAATAGCTACTTTTCTATCAATTCTCTTCGTTTCTTTGTAACAAACTTTGCTGACCATGCGCAGTAGGTCACAACTTTCTTTAGAAATTTAGACTTATGTAACAGAATTTCTGATAGAAGTTTTTATTTCCCTTAGTTCTTTTTGCTAATTACCGTGTGGATTATTGTAGTTGAACGTGACCGAAAGTCAACTCCAGACGAGTGACAGCGATTTAGCTTCTTCGCTTCAAGAAACAAGGCTCAATCTAACCACAAAGGTTTGTTCCATGGCACTCTTTCAACGAATAGATTCTGATTTTAACCTTTTCTGCTCTCTAATGATTGTACTACGCCTGACATCGGTAGAAATCTACTCAGAACTGTTTTGTTTCCAACTTTACTTTCAGTGAATGAGTGTTTTGGTCTTTTGTTTATGTTATTCTTGTCGCAATTGGCGTTGCCAATGTTATTGCCTGAACATGTTGAGGATTAATTGCTTATAAACTTCTAACGTTATTTTTCTCAACATAAATAAAACAATCTTGCAGTTGTTGGACTCCGAGCAGAAATTACAAAGCTCCATTGAGAACACAAATCGAACCCTGAGCGAAAAGGTAATTCTCTACTCTTCACCATTATTCTACTATGATCATCTGCTGTAATGACACCGGCTTGCCATTACCTCTTTCATTTGTGAGTAATGAGAAATTTTCACTTTAGCTTTGGTTCGGTAGAACCCCGAGTTAAGTTACGAAGTGTGTGCAACCCTTGTCTGATCAAAACAAGTCAAACGTTTTTGTTTTGTTTTTTCAACTTCAGCACTAAGATTCATGCGATCAGTTTTACGAGACGGTCTTAATTTTAATGATTGAAAGTATTTTGGTCTTGATACAACGTTTGGTTTAGCCCGGTTTTAGAACATTTTAAACGTGCGATACCTCACTATCATTAAACTATCCATTCGTTGTCGAAAAAATTTGTTTTATTTGCTTTCAAATTGTATTGATCTTTGACTTGTAGTAACTTAAATATAATCAAATTGTTAAATTTCGCACTGTATAAACCTACACTACATCATTTAGGAGAAAATATTTATGTTGACAATGACTTGTTATTTCAGCTGACGTCAACGAAGGCAGAGCTTCAGTTGACTGATGAAGAGTTATTTCGTAAAGTTCAAAATGTGAATTCGTCACTCCAAGAAGAGGTAATAGCTCAAAGCTTTGAAGTTTCTCTATACTTATGTTTTCAAAGGAAGTGATCAATTTTTACATAATACAGAATTGGTTGTTTTCAATCCAACCTAAGGCAGTTTAGCGAACATTTAGCAATAAATCTTTTTAGCTTGGGCGGTTTGCTTTCCCGTTACAGACCACGTGATAATCTCTAGAGAATTGTTCTTCTATCCATACAAAAATTATTCATTCATGTACATGCGACTGTTTGAAATTTGAAAGCAAGAAACCTTATGAGCATCGTCACCTGGCACCGGCAAAGTTAAGGACTTCTGTTGCCTTTAGCTATGTCACCTGGAATGCTTCGCCATCGGCTTATTAAGCTTGTTTTCTGTTGTTGCTAATGTCGGTTTTTTTTTCCGATTTAAGTAAAAGGAGGGATGCAAGAACACTTAATGTGTTGAACTTTGGTGGTCACAAAGTAAATTTGATGGCATTTGTTAAGAAAAATGTTAACAATAAAAAACGTGTATTTCAGTCTACAATAGGCGTTTTGCAGCTGGCGTCACGTGACCAAATTATTAGTAAAAAGAATTATATTACAGATTATACCTAAATGAATGCCAGAAATGGAAAGAGCACATCGAACATGCCTAAATGACCACGTTTGAAGCCCCTGGCGGTAAAGAGTAAGTTTATACGACTTAGGGGTTAGGGTTAGGGTTTCTGTCATTTTTTAAGTTATAGCACATAGTTTTATGAAAAGTAGGTCACGTGATGGCTTAGCTGCAAAGGGCTTATCATAGACAAAAGTCTTACGACAAATTTGCACTTTTGGCGCTTTTGCACCACGCCAGACGCGAATACAACTTCACCTGCCTAACCTCTCCTCCCACTCCACATGCAATGTTGAAAACTAGTACCTGCAATTTCACCTGATTTTCAACATTGTATTGGGTAGTGAGGGGGGACAGCAACACGTTTCTAAAAGGATAGCAGCGCTTTTTTCAAACTTCATTTGTAAAACACAGATAATTTGTTACATTGCATAAGTGTCCAGAGGACGTTTTGTCCATGATTGTAGTTCTCTAATAATCAACAAGCTCACTGTTAAGATTCTGAATTAAAGTTAACATGTGTTTCCCGTAATTTAGTCGTAAGCTTATGGAGTTAATAGTTTTGTCCTCATACAGGCAGATGCACTCAAAAATGATCTAAGCTCCACAAGAAGTCAGCTCATGGTCTCTGACGCTGAAATACAAGGCGCCCTAGCGGACGTCAACACGACTATTGCGTTAAAGGTTTGTATATCTAAAATCCTTTTTCGTTATTAAATTCTATAAAATGATTGATTGGTTGTGGTGTCTTTTTGCGCGGAGCCATGCACCTAAAAGTCCACAGCGGCAACACATCGGTCAAACGCAAAAATTTGACAAAGAGGGCAAGTTTCTAAATAAACTGTGGTGCTGCGTCGGTGGGAGTATTACAAGATAATTTGGTTTTATCAACGGGGTTGATGATGTGAATTGGCCACCCTAAAGAGATTCGAAAGCTGACGGAGCGAATCCGACGAAGGGCTAACGCTCGAAACGTCAGCTTCCGAATCTCTTTACGGTGGCCAATTCAGATTATCAACCCAATTGATAAAACCAAATTATCTTGCAAAAATTTGACGCCTGTTTTGTTTTTTGTGACCTCGAAGTTAGAAAGGGTTTGAAGCGAAAATGTCCAGGACGTGTGAATGAGAGAAAAACGCAGCTAAACCGAATTGTCGGTTTTCATGTGACGTCATCATTTTCTAAAAAACGTTCAAGCCCGACAGGGTTCCTGATTATGTAATAGAACAAGTTTGAATTTCCAAGTTTATGCGTTGCATGGCAGCCCGATAAGGCTCTCGAGTAGGTTAAAAGATGAGTTGTTGTTCAAGTTTTAACTAACTAAACAGTTCTTGTTCTAGAAGATTTCAATGTGTCGGAGCTCTAGAGTAAAAATTCGATGACGGATGTTTTTGTTACTTTACGGCCGCCATGTTTGTGTCCCTCCGAGGCCAACATGGCGTCTCTATACCCTACGCTTTACCGAGTAACGCGCGAATGAAAAACCGCACAGACCTAAATCTTGACGAGGCTATTATGTATATGAATCATCTTTCATATCCCAGCATCTTGACTACATTTATTGAATGGTTACGATTTTTATTTTTGATGGCGTGACGCTGCAAAGCAGCGATAAAAGACCCGCAAAAGGTGGATGAAAATTATCAATTTTTATATGGGCATCCAGCGCACAGAGCTTAACTTTTCAATTACTTGTTTAAATTTTAGCTTGATTTACTTACATGCGATTCGATATTCATATACAAATATTATGTAATAGTCCTACAAGTATCTTGTTTTCTCGCGAAAAGTCAGGATTAATTCCGAACAAAATTAATATTTAAAATTTGCTCAAATTCGTCTGGCTTGACGGTCTAATCAGATAGCAGTACTGGGTATATATATTTTAGTTTCTGATTGAACAATTTTAGGTACAACAACTGGATTCGACTTTAGAAGTGGTATTTACATTGGCTAATGAGACGGAAAGGAAACTGGAGAACTTTACTAACACCACCGGGGCTTCCTTTAAACTGGTGAGGCTTAACTATTATACAGAATTAAGGTGTGGATTCAAGTCCTCGTTAAAGTTTCGAAGATTTAAAGTGGCTCTGAACCCCATGTACAGAAGTTTTTAAAACTCTGCCAAAAGTTGCAACTTATCCTGCTTAGCAAAATTTGATAATAAAAAAAGGGTTTCACCATACCGTTTTAGAAATATCAGTACTAAAAGCTAAAATTAAGTG
Source organism: Micromussa lordhowensis (assembly GCA_964020085.1). Lineage (NCBI taxonomy): Eukaryota > Metazoa > Cnidaria > Anthozoa > Scleractinia > Lobophylliidae > Micromussa > Micromussa lordhowensis. Next base: position 18,257,652 of record OZ026600.1, read on the forward strand.
TGTTTTAAGCAATTGTCATATGACTGTCCGTACGTACGTCGTTAGGTTCGTACGCCAATACCTTAATAAAATAAGAGATAGCTACATCAGTTTTATTTTGGGCATTCATGTTGTGATTAATTGACAGCTGTCATAACAAGCTATCCACTGACCAGTATCAAGTGTTCATATCGCGGGCTCAGGTTTAGAGCTCATTGACGTCAACTGTTTTTTCGAAGTTGACCGCTGACTAGTGACTGGTGTTTCGATCGCGGGCTCAAGCCAGGTTATTACTCTGGGGGAGAAGGAGGAAGTACGTGCAAAGGAAAAATTTAGGCCCAAGTTAACCCCTGGCCCGTTGTTGAATTTTCTTCCTACGTATTCCTTGCACAATCGTCTCGCCAGCTTGTTAAAATTTAACTAGAAAAAAAAGCAAAACCACAAGCTGAACAATTACATGCTCACAATTAATTCTTTATTGAGTTTCTGTTCCAAGAAAAGCAAATCCTCCAATTCATGCTCAGGAGCTCCGCTATTAGGCTAGGCTAAGTCTATATATTATCAGCGTGTTCACTAATGATGAGCAGTTTCTTAATACCATGATTGTAACATCAACTGATAAAGAGTAGCAATAATGAGCCACCTTAATGATAAACTTCGTCGATGTACACATAAATGTAAATTTGGCCCACAACATATTTTCCAAGTGCAATTAGCATATGATACTCGGAATACGGGGAGGTCATATTAAGGTCTCTCATTTTATGTTTGTTATCATTACTTTTTAACAGACAGCGATAGAGCTTCAAGTGCTAAGGACAGACCAAAATTTAACTAGGAATGAGCTGCAAACTGCAGATGCTGATTTTCAGAAATCTTTGTCATCTGTCAACACAACCCTAAAAACAAGGGTAAGGTGTTCTTTCCTTGTTGGTTTATTTGCTTCTTTCTTTTTTCTTGCTTGTTTATTTGTTTGTTAGTCTATAGTGTTTGCTTTCCATGACAACTTTTGTTTAGAAAACTCCATATAAAAAAAGTATTCGTAGGGTACGGCGTTTTGAATTCCGGTTTCAAAAACAGGAGCTGTAAACTACGGTTAAACGAGAAGCGGCGAGGTCAAGCGAGTTAAATGAACAATACACATCATGAATGTAGCCAGACCGTTGCATTGAAAAACATGGAAAGCAAAGACGCAAATAGCAAACTGCGGCTACTTTTACGAAAAGAGATCAAGCCGGGAACACTGGCTGGCCCGTTTGATTATTTGTCACACCACAGATATATGGAAACTTACCTGCCTTTTGACCAAGGTCCTGTCCTCGTGTTTTTGCCATTTCAGATAGACAATCTTGACTCTGACACAAACCAGTTGTCATCAATTCTAGGAGCAACACGAAGCAACCTCGATAAACTCAACAACACTTTGGTTAATACTACACTAGAGGTAGGTCTGGGAATGACCGAAATTGTCGAGATTTACTTATGGTGGCCCGACCAACTTATCCGTGCTGTGGTGACATTTGTGAATCATGCTTTTGACAAGAAATTTTAAACCGATTCATTTGAATTTTGAAATTGAAACCCTATAATATGGAAATCGTTTAAGATATCTACATATCCCGGAAATTTCATTTTAACAAGAAATGCCGATAATTTTGAAATTCATCAAACAAGCCTCACAAAAAACTTTCAATTTCTTCGAGCGGACATCAGAAAATTCCACTTAAAAGGCAGATACAAAAGTCGGACCGGATCAACTCAGATCGCTGATTTGAGTAAGAATAACACCTTTTCAAGAATGAGGCATACAACAATTGGTGCTATTCTTATTCAAATCAGCGTTCCGGGGTGATCCGGTCCGACTTTTGTACCTTCCTTAAACTAATCTGAGATGGTGAGCTACCAGGACCTATCCGTATACACATGCGCCGGCTAGCTGACGTAAAAAGAGCGGGAACGTGGAGCCAGAATACCGCCAAGGTTAAAGGCTGACGCCATCCAAAGCTTGGTACGCAATCAGAAAGCTGGGTCAAACACAATAGTAGAAGCCGGCAGCGCAACAAAAAGGATAATTTTTTTTTAATTTGGTGCCACGTACAAGGTGAAATAAATATCCGTTCTGTCGAATTATTGCCTATTTTTCCTTTTACTTTCCCACCAAAAAAATTTAACCATGGCAAAATACATCTCCTACAAAAACCTCTTACCAGTTTACGGCAAAACAGGTTCCTTTCACAGAGCTACCATGTCGAGTAATCTAGAAATCATCGTCTTTTCGATTGCATTGTCTTTGAAAATGATAATATATTCAAGATCTATGGCGGTTCTTTCACATACCCCACAGAGAGTTTGCCACTTGGAGTTAACAAGGCACGACATATGCAAACAGGCCAGGTTTATCATGACAATGGGTCATGGTCCAAAAATTTAGCCGTTAGGCGTAAAAATTGTAAAATATTAATTAACTCTTAGCCCAAAATTATCAATTGTGAAAACTTTTAGCCGCGGAAATGAGAGTTACAATAAAAGATCTCTTGGTATCACTTTTTGTGTAACTTTTTTAGTGGCTTGCAAACTATATTAGACGTACTACAATTCTTAGGATGATATCAGAAAAGACCTCAATTATATAATCAGTGATCAAAATAATCTTTTTATCTATTTTTAAAAAATGAAAATTAATTTTTAATTTTTTTAAACAATGGAAATTAATTTCTAATATTTCTGTCTATCGTGAAGAAAGCGAATTAACCGTTAGCTATGAAAAAAGCCAAAATATTAACCGTTAACCGTTGAGAACCTCTTGACATATGATCATGAATTGAAAATCAAATTTTATAAGCAAATGGCCAGGTTTAACGTGACATAGTTAGCATGTGGTGTTACCTTTTTCTTCTGTCAGAATTAGATGACACCGTCACAGTAGAGCGATTTTCTAATAAGTGTTGTAAAACCAATCGAAAACAATCACTCTGGTCAATCACAATGAACGCATACAGACAATCTATTGAACCAATCAAAACTCCAAGCAAATGCGCGTGTAGCTGATGCGAAGCGCGGGAAAATGTGTGCGATCGAATCACGATTGGTTGGCTGTGCTTTTCGTTGGATTTCAAAGTAAAATCAAAGCAAATGCGAATTCTTTCGACATTCAAGTGACAAGTACTCTATCACAGATGCATTTCTGTTCTAACCTTTTCATTTATAGGTAC
>OZ026600.1:18265842-18388342 GCA_964020085.1 Micromussa lordhowensis
ACCATAACCGGCTGCTGTTCACCAAATGTGGAAAGAATCTTCGCCATATTGAATCAATGACGTCAAAATTGCAGCCCGCTTCAGATTATTGAACCGATGACGTCAAAATGACGTCAAAAGTGCAGCCCGCTGCAGATTATTGAACCGTTGACCGAGAAAACCTGGGGACGATATTACGTTATTTTTAATGAGCGAAAAAACAAACTGAGCGAAATGGCGAAACTCCTTTAACCGGGAAATATTTTGAATGAATAATAAAGCAATTATTTTAATTCGGCTTTCGTAGGATATGAAGAATTCTGCAGATCTCGGAGGGTATTATCCACCTCGGCCTTCGGCCTCTGTGGATTTCTTCATATCCTACTCAGCCTCATTCAATAATTGCTAAATCAAGAAAGCGATCGATGCTTTAAGAGAATTGTTCAAAAGGTGGATAACGCTATCTACAGGATGAATAACTAAAAGCAGCAAATAGCGTTGTTTGTTTTGTTAACACTTATTTATCCGGTGGATAACGTTATCTAGTGTTCGAACAACTGGGACCAGGAAAATTTGGATGATTTTGTCGCCTACGAGTAGTTGCTATCTTTGTTAGTTAACATGCCGTTCTGAGAAGTATGGACCGATTTTTTTTTTTTATTGTCTTCCTCCTATCTCCCTCCCTACTCTCGTCAGTTATTTCTGTTCTATGTTTAATAGTTATTAGCCTTGCGGAGGTGGCCGAGGGAAATATCCATGACTTTCACCGTCACTGAGGCGAATAACTGTTTAAATTTATGGCGTGTTTCGAACAGATAATCTTGAAAACTTGGATCAAAAGAGCATTTTAAGTTAAAGATGTCGTAAATTCAAACCAAAAAAAGGTGCGACAAATTAAATTTCGCTTTCTTTAGACTTGATAAATGAGAAAGATGGCAACAACTTCTATGTCGGTGTTTCCAAACCTTGATTGTTTGCCCTTGTTTGTTAAAAACAATACAACTCTACTGGAACTTCAAACTTTGTTTTTATTTTTTTTCCAAAATCTGCACTTCTAAATTGGGGGGGGGGGGTGGGGGGGGAGGGGCAGCTTATCTACGGATGGGGCTTATACACGGACGTTTACGGTAATTTTCTGGTACACTAGTTATAAGGCTTGTGTGGTATATAATTGAAATTCCTTTGGCCATTGAAACAAAACGAACGCGTGCTTAGTAGCCAAGCTTTAAATGTGTGGAGGAGTTTGGACCAGGGACTGGGCATCATAACTCAGAAAAGCTTTTGACTCGGCTGATACCATGTCTATAAACATGTTTGAAACTCGCAATAGGCGAAAAATTTCATGCAGAACGGGAGTTTGGTAATGCAGTCGACAAATTTGTCGTAATGGCGGTCAAAAACAACGAAACAGTCGGCCATTTACCTCACGAGTACTCGCGAATTTTGTGGTATATTTTATCGCACGTGCGTGAAGTGACTGGCCGTAGACGTCCCTGCAATCAGCTGTGCGGATGAATGGAAATTCCTGGTAGGTTGATGTTTAGTTGTTCGAGCAAAGTGAAAATCAATCGCTTGAAAGAACTCTTGGAGAGCAAGATTCGCCGATAAACACTCGAAGACACAAACGTCTCCTTTAGGAGCCACCACTCATGAAAAAGTCAATGAACAACAGCAACACGCTCTCTCTGACAATAAACCGACAAATGGGTGGAAGTTTAAAAATCTCTCTTCAGAAGTGAATAGCACTTTGCTAATCACCTCCGAGTTCACCAATCAAAAAGCGTGAAAAACACTATTCACTTGTGTTATACACTGAAATACTTCTTATAGATATTTCTGCTTTATTGTCTTTGGAGCTAGAATTACAACTTTCTCTATAATGGTAAAAATTCGACAAGCTGGAAATCAGAAGCGAAAGGACTGTATTTATCTACAGCAAGACCCGTAATACTCTTTTAGGACACTGATATACCAGAGGATAATTAGCAATTATTCCACGAGCGCGCGTTGGATATGAGATGATAGATAGCCAACGAGGCGCATAGCGCCGAGTTGGCTATAATCATCTCATATCCAACAAGCGCGAGTGGAATAACTGTTTTATTAAAAACGCTCTCAAAATATAGCAAACTAAACTAAACAGGAATGAAAATGCCCTAAACTATCAAGCGTACGCTAACCAGATTTGTGGAGCATGGTATAATGGCTCATAACCCATGATGGCTAAGCCAATGAAAACTCTTGAATGGCATTATCCAATGATCCAGGTTTTAATAATGTCTGATACTAAACGAGCAGGCTTTTCTCCCTTCTTTCAGGCCGGAAAGAGGGTTATTATTTTCATTACCGTATGATTATTTCAGTCTGCAAGAGGCCTTGCGATAAAGAAGATATCGGATGTCAGTTCAGAAAATTTCTTGTCATTTCCTCTGAAACCATTTCATCTGATAATCTAGAAGAGGAGCCACATCTAAATACAATGCTAATGTTCATGTACACAATCATATGTAACTCTCCCTTCTCTACCCTAAATATGCCTTGTGAGTACAGCACTTTACGTTACAATTGTGGCGCGGATCATACTGTTCCCAGATTAACACTCTCAATAGATTAGAATGTTGACACCAAATAGCATTAAAAATACCAACGAACTCAGAGATTGTAGAGTAGAAATAAAATGACGAAATGTTCGCTTGGCTGTGTTCATGGTGTGTCTGAGTGGAGCCTTTCCACAACGGATACCTTAACTTGGAGACCGAGTGAAGTGGTGTGTCAAGAGGTGGCCATTATGAGAGGGAGGGAGTGTAATATAACACCGGTTTTTTTTCTCGAGGGGTACGACATCTTTTTATTTATTTATTTTTTTTTTCATGCTTATTCTTTATTATGCGTCTATATTTTGTTCTGTAATAGCAGTATAACAAAAAGAGTAGATCTTTAACCCATAATGAATTGATTTATTTGGCAAATATCGCGAGGACATCTTTGATTTTGAAAGAGGCTCTGTTACATTTAAAATTGCTGTAGGAAATGTACTTTGAGGTCATTCATTGGACTGAGCGGTGTTTTAAACCATATCAAAGACTTCACGGATTAAACGTTTTCAATGGATAGTAACCCTTTTAAATTGCCGAACTAGTCACCAAAATATGCCGTTTCCCGTGAAACCAGGTTTTGGCTGCCATGACACTGAATGGACCTTAGTTTCGCTGAAAACGTTATTTATTTACCAAAGAGATAAATTTCCCCAAGATTAGGTACAAACGTGTGCAATATTTTAATCTAAGGCATGCGCAGAAGCCAAAATTTAGACTTTTTGGGGGGCGATTGCTCAATCCGAATTTTTTTCTTGCCCCTTTCCTTTTTCTCGGCCCTTTCACTATCTCTACCTGTTGCGTTTCATATTCTTTCTGGCTGCTGTAAAAAGTTGGGTATCAATTATGGGCAAAGCCTGGAAATGGGACCTTGATCAATTATAGGTATAATGTATGATTGTTTTTCAATTTGCTACGTGGGAATGCCGTCGATATCCAAAACCGACTGTTGTGCTATACAGTGGAATCCCGATTTCTCAAACCCTCCGGATAACTCGAACCAAAAGTTGTTTCCCCTCCTCAGTCAAGCACTGCAATTTTACCCCCGATTTCTCGAACTATCCGATTTTTCTAACCAATTCTCGTTTCCCTTCGAGGTTCGAAAAATCGGGACTGCGCTGAACCTGTCAATGCCCTACTAAATCCTTATCTGTTTACATTTAAATCGTTGACGTCACAAGTGGTACAAAGAGCACGACCATTAAGGTGATTCCCGAGTTTTGCATTGCGCATTCCTACTGCGCACGAATTTTGCGTCATCAGCGCGCGCACATGAGCTCGCGCGCGTACAAAACATAAGAGATTTCCTTCAAACTACGCTCGATAGCGAGATAAAAGCTAATTTCCTCTTAAACGAGCACGGTGACCCCCACTTTTTATTTTACAAATTCAATGAGAACAATATCGGCAATAACTGAGAAAAAATTTGGCAGAAGTCTATGGCTACTTTTTTGGCAAATGAAATAAATGCTACAGAGAGAGACGTAACGGGCCCATTAGAGCAAGTCCAAATTATGTTTCCTTTAAAGGATAAAAATATCAGTTAATAATGCAGGGTATTTGAAGTCATTTCTTCTGGGACGTAGATGAATAAGCAATCAAAGACAGTCGAATTCTGTGTGATATAACACGCCGCATTGAAAAATAATCGAGCTTATTTGTTGCGCACTGAGATAACCAAAAGTCACCAAAATAACCATATTTGTCAGCATAGTGGCATGAAAACAAGCACGGTGACCCCCTCTTTTTATTACGTTTTTAACATCTCCTTGTACTGTAATGACACCATACCAAGTTTCATCGGAAATCTATGGCGGGCTCGTTTACCCGGGAATCACCTTAAGCACGCGTATATGCGTGCTTAGGAGTCGCCTCAAAGAGTTAAAAAAACGCGGAGTATCGCAGTATACTTAAAGGAACTCAATCACGTTAGAGGTATTTTGGCCATGTATAAAACTATCTTTAAATTGAAGGAAACCTGAAAAAATAGTTTTTAAAACCGGAAAAGAGATAATGATAAATCATAAAGGAGCAAAACTGTTGTTAAGGATGGAGAAGATTAAAGCAAACTTGAAACTAAATTTAGGCTAAATCTTTTAAGATGTCCAAACCGTGATGAAGCTCCTGTAAAACTCGAGGTAGTAAACAAAACATTTGAACTCCACATTTAGCGATTTTACGAGCGAACGCCATCAGAAAATCTACACAAGAGCACAGCTGAACTGACCCATGTCTGATTACGCAGAGGTAGGTCAAGCGATCCCGCTTTGGGAAATGAAAAAATATGCTTTTTAGTACACTTGAGTAAAATGGGAAGCCATTTTGTTCAGTTCGGAGGTGAAAAGCGGTGGATATCCAGAGATAGAGTAGCCAATCACAGCGCACAGATAGCACTATTCACTGGTTTGGGATATACAATAGATTTATAACCAAGACAACTAAGGCAATAAAACTCTAGAAAATCAATAATCCAAGTTTCCAGTTTGTAACACTTGATATGTAACAGCTTTCGAGCGCTTGGGTCCGATAGCTTTCAATCGTGAAACAAATATTATTATCCAACTTTCATACACTGTACGAATTCCGATTTTCTGATTGGCTGATTTGTACCACGTGATACTGGGTTATGACGAAACAACCTCCTTGACGTCATTATCGTGGTGTAATAGCCGTGGTGTAAATTCAATACACCACTGTCATTACCCCATGGCTTCGGCTGACTCAAAATTTGGCGATTTCTTTGTGCAGTGTATTCAATTTGAATAATAAAAATGTTAACGCACTCATTGCTCGTGAATTACCGGGATTTACCTGCACTCGTTCACTAACAATAAACTCGAAATTTTCAATACCGCACTCGCAAAGCCTCGTGCGGTATTGAAATTTCTCGTTCATTGTTAGTGAACTCGTGCAGGTAAATCCCGATAATGCACTCGCTGAGTGCGTTAACCTGTAATTAACCCAAGCATTTTAAGCAGTTTCTATGGGGTGTTTATTTTTTGTGGTTATTATAGTTGGCAGCTATTCACTTAGTATAGGTCATCATACGGTTTCGAGTTCAATTTGGAATTAATTTGGACGAGTGAGTTTTTCAACAAGCTGAAATTGCACGAGCCGCTTCGGCGAGTGCAATTTCAGCTTTTTGAAAAACTCACAAGTGCAAATTAATTTCAAATTGAACGAGAAAAACCGTATGAATACTTATTAATAATACAAACATGAAAAAATTCGCGCAGAAAAATTGCCGGAAGATGTTTCTTGAAGCCATTTTTTTCGCATTCGAGAAAACATTTTTCAGAGTTCCGTACACAATTTGTTTCTGCTTTACATGATATCATTGGCCTACAGAATTTCTCATTGTCTTTCTGCCAATCATTATCCAGAATTACGACGTGTAATTTGCACTGGTGTTACACTTTTTGCACCGGTGCTACACTTGAACTGCACTGCTCTCAGCCAATCAGAATCGAGTAATTTTTTCATGTGTATTATTAAGCCAGGAAGACGATGTTGGCAAATTACGCGTATTTATGTTTTATTGAAATAAAGATCATAAGCAAGTACTTGTAATTATAATTATAAAGCAGACTGCATATCAGCACATCATAAGATCGATGAATACCAATTGCATGTACAGGACCTTACTGCTATGTATAATTTAGTATCAGTCATGATAAATCAATGCAGTTAGCTTCGTAGCCCTTTTTTCTGCGATTGATAAAAAAAATTAATGTTACATGTACGTTTACGATAAGTTGCTGGCTATAAGTCAGGCAGGGGTTTTCTGTTTAACCTATACATATTTTAAAACCATATTGTGACTTTGGAACTACCGGACTGAAAACAAGCTTCTTTGTAAGATATGGAGCAGATTGACCGCTCAATACCCGCTCCATTCCGCTTCTTTTATTCCCAGCCATACCCCACCAAAAGCGATATTTTTAACAGTTTTTGTTCTCTCAATACTGTTCTATCAGATGTCATCTACATGTATGGCATCAATGCGCTAAGACCCTGGGGATGAGCTGATATAAGGTATACCTAAACCGGTTTAAAAGACTATGAACACTGTTTTCAAATCCTCTGTAAAAATGAGATGGCGTCTGGTACATTTACCTATAACTCTAAGCGACCGAAAAATTTAACAACGCTCATAAATCGTCCAGAAAAGTTCTAAAACATTCAAACCTAGCACACCAAATGCCCTTAGCAAAGGGAAACATTTGCAGAAATATGGCTTTCCTTATGCCTCGTGAGTTGTGTAAGGTTTGTATGGTACTGTGGTAAAATGTACAGTCGCCATCTTTTTTCCTTTGGAGGATTTGCACTCAACATCCTCCGTACACCAGGTCAGCGGTAGACTTTAAGTTGTCAACGGGCATTCCCAGTAATGCATGATGCATTCAACACTTTGCGAGCCAGAGCCATAATGTCCATAGCAGTTACAATAATAATATAAATGATTGTTGGCTGCGTTTACTTTGGTTGTAAGCAAATACTGCTGTGCGATGTCCGATGAGCATGACGCACCCACTATTCTTTTGCCCTGTGTAGAAATTAAGAGAAATTTTGTTTCATACATTAACTCAAAGGAAAGGAGACTTGTATTGAGTTGCCTGAATGATAAACAAAATATAACATCACTGATTTACTTTATTTTCTTTCTTCAAATAAGCCCACAGGCGAACACACGCTTGGTTCGATTCAATATTGGGTCCGAGTTTTTTCAAGACAAACTTCTATATTTGGTGGTGTTTTCTTTGTATCCACGTCTCTTTAAGGAATTTACGAGACAAAAGAACCTTATCGAACGGGGCCTATTCAGTCCATAAGCCGCGCCATTAAGACACCCTTTAACTAAGATGACCTCCCCTTGGAGGTGTGCCTTGTCGTGGCGGGGAGGCTTGTGCGACCTTACGACCCCCAGGGCTATGCCGGCGGGAGCCTTGTGCTCCTGGCAGGTTCAACCATGCCGGATCGGTCTGCGCGGTGAGGGTCCAGACTAAAGCAACACCAGCTGGGGAGCCATATAAACCCCCTAAGGGAAGGAAAACCCTGACAGAAAACCACTGGCCCTCCAGGTCATGGGGGTTGGGCGGTAGGCCAATCACCTGCCCCTGGAAAATCCAGAAGATTACCGAAACTGTAACCTATCAAGAACAAATTAGCAATGGCGAAGCTGTGGCCGTGGACGGAGGAACAGCCGGACACACCATGACGTCAATGGGTGAAAGCCTACGGGAAGCTCACAGACCGACAAGGTCATTAGCAACGCTGAAATCTAAAATGCGTGTTGGATGCTGGAACGTACGAACAATGTACACAGTTGGAAAAGCAGCCCAAGTTGCACGAGAGATGGAACGATACAGACTTGACCTAATGGGGCTAAGCGAGATAAGATGGACAGGAGCTGGACGTATTAAGATGAGAAATGGCTATACAATGATATATGCTGGAGAAGAAAGTGAGCACCAAAGAGGGGTGGCAATCATGATGAGCCAGGACACACAGAAAAGTCTGATTGAATGGACAGCAATAAGCAGTCGCATAATTACTGCACGATTTTACTCCCGCTATAAAAATACAACAATCATCCAAGTGTATGCTCCGACAAATGAATCTACAGATGATGAGAAGGATGACTTCTACGATCAACTCCAGGCAACTTTTGATACATGCAACAGGCACGACATAGTCATTGTTATGGGAGACCTGAACGCAAAAGTTGGTGATGACAACAAAGACATGGAAGGGATAATGGGGAAACATGGATTGGGTAATATAAACGATAATGGTGAAAGACTATGTGATTTCTGCTCAATGAATGGCCTTGTGATCACAGGAACATGCTTCCCACACCGAACAACCCATAAAGCAACTTGGGTGTCACCTGACGGAAGAACGCAAAACCAAATTGATCACATGATGATCCGTAAAGAATGGAGGAGATCTGTGGAAGACACCAGAGTGTACCGTGGTGCAGATGCAGCCAGTGATCACTACCTGCTTATTATGAAAATAAAGCTGAAATTACACAGAAACCCAGATAGAGTAAAAACCAATGCAAGATTTGACACACAAAAGCTCGAAAACGAAATGTTCAAATCAAAGTTCAACGTCGAACTGCGCAACAGATTTGCAGTATTAGAGGTCGAAGAAAATATCAACGAAGACTGCATACAAATGGGAAAAGTTTACACAGAAACCGCAGAAAAAGTCCTAGGTCGAGTGAAGAAGAAAAACAAGCAATGGTTGAGTGAGGAAACCTGGAAAGCAATAGACCAACGGCAGATGATCCATGACAAAATACACAGCACAAAATCAGAGAGGAGAAAAAGCAAGCTACGAGCAGAGTATAAGATGAAAGACAGAGAGGTTAAACGTAGAGCAAGAGAAGACAAAAGGGTTTGGTTAGAACAGGCGGGAAAGGATGCAGAAAAGTACGCAGAGAATGGAAGAACCAGAGAACTGTACCAAACAGCCAAAAACATCACCAACAAGCGGTGGCGCCAAGTCGCAACAGTTAAGAACAAGAGGGGCGAGATAATAAAAGACAGGAATGCCAGACTCGAAAGATGGGCTGAACACTTTGAGGAGGTACTAGTCAGGGAGGCCCCGGCAAACCCAATTGAAGAAAATGAAGTAGAGACAGACGAAATTAGTGAGATGGATACAACAGTGATAAAGGAAGCAGAAGTAAGGCAGGCACTGAGGAAGACAAAGAGTGGAAAAACACCTGGAATCGACGGTATCCCAGCAGAGCTTTACAAAGCAGATAGTGATGTGGCAGTTAGGGAGTTGACAAGACTCTTTAATAGAATATGGCATGAGGAGAAAATACCTGACCAATGGAAGAAAGGCTTGATAGTGAAAATACCAAAACGAGGAGATTTGAAAGAGTGCAAGAATTGGCGAGGCGTGACATTGCTACCTGTGGCCAGCAAAGTAATGGGAAGAGTTATCATCGAGAGAATACAAAACGGAGTAGACCATATACTTAGAAAAGAACAAGCTGGATTTCGAAAGAATAAGAGCACAATAGACCAAATATTCATCCTCCGTAACATCATAGAACAGGTCCATGAGTGGCAGGCAACATTCTATGCGCACTTTGTCGATTTCGAAAAAGCCTTTGACTCTGTACACCGCGAAGGACTGTGGAGAATTATGAAGGCCTATGGCATCCCTGACAAGTTGATAAGAATGGTGAAGATCATGTATGACGATTTTGAGTGTTCTGTACTAGACGAAGGAGAACAAACAAGATGGTTCAAAATCACCACTGGCGTTAAACAAGGATGTGTTATGTCAGGCTTTCTGTTCCTGCTTACTGTTGATTGGACAATGCGAAGAACAACAGAAAGGCATAGAAATGGCATCAGATGGGATTTCACAAGTACACTTGAAGACCTCGACTTTGCAGACGATATAGTCCTAGTTTCATCGAAATACGACCACATACAGAACAAGACCAACCGACTGGTAGATAATGCAGGAAGAGTGGGATTGAAACTGAATGCTCAAAAATGCAAAGTGATGAGAATGAATACACGAAGAGAAGACAAAGTAATGATTGGAAGAGAGGAAGTAGAAGACGTCGAAGAGTTTGTATATTTGGGTGCAACTGTGACAAAAGAGGGTGGTGGCACAGAAGACATCAAGAAACGTCTAAGTAAGGCGCAAGGAGCATTTTTCAACTTGAGGAAGATCTGGAACACACGGAGTATTGGTCGGAATACAAAAATCAAACTGTTTAAGACCTTGGTTCAACCAGTTCTTTTGTATGGGTGTGAAGCATGGAAACTAACAGCTGCTGAGGAGAAAAAACTGGATAGATTTCAGTTCACATGCCTGAGACGGATTTTAAGAATTTGGTGGCCACAGCGCATCCGAAACGACACAATTTCCCAAATAACGGGTGTGACGAAGATCAGTGAAGAAATACGAAGGAGAAGATGGAATTGGATTGGCCATGTGCTCAGAAAGGAGAGGAAGGATGACTGCATGGTGGCGATGGAATGGAAACCTGAAGGAAAAAGAAAAGTGGGACGACCTAAAACCACATGGAGAAGGACAGTGGAAAAAGAATCCAGGCAAAAGAGATGGTCCAGCTGGTCGGAAGTCAGGGGCGCAGCGCAAGACAGGGCTAGTTGGCGAGAGACAGTTGCAGCCTTATGCGCCTCATGGCGCGATGAGAAATAACTAACTATAACTATAACTTAACTAAGATGAACCATGTTGATAAAATTCGTATGTGTGACCATTCAAACAAAACCTATTGAGAATAACGCTCATGTGGTACTTTTTACTGTACTGCTCGACAAGATGTTTTCGAGATATGTCGATAAAAGCCTTCAAATTGTTGATAATTCACGTGAAAGCAATTTTAGAGGGAATAGCCCTTTTTCACGGTTAGTTTTTCTCGTTTGCATTACAATGTAATCAAACATGGATGCGAGGCGATTTCGGGTTAAAACTGCAAAATAGCCCGAAATTGCCTCGCATACATGCTAGATTTCATTGTAATGCAAATGAGCAGAGGTAACCGTGAAAAGGGCTATTGATCATATCCGTATTCTCGGTATTGGACTGGAACTAGCTTGCAATTGAGGCTCATGCGGGAGAATGTGGATAAAAAGAGATAAATGCTAATTGCATTTGAAAAGACTCCCCAGCATCTTAAAAACCAACGGAGGCCAATGCGACAAGATGATTATTACTCGGAAATGTACAAGTAGGTAGTGTTTTACCTAATTGTGACCCGTTTCGTTCCAGATTTATCATTTAACAACATTGAGTATACTTACACTGGGTTCTTCCTTTATAACTCTAATTGCAGCAGCACGACTGTTGCTTGTTACTTTGTCTTGGCTTCCTGTGTTTGAACTTGTCTTGTGTACACACTGAGAAAAGTCTCCGGCTCCTTGGGGTCCCTGTTGTCCGGTTGGACCTTGAGCTCCCTGTGAGCCGTTAAAGCCCTGGGAGCCCATGTCGCCCTGAGGTCCCTGTGTTCCATTGTACCCTGGAGGTCCAGGAGGACCTATCGATCCCGTGGAGCCGTTGAGACCGGGAGGCCCGATTGGGCCCTGGAGCTTACTCACGTTGTCTACCTGCGAGAGGGATCGTTACAACATGTAATGGGTCTGTAGTCCATAATACCTCTGTCAACGCTAAGTTGTTCTCAGGATAAATAACGCTATCATCGGATAAATTGCTATCCAGAGGAAAACTATCGATTAAACATACCAGGCTATCCATTTAACAAATAGATTCCATGTTGCCATACGTCTGTTCAGTAATAGATCACAGATGACGTCAAAGTATGATAAGAAAAGAAAGTGGCACACGAGGCGATAGCCGAGTGTGTCACTGATGTGTCACCGATGCAACTTCTAAAGATAAAGCTTTTTTATTTCAAAATCTCTTAACATAACTCGAAAGCCGGTCTTTACCGGCATTTGCCCACTTTGGCAAACACAAAAAGAGCCATTTGACGTAATCTATTGTCTATACAAACTTAAGTAATCTCATTGGTTGTTATACGTAGGTTGGTGGTTCTCAATCAATTGACAATCTGTGTCAACAATTATTTTGAGACTGAGAAGAGTTGATTTTTAAATAAATCACATTTTGTTTATTGGGTTTGTTAAATTGGAGACAAAGCTCGACCAATAACCCTTCACCAAACAGCTGGGCCCAGTTGTTCGAGAAGTGGATAACACTATCCAATAAATGATTTACTATTCATTATATGATAACCCAAGTTTTTCTCGAATTTTGATTGGTTCTCGCCTATAATCTATTAGAGGACAGACGCACGATTGACGTCATCATTACAAAGTTTTTCCCTCTGTGTTTTAAAATGGCGGAAAGTTTTGGGAATTTAGATCTTTTTTACGTTGGTGGGCGAAAGATAAGGTACAAAAAGTCTTGTCGAGGGATTTAACAGATAGAGAAGCAGGAAGAAGAAAGAAAAAGCCGTTTCTTTTTTAGAAAATGACTCCAGAAAAATACTCCAGACTAAACCAAGCACAAAACAGTTACTCCAATTTAATTTTACCTTTATAGAAAGTGTTCTGTTAATACTCCCTGAAATAGCCCTTAGAGCGAGGTCTTCTTGATCGAGTCGCTCCGTTGCATTTTTAAGCTGTTTGAGAAAATAAGAAAAAGGAGTTTTCAAATTGTCATTGGTAACTTTAAAAACCTTTCTCATACCCTATAAGACTAAACATTTACATTATTTCTTCCCACATTCTGTACTATTATTACCGTAGTCCTCTGGGGCCCTGGGAACAAACTGTCATGGCTGAGCCAAGTGAGATAAGCAAATCACATGGCGCGCAAAACAGGGCTAAAAGGTCTGGGATTGTTGTTACGTCATGCCCCTTACTAACTTTCTTTTACTTTTTTTTTTCGTAGAAAGTTTTATGTTAAAAATGTACTATCGTGGTTTAATCGAAGATAGCAATGCTATACCTGTTCGCATCTTGCAGTATGTGATTATAATACATTGGCAGATCAGAAGTTTCAACATATCCTCCGCGTATTGTGTATTTTAAGCATGAAAATTGACGCGAGCAATATTTTGAGCCTTACTCTGAAACAGCGTTTGAAAGGTCTACCCTAATTATACTCTAACTTGGTAAAATTGCTATACAGTCGAACCTCCTCTAACGACCACCTCACTATAGCGAAGTGCTGCGTTGCAGTACCGGCCTTATATACTGAAGGCTCTTTAATACTCAATAGTCAGCAACACAATCGTGCTACAAGATGTAGCAACACTAGTTTTATTTGTCCAAGATTTAATCGTATGACTGAAGGCGGTAGAATGTCAACTTTAGAACAGCTTAAGTCTAGAACTCAGGCATTCTGTATCATTAGAAGCTTTTAAGAACAATATAGAAACAGTCTTTCTTTCCATCATTTTATACCGGTAGTTTAACATTTGATTCATTATTTGCTCTCAAGTTATGTTTTATTTTCATATGCAGTTCGTCCTCTTATATTATATTGTATTAGTTTTGTAAGATTTTTTTAGATAGAGGGCCACAAGTTTATTAGTTATCTTAACTATTCCGTGCCACCCTATCTAAATAGTGTATTATTGTATTACTATAAACTACAAGGGCTACTTTTCTCTGTCCCAAGGCTAGCCATTGTGGACAGGTTCAGCTGTATTAATCTAAACGGGTCGTGGGATCCATAGATTAAACTTCATCAATTTTGCGTTCTTGAGACCTAATCTCTTTACCAACTTTAGAAAAGCTTAGCGCAGGATGCTAGCAAATTGTGCGGAAAACGTAATAAAATCACCAGAGTAAAAAAACACGTGAGGCGTTCACAGCGTTTGTTCATTCGTCTTGAAAAGAGTATGTTAACACGGTTTGACGTATGATTGAATGTTTTTTGGTTGGTTTTATGAAAGAAATTATAAGAAGCTGAAAATACTTTATACCCTCATTGGCGACTGGAGTAGGATCAACCCTGGAGTTCTTCCAATGTTGTTGTTAATTAAATGAATAATTTAAGGAGCAGTATGGAACATGGTCGTTTGTTTAGCGTTAAATCTTTCAGTTACTTATCTCGTACACACCTACCGATTTCAGAGAATCCTCCGTGTGCTTCTTATAAGTGTTGAAGTCTTTCTCTGTTTTGTTAGCTAACGAATAAACATCGCTAATGGATACACCGAGTTGGTTCATCTTCAACAAAAAAATAGGAAAAGAATTTATTATTAAATAAACTGACATTAAGACAACTGGTTACCAAGTTGGTTTGAAAAGCCTGCGTTCGCGCCTATAGTGACCCTCGAACTGACACGATCTCGCGGCCCGGAGTATTTCTGTTCCCTTGCCCGTACTCCACCTAAAATGGGAGTATAGTATATCCCAGTATGATTACTCAACCCATTTTATTCCTCATTAGCCATTTATACAGCCGAGTGGAAGAGGCTTGGTGAGAGAAAAGCATTTCGCTTAAAAACACACCAAGGGCTCGGACGCGTCAACTTGGTTAGCAAAAAATCTTTAAAACATATCACGCAGACAATACAAGCACCATGAAACAATAGGGCGTCAAAACCAGCTGATCTCATAGACAATCTTGGTCAATATATAATCACTGATTAAAACGTAACTTTCACTCATAGGCCTTTTCATAAGTGTCCGATGTGCTCTACTCAAACTTATTAACAATTCATAAAGTTTAAACTAAGGAAACTACGACCGTGGCGGTGTTTAGAACTCCGATCTTAATTAGCATATGCATAGATTTTTACGATTTTATTTCTTCTTTTCCTCCTTAATTTTAGTTTCTATTTGAGAGGATATATCAAGCACTCAAGACAGTGTTTGACTACATTTCTAACACCTCGAAGTTTGTCAAAAATACTCCGCTGCGCGTCGTATTTTCAACTCTTTTCTCCGGCGGTGTTTGGAAATGTGTTCAAACACGGTCGTTCGCGTTTTATGTTACTTACAGACGTTCCCTCCTTAAAGATTATCAGTCTTACCTATATACATTGCTTAATGCTGTATTGACTACGTTCATCATCTTATTTATGATCAAATAGTAGATTCTCAATTACACACCTTGACTGACAACGTTGAGATCAGCGCACTAGTCAGATTGTTGTCTTGTTGAAAAGGTCCCATAGCTGCTGTAAAGTTCAGCTGAAAATATATAAACAGACTTAGTTACTCACTTGAAAAAAAAAACAAAGCGAAAAAAGAAACAAAAACAAAAACGAAACGAAGCAAACCTCACAAGTACAGCACAAGCGTCTTACTAAATTGGACTAACATAGGCATTTATATGCATAACGCCTTGCAGAAAAAAAAGAACACGCCTCGCGTAACAACATAAAATGAAAAACATTCATAAATTCAAAAATTCATAAAATGCCGACCTAAATATGTGATGGAAATATTCCGTAATATAGCCATAGAGGGTTAAAGGACACTAGTCAGCCAAACCTTTGTTTACATACGAGCGTTTGACTATTATATTTAATTCAGAGCATGTCGAAACGAAGGAAACAACCAACGATAATTGAACATTCTTTCAGGAACACTGCAGTACTTACAGTAAAGCAATAAGATTTCGCTTCACCAAGCAATATTAATAATTTCGAAGACATTGAAAATGGTGGAAGCTGACTAGGGTCCTTTAAGCAGTTGTTACACGACGTTTCGAGTTTTTTTTTTTTTTTTTTCAGCTGTTACGGAGGAAACGTACCGAGGCCCAAAGTCAATTATAATCAAAGTGCTCTGTGAGCAAACTCGTGAAGCGAACAAATGAATTCAAATATTTTTTTGGATTATGTTTAATATTATTTGGTTTTGGGAATACTGTGGCTGATTTTCATGTTTAGAGTACGAGGAAATTAACCAACAGAAAATCCTGGTATAGACTCGAGCCTGCTGAGTTATCCGAGGTTTTACAGTTGATACTAATAAGAATGTGTATTTTTTCTCTGTACCTGATGTTGACATAGCTCAGTGGTACTGCGTACCTCTGCCGTTAAAGTGTACCGCGATCGACTCCGGGTGTAGGCTGAAATTTTTAATTTCTTTTTTTTCTTTCTTTATTTTTAGAGATACAGAAACTAATTGCTCTGTGTTTATATCATTTCGCTCGCTATATGCCCATTTACCATACCATAAAACCGTACTTCAACGTCTTCCGCTTTTCTGTAAAATCCACACGAATTCGGCATCCAGTGAGAACTTGTGCTGCTCATCGATTTTACGATTCTCGATGAATTCTCATTTTCGGTAGCCGAGTCTTCTTTAACTTATATCTTTTAATTTAGACCTTTAAAACAGCTTATTTTAATTAAAGATAGACAGCAATTTAAAAGTAAGCTGCGAGCGTACCTCATTTGCATAAAGTTTACAGCCCATCGATCGAGCGACACATTTGTCCACAATTCACGATAACTCGTGTTGCGCATGCGCTTCACGAGTTAAAAAGTGAAATCAAACGCCATCTGCATCAGTGTTTCCTTTTCCTATTCGGTTGCTGTATTTTAATATTTTAAATTTCTTTCTTTCGTCTTTTTTTTTGGTTAGTTTACTTACCATTTTCTTCAAATTGTCGTTTTGCGTTTCCAGTGTTTTAAGGGACTTTTTGACCTCTTCAAGTTCACTTGATTTTACCCTCTGGAACATAAAGAAATCAATCCTGCTTTTACTCACAACCATAATGTTCATGGGCGTGAAAATATTTCAAGTGGCTGAATACCGAAGGCTACTGTGTATGTATGATCTGATAGTCACTACTCTTTTCAACCTCGAAATCCTTTCGACTTGGTCTTGATTGATTGGGAGGCATTCTTTCTGTCCAGCTGATTTTTTCTTCCTGCCTGTCTGTCTTACAGTCTGTCTATATGTTTATTCGTTCACCTCATTGTCTCTGTTTGTTGGTTGTTTTGTTGATAGTTGTTTGGTAGGTTTGTTGGTTCGCAAGTTAGTTAGTTAGTTTTCTGGTTCAAGTTCGTCTCATTGTTCGTTTATTTAGTTGGTTGTTTTTTTTGTTGCCTGGTTGGTTTCCCGACCTCATTTGATAAACACCTTCTTACCAGTTCTTTATGAAGACTTGTTACGCTCTCTTCCATGAATGTTACCCTTGCTGACATCGCGCCATTTTCTGTTCGGGAAGTCTGAGCTGCAGAAGACGATTTGAAAAACACAACGTTGCAGTTAAGCCTTGTAATGGGTGAAAACAGTGAAACAAGATGAAGCACGTGTAGTAAATGGTATACTGCAGTTGCCGTTGTACATTCTACTGCGCATGCTCTATTCAAATTAATCCGGAGGAGCGCTGGGCCTGTTAAGTGACAGTGCGTATCTCTGGTTTTTGTGGTATGCAACGACAACTTTCCCTGGCAGGATTCAAAAAGTTCAGGAGTGTCCATTTATCAGTGTTACAGTGGAAGCTCTCTTAGCGGACACTCTCGTGAGCGGACAGCTCTACTGAAGACCGTACAAAGTCTATATTTACTTATCATGAGTAAATACGAAAGGGGCCGCGGACGCTGGAAGAGGGCTTACGATCTAGACTTTTCTTTTGTTTTTAAGCTCCGGTAAACCGAGCACTTGAAGAATTGGGCCTGACTTTGAAAGATACGTATAATTATCATTCGAATTATAATCATCAGTCGGAGTGGAAAGACCTTTTATTAGGGGCGCATCCAGGAAACTCAGGCGGGTTGAAGGGAACCGAAAGCGCAAGCCATCCTCATCCCTACACCACGTGACGTTTGGGCCAGAGTTCGGCTATCGTTTAAATAAATTTCAGGATTAAATACATATTGTTTGTATAAGTATCAAATGTTGAGTATACTTCGCCGAAAACTAGAACAGTCTTCAAGCAGGTTTGAAATTACGAGTCGAAGCTCTGGTATTCAATCCCTAGAATTCGATACATCGCGAAGAAACTCGGTGATTTTGTGATGGTTGAAAGCACTTCGTTACTTATCTAGATATGTCAGTTCTTGCATAGGAAGTAATTAATATTCTGCGGAGAATATTGACATAGAGTTGATTACTTAGTACTTATTCAAAGTGTTTGCAAGACGCGGCCAAAATGTCTGCTAAACAACGACAAGTTGTTTTCCCTTCCAGGACCGAAATAGCTGTTTTTCGAAAACTCTTTCTTCTAAATTTTTGGAAACACAATGAAAGGTTATAGAGCCCACAGCATCCTTTAAGTAACAAGACAGAAACTTAAACAAAGAAATTACGACATGCTTTGTCGCTTTTGGTCCACTTTTCAAAGGTGTGGAACACACTCATCAAAAGATTGAACAAAATGCAATAACACTTATTAATGTTTAACGGCCCAATGGCGCAACCGGATGACTGACAATAGCAGACTTTTTAATCCGGAACACCGCACTCTTTAACTCAGAATCGCTGTCTTTGTTTTGTTCCTTATTGAATATTGTTCAAGGTTTGCATATTGGTTAGGCCAATACACGCAACACCGAGCAAAGCAAAATTAAAGGCAGTTTTATCTCCATGCGGTGGTATTTTGTCAGCTTTGATCTCATAGTTACATGTTCGCCACGCATAATACGCGAACAAAGAATGAGAGTTGTAAGGTCAGAAAATCGGGCGCAAAACTGGAGTCAATTGGGCCAGCTACAGTTTCACTTACAGTGCAATTCGTCTTTGATAGAGTCTAGGAATCTGCTCGCAACATTTTGCATTAATTTATCGGCACTAAGGTTGCATGCCTCTAAACGCATAACTGGCAATAGAGATTTTTGCTATTATTTTAACGATTACGCTTACAACCAAATTCTTATTAATTTGAATTGACTTATGACAGATAAGACTGTTTCGGGACGGTCTTTTAATTCGTATTCACGAGATTAAAAAAACAAAGCTCTCTGAATTCAACCTGGATCAGAAAACGCACTCGCAGTCACCTATTTACAGTTAATAGTAGAACTCGCTCCATTTTGAACTCTTCACATAAAAAAGAAGCACCTTTTAATAATATCAATATCATTAAATCAAATCTTTAAATCAACACCGTGGTTCGTTCATTAAATCTCAAATAAGTCATCGCTGTGTGTTGAATGTGCTTTTTTCAACTTATTTTCATCAGGAATTGTCACAGAAAAAAAAAACACAATGAGCATGCGTTAGTTCAAAGTATATATAGCACATTCATTAGACTTAAACAAGAAAACGAGCCTGGTGGCCACGTTACAGGTAAAATATTGAGCTGGATTTCATAAAATGCATGCGAAAACAATTACATGTTCTACAACTGTATCATACCTTGTGCATTTGAGCAACCGCATCGATCGCCAATTTTGCCAAACAGCATCATGACTGTCAGCACCAGTGCTGATATGGACACGACGCACACGACAATCAACAGAAACACCACTACATGGTGTGTGTTGAACATTCCTGCGGACTTATTCTTCGCACTGCTTGTGTTTGGCTGCTCGTCAGATAAATTCCAGTTATCCAAATGGCGGATTCTCCCCGAGTTTTCAACTCGAGATGCAACAACCGCTCTTTCGTTCTTTTTGCCGTCATCTTGACACCAATTTTGAAATACAGGATTTACGACAAGAATTGGACCGGGAGCTGCCCTTCGCGTCTTCAAGGAGGCCATTCAGAAACTTAGTTTGCTTAGTTTCTTTTCGTTACAGAAAGTTTCTGCAACAAAGAGAGAGCTTCGTATTTTTTGGTAGTTTAACTTGCGTGGCGACACGCCAGAGTGATTTCCATTTTTAATAAGTTTCCGGCCCGTTAAGACAACAACATACGTCTTCAGAAATTTTAATGATTAAATAAATATATAAAGCAAACAAGGACGGCTCTTGAAGCCTCCCGCAATCTTAGAACTAAGAGGGATTCTTCATCTTAGGGACGGAAATCGTCTCCCAGAAATGGCGGCAGCAGGGCGTGACACTTAAAACTATGGTGGTGATTGTGCTATCTCTGTCTAGTGCCTCTGATTGGACAATTAAGAGTCAAAATTGGTTTAGATGCTTCAGCAAAGAATTAGCTGTTGAGATAAGCAACTGCTCCCACAAATGAAATGTGTCAGATGTTTTAATTTGTGAACGGCCATCCAAATCAAACTGGCGGCTGTGTTTGAAGAATTAAATCTATTTCAAGGGCCATTGTTCACCTGTCTGTTCTTGTTACCTTGCTGGCAAACAAGGTGCAGGCGGCCAGGCATTCACCGAAACTCGGAAAACAAAAAAAAATACATAAATTGGTTTTTAATTGATATGAATCCTAAAGGTGACGGCTATTTGCACTTTTGGATTATCTTTCGGGGGTAATTAAAGGTTTAGTTACTGTTTGGAATTATTATAGTCTCCTTCGCAGCCATTATTAGGGTCGTCACGCAACGACCCCAATAACGGCTGCGGAGGAGACTAGAATTATTAGAGATCAATCATATATTTGAGATGCGGTTCGCATATATTTATGCGCACAGCTATGAAATTAGAGCCTGAAAAATTCGAACCCATGACCTCTGTGATACCGCTGCAGTGTACTCGCGCTTTGTCTTTGTTTGACTTTGGGCGTAAGATTATTCTTGACAGTTAAGCGAATGATACTAAACCTTTAATACTCAAAGTAAACCAGTGAAATTGAGACTGGAGCTATTTCAAATAAACATGGCGGGTTACGAATCTGACAGAGGGCTGACTTGTTGGGTATACCGCTTACCTAGATAGTAGCAGAGTAGACAGTTTGACTTTCCCAGCTCCAGATTACGACCGCCCTGCCGATCCTCTCGGCCACACTTGCATCGTTTATGCCAAGCTTACACACTTAGCACACACCTCATGTATCCGTGAGCAACACAACACTCAAACGCACATGACTAATTTTACATAACAAAGTAGTTGTAGTAGTACGTCAGAACAGAAAACACACCGGGTTCTCTTTGCGTTTGTACCCAGCTTTTGAGCTCTTGAATCTTTATTTCCTTTAAGATGCATGTGGGATGTCTGGCAAACTCAGGTAAGCTGCCATACACCCATTATATCGTTGATAAATTAAGTGTAATTATAAGATTCCGTCTATAGTTTTAACACTCGATTTCACGTAACAAGTGGACACTCGCTGTAGTGGATTATGTACGCAGCTGTCATTGGAACTCATCTTCAGTTCCTTTAAAATGCATATGCATGGGTTGTCTGGCAAAAGCAAGTGAGCTTCCATTACTGAGATTCCGTCTGTAGTTGTAACACTCGATTTCACGTAACAAGTGGACACTCCCAGTAGTGGATTATGCAAGCCACTGACGTAACTGAAGATGTTATAGTTCCTCTACACTCACACATATAAATGCGTGTATCTCCGGCAGCGGTGAGACTAGAGAGCAGATACTGTAGAGCATCATCTGTTGAGCATGTCGCTGCAATAATTCTTTTATCCTATAAGAACAAAAGTAATAAATGTTATTTACAATACCAGAATAGATGAAGATCAAGGAGCTAATTTAAGTCTGCCCTTGCTCTAAAGCGACCGACGCGTTTGTTACCTTGCATAACAACAGGGTATTCCAAACATTTTGCCCGCTTAGCCAAACAGTTCGCCAGTACCCATTTACACTCCTTTGTGGAAAGATCCACCATAGTACTTAGTTTTCCATGAACAAAAGAATGATAACACGGCTAGCGCTCGAATTCGGAACGCATCAATTCGGAATGCAACAAGCTTTTAAAACCGTATTAAATAACCCTGTTAAAGCACATGATTTAAGAACAACCTTTTACCACAACTAGAATTTCCCATATGCCGTTTCTATTATTCCGACAGCAGTTTCAGTTGAAGAAAAGAGTAGGCTAATCAACTTATAAGAAAGAATGCCTTTTTCTTAGCCGACCGGTTAGCTCAGTAGGTAGAGTTCCGGACTAGTGTGCGGGAGGTAGCAGGTTCAAACCCCGGCCGGACCAACACTCAGGGTCTTTAAATAACTGAGGAGAAAGTGCTGCCTTAGTAATGACATCTGCGAATGGTTAGACTTTCTAGTCTTCTCGGATAAGGACGATAAACCGTAGGCCCCGTCTCACAACTCTTCATAACTAATTCTGTGGGACATAAAAGAACCCACACACTGTTCGAAGAGAGTAGGGGACGTAGTTCCCGGTGTGGTGGTCTATCTGTCATCAGATATTAGCTGCATAAGCTACTCTAAAATCCGAGGGTAAAGAAAGTAATGTAATGTAAAGTAATGTATTCAATGTCTAGATATTACAATGTAAACTGCACGGCAATAACATCTTAGACCTGCATTCAATGTAGGCTTAAGATGTTAAAGTAGTGTACTTTACTCTGTAATATCTACATGTTAAATCTTGAGAAAAAAATCCGAATCCTTAGACCTGATCTTTTCTCGATCTGAAGAAAAAAGATTTAATTATTTTGACATACGTTTTCTTCTTCGACGTCCACGATAACACTGGCACCACCAGTGGCTGAGCCATCTGCTCTTACACTTTTATAGGTACACTGGCTGAAGTTTCCTGATCCTTGACCACTGGGACCTGCCGGACCGCTTGGACCAGGAGGCCCCTGAGTTCCATTGTAGCCTGGTTCGCCTGGCGGGCCACTTACACCAGGAGGCCCCTGAGTTCCATTGTAGCCTGGTTCGCCCTGGGGGCCAATAGGACCGGGAGGTCCTTGAGTTCCATTATAGCCTGGTATACCCAGCGGACCACTAGGACCGGAAGGTCCTTGCGTTCCTTGTACACCTGGCGGGCCACTAGGACCGGGAGGCCCCTGAGTTCCATTGTAGCCTGGTTCGCCCTGGGGGCCAATAGGACCGGGAGGTCCTTGAGTTCCATTATAGCCTGGTATACCGGGCGGGCCACTAGGACCGGAAGGTCCTTGCGTTCCTTGTATACCTGGCGGTCCACTAGGACCGGGAGGCCCCTGAGTTCCATTGTAGCCTGGTTCGCCCTGTGGGCCACTTGGACCGGGAGGTCCTTGAGTTCCATTGTAGCCAGGTATACCCGGCGGGCCACTAGAACCGGAAGGTCCTTGCGTTCCTTGTATACCTGGCGGGCCACTAGGACCGGGAGGCCCCTGAGTTCCATTGTAGCCTGGTTCGCCCTGTGGGCCACTTGGACCGGGAGGTCCTTGAGTTCCATTGTAGCCAGGTATACCCGGCGGGCCACTAGCACCGGAAGGTCCTTGCGTTCCTTGTATACCTGGCGGGCCACTAGGACCGGGAGGCCCCTGAGTTCCATTGTAGCCCGGTACACCCGGGGGACCACTTGAACCGGGAGGTCCTTGCGTTCCATTATAACCTGGTATACCCGGAGAGCCAATTGGACCGGTGGGACCTTGTGTTCCATTATGACCTTCTTTACCCGGCGGGCCAATTTGACCGGGAGGCCCTTGAGTTCCATTGTAGCCGGCTATACCCGGCGGGCCAATTGAGCCGGGAGGACCCTGGGTTCCATTATAGCCTTCTTTACCCGGCAGGCCAACTGGACCGGGAGGCCCCTGGGTTCCATTATAGCCTGGTAAACCAGGCGGGCCAATTGAGCCGGGAGGACCCTGAGTTCCATTGTAACCTGGTATACCTGGAGGAACAATAGGATCCGCCGGAGTGGTAGGTCCTAGTGAGCCATTAAATGTTAGTTGGTCTTCTTCTTGTACACATCCTTGAGAAAAATTGTTGCCAATGAGTTCCTGAACTTCACTAACGTTCTTTACCTGAACAAAGATTGACTATTGTTAGTATTTAATGTTCTTCTTTCTATGCCACCGGACTGAAGACTATCTTGTGAATCATCAGCCATATAGCATAAGCCTGTTTTAACGTGAACGACTAACGACTAACGTTCATGTAAATTAAGGCGAGAGACGCAAATATCACATTTGGTTACCAGGAACAAAATTATGTCAATTAACTTTCTAATCTGTAAACTTTAGCCCTAGAAAGCCATAGCTCAACGGCTAAATAATGGAATCATGCAACGCCATAAATTCGTGTTTACATTTGTCTTCGTTCGAGTCCTTCAGATAATTACATCCCCGATATATTTGGCCGTTAAAAATAACATCGAACTGGAGATGGTATTACGAATGATAATGGTGATCCGTGACACTCGATCTCTGAACAATTCATGCTTCATGGGTCTTTCTACCCGTCACGGCTAAATTGACACAGTATAATGTTTATTTGGTAAGGAGAAAAAGTATATTGTGAGAGCTGCACACTTTTGCCATGCAATCATGATTCGAGTCATGCAGCCCTTTCCAATTTATCACTTGAATCGTCATCATTAATCCTTATGGCGCCATGGGATGCATAAGCGGCAGCAGTCTTCTGCCATCTTTCGGATTTCATTCCAGGTCATGTGCATTAAGTTTTACCTCCGCTGACCTCTTCCAAGTTTTTTGTGGCCTTCCTCGTTACTCTTGCCCTCTGAGTGTTTTTACTGTGAGAGTACGCTAGCCTCTCACCCATTAACACAAAGCAAAGCCAGATGTCCTAGCTCTTGATCGGGTCTCGATGTCCAGTTCTCACTGGTTGTTGTATCCTTTTCCAGGTTAAGAAAACCTGATCCTTATTTCTTTTTCTTTTACAAAGAAAATGATTAGTCTTACCTTTATTGTTAGGTTACGACAAACATTCTCAAGGATTCTAACTGCCTCCCAGACGTTTTCAAGTTCAGTTGCTTTGATCTCCTACGTTAGTAATAAAATAAGAAATAATGCATCTTAGGCAAGAGTGATTGAATTCAAGACTAGTTTTACAGGGAGTTCACTTGACACTTTTTTGTTTTGTTTTTGTTTTTGTTTTGTTTGTGTTTTCTTTTGTTTTTGTTTTCTGTTCATTTTCGTTTGTGTTTGTTTTTTTCAGTGACTGTACAGAAACGTACACACAAAAAGATGCCAAATGTTAATCAGTGGTTCGAGTGCCTTACTGGAAGTTTTTAAATTGCCACTATCACTCGCAAAAGCGATTCAGAAACCCTTTTCAAGGAAGACCCAGTTTTGATTACGAAATAAGCAGGTCATGTTAACTACTCTCACCAGTCCGAGTTGAAAGTTTGACACGATAACTTTCATGATGAAATTTGACAACCAACGTAATTCTTCAAGCTAATTTATTGGAAGAATCAATGTTATTGTGTCCAAACCAACGTTACCAAATTGTTGCTACAGCATTGATAGTACACGAAGACATGATTGATCATCGCATGCTCTACCAATTGTGCTATCAAGCCAACTGGAAGCTGGTCACGTTGTGAGTTCGTAATAGACCAATTTATTAAATTCTCAACCTCGGATAATGCAATTCTAGCTTTCTGATCGGTTCACTAGATCACGGTTACCAGCCATTATACCTGGGTTTGACCTTATATGGAAATGAATGCGGCAAATGTCGCTCAGCATAAAAGTTTTAGCATTTCGTTTTGGCGCCTGGAAGTCACATCACTTTCCGGTCGTTTCTTAGACTTTAATAAAATTTAGCAAAACCGAAGGTTGAGAATTTAATAAAACAATTATTCCATTCGCGCTTGTTGGATATGAGATTGGTTATATTTACAATCTCATATCCAACGCGCACTCATGGAATAATTGTTAATGATGGCGAAGACACAAGTGAATATATAAAAGACCATATAACGATCACTGCACCGGTATCGTAGAGGTCATAGGTTCGAATCCCGTACAGGCCTATTAAGGCTTTAATTTCACATCTGCTTAGCTGCGATGATCAATCATGTCTTCACATCTTTCTTCGCAGTTTAAATATACGATATTCGTTTATTCAATTGATAGTGTCTGTTGTACTCACGTGCAAAGCCTCTTCAAGTTTTGTCATATTCTCTTGAAGTAACCCATTAACTGTCCTGGCGACTACACCATTAATTTCAGGGGTGGCAGACTGTGCTTGAGAAGCTGGGGATTCCGACTCTGCAAATTCAAAATACAAAATGAGCTACATGGGCAAAGTATTAAGACAAGAGATATACGCGGAAATATTAATTTAGCCGTTAGTAGTTCGTCTTGCGTGATCGTCCGGGTGAGGGTAGTTCGGAAAAGAACTGTTGTTCATGCGCCTCAACAGCAACAGTTTTGTTCAGAACTACCCTCACCCGGACGATCACACAAGGCGAACTACTTATACTCTTGGGTTCAAACTATTAGCTAGTTAGACTTAAATCGTTATGTACTGCTCATAGAAAAAATTAAGCAGAACCTTTTGCAATGGACAGTCGATTGTGTTAACAGTAAACTCGTCTTAACTTTCTGTGACAACTACGGCTCTATACTTAGATAGCGCTTGTTAAAGAATTTGATAGACCAACTTGTAATCGGAAAAAATACGCACAGGCAGGAATTGATAAAACGAAACGAAAGGTCATGCTGCGTAGATCGAATGAAGTAATTCTTATGAATTGGTGCTTTCTTTTACCTAAAATACACAGGCGTCACGTCTGTAGTATAGAAGTAACATAGAAGCACACGTATACAGATATATAACCATTACACCTCTTAGCCAGCCAAGGTGGAACTATTACTTATCGTGCTTTTTCATTGCCAAATTTTCGGGAATCACGAAAGCATCACGTTTCTGATCTCGCTCACAAAACTAGTTGAACTGAATTGATTACAGACAACAATGGGGATGATGTTCATCGTACCATGGCCGGAGCATGAATGAGCTCGAGTAGTGTCTCAAGATTTTTCCTGCAGGCTTTTTCAATATTTTCCTAACATTCTTTATGTTTATCAAAGAAAACGAGTTAAATCAAAAGTTCAACACCATATTTTACAATATAATTCAATATTTCTGAGGTTTTGTATCAGATATTTGTCTTCTCAGCTTATGAATAGTTTCGGCAGCATTGAATTAATCCCGTTCAACACGTCAACAGTTTCCTCTCAAAACCGAACGTTTTCTGCTTTATTGGAAACCATTTTAGAATAAAATACTATATCATTTGAAAGCTAACTTTCGTTACATGGCGGAAGAAAAGGTACCAAGCTGCGTACCCCTGCATGTTTACGGTGATTATCACATAGACTACGTATTAAACTACCGAAGTAAAACGAGTATTTGTCAGTTGTTAGAAATAACAATGCTTATCCATCAAGTGACTTAACACGCTACCTTGTTTCTGTAGATTCCCTTCAACTCCGTCGGAGCAGTTACACCTGTGTCCAATTTTCCCAGAAATCATTAGGGCAGTCAAAACAAATGTCGTTATTGACATAAAGCACACGAAGGTCATAAAAGCCAACAAGAAACTTCTGGACAAAACATCGACCCTTTTGCCGACAACTTGCACTTCTCCTGCCGTATCTGTCGTCACAGCGTCATCTTCGTTTTCTTCCCCGACTTGATAAGCTCGTATTCTTCCAGTCGATTCCGTCAAGGCGGGTTTTTCATAACTTGCAGGATGTACTCTTCCAGATGCCAGCATTCTGAGCCCACTTCAAATTCTCAACGAAACTATGCCGTTTGACCAGTTTAATTTCCCTTAAAAATTGTTCGTTTAAACAGCTCGATAGAGACCTAATTTCAGCCTTTTGATAAGCGATATATCGCTAGACTGAGATAAAAGACTCCAGTTGAAATAAGGGTTTCTCTTGCGCGCACTAAAAAGATCGTGCGTTTTGCTTGCATGATTATGTTTGACGTGTTCGTCTCACAAACATAGCTTGAGGGGTAACTAAAAATTTTCGTCAAGGTCACGATACACTAATCTTTTTCCATTGTGTATACGTATAGAAATTTCACTTCTCGTCAAAGAAAACGTTAAAATGTAGCTTATAGACGAAAAAAGCAACACAGTAGATCATAAGTAAAACAAACAATCAAAGATTGGTGAGAATGGTGAACATTAAGATGGTTTGCGAAACACGAAAATGAAAATAATTCGGCTGAAATCTTCAAGTTTGGCGATCCATGACACGGAATAGTTATAGTGGTCTGTTCAAGGGTCACTAAACAAGTCACTACAACAAGGCATAAACCATTCATTCAGTCACTGCCTTTCGTAAACAATCCTCGCGAAAAACTTACGTTAAAGAACATGCAGTCTTCTGTAAATCAATGTAGTGCGAGTTGTTTGGATTGTAGTGTTTATAAATTTTAAGTGTTGAATCACTTCACTGTTGTACAAGATAGTTCCCAAGGCATACGTGAGCATGGTCATTTGTTTAATCATGTTGCCCCCCGCAACAGAACTTAAAAGCCACAAAGGACACAAAGGACCTTGATAGCTAAAATGTCACATTTCTTCGGTAAATTCTACAGGTTGAATTGTACAATTCAGTTCAGTTCTCTAGAATTACATTTAGGGGATTCTAGACCAAAAAGGTTGGTAGAATTGACAGTCCAACCTTGGGAGTGCAAAGTAAAACGGCATTAAAGTAGAAAAAAAAACATGCAGTGAATCACAAAGACGGATTACAAAACCGATGAAAGTGGCTATTTTTCTTGTCTGCAAAACCTGGTTTCTACCACCTTCCCGCTCAGAATTGATGTCCATCTTGATTGATTCTATAATAAATCTTCAAAGTGTCGAAAGTTCTAACATTTCTCCGAAGTTGGGGGAGGGGGGAGCGCGGCACGTAGGAACGAAATGAAATCAGTCCTTCTAAGGCCCCATTCATGTGGTCTCGGGTAGCCGAGACAACCCTTCCCTCGAGTTACCCTAGCCGAGGTACCTTTTAGCTTATCTCTTTGCAAAATTCAACCAAATGTTTACATTAGGATCGCAAACCTGTCTCGGGGGGCGAGACAACTTGGGTCGCCTCGGCAGGTTGGGTAACCCTGGGAAGCGGGACAACTTTTCTTCAAATAAACACTTTGGCCCACCTGACCGGGACAACTCTCTGCGTGGCGAGTGTCACGTAATGCCTAGATTTATGATTAAGAGCAGAAATTCGTATCAAAGAAGTGAAAATTAATATTAACTCGGCAAAACCCACTGTGAATAACCGAGGGAAACTCAAAGAAAGAGGGAGAATTGAAAGAGGGATATCTGCACATTTGATTATTCAACAAGGTTTATGAATAATCATTCAGAGTTAACTTTGACTCGGCCTGCAGGGACTTCGTTTTCACATAAAAACGCTCGATAAAGTTGCCTCGGGGGTAGGGTTGATTCGGGTACCCGAGACCATATAACTGGGGTCTAATTTGGAAGACGGCAGATATTTCAATTAGATTAGGAACGCCTTCCCGCTGTTTGTTCAATTCGAACGTCTCGTTGTAACGGATCGGATTTTTTAGGTTTGAAACAGACATGCAGACATAAACCAAATTTGATATATGTACAGGTCAAAGCCTGGTCGTCAAACTGGACCCCGATTTGTCTTAAAAATAAACAAATGCACATGACAATTATTCTTCGTCTCTATGTAAGACTCTGATCATTAGCAGTGTTAGCGAGTTCAGGTAACCTCGACAGCGTCGATAGAAAAATGAATTTGTCTTTCTTTTTCTTTTTCAATTCTTTTTTTCGTCGTTTCGTCTGGAAGTTCACTTTTGAGGTAGTTTACTTTTGGTCGACTCGGCAACCAAAAGTAAACAAACGGGTAAGAACACTGTCAAACGTGTTGAAATGCCTTCATTCGCAGCATTCAAGATTCATTTTCATCCACTACGTATTTTATAACATTAAGATATCAGGCTTTGAACTTTTCGTACACTGGTAGACCTCTGACACTAATCATTTTGATTGGTTTCGTTGACCTGCGCGTTTTGTTTTCTAAGTAAGTTCAAACAACCTGCCTATTATATGTGCTGTGTTTTGTTTTGTTTTGTTTTTTTAATCTCTTGCCTAAAGATGTTCTCCCTTTTTTCGCTTCTCGGGGTGCCAACATGGTAATTAGCTCCCACATGTCCTTATTCTGTGAAGGAACTTGGCGGAATAGTCTTATTTTTCAACAAGACTATAGCGGTTCCTGACTAACTGAAATGGGACGCAATCCTATGCTCTTCATCACTGATCTTTATCAAGCGCTGGAACATGCGAAATGAACTTCTGATCCTACGCGTTCTTGTAGTTATTCTGATCATTTTAACTTTGATTTCTCTGGTCCTCGATATCTGGATTCTCCTCAGAAAACCGGAGGTGACTAAAACACATCTTGAAGGTAAAGAAGTCATTTTATCGACAAGAACGACTTTCATATAATGGAATAACTTCAAATGTTTACTTCCATCTGTCAGCTGTAAAGGATCATAAAAATGCTACCAAAAAAAATAGTTTGGACACTTAACAGATAAAAAGTGCATTGATTTATCGATCACCACCATAAATATCTAGGAATATCTTCGTTATCCTGCAATTTCATATTGCCAAACCACCAGCCGCAACCACCTTCCCGAATAATATCTGAGTAGCAATGAAAAATTCCCTAGACAACAAATTTAACACCACAAAAACATAGCATTGTAAAAAGGACACGTTACTATGTTATTTTGCACACCCGTATTAAGTATTGTAAAATCTGCACGTGTCAAACGGCAAATACCACGCACTTATTTCTTTGTAAACAGTACTCAACAAAACAGCATCACCCAAAACGCTGCCACCACCACCTCCACAAGTGATCAAACAGGGGAGAGCTGACGGCCTTCAACGAGAGCTTGACAGACTGACTGCAAACGAAGACTTGATAAGGACGTCCATGACAGTGCTTCAAAATACCATGCATAGTTTAACAGCTGCGGCAAACAAACTTAACTTGGACATGGTCACACAGAAACATAAATTCGACAGGTTCATGTTTAACGTGAGTTTCGACTTTTGTGCACATATAGATGTTCTGTTGATAAGTGTGATATGAAGGATGGTCTATCGAGAATCAGTAAAAGGGAAGGCGGAACTTGTTAAAGAAGCTACATTTCGGTGTAAATCGCACCCACAACGACCCATTCACTAGAAAGGTCCAGTAATCAATACTTTAAGGATATTTCAATTGTCAAAGAATTCTCGCAGAGTTTGCCTGAAAACCACTGTAAAGTTTGTTGAGATGAGAGCAAAGCTAATCTGAATCCAACAGTCTTTCTAACCTTCTTTGTCCCTCCTTCTGGACCGGGTATCACGAGGGAATATTAAATGCAGTTACAGAAGTGACTTCTCCCTCGAGCATAGTAACTTAAATAGACCAATATCAACAAGGAAAATCTAAAGTCATAGAGGCTTAGGAAAGGCAGAGATCCATTTATCGCAATCGACTTATTTTGACAACAAATAACAAACACAAGGTAATTAAGCATCCAAGGGATTTAATATTCATGTAAACTGTAGAATTGAAAGGCTCCTTTCATCCCGAACAAAAAAGGGAAACGTTAGCCTAGAAGGTTCAGTTACACTGCCAGTGGAATGAGCACTTGGGCCATGGTACATAAAAGGCAATAAAAAGGCAATAAAATCTGAGTGATCTTGAATCATTGATCCTGGCCCTGATTAACCAAAAAGAACGCAATTTGGAAGAAGGCACTGTTGAGCTGTTCAACATATCAGCCTCGTTTTCTTTCACAGGTTAATAAAACTGGCATCATTCCCTCTCATCCTGGAACTACACTTCAAGGGCCACCGGGACCGGCGGGCCCGTCCGGTCCTCTCGGATTACAGGGCCCGTCGGGTCCCCAGGGACCAAGAGGATTGCCGGGAAGTCAAGGGCCTCGGGGAACAGCCGGTCATCCTGGTGCTGTTGGTTCACCGGGCCCTCCTGGGATAGCTAGTTCCCGGGGACTCCGAGGCCCACAAGGATTCAATGGATCACAAGGCCCCAAAGGGGACACGGGAGCACCTGGCCCAAAAGGTCCCAGGGGCCCTCTTGGGGTACATGATCTTAGCCTTTGTCAGTATAGGACTAATTCGTCAGTAACCACAAGAGGTCCATACGCTACTTCTCTTGTGACCGTGACTGAACAAAAGGTAAGTTTAATCCTTCCAGTTGACAACATGTAAAACCTCTTGAATTTTCATGTTGTACTTCGCGCGCTAGTTTCCTCAGGAATTGACCAGAGAGAACATAATTCAATTCACCAGACTTCGCCAGACTTCTCGCATTGCTCCTCTGGACAGAAACGACCAAGTAACTCCTATGTTTGGAATTCTGCATACTGTTGTGTCGAGCACATGGCTCAGTTTTGTTCAGTTTTGAATTTTTTTGCATCCAGTGTTGAAATATATTTGGTCCAGTTGTCACCACCAAATGTGTCTTGATCGCGTTAATTTCCTTTATTGTCAAATTTTACCTCCTCTTTCGCGTTAATTTCCTTTATTCGAAAGTCGTTTCCCATTAAATTCGCGTTTATTTAAGTCGTGTTAATTTCCAACGCCTTAATTTCAAGTTGCGTTAATTTCCTATAATAAGGTAGCAAACCTGAATAAAGATAACACTAAGTTAACTTAATTTGACGAGGAAAAGCAAATTCTGTTCAAAATAGTCCAATCGACCAAAACGACACAGCTATTATCCTACCTGGCGACAGCGATCGAAGAGCGAGTTGTCGAGCGCAGGCGACCCATTTTTGGCGCCAAATAAAAGGCTGGAAACACAAAATGATTCATATTTTCACATACTTTACAATGTGATATGGTTTTTGGAATAAAAAAATCATTTTTCGTGAATTTTTAATGCCCTTTCCAGTGGAAAAAAATGCCCGACTTCACTTAAGGTGGAATGGTACCCTAAAACATGGCGATGTTCATGAAAAATTCAATTTCTTGAAAATACATGTACAAGATTTAAGACCCTTCAGTGCTCAGAGCTCGGAGCACTTGTTAAAAACAGATTGAAACGATCTTGTCGAATTTTCCTCTACATGAGGAGGCAGCGTGCAAATCCTGCATTTTGCTTTTCCTCGTCAAATTAAGTTAACTTAGTGTTATCTTTATTCAGGTTTGCTACCAGCGTGGCCGAGTGGTCAGCGCGTCGGACTCGCAATCCAGCGGTCCCGGGTTCGAGTCCCGCTCTGGCCACTAGCTGGATTTGCTTCACGGAACGCCCGAGTTCAAATCCTCGGCCACACTTGTAGATAGCCAACTGGTCTGCCTCCGGCCAGTTGGGATTCTTAACAATGTTATGTTTAAATTTGAATTATTTGTTTCAGCTGTTTGAGTGGCATGCCTGTAAACTAGCTTGTGTAGCTAAGTGCATGTCCACTATAAAAACAAACATTTGACATTTTTTTTTTTGACATGAGTGTGAAATTTAAGGAAAGTACACAGTGGTATAAATTTTTTTACGTAGGAACGGCCATAGCAACGGCTGTTTACTATAAGAGCGTGACCAAAAATATAGATTAGTTAGATTAACATATATGAACGAAACTATGTAGAAGAAAGGGGGTAAGTTTCTAAGAAACTGTGGTGCTGCGTCGTTGGGGAGTATTACAAGATAATTTGGTTTTATTAACCGAGATGATAATGTGAATTAGCCACCGTAAAGAGATTCGAAAGCTGTTGTTTCGAGCGTTAGCCCTTCCTCGGAGCGAAGGCGATTCGCTCCGACGAAGGGCTAACCCTGGAAACGTCAGCTTTCGAATCTCTTTACGGTGGCTAATTTACATTAGTATCACCCAACTAGTGGACTAATGCAAATCCTGCATTTTGATTGGCTACGCTACTAGGGGACTATTAGCAATAGTCATCGAGTACGAAATTCGCCAGTTTTTCTTTCGCCTTCTTCGCCAAATAAATATTTTTTCAACTTGCATTTGCAAACTTTATTATTCCCTTTTCTGTCCGACTAGTTGGGTGATACTAAAACAATTAGACCCTTCGCCCTCAAGGGCCACGGGTCAATAGCCCATTCGGCTTCGCCTCATGGGCTATTGACCCGTAACCCTTTCGGGCTACGGGTCTAATTGTTAATTATCAACTCAGTCGATAAAACCAAGTTACTATGTAGAAAAAAGCTTTAAAGACATGTACAACTCGATTGGTATAATTACTTGTGAAAAGCTTTGCCTCGAATTGCCATCACAGGCTCATTCATTTCGCTTATGAAAACGAATATTTCCTAAAACTGCGGTTACTTTTTACAAAATAGAACAACCAGTGCACTCCGTCCCCCGAGATCCAATCTGCACCCCCCACCCACTATTTGAGGCTTGTTAAATGCTTAATCCTTCGAATAAGAAACTTATAGTGCATTTTTCTCAAATGCCTACTTTTGCAAAGACTGACATGCCAAAATGTCTCCTTTGCAAGGTATTTAACTAGAATTTCTGAAACTTGGGCTAATCAAAGACCATTAGTGTCGTCAACCAAAAAAACAAAACCATAAACCAAACGTGACGTGAGAAAAATAAGGTTATTTCCAAATAAAGCCTGTTAAAAGCACTGAAAACAAGAATTGACTGTCAAAACTTAGGTTCATTGCACAGAACAAAACTTGCACGATATGCTTTGTTTGACAGCCCAGTCTTGTTTTGCAAACGGGGCATGAAGTTTTGGCGTCATTACTATAAAACACTACCTCAAAAGGCTGCGGCTGGTTGCCATAGCAACCATTTGGAGTAAAACCTTCAAAATTTATTTTCTCTTCACGAGTGCAATCGCACACAACTGATCTTTTTTCACCATATTTAAACAAACTTTTCGGTCCCTTTTAGGGTACCATACCACCTTAACGTGTATTTGACCACAGGACACTACAGTTTTCCCCGCCTGCAGTATCCTGATTGGCTAATTCAAATTTCACTACACAAAATATATAGATACCTATAAATAATCCTCCTTTAATCTCTAGATACTGTCCTTCAGTAGCATTTTCAAAACAATACAAACGTTGAAATAAGGCGTGAAATTACTGTTAAAATTGAAAGTTAAAATCAAAGCTTTCGCCGATCCACCGCATCATCATCACCTTATGAATTTGAGTAATTGTCTTCAGTCCCGTAATAAAACAGAAGAGTGCTAAGAGTGACGGGCTTGAAAGGAGCATAAAAGATCTGAAGATCATTAACACTGCCTCTCTCTCTCTCTCTCTCCAACCAGAATAAAAAAATCCTCGGAGTGACATGCTCAACTGATGACGCCAGGCAATACCTGTTATCACGTGACGTCAAGTCCGGTACGCCTAACTACACTTGCACCTGCAGAGGAAGTGTCAGTCATTACCCATCAGGCCTCATGAAATGCCACATACACTACTGGGAGTGCCCGCGATAATAACAACGCGATAATCTGGAAGCGCAGCGATGAACTCCGGATACTAAATTTTACCATTACGCTTTCAATTTCAATCTATCTTTCACGGCACTACGGACACTAAAGCGCCAAGTAAACGGGTAAACGGATGATGCAGTGTTAGAACTAGCGGCTAAGTCTCGTGTTAATGATGATGCAATGCACAGTAACCAGATAGCAGAATTGTTGGAGTTTCGACCTAAGGACTGGAACAGTGTCGAAGACCTCAAAGAGTTCTAATTAGCTGGATCATTTCACAGATCGTGTTCTTGTTAGTTAAGCTTAATTACATATAAGGCTTAAGGGAAGCATTCAAGGGAAGCGGTAAAATATGGAAGCTAGAAAGTGAAAACTCGCATAGACTTAGAAACTGGCTTCACACTGGCGAAACCGGGACGACGTTTGACTGTGTACCCCACGCTTGCTCTAAAACAATGCATTATCCTTTTTTTGTTTTTTTTTGGTTAATTTCTTTTTTAAACCCCAGAACCTAGCAACAGTGAGCTCCAAAAGCACCTCGCCTCTATTTAAACAGATTTCTACTAAACAAAGATCGTGAACAAAAGACATTTTATCGTAAAACAAAACGATATGCATTAAAATAACTTTTCAAGACTACTGTTAATTTATTTAACTTGTCTTTGTAAAAGTTTTCAGTCCTCTTGCTTAATTGAAAAAACACAGTTCATGCAATGTCCATCGACTACTAGCTAGCAGCTTAAAGAAAGAAGACCCACTTTTAAATTGCTCCCTACACCCACAGAAAAAAAGGTTTTTGAATTTATAAGGCAAGTGAAAAATGCCGCGTGAATGAACTGTGCTTTTGGTGATTTATCTAGTATTACAAGTGCACTTTCTAAAAACTTTTCTTCAGTACAAATCGTTGTTCGCACATTTACGCAAACAGTAACCAAAAAAGCAAAACCAAAATGTATTACAGGGTTCCTGAAATAAATCAATTTCGATATATTAAAATTCAGCCTAAAACAATAAACTTCATTACGAGGCTCTGGGGAATAACTACAGAGTTTGTGGGGTTTATTACTCAAAGCCTCGTGCTGAGGTCTATTGTGTTAGGCTGAATTTTAATATATTTAAATTGGTCTATTGTAGAGTATTATTGTCCGAGCTCTATGAGCACATGTACGCAGGACGTTTTTCTCCCGAATCACTGAGTTCTCGAGTACAAGAGGCTTTCTTTCATTTCCTATCCGCATCTTAGTCGAATTTGAACCGGGAAGCGACATAAAAAGATAAAAAGTTTCGTCTCAGCGTGGTGGAACAAGCAGAATTCACAGGGAATAAGTTGAAGATTGTCTCTGCTGATATTAAACATTTAAATTACATTTCCTTTTGTCTTCCAAATTTGTCGAAGATTAATTTCTCTTTTTTAAAAAAAAAAATCTATTCTGTCTACACCACTGCTGATTGTTTGTGAAATTTATTTGCCTTAAAAATTAATCATGCAAAATGCAGCTCATCTACAGTCCCAGCTGAAAAAACAAAAATGAACGACGGCGAAAAGCCATGAAATTAAACGACAAGGTAATTCATTATTCATCTGGCACTGTGATTTACCCCTCATGACTATGAGAGGTTCACAGAGAGAGTCGAGTTGTAAACATTGCCCGACATACGCGGAATGAATGTTCCCTCTTCGACAATAGGTTAGTAACATTTGTTGGTGAAAACCTCGTGAGAAATCAATTCTAATTTTAATCTAACGGGGTTCTAATTCACCTTGTTTAAGTGAAAGATCAAAACTTGTATATATAGTCGACTGAAAATCAGGCTACGAGCGCGTAGATACCACGAAAAGCGAATTGAAACGTATCCAAATTCTCACTCGTTTCAGCTGAAGAGTGCATAAAGTCTTTCTGATGTTTCAAAATTTTTAATATTTGAGCGCGCTTATTATAGAGGCTTTATAGGGGTCTGACAAACGCTTGCCACGTTGATCACACCAAGTTAAGAACATCAATATTTTAATAGTTTATAATTCAAGGAGTTCAAAGTTTAATAGACGTGAAACAGAAGTGTCTCGGAAGAGCAATTTCACGTATCCAAATTCGAAATGGCAGCCAGAGCAACATTCAGACTCCAAAAGGGCTTACTTTTTCTAGCTTATCTACGACTCTATGGATATGGAGTTCTACGACACTTAGTTGCCGCAAACACATGCCTTTGCGGTATTGACAAACGACTCTGCCACTTACCAGGGAATTGCAGAAGTCTTGTATTGACTTAGCGGATATCCGTTGTTATGAGCCACTTCAGCTGAGACAGTCTGAAGATCTTTATTGCTATCACCGAGCCAATTGCTACTGATCAAATCAAAAAAATATCTTAAATCACTGACTACAATCAATTCCATGAGGCTTTATTACAAACTGGCGCACAAGCTTCACGGTAAACAATTTTTTTTAAAAAAAAAGGTACACAAGTGTACATGTTGTACATCAGAAATACGAAGCTCGGTTATGAGATCTTAGGTGAAAATTCCATAATAAAAACTTGACATCACGAAGATCATTTGCCGAGATAACTACGTATGATCGGCTACAAAATCATTTTTAAAATGTGACATTAGATGCTTTTTTAAAAAAGCTACCAAAATGCAGAGACTATAGGAAGTACGACAAGTCGAATTTGTAGAAAGCAAGAATGGAAGAGAAAATTTTTCGCTGTTTATCATTGCTCTTTTTGCGGTTGTTTTTGTCTTGTTTTTTTTTTTTTGGGGGGGGGGGGATTTTCTTTAATGATGCGAGTGGCGAGTTTGCAAACCTAGGGCCCCGGGTGTTTGGAACCCGCAACGTTTTCTTCCGGATACGGCTTCCGTCCACACGCATCCGGAGAATTCGGCAGCGAATCCGGATATATTTGAATTCGCTCTCCATGAATAGGCTACGTGTGGACGAAGAAATTTTGCAATCCGGAAAGAAAAGTTAATGACTCAAAAATAGGTAACTCGTGCAGTTGTGTTCAGAACCAATATAAAAATGTAAACAACTTCAATTAAATTTATACTCCCACCACAAATGACAATAATCTAGCTCCAACTGCTCTAACCGCAATGCTACTTTTCGTCAGGATGAGAGGAAACGGTGTACCCAAGGTGCTCCGCCGAGCAATCCAGTTTACTTCATTCGCTTGCTTTGCTTCGCTACTAATCTTCATGGCAACAGATCATTTACACTCTAATCCAAGGAAATCGGATCCCGTGAACAAACACATGTCAAGATCAGAGTGCAACTCGGAACTCGAAATCGGAGAAATGTGCCCGAAGCTGTACACAGAACTTGGAGGCAGGTGCGAGTTCGACAGCAGCGGACTCCACTGTCCTGACATTCGACACATGGCCGATACATCAATGAGGCAATCCCAGCTTGTAATGACCAGGATGTTACGGATATTCCATCTCATAGCCACAAAACACAACATACACTACTGGCTGAGTTCCGGCACGCTCTTAGGAGCTGCAAGACACAAAGGTTTCATTCCCTGGGATCACGATGTCGATATTGAGATGCCTCTGCAAGATTACATCAAGTTTTATAAAGTTGGAAGTAAAGAGCTTCCGGACGACATCTTTTTTCAGAATTCTGAGACAGACGTTCATTTAGAATCGGCTAAACCCAAAGATGTCGCCCTGCCGTTTCACCACGAAATAGGTTATTACACAAGCCCACTTAACCATCGCTTGAGAGACAAGGCCAGTTGCAATGGTTACTGTCTATTGTACAACTGCAACTGGCACGACGGTCTAATGATGGACTTGTTCGTGAGCGACAGGGAAATAAACGACGTGTTTCCACTGCGAGAAATGGAGTTCGAGGGTTTCGTATTTCCAGTTCCAAAAAACTGGAGTGGGATTTTACAGGAAACATACGGTAACAATGCGTTAGAAATACCCGAGGAGGTGACAGGACGAAAGCCCTTCATACTGCCATACCCGAGAAAAACCTGCAAGAAATTAGCCAGGGAAACTGATAATCTTGACTGAGAGAAAATCATTTATCTACAACTTTTTCCACTAGTGACTGCCATTAAGCGATTCTGTGTTGTGTTCACACCAAAATGTATGCGCTGTTTAGTGGAGGCTATTAACATTTTGTGTATTAAAAGAACCCGTAGCGAGTATTTTCTAAACTAAAATATCAAAAGATCTTTATCAAACTAGACTGAAATAGTGGGGATGGTGTACAGCAAAGAGTTTTGCAAATTTGACGGAGAGGGGCGTTTGGAATCGTTGAATAATTCGAAATGGGCCAGAATTGCGCTAGGTCAGAGAACGCCTGGGAGTCGCTCGCTTCGGATAACGAGCTACTAAAAAAGCAGCACTTTAATTTACCAGTATAAATCACATCTGTATACTCGCATTCTGATTATTACATGTGTACTCGTTACCATCATCTTCACAAGTTTGCAAAGTTTTACATCACCTTCACAAGGTTGCAAAGTTTTACATGACCAAAGCAATGTTGGCTGCTTTTGGCCAAAAGCCACAGTTAAGTTCGTCACATGAGATAATGTGGGAAAAGGTCCTCTCGGCTTCTGATTGGCTATTTTCTGCAGGACATACGATGAGTGGTGGTAGAACGTCTCCACATACGGAGCAAGTCGGTGATTATTAAATGGCCTTTTTAAATTGCGTACGACAAAAGACACGTGCAAATACACTACTGATATGTCCTGTCCTTTCCCTCAAGCATTGCAGACTAGGGCAAACCTCTG
Source organism: Micromussa lordhowensis (assembly GCA_964020085.1). Lineage (NCBI taxonomy): Eukaryota > Metazoa > Cnidaria > Anthozoa > Scleractinia > Lobophylliidae > Micromussa > Micromussa lordhowensis. The sequence continues at coordinate 18,305,836 of OZ026600.1, forward strand.
AGGCATTGCTTTCCTACTTGTTCTTCGCTGTGAAAGAAAACAACGGAATTCAAGTATCCAAGCAATGGCTGTCTAGTTCAGAGAGGAACTGTCTGCATTTTCCTAGTAGGACTTTAATGGACTCACAAACCAGTACATCGGAGGACAAAGCGCCGGTTGACTCTACTGAAACTAAAAAGAAAACAAAACTGAAATTTAAAAAACAGTAACAGTAACTTAATATGTATTCTTGAATTACAAGTCTTAGTACATGTAGCTTGCAGCTAGCAAAGCTATTCTGGGCGAGCTATGTTTACGTACCTTTTTAAACATAGTTACTTTTGAACATTGAACATTATTCTTTCAAGACGTACCTTTTTAATCATAGTTACTTTTGAACATTGAACATTATTCTTTCTACATGTATATATTTTTATTGAAGTTTTAGTTTTATCTATATTTTTATTTTAAGCGCACTGATCATTGTTATGGATAGATGCGCTATATAAGATGTATGTATTATATTATTATTATTATATATATATTATTATATTACTGTAACAGTAATTTACGTGTAAAAGATAAGGAAACACATTTTACCAAACCTTTATCGCCCAGAATCAGTGCGGTCTTTCCATTCAAACAAAACTTCCGGTTTGCATTTCCAGAGACTTCCAGTGGTGAATGGAACAGCATTTTTTCACAGTTTCCGAAAAAGAGGACAACCACTGCAGCTACGTGCATACCCAAATTTTCGAAAATTTGTTACCGAGAATTCCTGTTCCATTTGATTTGTATCCCAGAACTTCCAAATTTTCAATTGTCTGGTTAGCATTTACTGGAAAATTTGACAATTTTCGGAAACTTTCCAGGGAAACGTCCGTACCATTTGGCCCAGTTTCGAAAGTTCGGAAATTTTTGGTCGAATGGAAAGCGTCCAGTATGTAGCGTGTCAATAAACGCACCCTTGTCGCTTATTTCTTGTAGTATCCGAAGTCTCGTATCGCTCAAGATTTCACCATTGAGGTAAAATAACAGAAGTACACAATACGAGAAATAAGTGACATCCCAAGTTAACTTACAAATAAAGTGGTCTCTTATACGCGACAGCTTCACTCGATCCTTCAAATCCTATGTAAAAATTAAAATTTAAAAATTATTTACTCAAGCTTATTTTCGCAAATGTTTAATGGTGCAGCTTTATCCAAAGACTTGGGTACAATATCCTCCTTCAAAATGATCGATTGCTGATGCAATCAGCTTAGCCAACCTGTGACACAGCGCGCGCCAAAACATGTTGGTTAAGACCAAGCATGCTTTCTCTAATTGGTCAGGAAATTTAGCATTGAATTTTCTTGACTTAGAAAGAGAGCTCAGCAAATGCAAGACAAAAACTACAAGATTGGACATGTTGTAATACCAAATTGCTTTGACAGTCAATTTATGGAAAAAAAACTCTTATCACGAAGCTTACCTCGTGTCTAAAGACCTCTCTACTACAGGTATCTTGTCTTGGGTTGGCAACGACAGCCCTTTTTACTCCTAAAAAAGAGCCATGTGCAAGGATTATTGGAATAAAAATGAAGCTAATATAGTTCTAGCGTTCTCTCTTGTGCTATTCTGACAACGCAGTCTTGCCTTTAATTTGAACTTGATCAATATTATCACCCTAAAACTAGTGTGGCTTGCGACATCCTCATTCAATAACTCCTAACTTCGCAGGGTATGTGTTTCTGGAGCTTATAACCTCTTTGAATTCACTTACACCCCATAAATTTTCAACGCCGCAAAGGCAAAAAGACCCCTTTTGCCGTCTCTCGTTTGCCGGTTAGCACTTTGGGGTTTATCATAAAGATATTGAATAACCTCCCATTTTTCTGATGGCTTTATGAAGGCAATAAATCAAGAGTAAACTGATTCAAGGCAAGCTGGGGGATCCCTGGAGGCTTGTACGAATCCGAGACGAAAAAGAAGATTCAAACATTTAGAACTCCACGGCTCTTGAGAACGTAATTTAGTTCGATGAAGAAAAACCAACTTTCAAAGAGCCTACCCCAAACCCCGATTTCGATCCGATCTGCACGACTTTCTGGTGTTCTTGATGGCAATAGCGTTTCGTTGTCCGACATCGTTTTCCGTTAATTTTAACTTAAATATATGGCCTAGCCAGACCTGTGGACTCGATTTTGTCGCTTTCCCCTACCACAAACGTACAGTTTAGTGATGTGATTTCTGCAACTGGGTCTTCAATATACCGCCGGGTTCGAAGAGAGATAAACCGGACGCAAGTCTTCGCTGATCGCATGTTTTGGCTCACCAAAGAAAATACATGTATATCGAGTAAATCATGCTTTTTCCAACACCTGTGGGCAGCAGCGCCAAGACTTTCCTACAGTGCAAAAATTTTCCTCAGATATTTAGTAAATATCCAAAGTTTTCTTTATGCTTCACTCCGCATTCTCCATTTGGCAAATCTGTACATAAACACAGACGTTTATCCCTTGGGATAGATGAGGGGTATCGATTAACATTTGATTGACGTTTCAGTGCTCTCAGCCAATCCGAAATTCGCGTGCACTGGTGAACGCATAATTCAAAAAATCCTATGAATTTGGGTAGGCGGGAATTCAACCCGACTCTTCACCAATCCCCCACGGCTTCGCCACTCGCGTTCACGGCTTCGCAACCAAAACAAAAGCACTCGCGCACGAGATCCCGCCAGCTACGCAGGCTAGAAATGACATATAGTGAATTTGACGCTACACCTTTGGCAAATCTCCTTCCAACGAGCACTTCCAGCTTTTCGTGCGCATTCATGGCCCGCTAAACGCGCGTAAGCATTGAGCAGTTCTTAATACGGGGGACATGACGTTCATTATCATCCAACCACTTTCAGGATACGTGACATCCAACCAATCAGAACGTACATGTATATCCCATGTGAGGTGTTTTATTACGAGAACACTTCAATACTCGCTACATGTATGTATGGAGCATTTTATGACGTTTTGCATGCGGCATACCGTTATTATTCTCCACATCTATTACACCTTCTGAGAAACACTCTGCCAACTTATCAGCCAGCTCATCTTCGCATGGTTTTGTAATTGTTATTTCTGGAAGAAGTCTGTACGATGCTGTGGCTGTGGAGAGACAAAATAACATAAACTGTTTAACACTCTGTTGTATATCATGGCCGTTTTTTCGCCAGTAACATCCTCTGTGTTTTAGTTCAATCTCGAGTCAAGTTCGAAATAGACCAATGTGGAAACAAACTTTCTCTAAAAAACCATACGACGTTGAACTGTGCTAGTCGTAAGAGAGGTCAAGGATAAAGCCCCCCTTTTTGTAACCGTGGATAAACAAATTACACATTCTTTTTTTCATATTTTTTTTTATTAAGTGGCCGACTCAACAGGACACCCATTTGGCTAAAAGCCTCGTTGTGAATAAGAGATTTTTTGTATTTGTCAAGTGGATTTAGTTTTGAATTAGAGAAAAAGAAAACAAACTCAGAGGCCATTTCCCTTCTCCATGAACGTTATTCCTACACTCTCTATAAACTATTTCACATCTCCACTACAAAAACAAGTACGAAAACACCCAAAAACAAAGAAAAACAAAACAAAACAAAAAAGCTGTCCAGACACAAACTACTTTACATTCTGACTTTCACCACAAGGGAACACACCACATCATTAAAGAGCTGCGTCACGGTCAAACGGTTTGAAAAATTTAGCCTAAAGTTTCAATTTTGTTGTTTGTAATCCGTGTCAATCTTCTCCATCCTTAACCATCCTTGTTACTTTACGGTTTATTATTATTTCTTTAGTGTTTTTCTACCTTTGTGAAGTATTATTTTCGGGTTTCCTTCAATTTAAAGGTAATTTTGTCGATGGTACAAATAACTCAAAATACTGTGACGTAGCCCCTTTAAGCAGAAACAGCTACATTAACATACCAACAGGGGAGAACTTTGCATGGTCCTTTCCTATTCCTTTGACAGCATGCATTTTTAGATCCAGTTCCTGGAAAACCAAACATACATTGTAACGATTAAAAAAAAAGTAGATGTAAGAGTGTTCAGGGAAAGGTCCCCTGAAATGTAGTCAAGTTAATGTGCTGTGCACGCCATAAACACGTATAAGTAATTTTTTGGATTCAAGAAAGAGAGCAACTTATTCAAAATAATGGGAGTTTTTGATGGAGTAAAAAACCACTGCTCTTATTAAGCTTATCAAGTTTTCAATCATCTGCCTTTTGTAAGTCCAACTGGTACTCGCCAATATCAAAGCAGCGAAATTGAGAGATAATTTGTACAACTAAGCATGTACATGTAATATAACCACAGGACAGGAAAAAAGTACTAGCAACCAGTATAGAAATCAGAGGACAAATGCCAACGAAGAATGCTTGGATTTCTAACTAATACATGCTTTCAAACCTACATGTACAAGTAACAGTTAACTAATCTTGCAGTCTTAAATTTTGAAATAGCTTCTAACTGGAAATTATCATTATTTTATACAAGCTGATATTTTCATTCAGACTCACAAGAGTACTGAGGCTAATTCCACTTGCCCACCAGGCCACTGAACTTCTATTTTCACTTGCCAAAGAGCAACATTTACTTGCCCCGGGTAATCAGACCTGCGTTTTTTCCCTGCCCTGCTGACTGTACAAGTCGTATTGCAATAAAACATTAAGGAATGTGTTTTATGTAAAGTAGACAATCGTCCGTTTTCCAGTATAGTTTTGCAATTCATTTTCTCAGCTTTTCTGCAATGTGGTAAGCAAGTTGCAAGAAAAAAGTACATGTATAAGCTACTGTACCAAAGTTAAAGACTTTCTTAAAAGTAAGTTGGGACCAAACAAACCCACTGCAAGAACATGTACAGGTAAGTACACATTTCCTAGGGTCTTTGGCATTCTTGTCCTCAGAGGCCATGATCCTTTTGATCAGCACCAAGAACGGGGGACCTCTGGCCACACCCGATTTTCTGAGCATGCACAGCATATTCATTTTGTATTCCCAACCAGTCATATTTGCCAGGTTTGACCGGAGGTCCAAGAATCGCTGAGTTCTGGTGTTGGACCCACCCAGAGGTTAAGATCCTTGGTGGCTGATCAAAAAGATCACTTACTAGGCAGAAGAGATTAGGCCCATCCTTGGTTAACCCCTAACTTTGTGGCGGTGTCAGTCACACCACAGTGCCATGGCAACATACCTGTCCTGGTCTCAACTTTGCAATCAGTATATCATTATGCACCGGTCTGATATCTTGTGGACCATACTGCAAACGAATAAAACAAGATGACTATGAGATCAATACACAGCAAATAAGATCAGACGTTATCTCCGATTATATTTACCTTTCTGGCCTGATTTCCAACTGGCACCCACTTCAAGTGATCTGTAGTAACTGAAAAACAAATCACTTCTAATTTAACTGAACTCGCTATGTTTAATCTAAAGAAAAGTGTAATTTCTATAATTTCCTTGAAATACCAGGCTGATTTCATGGAAGATGTTGTGGCTTAATGGGTACAAGTAGATATTAGATGATGGCCTGTAGACTGGCCGATGGTTTAAACCTTACAATTAGGGTATCTCAGTGTCACGAAATTATTTAGTAGTTGTTTGTGTTTAGTTTAGGTTTTTGTTTTAGTGTGTTTTGTTTGGATTTTGTCGTTCATTATTACGTAACTTTATTACGTAACTCATGTAGCATTTAAGTATTTAATATTTAAACATTCTTAGTGTATTGTGTAGTTTAGTATTATGTTTAGTTTATTGTGTATTGTGTAGTAACTTTCTTTATAGCGTTTGTTTTAAGTGTTAATTGTAGAAATAATTACCATAAATGTATAAATGTAAGTTGTACAGATGTAGTGGGTTGTTGTGTGTAGCAGTTCTGTTGGTTGATATTCCTGGGTAGAAGAAGAAGAAGGAAGAGGAAGGCGGCTGCAAGCACATTGCTCATTACTGTAAAGCGTCAGTAAATCGACCCCTAGATTCACGACAAAGAGTCATTTGCCGGGGGGAACGAGTGTGCAAAGAAAAGGTGGCCGGAGGACGAGTGAGAAGTGCTGCTCAAGAAAGCTAACCGGAGTAAGCCGGAGATCTGAAGTTCAAGAATTACGGACTGACTGAAGTTATGACATGGTGAGTTAAGTTGGAAGTGGGAGTATTACTGAACGGGTGTTTGGTTGGTTGTGTATGTGGTGGACGTTGTTGGGATCAGGACAAGGACGCAAGAAAAAAAAAGAACTGTGAACTGTTGTATATAATTTGTAAATAGTTAGTTAGTTTTCGTATTCATTCGTATTATTGTATAGGTTTAAAATTACTTAAGTTAAGGTTAGGAATCGCAATAGTTTAGTAATTAATTGTATTAATTTTCAAGCAAAAGATTGTTATAGAATATTTAGAATTAGTTACTTAGTGTTAATGCTGTTAATATCGAGTGTTTTCTTTTTTTTATATACTTAATAAACATTAGCCATTGTAATTCATGGTGGTGTGTTGCGGGATTGTGGGAAGGGGTGCGTGTATTCAGTCATTGTTAGTTTCGGTGTTATTAGTTTACTTTTCCCATTTTTTATCGTCAAGGGACTTTTCGGGGCTTACGCCACACTCAGTCATAAAAAATACTCCCCAATGGGACTTTTCAGGGCCAATGGAAACAAAATAATGATGAAACAAGTAATCTAACTGAACAATTAACATACAGTAGTTTTAAAAGATCCCAAATGGCAGGAAGTAGAGCATTAGCCATATACAAGCCTGCCAGAGGAGCTGGTCTCAGGACTACAAGAAAACAACACCAGTAAGTGGGCCAGAACAAGACTTGAACCCTAGGTTGCCAGATTAGTTGGAGCTCATTTTTCAGGGCATGTTATTAAAGACCAGTTTTTCCGTAGTGCTACAAGACATAAATTTGCAAAAATCGAAAAAACTGCCTGTACAAACCATACTTTTTTGTGTTTAAAATTTGTATCCCACCAGGCTTAATGTACTGTAACGAAATTTGGACGATTTCACCAAATAAAATTCATGAAAATCACAAAACAAAGCCATAAAAATGGTAAAAAATGCATTTGTCTGGGCATTTATGTAAAATGTAATTCAAGATTTGAAGCCAAAATTTTAACAGAAATGATAGTGAATCAATATATCATCATTGCTTACTGCATTTGATAAGTTTGAGAAGACTGGATGTTAAAACGAATGCAAAAACAGCTTTCAAAAACATACAGTAACACTAGCATGCAGAAGGGGATAAATCATTACCCTATTGAGCCACCTTGAACCACGACTCTCAATACTAATACACAGACCATAAAGGGGATCAAAAAGATCACTGTTCACCGTACAATACACTCAAAATCAACAAATCAGCAGTACACAATGAAAGGCCAGACTTAAACAAAATGTAGAGTAGCCTAGAATGGTACAACCCAATTGAATGACTTGATAGGCCGCCTCCTTGCGACAATATAGCATACCTTTGGAGTTAATAAACAATTCATCAGGATCTGTAGCATTCTTTGGTGCATTCTTGTTCTTGATACACTTGACTTTAAGATCAAACTGTAGAGTTGTATTGTCCTTTGACTCTTCATCACCTTTGGTACAAAAATAAATAATGATAAAAAAAACAAATGAACAAACATACAAACAATAACTGCCAATATCCGTATTTCTTTCACTGTCTTTTGCTGTAGACCTTTGTTTTGTTTTTGTGTGTAAAAAATCCTTTCATTCTCACAAAACTGCCTTCCTGGAGTCAGGCATACAACAGATACTGTTAATATTTATTTGGAAACTGTCTACACACACAGACAAAGATAACAAACTGTGAACCTACTGTACACCTACAGGTGCTGTAGTACTACATGTAACTATCATCCTTACTGGGGAGGGGGAGGAGAGAAAACTGCAATACCTTTTCGTAATTATTATACACATAATAGGCACTTGGAAATAACTATTGCAGGGCTCAAACTCCCTGCTTATCACATATTTTACAGAATGGTGTAAAGTATAGGTTTGAAGATTAAATGAATTCTGGGTCAGTTTACTTAATAAACAAAAAAATAAGGATGACTCACCTTCTGACTTGAAATCAAATTCCCTGGGATCTGCAAAGATTGGGATCAGTCCAAGCCTGTGAGCCAACACCTTGAGGAAGGAGGAAAAAAAGCTTTTTCACTGATTTATAGAAGAATCCACTATCATGCATAAGAGCTAACCTTTAACTTTTTGTAATTAAATATATACTAGCAATACCATTTTAGTAGATCAAGGAAATCATACATGTATTTTTTTTTAACTTGGTCCTCAATATTTTTTCTGATCAATTCTTCTATATGTACATGTATATTTGTCTGTACGAGAAAAACACACAGTTTTATGTACAGTACACATATGTACATGTACATGTACATACGTGTATGTATTTTACCTTATTATCCAACTCTGCTTCCTAGAGTACAAATATCACGCGAAACGAGTACAAATAACAGATATTTGTACTCGCCTCATTCCTCCCGGCCGCGTGAAGTTCAAAACCATGTCAAGTCAGAAATTATTTTGGGAAAAGAAATCGTTGGATAATAAATCTCTTATTAGACGTTTTGGTGTGTAGTATCGCTGTATATTTTTACTCGTTGTTTGTATTTTGACTCGCCCTACGGGCTCGTCAAAATACTGCACAACTCGTTGTAACGAGTACGCTTACATGAAGTATTAGTCTAGTTCCCGCCTGGAGAGTCACGTGCCTCGTCTCGTGCGGTCCGCCATGTTGTAGTTTTCGTTGTTGCTGCTCAGCACAATAAATAAGTTTGTTTTGCGGACTCTGTTGTCTTTCCGCTTGTCGTTACATGGTGTCAGAAGTTTCCCGAATCCACACGACAAGAAAACGAATGATTTGTGGCAGAAGTTGCCGAATTTATGAGTGAAAGCAGTGGTGAAGATAGCGACCCGCTTCCTTCAACAAGTCTGGTTTCAAGTTTGACAACAATGGCGAATTTCCAGATACCTCCTCCTGACATACTCGAGCTAAACGATGGTTCGACAGCGTCCAATTGGCGAACTTGGGTCTCTGCTTGGAATAATTACAGGTTGGCTACGAAGCTCGATAAAGAGGAAGAAGCACGCCAAGTAGCAACACTTTTGGCAGTAATTGGAAAAGAAGCGAACAAGGTGTTTCATACTTTCACATGGTCCTCGCCAGACGACGCGAAGAAAATCGCTGCGGTTGTAAGCAAGTTTGAAGAGTATTGCATTCCCAGGGAAAACACTATTTACGAACATTTTCTTTTCTTTACGCGGGATCAGCGGGAATCTGAAACTGTTGATCAATATTTGACGGAGCTTCGCCAAATCGCAGCAAATTGTGATTTCGAGTCAGTTACACCTGATCAGCTTCTCCGGGATCGCCTGGTGACAGGTACCAAAACTGCTAAGGTACGTGAAAATTTGCTCAAAGAGAAGAAATTGACCCTTGAGAAAGCTATAGATATCGCACGTGCCGCCGAAAGTACTGCCGTTCAAATGAAAGTTATGTCTGCCGAGTCTGGATTGAGTGCTGTGAAAGAGAAAGAGAAGGAGCAGTCAGAAAATGTCCCATCTGTCAGCAGTGGCTGGATCAAGGACTGCAGATTCTGTGGTCGGAACCACGAAAGACGCAGCTGCCCTGCCTTTGGTCAGATTTGTGCATATTGTAAAAAGAAGAATCATTTTGTTGCCAAGTGCCCTTCAAAAAGCAAGGTGTCTACTGTCCAAGAGCGATTCTATTTAAGTGCTGCAGGCGTTGGAAACGGAGGTCGTGAGATGGTGACCCTCACTGTATCAAAGGAGTCAAAGCCCCTTTCAGGTCATGATGTAAGCTTCTTAATGGACACTGGGGCTGAGTGCAATCTTTTGCCGTTGGATGTCTACAAGAAGGTGACAGGCGATCTGCACTTAAATTTCCTCAGTGCACGAGGCAAGTCGGTCCTGGTTTTAGCCAATGGAGATGAGCAACCCATTGAGGGCAAAGCCACGGTATATGTCTCCCGCAAAGGAAACGCACACAAAATTGAAGTCAATGTAGTCAGGGGCCATGGGTATGAGCCCATATTGTCTAAGCAGACAATGCTGCAGATGAACTTGATAAAGATTCTGGACAGTGACCGAGATCCGCGCGTGAATGTACTGAAGACATACACAGAGCCATTGCTAGAAGAGTATGATGATGTATTTGAAGGCCTTGGAAAGTTGGATGGACAGTACCACATTGTGACAGACGAGTCCATCAGACCTGTAGTACATCCTCCGCGGCGTTTACCTGTTGCGATGACTGAGCGAGTTCAGAGGAAACTTGAAGAAATGGCAGCTGCCAACATAATTGAACAAGTCGACCAGCCTACTGACTGGGTATCAAGTATGCTAGTGGTGAGCAAGCCATCCACTGAAGCTGAGGGAGAAACCAAGTTACGCATCTGTTTGGATCCCAGGGATCTGAATCTGGCCATAAAGCGTGAACATTTTCCGATGCCCACAATTGAAGAAATTGCAACTAGGCTGAATGGGGCAAAACTCTTCAGTGTTTTTGACGCCAGTAATGGTTTCTGGCAAGTGGAACTTGACGATGAGTCTAGTAGTTTAACAACATTTAACACCCCGTTCGGGCGTTATCGTTGGAAACGAATGCCATTCGGCATCAACAGTGCACCGGAAGTTTGGCAGCGCAAAATGCGAGAGCACGTTGAGGGTCTTAAAGGAGTAGAAGTCATTGCAGACGATTTTGTGGTTGTTGGATTTGGCAACACACCTACTGAGTGGCAGGCAGATCACGACCGAAATGTGCGTGCTTTCCTGGACCGCTGCCGTGAGAGAAACCTGAAGTTGAACAAGAAGAAAGCTCGACTGAGACAGCAAGAAGTTCCTTTCATTGGACACATTCTGACCCCCGAGGGACTGAAACCAGATCCACACAAGGTTGAAGCAATTGTGGGGATGCCAGACCCCACTGATGTTCAGTCCTTACGTAGGTTCCTTGGCATGGTGAACTACTTAGCCAAGTTCCTCCCACGTCTATCTGAAGAAACAGAAGTCTTGAGAAAACTCACTGAAAAGGATGCTGAGTGGTGCTGGCTGCAAAGTCATGCTGATGCTGTGACCCGTGTCAAGGAAATGATTGTATCTGCACCTGTACTTGCCTACTATGACGTGAAAAAGCCAGTGGTCATTCAATGCGATGCTTCCCAAAGTGGACTTGGCGCAGCTCTGTTACAAGAGGAGCGTCCAGTGGCTTTCAGCTCTCGTGTGATGACTCAAACCGAACAAAACTATGCTCAGATTGAAAAAGAGCTACTCGCCATAGTCTATGCGTGTGAGAAATTTGATCAGTACATCTTTGGAAGGAGCAATGTAATTGTGCAGTCAGACCACAAGCCGCTGGAAACCATATTCAAGAAGCCCATCCACAGTTCGCCAAAACGCCTTCAACGCATGCGCCTCCGCCTGCAGAACTATGACATTCAAGTGGAATACAAGAAAGGAGAAACCATGTTTTTAGCTGACACATTAAGTCGCGCGTACTTAAAAGATGAACCAGTGAGTCGGACCCAGGACAGTGACGTCCGCTCGATCAGAGAACGACTGTTCGCCTTTGAGTTGGAGCAGATCAAACATGGTGAAGATCTAAGTGTCTCCCCCACTCGTCTGAAAAACCTGCGTGAGGAGACTGCCAAGGATGAAGAATTACAGATTCTGTCTGGTATTATCCATGAAGGTTGGCCAGAGACCCTGTCAGAAGCCCACAATTTTGACAGGCGTCGGAGGCAAGTAATGGAGCTGTATTGGAACAGCCGTGATGAGCTGACCATAGAAGATGGATTGGTATACAAGGGTCATCGCCTTGTGATACCATTTAAAGAGCGTTCTGGCATTGTAAAGAGCCTGCATGAATCACATATTGGAATCGAAGGAACATTGCGTCGTGCTCGTGACATTGTTTACTGGCCTGGAATCACAGCTCAACTCAAAGATCACTTGTCAAGGTGTGGAATCTGTAACCGCTATCAGCCCGAACAATGTAAAGAGCCATTAAAGCCTCATGATGTGCCTAATCTGCCTTGGGAGAAAGTTGGCGTTGATCTGTTTGTGCTGGACGGGCAATCATTTCTGATAGCCGTTGATTACTACTCTGGTTATTTTGAAGTGCAAGATATGAGTAGAACCACCAGTACCCGTGTCATCACCGTCCTTAAGTCGTGGTTTTCCAGGCATGGCATTCCTGTGATCATCATCAGTGACAATGGGCCTCCCTTCAACAGTGAAGATTTCAAGACCTTCAGTAAGGAATGGGACTTTCACCACACCACATCAAGCCCTTATCACGCACAAAGTAATGGTCGTGTTGAAAATGCGGTTAAGACTTGCAAGTCATTACTGACCAAAGCCCGAGCTGATAAGCGTGATCCTCTGCTGGCGTTACTCGAGTGGCGCAACACACCAACTGAGGGTATGAATGCTTCTCCTGTTCAGCTACTATATGGTAGGCGAACGCGCACCCGTCTCCCAGTAGCCAAGCAATTGTTAACGCCACAGGTGATAACTGATGTCCCCGAAAAGATCAAGATTAGGAAGCAGAAGCAGAAACACTACTATGATCGTCACTCACATGAACTGCCAAAATTGCATGATGGTGATGCCATTAGAATGCGATTGCCACGCGAGAAGGAATGGTCACTGGGGCGCGTCATTGGACAGGAAGGGACCCGTTCCTACTTGGTTGAGGTGAACGGAAAGCATTATCGTCGGAACCGCAAATGGCTCCGAGCAACACCAGAGGAGTTACCGGAGTCAGTGGAAACAAACCTAGAGTTGACCGATCCTACTGAACTGGTTGAGTCAGGCCCAGCTGACCTGCCACAGCTAATGATACCATCATCACCAGTGGTTTCTGAGCCGCACACTGAAGGTCGCCCAGTGCGTGAACGCCGCCCACCAGTGTGGTTGAAAGATTATGAGTGCTGAAATAACACTGACTCTGCCTTGTGCCCCATTAATTTGGCTTCATTATGTACTTGTGCATAACATTTCAGTTGGTTTAGGCGTTTAATGTACAAGATTATCTGAGACAGATTTGAACATGTTATTGCCTTCTTTTTTTATTATCATAAATGTTCTGTCTGCATTTGTGGGACTATTAGACTTAGGAAGGGAGATGTAACGAGTACGCTTACATGAAGTATTAGTCTAGTTCCCGCCTGGAGAGTCACGTGCCTCGTCTCGTGCGGTCCGCCATGTTGTAGTTTTCGTTGTTGCTGCTCAGCACAATAAATAAGTTTGTTTTGCGGACTCTGTTGTCTTTCCGCTTGTCGTTACACTCGTAAAAATATACAGCGATACCACACACCAAAACGTCTAATAAGATATATATACCGTATACCACCATACAGTGTTACTGATCTACTGGTACTTTGATGCTACCTAGTTATAATTAAAAATCTGGTGTCCAGCTGGCCAGCACAGATTGATAATGTATTTAAGGCAATCCATGTTTCAGAACATTTACTGACTAGAACTTCCACCATTTTCTGATAAACCCAAGCTCAATAAAGGTGATATGATGAAATATTTCTTGTTCGAGTTAGGTTGTGATATGAAGTAAAAACATAGGCTTTTCGCATTAACAAACACCACTGCACTCAGTCTATAAGGCAGATATTTGTTTACAAACATTGTTTTTGTTATTTAAATGTTCAAAACGTTAAACAAAAGAATTCTTTGTTTCACCAGCCAATAGTTCTCTGGTTGTCATATTTTAAATAACAATAGGTGACGTCACTCATATCTTTGCTATACACCATGATCCTTGACCCAAGTATTTTTCCAAGCAGTCATTCAACTCAATCAAAAGGATATAGTGTCTGACTGACTGTGGATGGATAAATTGCACATGACGTATACACAACTGATAGTTGAATGCCTATAGTGTTCAGTATGCTAATAGTTACACCTACAATGTAGCTAGTTCTCAGACATGCACTTAAACTGCAAGAAAATTTTTTCCAAAAAAAAACAGTTGGCTATTTACAAGCATGACCAAGGGCCTGCCAAGAAACAATCCCAGCTAAGTGATCAGAGCAGAACTTGAACTCATGACCTCCAGAATTCAAGTCCAGCATCCCAACCATGCCGCCACCCTGCACATGAATTGGACACACTGCAGATCTAGAACAGGAAAAGTAAAATGTGTAGAATGATACAGCTGTATGTATGCTCAACTGACCTCATCCTGAATGATAGAGGTGTTGTTATAAATGAAGACCTTCTCGATTGCCATTGTTGGAACCTGCATTGAAGTATATAGTAACTTGTATCAGTAATAGAACTATCACTGATTATCATTGAAAAAAAGTAATTTTATATTAAAACAGCCTTTTGGTGTCCTAGGCAACATCATTTGTAGACTATTGGGCAGCTACATTGTACCAAATAGCTAACCAAAATTGTTTAAGAACAAGTAATTTGTAACAGTAGGAAGTCAACAAAAACACCAATGAGTTCTGGCCAAGCGCATTCACCACCACACCCCCACCACCACCCCCACCCCCAGAAATCTTGCTCACCCTCTTCAGTCGACAGTTGTTTCGTTCCCAATCCTTGGCATATTCTCAACAATATGCCATCTCCAGTGTCATCTCTTTAAAAGAACCACATCACACTAAAAACAGAAACCCACCTCTGCCAACAAAATCCTCCTCAATGCATTAGCAATGGAAGCGTCTACACCAACCATGTCAAACTCCATTTCTGTCTTGCCCATGTGGACTATGTCAATTCGAAATTTCTGCAATGCAACAGGGTAGTGAAACAAAAACAAAATCTGCAGAATTAATTTCTGCTGCTAGTTTGCTTACTTCTTCGAATTTTTCTTGGCTCCACGTGTCGTCATAACCAGTGTAATTTCCGGGGAAATCTGTGCTGTGCGTCTAAAGAAGAAACAAATCTTATAAGGTATTGTTTGTAGTACGACATAGTCGATCTTTAAGGCGTGAAACAGATGTTCAACTCACATTAATAACATCGTGTTCTCGAAGACTAATTCTCGTCCGAATCTCTTCCACGGAAGCCATCTTGGATTTGGTGAGTCCCAGTTTCTCGCAGGCAAAAAAGTTAATTTCGAACCCAGATTTCCCTCTGTTGCTGTTTCCGATCAAACCGGGCCAACCAAGAGGAATTTTTATTCCTTTTCCCGAATTCCCTACATCAGTGAAGAGAAGTAGGGCAATGGACCGGTTTGTCAAAAATGGAACGGCGAATTTCGGTCTCGAGACTGGAGTGGACAAACTCCAGAGGTGGTATCGAATATTCCGTTAGGAAGGAACAGATAAACGGACCTTTCCATTTGAGAGAGAGAAATTTCCGAGAGAAATTTCCAGCATCTTTTGCATGACAGAAAGCACCCCAGCATTCACGATTCACCGCTCTGCAAATAATAGGTCATTTCCGAGTTTACAACGTGCCTCTGTTTCAAAATTAGTCCTCGTGCAAAACCTTTCTTGATTTGCATGAAAATGAACTTGAAAGCGGCATATGAATGGTTTTGCACAAAGACTCGTTTTGACACAGAAGCAAAAGACAAGTCGGAAATGAATCATTTCCAGTTATTTCAGTAATACCCGAGATGCAGGAATGAATTTGGTTAAATACCTCTTTACTGAAAACTTAGCCTGGTTTGATAGGCTCTCTCTCTCTCTCTCTCTTTGTTCTTTTTTTCTCAGTTTAGCACGAGACAGCTTTTTCGCTTTGCCAGCAGAAAGAAGGAAGAAAACCTCTGCGACCATGATATTTGCAGCTCCTTGCTTCTCTTCTGGTGTTCGCCTTGACAAGTGATTCGTGTATGGCTCGTCCATCCACAAAAAGAGAGTAATGGTGTTCGAAGGGCCTTAAAAACCTAGTCTGTGAACAGGCTCCCTAGTCGAGGTTGGAGCGAAGAGAAAGCGGGAAGGAAGAGGATAGAAGAGAGAAAGAGAGAAAGAAAGATAAAGGGAGAAGCCACAATCCCCACCCCATTCTTCCCACGGCTACTTCACTCTCAGCCAGTTCCTTTTTGCCTTTCCAGCCAGAGTCTGTTCACACGCTTTTTATACCGAACAAAAAGACGAAAAAGAAAAACAAGCATCTAATCATTCAAACAAAACTGTAAATCTTTATTCAATTTTGTGTTCGTCGACGAGCGAACTTATCATTCTTACAAGACTAATATTATATCCCTTTACAAACCTCGGGTTCCCAATATGGGTTTTAGTGCATCTGAAATCTCTAAAGCAATCTAACGTGAAGAAAAAGTTCTTTTAAGCCGACTATAGCACTAAGGTAGTGTCTCAATCCAAGACAAATGAATGAGATTTTCACACTGAGTTACATAAAAAGTTAAAAAGAAAACCCTAAAACTTAAGTTCCCTATAGCTTTCGCTACACCAAGATCTCTTTCATTTAAATATCCGCAGTTAAGCACGCGATATATTAACAACGTCAAAATAAAATAGACAGTACGAAAATAAAAAAGAAAAATTTCCTCCCAACATTCCTTTCCATTCGCGTCGTTAGAATTTTGTTTTTCGCGAAAAGCAGATAACTTAACAGTAAAACGAACTAGCACCGGGTCGTAAGACTGTTGAATAATATATTTTGTTCTTTCAAAATATAAAAACCTTGACCCCTAATATGATTTTTCCTTTCCTTTAGGGCATACTGGATATCTTGTACAGTTCACCACCTTTTTTGTTTCGCTCTTTCTTCTTGTCACACGTGGTCACATGAAACACTGACCTTTCCAGGACATTTATCACGTGATAAAGGGCGCTGTTCACGTGCACTCCATGAGCCACGTAATGTGTAAGGCGAACTAGGTATGTCACGTGAGTCCATTTCTTTAAACAACTCTATTAGTTTGGATCATGTCACAAAAAACGTCTATTTTACATTTCTGAGTTACTGAATAACAATTAAATGTCATTTCCAAAAAGTCTCGAGTCATTGTAATTGTCCTTATTATATAAATTC
The DNA here is from genome assembly GCA_964020085.1 of Micromussa lordhowensis. Lineage (NCBI taxonomy): Eukaryota > Metazoa > Cnidaria > Anthozoa > Scleractinia > Lobophylliidae > Micromussa > Micromussa lordhowensis. The sequence goes on from OZ026600.1 coordinate 18,322,883, forward strand.
CCAGTCCTCTTCTCCAGAAAACAACGCGCTATATGTCCGAGGCCTGAATGGTGACTGGGTTCCGTAAAAATGCTGAGTTTTACGCAGGAACAGCTGTCCGTTTTGATCGACAGCCCAAAGCTCATCGTCCGGTGTGACAGAGATCAGCTCAAAATTCCCAGGAACTTTCTTCCAGTAATATCCTACGCAGTTATCCTCGCTGACCCCAAACCGACAGACGATATCTCCGCCGGGGCAAGTGGCCCAAACCATGTGTTCACTAATAGCCAAGTCACGCACTCCCGTGCCAGGTACTACCTCCCAAGAGGTACCTATGGGGAAGCTTGGCGTGACATCGCGGCGCGCATAAACATTGTTACGATCGTCCACTGCCCAGACGACGCGATCCGCCGGGCTTACAGCCACTTTAGCAAAACGGCATCCTGGTAGAGCATTCCCATCGACAGGGATCCAAGCTTGAGTGACCATAGGGTCCGAGGAATCCTCCTTTCCTATCCGAAACCAGACATTGCCCGCGTCATCCACGACCCAGGTGCTAAGCGCGCCACAGCTCAGGTGGCAAACCTTGCCCACGCCGAACTGACGAAGTGCCAAGTCCACCCATCCGAAACCTTGTGGACAAGCGCCGGAGATTCCCGAACGTTGCACGACTTTGAAATTGTGCGTGATCGCCCAAAGATTAGAACCCGATGCCGATATGAGTTTTAATACTTTGTCATGCGGGGGTTCCACAATGAGCGGGTGACTTCCCGGCTGGAAGCACATCAGCTCTCCATTGGGTTGCAAAGCCCACACGTGACCTTTATCACCTCTGTATGAACCCGCGGAAAGATGTGACCAAAACACAGACTTCGCAACGCCTTGCGGTGTTATGGAATCCCACCGAGTTCCCAGAAGGTGACCATGCGAAGCCTGAAGACGGCCTCCGCTGTCCAACAACCAGACTCCTGCTCTCGGGCTCGCGGTTAATAATTTGATGTCATCTCCTCGTAGAACCCAGGACCAAAGCGTCTCGAACAAGCTACGGTTTTGCATCAAGTATTGGCCGAGAGAGACCTGGTACCACGTGTCGCCAGTAGGATTGTCGCGGTTCACGTCAGTAAACCAAAGGGAACCTTTCGTGTCCACAATCCACGCCACTCCCTCGATACCAAGGCACACCCACTTTGCGGAAACATCTAAGAGAGAACAAACGTTAAAGTAGCTCAGTTATAAAACTACAAAAAACAACCGATCATCTGTGCTTCTCCGTTTCGATTCCTATTCGCACGTTATAGTACATGTACCTGAATTACGTATTCGGCTAACGTGTTTACATCCTTGTTGCCACCCAATTCAGATCTGATGATTCATTTGGGAGGTTACAACTCTGCAATTTCCTACGCGCAACTGAGGGTATACGCAAACAGCAATTGTACCCTTCCAAATGAATCATCAAATGATCTGAATTGGGTGGCAACAAGGATGTAAACACGTTAACCGAATACTTCTATACTGCATTATGTGTTCCACGCAATGATTAAAATGCCTAGCATAAATCAACAGTCACGCAGCACCACTCTACACTTATGACAAGGAATTTGTTGTCATCTAACATATCGAACATGCATCGTGTTCGGTTGTAAACAGCCAGCTGGTTTACCTCCGGCTAGTTGGGATTTTTAATCAATGTTATGTTCGATTTGAATCATTTGTTTCAGTTGTTTGTTCGGCCCCACTAGCCTTTGTGTTATAAACTGCCGAGGGTAAATATAGGTTATACAGACTATATTTTTATTTATTATATGGCTAGCTCCGCGAGCGGGCAAGATGAATCAAATCCTGCGCTGTGATTGGCTACCCGAGCGGGCAAGATGGACCCATCTTGCCCGCTCGGGACTACCCGCCTTGTCCCGCAAGACAAATTTCCCCAAAAGCCATATAATAAATCCTTTATTGACCAAGCTTGTTCGGTCATGATGGCTTGATATTAGCCTCGTTCTTTTTTTGCGTGTTTATGGACCTCGACTACGTCTCGGTCCATAAACACGCAAAAAAAGAACTCGGCCAATATCCAGCCATCTTGACCTCACACTTGGTCAATAACCCATACTTATTACAATTTATTGCACACTATAACAGAAGCCAAAGGATGTAATGCAAAAGAGTCAAAGACCCCATATTATAGCAGAACATCAATGATACAAAAATATACAAAGTAATAGTTATGGTAATAATAAATAGAAAGATAGATATCGCGAAAAAAAACGTTCCAATACAATTTTAATCCATAAAAAAATTCTAACTAAAGCTTTAAATATATGAAGCACACAAGCCCTTCCTGGTGACCCAAATACCGAAAACAACGTAACATATTATTCCAACTGCTTCCTAACAGTATAAGGCTTAGAAATTAAACTTGCTGGTTATTGATAGCACCCTTTCAAGTCATCCCCTTGAAATGACCATACCTTGCAGTGTCTCCCAGTTCGTTTTCTTTGCTGGCATCGAAGAGTTCTCATCTGCGAGTAAAATTTAAATAAAAACAAAGTTTGAGAAACAACATTGTAGATACTCCTACGAGTGCTTAAGCTGACAATTCAAATTTTCGGTCAATGAAACAGCAAACTGAGACAGCTGCAAGCATGCTTTCCTTTCGAGCGACTAACTTCGTTTGACATGTCCGCCTCCAGCGATATGGGAATTTATGACTGCCAAACAAGGAGAACAGGACAAAACATAACGACACGATATCTTTATGCAGTGCAACAAACATAGTACGCGAATCACACCTGACAACCTGAAATCAACCTGTGAAACTGTGAAAAAATACTCGTGACACCTGAATGAATATAATCACAAATGATTACGATTCTGATGACCTATACGCCTGTCATTGCATTGCTACACAACCACCCCCATCCCCACCCCCACCCCCATTACCCGCACACCAAATCTTCCCTGTGTGTGGGAGGCACGGATTGGACTCTCCAGCCATCTCCGGACACATCTAACCCCGATCTAATTTTCATAGGGTTCTCAGCGGTCATCATCGCCTGCCATAGACGAACATCATCACCATTTAAGAAAAAGAAAACATGTGCCGTGTTTCTATCGAGTTATAAAAACACGAGTGAAAGTTTGGGAAGACGAGAAATGTTGTGGGAACACGAGCCGCAGGCGAGTGTTTCCACAGCTTTTTCGAGTTCTCCCAAACTTTCACGAGTGTTTCTATGACTCGATAGGAACACGGAGAACATATTTTCTATTTCTTTTAGAAAATAACGCGACGAAGAAAAAGAAAAACAACTTGTTTACTTTGATCATCAAAATGTAAATTCTCTTTGTTCGCGCCATCATTACGTCAACAGCTCCTGCTAGTTCTGTGTTTCTATCGAGTTATAAAAACACGGTTTTAAACCAATCAGCGTGCGTATTTGCTTTGGGTTATTTTCTAAAAGAAGATATTAGACAATAGTGGAGTGCCATGGGGGCTAAAGATTCCACTCGATTACAACGAATCAGGATACAAGGTGGATTTTTTCCACCAAAAATAACTCAAAAGGTGGAGAGTTTGTCAGAGGTGGTAGTGGGTGGGGGGATGTTTGCAGCACACACTACCTTTGTACACGTGGATGTTGTTTGTCCTGTCCAAGAACCATGCCGTCCCGTCAAAACAAGACACCTGCACAAATCTGGTATCGGTCCGTATAGTCCGCCATCCCCTCCCTGTCGGGCGATCCCGCGAAATCTCTGTTCTTACGAAAACATCACCATTCAACTAAAAAGGAAGACAGTTTGTCACGTAAGTCATACAATTGGGCCTTACCCAGCGATCTCGATGGTCTAGGAATTACTTCTTCTCTAATTATTTAGAGGGTGTTACAAAGGATCTCGTAAACCATATGCAAGGTTAGCCTCCTACGCAGGCGTCTTTGGGCTCGTCACGCAATCGTCACGCACTCTTCCTCCCCACAAACGTCTGCACAGGGCTATTAACCTGATCACAGCGCACTTCCCGATCACGGTAGCGAATCGAGTCTGAGACACATTTGCGATGTTATGTTTAAATCCCTCTCAAGAAACTATAGAGTATTTCGCCGTGAAAAAGATGTGTTCGACCTCGGACTGGATTAAACCCGGCATTAGAAAAATTGCACGTATCTACCTAGAAAGCGTTGCCGTTGACGTGACACACAAAAGCTTGCGTTGTAGTTCTCGTCCCAAGGTAAACTACAAATGAACGAATAGCCCCTCTTTTAGTTCGTCGAGCGAGACCGTAAATAAACCGCGAGGAAAAAATTCGCGCGGCCATTTTCTTCTCGCGGTTTTCTTTCGCGTCACGCACGATGGATTAAGCGAAGGAGGGATTGCGCAACAGTCCTGCAGTCAGACTGCTCCATCCGCATTGAGCTTGAGAACAGAGAGTTTCTCTTTTAGTGACTTAGTTGCCCTTACTTTCGGGGAGCCGTTAGTTTGGGAGTTCTACGGTACCCCTTCTTTTCACATGAAAATGTCCCCCCGAGGGATCACAGCAATTTACCTTTATTCCCCACACCGCTGACCTCTCGACAGTCATGTAACGCATGTCCTTCTCGACTGGTTGCCATCTCTTTCCCGTTAAATGATTGGCGTTGACTCCTGTTCGAGCGTACGCGTAATTCTTGCGATCAATACACCAAATGACGTCACCGGTGTCATTGACAGCTATCATTCTCGCTGAGCCCCCGAGCTGAGTCCACGTCACAACCGAGAAATGTGTGGGGCAGTAATAGATTTGATCTTGAGTTGTCACGCACCAAATATGGGTGTCGGAGACAGCAACAAACTGGACGTACCCCTGCCCCGGTGCGTAGTATTCGGCCCAGCTGTCCGCAAGTAGACGCAGGCCTTGCTTAGTCGAGCCTGGGGACCGCGGCAAGGAGCCCGAGCTAGTGGAAGAAAGAGACCTCTCAAGAGGAGGTACATCCTCATAGTTCACTACTTCAAGATCACTCATGGTCCTATTTGAGAGACTTCGGGGCCACGAGGCAGCGTCGCTGAGCTCTTCAGCACCCTCCGAGTCTAGGGACACGGGAGGAGTGCCTTCGGAGTCTGTCTGAGCATCACTGCCAGCTTTCAGTGAAGAAGATGATGATCCGAGACCGGATAAATTCTTGGGTCGGGTTTTTGAACGAGGCGATCTCTCCACCGAACCATCCGAGAACGTAGCGTCGGAGATGTTCATCGGTGTGTTTGAATAAATATCTGGCAAGTAGTCGGTGCTGAGGGACTTTTCTGGGCTGAGCGTGACATCTTCAGCACTGATGTCGACGTTGTCCATTACTGTGCTTGTCGACAGAGACACGGAATCCATACACTCACTGTTGTTAGCTGATAATGTGTCTTCAGAAACATTAGTAGAAGAAGGCGATACACTTAGTTCATCCGTCGTTTCTAACGTCGCGTCATCTTGTGGAGCATTACCGATGTCTGCCTCTGTCACGCAACTGTTTGGAGAACCCGCGCTATGCTCCTCGATACTCGAATTTTCTTGCGTCACGCTTGTCGCACAACTGGAGTCAAGATGGACTTCATGTTTTTCCTGCGTGCCTTCATTAGTAACGCGAACAATCATTAAATGAGGCTGCGCAGAAGCGTCCTCTCCCTCTCCCCCTGAGTCTTGGTAATTTCCAGAGGACGTTACACTGCTTTTTTCACCAGAGTCGAAATCAGACGAGATGTTGGACAGTCTTTTTGACGCGGGATCCGCCGGTTCAAGGGAATCATGACTGCAATCCGGTGCAGGAGATAGGGAAAAGTCAGTGACATCTCTTGGAGCGTCATTTGTGGCTGGCTGATCTTTGGTGTCGTCATGCGACTCTGGCGATGTTTTGTGGGCAGAATCTACAATTGGAAAAACAACATTAACGATCACACTTATATAAACCAATATTTATTACTCGCCAAGTGCATCATTCGGCAGGTGATTAATGACAATGATATGCAATAGACAGGTGTATGGGGCGCCGTGGCCTCGTGGTTAGTGCGCTCGACTCCGGATCGAGCGCTCCGGGTTGGAGCCCTGGCCGGGGACATTGTGTTGTGTTCTTGAGGAAGAAACTTTGCTCTCACAGTGCCTCTCTCCACCCAGGTGTATAAATGGGTACAGGCGAATTTAATGCAGGGGGGAACCCTGCGATGGACTAGCATCTCATCCAGGGGGGAGTAGAAATACTTCTAGTAGCTTCAAGCGACAGAAACCGAAGATAAGCGCCGGCCTGATGGGTCACTTGGTTCGTATGCAGACTTTACATTCACCTAATGGACATATGTATTGACTAGCTTTCGATGTGGCTCAAGAAATAAATATTCCAGCTCATGAAAAAAAAAACATTCTGGTCTCGGTTCTACTCGGAACGAAATCAAACTGCTAACTGTTTGAACAGTTCTCTAGCCACTCTGGTACCCTACTTCATCGTTCACTGCATGTGGTTTCAGGAAAATCCATTTGATAACATACCTTTGTTTGCTTTCTTCTTCGATTTTTTAGTTTTTCGAAACACAATTTCCCCAAAATCTTGATGTCGTATATCTTGAAACTTTCTGAATGGGTCAGGTTCGCCAACAGTTTCTATACTGATACTTGCGGAAGAGTCGGTGTTTTCACTCGGGGCAGGATCAGTGATTTCCTCCTGAGAAACACATAACAACTGAATCAATCTACAGTTTGTAAAGGCTACTCCACATAATAGTGATAGCACTAGTGTCTACAAACCTTAAAAGGAGTCAGCAGGCATTTTGCTCAAAGACACGCACCAACGTTTGATAGACTTAAAAAAAGATACCATCTCTCTGAGATTGAGCAGAGATGATAATGGATCCGCGTAGCTTGAATATAACGAGGTCAAGCGTTAACATGTAACATGTTAACAAAAAATTCACCAGAGGTTCGAGTAACAAGCAGACGAAAGCTTTGTAGCGAGATTATTTCCATCGCATTGCAAACTTCTGTGTGATTATTTTAAATCTCAAAAGAAATCATTTCTAACAACATCGACTGTCGAAAACAAATTTGAAGTTCGTGTGAAACACTTGAAAGTAATGGTAAAATGGAACTGATGATGAAGTTTTCTGTGTTCGCACAATTTCCCTGAACTTTGAAATTTATTTTCTTGAGTTCCCATGCGAAATTGTTTTTGGTGTTATTTCAGGAAACTGTTTATATCTTTAGCTTTTAGAAAATACAAAAAAGACTGTAGTATACTTAAAAATATTCTGGTACAAGTTCTTTGTGTATTTAAAATTGAAATTGCTCCATCTCCCATCGGATTGCGTTTTAAATTGCAACATGCAACACGCTATTATCAAATCAAATACTGAAAAACGGCACGTGCTTCATATTAACACCTAACATACTAAAACGCAAAACACGGCATGTTAGAATTACACGTGCCATGTTCAGTACATGTCACTGGAATGAAACGTTCACTAAAATTCAATTCAATTCAATTTTTATTCCTATAATTTTGTATTTTACAATAGACCCTTTCCGATCGATATATTAAAATACTAACTTGGCTCCGAGGCTTAGGGGAATAATTAAAACAAAAGAAATCACATCGAGGTTGAAGGATGAATGATTAATTTCTTTTGTTTTATTCCCCCAAGCCTCGGAGCCATGTTAGAATTTTAATATATCGGAAATGGTCTCTTTCAAGGATTACACAACTCGCATACAGCAAAGCTAATCGAGGCGGGTTACAATCATGTTTAGCAAAAAGTGATTTTAAAAACAGGTCAGCTAAATGAATAAGATAAAAAAAGTAAATTGATAACACATACATTAACACAAAAGCAACACAAAAAGCAACATAAAACGCCAAATCGTAATACGGTACCCTTCTACACTGTACACTGAAGCACGCTTTAATAACACGAAACATGCTACAACACTTCTCACGCTTGATCGAAATACAGGAGCATACGAAAACGTAACCCGCGACATTACGCAGCATGCGATTCTCCGATAGAAAACCTGTTTATGTACATCGTTTGTAAGGCGCACTGGATCATATTCAAATGCGAATTTGCGCCATAGAAATATTAATTATTAAACCTAAAGAGTAATCTGTGGGAACAAGAGGGTACATGTCCCGGGAGGGAACTCGCATGTGAACTGGTCTGGGATGCTCGTTGAAAAATCTGAATTAAACGCCTAAAGAACACCAATCTGGGCGTGGCGCAAACTCTATTTGATTCCCTTAATGATACCACTTTTAAACGGAGAATAAGTCAACTCTCTCTTAACGGACACCTCTATAACACGGACACCTCTATAAGAGGGACACCTGGTGCTGGTCCCGGCCGTTTCTCAGTCACTTTACTGCAACCAAACTCTCTATAAGACGGACAACGGGCATTTTGAAATGGTCAACGGGCACTTGTAAGGTGCTGAATGTGACCGCAAATTACGATTTAGGGAAGAAAAATTCTTCAATTACCAAGTACGTGACTTTTTAAAAAAAGTCATCATTTTGTCCCATTCAAAAAATAACTCAGAGGTGACAACCGAATTGTCTTGTAATCTAAAAATTCCTGGGGTCGTGTTACGTTGACTCTCTATAGGCCGGACACCTCTCTAAGACGGACAGCTGAGGCCGGTCCCGATGGTGTCTGTCTTAGAGAGTTGATCGTATATTTCTTCGAGTGCAACCCCACAAGATACCTTGACAGCAAAAGCTAGTGGCGTTTTGTCCTGAACACCCTAAGTGAGACAAAAATGCATGATATACACGCCTAAGCAAGAAGGCAAGCATCCTCGACCTTTTCATCTAGTAGCCCTCTTCCCGGGGGTACATGCCTTGATATGATCTACATTTCCAGCTAAGAACAAACCTTATTGCTTGGTTGTACTTGTAACTTTGACAGCCTATCTTCAGCGGTTGCCTCCTGTTGCTTCTCATTATCCTGCTCTTCATTTTTAAAGCTGCGTTCCAGAAACTCCAAAACGTCAAGCAAAGGATTGGCCAGTTTAGGAATCAACGTCAACTTCATCAAGAGCCTCTCCCCTCCCCTCTGCAAAACGTAGATCTCGTGACCAGCTGTGCTGACGTCTACAATGTCACCCAGGTTGTCATGGTAACCAACCAGGGCACAGGGGGACGTGTCAAGAACCCACAGGCGGGACACATCCCACGTGACAAAGAACTGCCCGTGGTAAAGTCGCAGGGGGCCGAACTGAGCTTGGAAGTCGGCGGGAAGTGCTGTGAAACAGGGCGGAGGGGGATTTAAAATTGTAATACCCGGGGGGTTTTCATTGGTCAAACCCTTGTACATAAGGGTAGCAGAAACCTTGCCGTTGATATCAGCAGTCCATAATCTGAGGCCTGGCCGGGAGGTGTAAACATCTGGTGACTTCTTCATCTTGTCGTCGGATGTCCCTCTTGTAGGGGGGTAAAATAAGGCACCATATTGTCCAGGGCTAAGTAACAAGAGTGCTATAGTTAAAATTATGGACCGTTTATGCCCAAACTTGATCCTCATCTAATTTGCACAATATAATGTAAAACCTAGTTCGTATAGTGTGATCGTCCGGGTGGGGGTAGTTCTGAGTAGTGTTTGTCAGTCGATGATGTTATACGTTTGGTCCATTGAAAGTGATTGGTCACTTCAGCCATGATGGTATTGGCTGAAAGACTCGTGTAAAGTTTGTCATCAGTCATTGGTCAGTTTCGATCCGTCTTTTGTTTAGTCAAGTTGCTTGGTTTGAGGTCCGTGTATAGTTAGTCAAATTAAGTCGGTCTGTTAGAAGTCCGTTTGTCGGTTTCGTTTGCGTCGTGGATAAGTCGTTTGTAAGGCGCCGGTAGTTGTTGGCATCTGTTAAGAGGCGTTTGTTGTAAGTTAGTGCCAGCTTTTTTGTACAACATATTTTGTACAAAAAATTGCCATCATTTGAGTGTGTAAGCATGTATTTAAACCAGCTCTACTTTTCTTTGCTTTTGCAATATTGTTAATTTTCACCTTCCAAACCCTCAGTGAAAACAGTTGATCAAGAAATGACCCTTTTTATTCTCCCTCTCCACGTTTTGAGTTGCTATTAGTATTAACAACTTCTTTGAAGAAGACAGTCTAGAAATGACAAAGATTACAAAACAACAATTTTTAGACCTTTTTCTTTCTTTCTGCCCAACTTGAGTGGCCTTCTCATTATGGAAATCCCACAGAACAGTTCTTTTCTCAGAAGAAATCAACAGAGCTTCCCATGAATACGACAGCTGGACGATAGGACTTGGTTCTTGTAACAACATGGCTGTCTGGGTCAACCCCTAGTGAGTAAAAATATATCTGGATCATTGCCAAGGAGCTTGAATAAACACACTGAATCCACAACAGTGGACAAAAGTCCTTGGGACACTAATGAAATGCGCCACGAATTGTCTGTGTTGTACAACTGAAGTTTGAAAAAGCAATGCAATCTGTGAAAATGCATTGCTATCCCCGCTGTTATCTGTCGAAAATTATAATTCTGAAATCCAAATGTAAACATGTACCTGCAGATGGCGTAGTGCGTGCACAAAACAAGTGCGAGAAACGCAAGCGTTTTACCTACCGGGGAGGGGACACGAAAAAATGTAACAGGCACCGTAAAAGTTTTCAAAAATGACGAATAACTTTAAAAACACGTGCACGTTACCACTACATTTTATGTTATGAAATGGAAGTGGCAAGCCTATTAAACACGTGATTAGTTTCTGGTTGTGAGGAAAAGCTATTTAGACCGTATTTTAGCAGAACCAGAGGAAGGCTGTCAGAGATGCTAAAAGCGCTTTTGCAATGATTTGTTTTTTTAAGGATACCAAAAACTGTTTTTATGTTACCTTTTACTAGATCGTTATAAATGTGTTTGCTTTTCTGTATGTAAAGGCGAATTCTAAGGAAATCTGTAAGGAAATCCTTTCCTTCTTATTTTTGGAAAAGTGCTGATGTCAGCATTTTTGTTGAGATTCAAGGCTACTTATCCCAAAAAAATGAGTGCCTACCCCCATTTTTCTTTGTGGATTCCAATAGCCCTTGCAAAAATCTACGTTTTTCAACATGGTCCTAACCTGGCACAAAACCTTTGTATTTAGCAGGCAACATCCTTAAGCTGATCCAGGATTAGTGAGAATTTCGATTTCAGTTTTGTAACTTTGCAGTGGGGATTTCTGTTTATAAATGTTATTTGCCCTTCGGTGTTGAGTTTGAATAATCTCAAACTACACAAAAATAAGCAGTGAAAAACATTTTTATAAAAGAAAAAGTCATACTAATTGATTGACTTTTAGAGCGGTTTTCAATTGAGTGTCGAAAGTAATCAGGCAATAACTTTGGTTTTGGTGTTTACTGCGGTTTGAGATTGGCTGAGTAGTCTAATTCAAGGTGAGTAATTGGTTTGGTTTTTGTTTTACGACACTCAATTGAAAACCGCTCTTATCCTGGGTTAGCGTTAACCAGCTATTGAAAATCACGGCCCTGGTGATTAGGATTACTACTTGGTAATACTCCACCTGGACAGGATGGTACGCCTTCAGGTGTTTTGATTTTAAAAATTAAGCAAAGACAATCACCAAAGCTCATTCCCCAGATATATCCCCCAGCCCCCCGGATCTGCGATCTCATGTGCTAACTACAAGCACAGAGCCATACCAGTTTCCACTACTTTACGGAAATTAACCGTTAAAATTTTTCAGAACTACTCAGAAACCCAGGAAAGGAGACTTTTGGGAAGGGCCTTCCCCTATAGTCATTGTCACGTGAATCGTTGACATGAAACGTTGAATTTACCATTTGCAAAACAGTCAAGTACTGTACATTTAAATCCTTGATGCACATCTGAACTAGCTATTAGACTAATTGAAAGTAACCTCAGTCATGCCTTGCTCAGTCTTTTGCAAAACAAGGGAGAATTTCCTTTCCAAACAAAATTTAGAGCATACACATTGGAAAAATGACCAGTAAATTCAATAAATACCTCTTGGAACTTAATAACAGTAACATAAACTTTGCCAAGAACATCTCCACTGTAGAGTAGTTCACCATCGGGGGACCATTCCAGGCAGGTCACTGGACTGTTATGTGCACCAGTAACATGCATTGTCTGAGGCTGTGTAGGAGAAAGAAGATCTCATTTTACCACTTGCTTCTTACAGGGTCCTCGGTATCAAGCACCAGTCACAGCCAAAAACTGTCTAGTAGGTCAGTGTATGCTGGCTATTCAACATCACTAGATTACACTTCAAACCTCTGGCTGCAACCACCTCTCGTCGGTGACCAGTTTTCCAAAATACCAAGAGTTTCCAAGTCAAATCAGACTATATTTCGAACCTCCTGTAAGTGACCACCTCTCGTATTATCAACTGTGACCACTTTTTGACTTAAAAGTTTGAAATTTCTTTTGTTTCTAACCTCCCTTAAGCAACCACTTGACAGATAATAGGGCGTAAATTGGATAATAAGGTGTTGTAACATTTTCCCATTCCTGGGTAGTACAAGAGAGGAAAACTCTCAATGGGAAGTACAGGAGTTTTACTACAAACTTTTAGGACAACCCTGTACTCATCAAGAATATTACTATTATATTAAGACTATTAACATCACTAAGGAACAAAATACAATTAAGAAAGTTATTTTCTTTAGACACAGAGTCATCATGGTAAAAATCTCTAAATACCCACGGCCAAGCATAAACAACATACTAGTTTCATTTTAGCTACAAAGTTACCAGCAAATTAGCAAGCTGTTGCTAAGCTGTAAAAGAACTGGTTCATGCTTTTAGCTGTGCATTATATTAAGTTATGGATGCACTTGACTTGTGAAGTTTGACGAGCACTCGGGAAACTGCAATTGCTCTTAACAGCACCTCAAGCAACTTTTACGCTTGTCTTGTGCTCTCCAAACTTTCAGTGTGCATCCATAACTCAATATACACACGCTATAAGCATAAGCTAAATCTTAAATAATATTATCTCTAGATTTATTTTTCAGAAACCTTAACACTTGATATTTCCTACCTTGCCAAATCCTTGTGATGCCAGCACAAAGGTAAAGATGGTAACCAAACCACTGTTGAAGCCTACAGCTGTGTAACTGTGGGCAGGTAATAGCCGTATACACTTGGCTTTCTCATGAGTGACCTAAAGAGTCCCAATAAAAACGAGAATTAAAATAGCCTTGTCATAAAGTAGTGATGTACACAAGTTAAATCAGAGATCAAGCATACAAGAATACACTGATATGTAACAAGCAAGGCACAAAATGAGGTTGATGCAGAATAATGGAATAACTTTTATTTATACACATGGTAAAAACTTCAGGTCTCATTGCAAAACTCTGAAAAGCTAAACCCATTAGAAAAAATTAACTTACATCCAGCTTGTAAGATTGCCAACAAACTCTAAGAAAGTTTTAAAATAGGTCTAGATTTTTTAAATATTATAATTATAAATAAGATTTCAAAACTTTCTTAGAGTACATGTATGTTCTTGGTACTTTAGTTGACAAATAATTTCTTGTGAATAAGTGCACTAAGCTAGGTTGTTGCTATTAAGCTAAGCAACAATCAAGGCAATCAACGTTTTAATCTCTCTCTCATACAGTAATGTTTTTCATTGCTAATGTTTGGTGGAGTTCTAGATTAGTTGACATCAAGCTGAAGACCAGAAAATGTTAACAGAAAACCTCAGTGAAAAGTAACAACACTGAAATCAAAATTCACACTAATCTGAGATTTCACCAGCCAACGCACTGTTAATTGCTTTTCTGTCTCATTAATTAATGTGCAGTAAAAAGTTTCGTTCATGGGAGAGTTTAATTGATAAAATGAGCATTAGTTAATATTGGAATATCCTAAATAACATTAAGTTTCAAATGATACACAGGAAAAATGTTGAGCAAACCTCTGATGGCAGCCTTGACAGCCTTCTACAAGTCCGATCATACAGGAGGATAATTCCTAAATTTGTCCCGAGCACAATAGCATCAAATGACACATCCAGACAGGTGTACTCAATGGTCAAGGATTTAAAATTTTCCTGCGCTCTCTCTCTCAAAGCATGAAAAAGATTTTTTACTCCATGTTCCTTGGTTTTTTCCCACACATGGCCCATTAAATTTTTGGGACCAAACTGCACCTTGTGTGGCAGAGCATCTAGGAGATGACTCAGTGGTTCTAATTCTGCCAAAACAATATCTCTTCCTATAAGGAATTCTGTCAAGAAAACAAATATGGGTTTAATATTAAAGGGTATAGACAATGCAGTAGACAATTTGAAGAATACCTGAGAATGGGTTACAGCTTAAGTAAAACTATTTGAAACATGGGGGTTCCCTCTAGGAGACCTGAACTATGCATGCTTGGACCTTATATTCGTTTTACAACTTTCGACTGTTTTAACAATTAGTCATCTAGAGATTGATGGCTGCATGGCTCAGCAGCCCACAAGTTGTGATGGGTCGTTAAAGAAAGAGGAAGAGGTATACTTTAGGGGGTCAATGGCTTGGCAACTTTCCAGTCACAGTGAATGTTTAAAGAACCAGAAAGGTACATATTTACGTGGCTTGATGACTGACTGTGACTGTCCAGTTGCAGTGTCAATATTATAAATGAACGAGAAAGATACATATTTTAATAGCTTGACAGCTCATGACTTGCCAGTAGTGGTGTCAGTCATCAAAAAACCGGAAGATTATATACTGTGTGCTTCGACTGAAAGGCAGCTTGCCAGTCATGGTGAATATTAAAGAACGAGAAAGGTATATGTTAATTGCATGTACATGTAGTTCAAATTGAAAGTCAATGCTAAAACTCAACGACGGAATGACAATAGTTTGAATACCAATAGTTTGGTCACCAGAGATACACGATAGGATTCTGCAAATCAGTGTGCTCATGATTAAAGCAATCTAGTGCACCGTTGGTGGCCACAACACTTCGCCTGATAGTGTGAGAATAGTGAGAACATTCCGTGTGGGTTACACCACAAATCTTTGGCATGGCCTTTAAATTTTGCAGCGTACCAGTGTATGATTGGAGTTTGTGGCGTATATAGTAGCATGCACATTAATATTTGTGTAACTATGTAAGGCGACTTGGTGGGATAACTATGGTTTCTTAACTTCTCTTTATTCCCCATTTTATCCTGTATTGAATACTGTACCCTGGCTGAAAACAGTCCAAAGCTTCCCAGTGAACATAATACGAAGAAAAGTGGGCTTATTTGAGCAGAGAGGATACCAGAGGGTTTTTGTGTTGTTGGTTTTTTTTTTCATGGCAAAGCCACAAACAGTGAGCAGCAAAGATGTAATCATTGGTGCGCAATTTAAAAAGCCTTATCTTCTGCATGGAAGTCTTGCAGAATACATACATACATTACTTTCTTTACCCTCGGATTTTAGAGTAGCTTATGCAGCTAATATCTTCGAGCATTTAACCATTAGATGACAGATAGACCACCACACCGGGAACTACGTCCCCTACTCTTTTCGAACAGTGTGCGGGTTCTTTTACGTCCCACAGAATGCACCCTGGAGGAACAGACTGACAAGTGGACCTCAGCCAGCTTAATAATATACCTTGAAATCAATTGACAAGCTGACAAGTCACCTCAACTAGTACACAATATAGATAAAAAAATTGACCCTGTAGTTTGTAGTTAAGCCAGTCCTTGGCATAGATGGAATGTTCTGATTTAGATCAAATGCAAACAACAGACAAGGGATCAACATCTTTGGGTCAACAATTTTGAATATTTTGGACACCCCCACTACAGAGTAGTTTGTTCAAGACACTATAATATGCCTAGGTAAAAAGTCATTTCTTGCATGAACCAAGAATGGCATGCAGATTGTACATTGTCTGACATCGTACAAAATACTCAATACAATGTGAATACAAAATACTGCACAATTAGCGCCATTTTGAACAGGGTCATTTCGAACAGCCCCACAACAAAGCAGTTTGTCTACCACGATTTTAAAATATGCCTACGTATAAAGGTCATTTCGTGCATGAACAAGCAAGAAATTGCATGCATACGTCTGAGATTGTACAAAATAGTGTACCATGTGAATATCAAATATTGAACAGGTGATTAGTTGAGGGAAGTCTAGGTTCATTTTAACACTGGCATTGAAGTATGAGGAGACACAGAACAAAAACATATGTAGAAACTGAAAGCCAAGAGCAAAGAATGGCAGATCTCCATAGCTCGTCCAAACATGAAACACTCACTTAAAGTGTTACGAAGACACTTACCTTGTGCCTTCTCCATTCCTACAACCTAGAGTTCCTCATTTAAAGTAACATCTCAAGAAACCATCCCAGTGAACATGTGACAATCACAGTCCGTCATTAGTCTCAAAATGTAATTGCAAATGCCAGCATTGTGACTCCGCATTCCCGGGCGCCATGTTTACAACCTGTAGATGTTGAGCCCGCGGTGAAATCTAAAGCGTTTCTCGCTACTAAGTCGCAGTCCCTCTCGGTATATCGGCCATGCATGACCCCTCCTACCCCTTCCTCTCGATCGCCTCCGATCGCGTGATCCCAAAATGTTCGTGCTGTTTGTAACACTTGTGGGATTTCGAACGTGCATTCTTTCTTTGGATGTAAAATTGAACTTTCATTGAGAGCTCTAACCAGGATCACGGAAGAATCGCTCTAGTTAAAAAGGAATAAAGTTTTGTTGCTTGTTTTCTATTCCCTAACCAAAGATGGGCACCCTACACCCATTGGGAAAATTTTTAGCCGAGGATTGCGCAAAATTTGCGTCCTATAACGCATACCTCATCCCAGTACGCGATAACTATATAAGTACACGATTTCTTTGTAAATTGACACTGGTGCTGCTCAGCTCACATGATGTTGAGACAGTCTTCTATGACCTCGCTTGTGGCCTGTAGTTCACGTTATAAAAGTTTAATTAGCTGTAGTCTACTTATTTGTTCGTCTCTGGTTAAACACAGAATACTATAGGACTTTCAATAAGGTGAAGCTTGTTTATGATTTTTGCTAATCATGCCCAGTTACGCTTCAACGCAACCAGAAATTTTTACAAGTCCGCCAGAAAAGTCGATCTCCGAAGAAAAGAAGTCGGGACAACTTACTAATGAGCAAGTCAAACAGTACTTCGATGAGGTATAGTAAACCCGGGGGTTAAATAAATTTAGATAATTTCCATAACAGAGTTCAGCTGTTCTATTTTATCTACTGTTCCATTTTTGTTTTGTTCTGTTACGTTGTAACTCCTCATTATTCCCCAGAGACCCCAGAAGTGAATTTCCCCAGGGCATAGTGAGTATTCCCAGGGCCTTGAAACTATACGTAGTCATGATTTCACCATCAGCGGATTTATTTGAGTCTACACCATTCCAGTTGATATGCACCTTCCCCCTTTATTTTCGTAGCTGAGAATTAGGAAAATGGGTAATGGTGAAAAACACCTGTCGGTCGTTTGTCGGCCGACAGATTTTTTACGTAACACCAGGCTAAGAAACATTTTAAAAACATTAAAGTTAATGGATAAAGTCCTCTGGGCTCAAGGTCAATTTTAATTAAATTTTATTATTACTTTAGGGCGATAGATCTTTCTCTGCTTCTAGTTTGCGGGTTGAATTGCGTGATAACCATTCATTAGCTTTTTTATGTAAGCTGAAAACGTATTTATTTCCTATAGCTTTTAAAGCGTATTTTGCTTGACATTCACTCTTACTAGTATTACTAAGTAATTTTATTGTCATTATTATAAATATTCTATTTTATTAATAAAAATGTAGATGTAAGCTTTATTTGTTTTGCAAATGTGAATTTTATTGTAATATTTTAAATTGTAAAGTGCTGTTGATCAGTAAATGTAAACAGCAGTCTAGAAGTTATTAAATTATTATTATCATTATTATTATTATTATTATTATTATTATTATTAAATATTATCATTATTAAGATATGCTAATCTAGCCCATTTTTATTAAAGTAGTCATAATTGTTAAACTTGTGCAAAATGAGAGTGAATGCTAAAGCAATGCCTTTTGTCATGGTTTGGACCAAAGATAACCTAGATACAAACAATTAACTTGCCTTTCATGTATCTGACCACAATTCTTCAATAATTCTCATAACTAGTCAAAATTTATATAAATAGGGTTTCCTCTTGATACCAGACTTCTTTGAAAGGAGTGAACTGGAGCCTGTTGTTGCAGCTATATGTGAACTGGTGGACCAACTGGCAGAAAAGCTCTATAATGCTGGAAAAATTAAGGGTAAGTATCAACATATATATAACATATGATGCCATGGTATTTGAATCTAAAAGCAGCTATACTCAAACTCACTCCAGACTACCATCTTCCCCTTAACCCTAGCCTCTGAATGATTCATTATACAGAAGAGAAAATAACTTTTAAATAGAATGAGAATGCCCCTTAACGATGCAAGATCTAGATCCTAATTAACACATGTCATTGCATATGCATAATATGTCATGTAATTCACTCTAAGGTTTTATTTTAATTACATAAAGATAAATATGCAGATGCTTCATTTTACACAAGATTGACATTGATTGAGAAAGAGTTCCCAGGAGCTGCAGTTCTTCTACACAAGCATGGAGTCATGCCAAAGGTATAATGATCCAACACATATTAAGGTGCAATTGTATATATACCTGGACTCATACATGCATGTGGGACAGTGGGTCGAAAACTTTGATCTCAGACCTGCATTAGCCATTCACATATTTTTTGAAAGTGTCCCAGTCCCAGGGGATACTTCCATATAAAAAGCACATGGTGCTAGTGTTACACGCTCAAATAAAATCAGAAATAGTAAAGTACAAGCTCCGTACTTTTCAACACTCTTCGAGCACATGGTTTTTCTCACACTCGTTCCCATCACACATTGTGGCTCATGAGCTTGCAGTCACAAACTCAACGAAACATGTCACGCACCCTACACTAGTCATACCTTTTAAGGATTAAAAATGTGGTGTTAATTTGGTACCTCAAAAGGTACACAGTTGGAGTTTTACGGTACCTTTTTGGGGCATTAAGGCAAAAAAACGTAAGGCAAAAAAACATGTGGTAGGAGATCACTGAACGAAACTGAACGAAATTTTAAGCCACGCCCACAACACAGGATCTTGGTACCTCTTAGGGTTTCTTTTCAAAATTTACGATGAACACCCCTGTACTTTTTATACGAGAGCCCCTACCCAGATACCAGTTAAGGCTGTAAAAGCTCATGAGCTTTTTAAAAAGCCTCAACTGGCACACTATCAAAAATATATATATATGAAGTAGACTTAAATTATGCAAGAAAAGGAATGTCCATGAATGTAAAACTTTTAATTCAATTCTCCAATTATAGCAGGAAAAATTGCTGGTATTAATGATTTTATATGGAAAGGCACATCCCAGGTCTCAGGTCAATGAACGTTCATTATATCTTACAAGAGATCACTGAAATATTAATTGTCATCGAAAGTCTTTAAACATCAGATACAAATTCTAGTACCCCTAACATGAAAATCTCATACCTTTCAGTGGCTTAATTCTTCTCATTCTTGCTTTAGGCTTTTCAAGACCTGTGGACAAATGAACGGCTTTTGAATGTCGTAGAGCAGTTTATTGGACCTGAAATAGCTGGTCACCCTGTGTGGAACTTGAGAACAAAGGTGAGTAGGAATCAACCTCGATTTAGCAGATTTTTGTTTTCATAGTAATTTTAGCACCTACCTGAGGTATTTGTTTTGATTCAACTGAGGTCAAATGTTTGTCCCTGACAGTAATTGACTGAGTGTTTCCAAAACGTGCAGGTTATAAAGTAGAAGTACTAGTAGTAGCAGTAGCAGTAGCAGTAGCAGCAGTAGTAGTAGCAGAAGCAGCAGCAGCAGCAGCAGTAGCAGTAGCAGTAGCAGTGGCAGTGGCAGCAGCAGCAGCAGCAGCAGTAGCAGCAGTAGCCGCAGCAGCAGTAGTTGTAGCAGTAGCAGTAGCAGCAGCAGCAGCAGCAGTAATAGCAACAGAAGTAGTAACGGTAGCAGTAGCAGTAGCAGCAGCAGCAGCAGTAGCAGTAGCAGCAGTAGCAGTAGCAGTAGCAGTAGCCATAGCAGTAGCAGCAGCAGTAGCAGTAGCAGCAGCAGCAGCAGTAGCAGTAGCAGTAGCAGTAGCAGCAGCAGCAGCAGCAGTAGCAGCAGCAGCAGCAGTAGCAGTAGCAGTAGCAGTAGCAGTAGCAGCAGTAGTAGTAGTAGTAGTAGTAGTAGCAGTAGCAGTAGCAGCAGCAGCAGCAGCAGTAGCAGTAGCAGTAGCAGTAGCAGCAGCAGCAGCAGTAGCAGTAGCAGCAGTAGCAGTAGCAGCAGCAGCAGCAGCAGTAGCAGTAGCAGTAGCAGCAGCAGCAGCAGCAGCAGTAGCAGTAGCAGTAGCAGCAGCAGCAGTAGCAGTAGCAGTAGCAGTAGCAGTAGCAGTAGCAGTAGCAGTAGCAGTAGCAGTAGCAGCAGCAGTAGCAGTAGAAGCAGCAGCAGCAGTAGCAGTAGCAGTGCCAGCAGCAGCAGCATTTATCAATAAAGTTTACTACTACTACTACTGAGATGCTGCAACTTTGTCCCTTTAATTAATGCATAATAAGCTTTCAACAGGTGGGTGCAATGTTTAAGCAAAAAATTATCCAATATACTGATAAGTATTTAACTTGCTTTCAGTTAGCTTTGTGAAGTTGTAGGTTACTGAGTTAAATGAAACATTTTGTGTCACACAATAGGCCACTTTCGATATAGTAAAATTCAGCTTGATAGTGAGGCTTAGAGGACACAAACAAAAGAAATGAATAAACATGGTCATTTAATTTCCTTGGGCTGTGTCCTCTAAGCCTCACTGCCAAGCTAAATTTTAATATTATATGTCGAAAATGGTCTATTGTCATGAGCTTATAACATGTGGCAAAGTTGTACTGTCCATATCGGCCATACTAGAAATAAGGAGTCAGAGTAGGACCAGTGGAAAAAATTAAAAGTCCCTTCGATGTTTATCTGCGCTTTCAAATTGCGTGCATGCAAGATACATGTACTTTACTCTCACACTAGATCCCATTGCTTCTCTACACGTGGGGTTATGATTGGGTATACCAATTGCAAGATAAACTTGTTTAACTTGACGTGAATACTAGTGGGCAAATTCACTTGGACTTAAGTATGCAGCGAGCAAGGAGGCGGGCCTAACCGTGTGTATGTGCTAGTCAGATAACAGAGTACATGACTAAACACTAGCAAGTGATCAGAGACTCCTACAGTATTTCAAGTCAGTTTTGAATTGTATCATGATAATGTTACCAATGCACCAATGGGAACGTAACAGTGATGTTCCACTGAGTGTTTTGAAGGGGAGTATATGTAAATCCCATTTCCCAGCCCAAATCCTGTCCAAATCTCACCTCCCAGACATTTTTTACCCACTTTATCCCATTCCCCATTTTTTATGTGATTACCCAATTCTAATTCAATTTTACGTCACTCTCCTCTAATTCTTTTTAAGCAGATTTTGAATAGAAGGAACTACTTATTGATAAGTAGTAGTTTTCTTTTATTTTCCGTTGTGTTGTGTAATTTTTTCTTTTCTTTTTGCTGTTGTTGTTTGGCAGACTCCAAAAAATTCTCAAGTAACCGTTCCATGGCATCAAGGTAAGAAGTTTAATCAAAGTTCAGGTTTGCAAATATGACTCAAAGGCATGGTATACTAATGAGCTAGAAAACACCCTGTAAGGAAGCGTGTTGACCACAGAACTCATTATAAAGAAGGCGCAAGCATAATTAAAAGTTACGTTAGGAAAGAATCAAGTAATTTTCCCCGCAATGTTGCGTATTTCTCAGTTATTTGAAAGTTGATAAAGACTTATGCATCGTTAATAGCTAAAAAGTAATGGGACTTCCTAAATTTTTAACGTCCATTCATAAGCTTGGAACAACAAAAAAGTCGTTGTTTTTTAATTAATTTCACACGTTACTTCTGTATTTTGTTGTAGATTCTGCTTATCTTTCATCAACCGCCTGTGAAGTTCTTCAGCCCACAGCATGGATTCCACTGATAGATGCAAACAAGATAAATGGATGTATGCAGGTAATAGCTCTGTCAATCATAGTGCCAAGATTGATCAACCCTTGCCACGCCTCGACAGAATTTTGTAACAATTGAGAAGTTATTTCTTTATTTCGAGATCTTGTAAGGGGCTTTCTGTTGATAGACAGATATGAAAAGGAAGTCTGTCCATGCAGTGCTTATGCTAGACCGTTCAATGCATTTAGTGTAATCAGTTTATCAATTTTTATCATTTGGATCCAAAACTCGAACATGAGAGGTAAGAGGTAACATTTCAATGCTGGGGACTACTCAGGGCTTGGGGTAAATCATCAATAGATCATCGACCTTACTCCAGTTTTGGCTGAACCCCGTGACGCGTTTAGACTAATCGCGGGCGCGGAAAAAAATACTTCCGTCAGGGCTTCACCTTTTTCACCAATCACATGAGAGAACAAATGAAAATACATTTAATAACAGAATTATTATTATTAAAAATTGAAGCGTAGCCAGGGTAAGACATATTGAAAGATAAAAACGTTCGCTGGCTAGAAAGTTTTTAAAAAAATAACATGAGCTTTCGGCTATCATTCTACAGCCTTCGACGGATAAAAAATTAAAATACAAGTTGATGAAATATATACAAAAAAGGCGAGATAAAAATATGAAGAATGACAATAGAAAAATATAAACGTGTAAATTAGGTGACTACGGTTTGAAAAGAATACTATACTGGTTTGGAATCGGCTTAGAGTTATTGTCCGCATGTTTGGTAGCAGAGGTGTGCCAAGCCTCCAGGGTTTTTCTAACACGAAAAGAGCCTTTGTCAATGACACTAGAATTATCAAAGTCTATGCGATGGTCGAATGACCACGCATGTTTCGCAATGTTTGAACCATTAGCACAAGTTTTCACATTCCTGATGTGTTCTTTCTTGCGGGTTTCAAAACACCGGCCAGTTTCACCGGCCAGTTTCGCCTACATAACACCTACACTTTCATTGTTTTCACATTCCTGATGTGTTCTTTCTTGCGGGTTTCAAAACACCGGCCAGTTTCGCCTACATAACACCTACACTTTCATTGTATGAAAGCTAGAGTCTCCATCTGCCATGACCAAATCAAAGCCAAGAATCGTACCATCCAAGAAACATTCAAAGAGTTGACACCTTTGATATCCACCGACAACCTCATGGCACTGAAGCAATTCTTGAAGATAAGAGCCCAAGCCGTTCGCAATAATATTGATGCCAGACACGCCAAAAAGCTTGGTAACTTACACATCGAATTTAATCCATCCTCGAACCTTGTTGACAAGAACAATTGGGTAGTTAATCTATCCAAAAAACCTCTTACTGCTGCCGAACGGTCTCTCCTAGAAAAGGGCCCCAAGTTTGCTCCTACTCCTAACCAAATCCCACACAAAAACATTGTTGCTGAAGTAGAAGCCGCGATTAACCATCTACCTGAAGATTCAAAGGCTTTTATCCGTAACTCCACGGCTACAATCCACCATAAAGCACGACCTCCTTCCCATAAGAACCTTAGTATTGATGAAAGAAAAGCCCTTCAAGGTTTAAAGAAGGATGAGACCAGGATTTTGATGAAAGCCGACAAAGGAAACTGCTTTGTTGTCCTGGATAAATGTGATTACGACAGCAAAATGGAATCCTTACATAGTGACCGTAACACCTATGAGTTAGTTCGCAAATCACCTTTCAAAAGGATTGAACGCGAACTTAACAAAAGGCTTCTCGTCTTGAAGAATGAACATAAGATCAACGACTCCACTTATCGCAAACTTCACTCCACTGATGCCATTCCACCAGCCATTCGTGGATCAATCAAACATCACAAGGAAGGAAATCCTGTTAGACCCATTGTTTCATCCATCGGCTCAGCTCTCTATAACACTTCCAAGTTCCTTACGGATATCCTGTCACCTCTACAAAACTGTAATGGTTTTTCTGTCCCTAACTCTGCTAAGTTTGCCGAAGAAATCTCCAACGTTGATATCCAGGATGATGAAGTGATGCTATCTTTCGATGTAGTATCACTATTTACTGCTATTCCCGTTGATAAAGCCTGTAAATACATAAGCAACAAACTACTAAAGGATGATAAACTTTCTTCACGCACGAGCCTGGACAGCAATGAAATCACTTCTTTGTTGCACTTTCTCTTATCTAACAACTACTTTATTTACGATGACAAGATATACAAACAGACTCATGGTTGCGCGATGGGTAGCCCTGTTAACCCGGTGGTGGCAAACTTATGTATGGAAGCGATCGAAGAAGTTGCCATCAACACCTCTGAAGTAAAACCTAAAGTATGGAAACGCTATGTGGATGACAGCTTTTGCATCATCAAAATGAATGCTGTCAACTCCTTTCATACTACACTTAATTCCATCGATCCACACATTTCATTCACTATTGAGGAGGAATCTGACCAACAGATCGCTTTCTTAGATACTCTGGTTTCTTGTAAGGATAATACGATCGCTATAGGTGTATATCGCAAAGCAACCCACACGGACAGATATTAAGACTTTTGTTCTCACCATGACAAACGCCACAAGATAAGCACAGCCGAGACCCTCTTACATCGCGCAACAAAACTGCCTAGTACATCGCAAGGGAAAAACATTGAAATCAACCACGTTACAGATGCTTTACGAGTTAACAACTATCCCTCCTATGTTATTTCCAACAGGCTCTTTTCGTGTTAGAAAAACCCTGGAGGCTTGGCACACCTCTGCTACCAAACATGCGGACAATAACTCTAAGCCGATTCCAAACCAGTATAGTATTCTTTTCAAACCGTAGTCACCTAATTTACACGTTTATATTTTTCTATTGTCATTCTTCATATTTTTATCTCGCCTTTTTTGTATATATTTCATCAACTTGTATTTTAATTTTTTATCCGTCGAAGGCTGTAGAATGATAGCCGAAAGCTCATGTTATTTTTTAAAAACTTTTTAGCCAGCGAACGTTTTTATCTTTCAAGAATTATTATTATCACAATAATCTTCGATCAACCAGGTAGCACGTGGAGGTCACAGAAAAGGTATCCTAGCAACCCACACCTGCTGTGCTGGAGGTACTTGGTATGTGGACTTAGCTGAAGAAGAAATGAAAAAGACCTTGGGTAAACGCCAACTCTAGCTGTTTGTTTAATGTTTAGCGGGTTTGTACGCGTACACGATAACATGCTGCAGTGGGTACAAGTTGCTGCTTGTTCTTTTAGTGCGTGTAAGCTTAATATCGGTTTACTTCTCGTTCTTCCTGTGTACTTAGATATCGACTTTGAAAAAGACATCGTTCTTTGTGAAGTTCCATTTGGAGGGGTTTTGTTTATCAACAACCTGGTTCCTCATAGAAGGTATGTTTTATTAATTAAAAAATAAAATGATTTATTTCTATATACAGTCATCGACTTTGAGAGTCTCCTGATTTCGGCTTTTCTAGGCACCTATCTAACAGTTAGCTCCGACGAAGGGCTAACGCTCGAAACGTCAGCTTTGGAATCTCTTTTCTGTGGCCAATTCACATTATGAACTCAGTTGATAAAACCAAATTATCTTGTCATACTCCCCACCGACGCAACACCACAGTTTCTTTAGAAACTTTCCCCCTTTATCGAACAGTTAATTCCTGTGCCGAAAGAGCGGTACCCGAAGTGTTTTGCCGATTCCTAGTAGAGAGTTTACGCAACCACTACGGATATGTCTTAGGTCCTGTTTACAAGGAGGCAGGGTTACCCTAGCAAGCGGGCTAACTCTATCTGGAGGGCAAAAGATAGCCCGGGTTTACAAGCAAAATTTCACAGGTAGGGTAACCCTACAACCCAGGACCCTTAATGTGCGGTCACAGTCAAAGGGTCTGGAAACAATTAAAACGTTAACCCGGGTAGGCGGGTTAACCCTACCTGGAGTGTTTACAAGGGAAAAAGTTAGCACGCCTACCAGGGTAACCCTAGCACGCAGATAGAGTAACCCGCCTACCCGGGTAACCCTAGCTGCCTTGTAAACACGACGAAGAAACAAAGAGGAAATGTGCCAGTGCTATGGTAACCCGCTTGCTAGGGTAATCCGCTTGCCAGGGTAACCCTCTCTCCTTGAAAACAGGTCCTTAGTCAACGTCGATTGAAAAGTCCATTCATGCGTTAGTTGGTTACGAATTTCGCAAATCTCCGCAGTTTCCATTTAGTATCTTTTGGTGCTAAAACTATCCTTGGCTCAACACCTGTATGCAAGGAGATCGTTCAGCTACAAATGGAAATATTGTATTTCACTGCCGTGGCTCACGTTGTTTCCCAGAAAACGCGGTAATTGGTATTGT
Organism: Micromussa lordhowensis; assembly: GCA_964020085.1. Classification (NCBI taxonomy): domain Eukaryota; kingdom Metazoa; phylum Cnidaria; class Anthozoa; order Scleractinia; family Lobophylliidae; genus Micromussa; species Micromussa lordhowensis. The sequence goes on from OZ026600.1 coordinate 18,349,287, forward strand.
TCCATTTGATTCATGTATCCACCTATACTTGTTTACTTTAGCACCTTTACTCTGGGTAAAATTGTTTTCATTACGCTTATTGTCTATGCCAGTTAGTTTAACGTGGCAGTGACCGACTCGGAAGCATCTGCTACTTTGGTCACTGCGCACATCTTAATTCCGTTAATTTCTTATCTTTATTTTGATTTTATTTTTATAACGTACTTCTACTAATGCAATGTTGATTCTATGTAAACAGTGCAAAAAATAAAGATTTCGATTTCATTATGTTGTTTGTTTTCTAAGTTTGGAGAACTTCTCGGACAAGATTCGATGGAGCATGGATCTGAGGTGGCAAAGACCGGACAAACCCAACGGGTTTTATGGCCTGAAGGTCAGCACAGACCTGATTTTAAACAACAATACAGTTCCAGAGATATTAATATTAGTAGCGCTAACGTAACTGACCTTTAACTCTTATTTATGTAGTATTACGGGCTAGCCGTCATATATTTTCGACTTAATTAGTTTTAATCTTCATAAGAATTTGCTTTTTACCTTTCGCACTTCCCTCGTTGATTCGCCTTTTAATGCGGCTTTTGTGTTATATTCTTATTCTTGTTATTCTCTAGGACAACATCTTACTGCGTACTTCAAAGGACCCGACTTATGCAGTGGACTGGACTGAGTTTGCATCACGTGACAGACACATATTACAGCAAGGTCACGAGGACGTGCAATCCAAAATGGATAAGGTAACAAGTAACTTGAATACATGTACTTCTAGTGTAAACGGATTGTAAGACCGAAGATTCAGGACCATTTCACGAATAAGCAGATACAGTCGAACCCCTATTAAGCCGCTACTTGTTTTAAACGACCACCCCTATTAGGCGGCGAGTAATCAAAGTCCCGATGAGGGTTTTTCTATTGTTTTTACCTCTATTAAGCGGCCAAACACTTTTAAGCGGCCACTATCTATGTCCCTTAGGCTGACCGTGTAGGGGTTGAACGGTATTGAATAACTTTATTAGTATGAGAAGTACAAATACTATGTTTGGAAATTGGATCTTGATTAGTATAGGTTTTTGTTACGTTTTTATTTATCCGGAGTTCTGGCCAATTTCAGTTTCGATTGATACGATACATCAAGGAAGGGAGACAGCACTTCATCGCATTATATCTCCAAGCTCGATCGTCTGAAATACTCCGCTAGACTTTGTATTTCCCAGCATTCTTCTACAGGTTTTGGAAATTGGATGAAACACAGTCTCTCGTGTTTCTTATATTATTTTTTAATAAATACGAAAAACTGATCTTGTACTTTGCTGAGAATATTTGAACTAGAGACAACGGCAAATGGACTGATTTTCATTTAGTTGGTGTAAACATTAACCGTGTGATCTTCCGGGCTCCTGGTTTGAAATTGCCTCTCCTTGGGCTGCATATAACGGACAACTTGACTGATGGTGAATACCGACGTCCCAGAACCGGTGTCCGCGAAAAATGATAAGTGAAACAAATTTATGTGAACCTAGGTGTTCATTGAATCAGAGTTGTTCCAACCTTGTAAAGAGCCACGAACTTACTACCAGTTTACGGTGCGAATTGTTTCATAAATCAAAACTACCACTTTGCTTGCGATCAAGTTGTCGCGAACGACTCGAAAGGTGTGTGAGAACATCTTTTAAACCCTACGACAGTAGTAGTCACAAAATGTTAGACGATAAAAGTTGTACAAAAGTTCTGCAGAAGGCAAGAGCTGCAAAAGCTGCATGCGTAAAAATTGTTTAGTATCGTACAAATAAGTCCTAACTTGGAGAACGCTCTCACAAGGACCTCTTTTTATTCACGACAGGGGGAAATCACACCGGACAAAGATCCTGAATTCGACACCACCATTGCAGGTCCCTGGATGGGCCAGTGGGACATAGTTCATCACAATAGGCATACAGCTCAATACAATCAACCAGTAGATGGAGAATCATGGACCAATTATCACTCGAAATGGACCAAAGCTTGACGTGACCGGAATGAGCTGAAGTCCAGCCATGACACATTCATCTATGGCTTACTGCTTGTCGTCGTTAAGAACAGTCTTTCTCAAACTCGTAATTCATGAAATTTAAACAGAGGAAATCGCGACCGTGACGTTGTTTAGATTTCTGATCTCAATTAGCACATATTCTACGATTTATTTCTCCGTTTTTCCTTTAGTTTTAGTTTACTTTAATTCAACTCTCTTGCTGGTGTTTGGAACTGTGGTTAAACACTGACCTGCGTATTTGACCTATTACGGAAAAAATTTAAAGAAGAAACATTTAAAATCAATGACAGTCTCACTAAGGATAACATAGGCATGCAAGGCGTGCAAGAGTTATTTTTTAAAACGTTTCGGAGATAGGAGCATTCATGGAGCTGTTTACAGTAATGATTTGGTTAATTTGACAAGTCTTTTTGGTTGCGATGTACAGCAAGAGAGAAACTGTTAATTATACAAGATAACTAATTAGTACATGTATGCCATAAAATGTTTGACTAAACAAACTACAGTTATCTGACGCGTCTCCAGATTAACGTAGATACCATCTTATTTTCTAACAGGCAATTTGATTCGTTTTTTGATACAGCCCACACTGTGATTGGTGTGACACGCGCACATGCATAACTCCCCGCCACTCACCGATCTCATAGCCCTTTCAACCTCCAAGAGGAATTTTTGCTCAAAAGTACTCAAATTAAGAGAACTTTTCGCATTTTATAAGTTTACCCTTTTTACACCACAACACTACTTCACCGAAAATAGAAAGAAAGAGGAAAAAAAACTCTCTGATTTGTTGAAAGTCTGATTTAATTAAATTGCACTTTAATTTGACGCCACGCAGTCTTCAAAGAACATTTGAACAGTTCTTTTTACCTTTAAAATATCGGACTGGAATGAATGTCATGAAATAAAACTATAAACTGCTACTGCAGAGACGCAAAAACAGTTTAGAAATGAAAGCTTCTTTTTTGTTAAATATCCTGGAAACAATAGCCGACAACTTGTAAGCTCTAATTGAATTTACTTCCATATGAAAAACAAAAGTGTCAAATTACCATTTGTAACTAAAAATAGAAAGCATCTCGAGGGAACAGGTGCTGACGATTTGTTAGCTCTAATTGAATTTACTCCCTTGTGAAAAACAAGTGTCAAATGCACATCGCCTAAACCCCGTGAAAGATAGGAAATCGTATTGATGATTACTCGGAGTAAGCTGTCGTTTTTCGGCCATTGAACGCAAAAATGCTCATTATAATATAATTAATGATTTTTACCCCTTTAGAGAAAATATCTCGAACGAACGACATCCAAGGTAAATGTATATCACACGTCTGCCAACCTCGTCCCCAGGGCTGGGGATGAGGTTGGTCTCTTTGCCAATTATTCTATTCGCTCGAGTGTTATGGGCTGTTAAGTTCCCAAATTCGCAATTAGCCAATCAGAAGTCGTGTCTACTTACCTAGTATTCTGGGATATCAAGTCACTGGCATGATATGGCTTTGATATCACTGCCACTTTTCTTGATTTTATCGCGGGGGTAATACCTAATCGTATCTTTGTTCGTACGCTTCGGCGGCATATCGGGTTCGTTTGGTCTGCCCATGGGTGTGGTGGCTCGACTACGTCTCGCCAAAACACGAACCCAAGCTCAACTAGTCTCCTCCGCAGCCGTTATTAGGGTCGTCACGCAACGCTTCTCCCCCACTAAGAAGAAGTGTTGCGTGATGACCCTAATAACGGGTGCGGAGGAGACTAAAGCTCGACCAAACTCCTCTGATATGCCGCCGAAATGTACCAAAAAAAGATACGATTTATAAGTATAAACAACAGACATCGATAGGACAAATAGAAAGCAAAAGCTGAATACAATAGAAGTCCTAAGCAAAGAGCCGGTAATTTTAAGAAGGATTAACAACATCAGTGACCGCATCGTGGGAATTCGCTTTATGAATCCCTCCTTTGACGACAGACAGAATTGTATTCCACTTATCATATTACCATTTTAACTTAGATTTTAATTACAACTAACCCCCATTGTTTTCCATCAATGAAAGCTACTAGTTTTCCCAATTACTTCAGCGAAAAAATTATCTCGATTGATAAAATCCCCGCGTTTCCCTACAGGTGTTTGAAGTTATAATTTCTACGGCCATGAGCAAAGTTTGATCTGGGTCGCGCTTCTAGTGACGTCATCGGAGGAACTGGCTGAAAGCACTCAAGGGACGTTTGGCTGATCGCCCAGAGCGCTGTGAACAAATCTTTGGGGTATTTGTGCTTCATATTTTACCAAAAATTGACAAGGCTTTTAAATGAAAGAACTATATCATCTAGCAATACAATTCGAGTCTAACTACGATCAGGATGGCTACGGTGTAGAATTTTTTTTTCGATTTCGAGGTGCGGATCGCCAGTCGAGCCCGCCACACTGCAAGTCACGATCGACAATTTGCCGGCCCATTTGGCTCATAAAGATAAAAACCATGGCTGAAGAGAGTCATTAAGATTTCAGTTACCATGGCGAGTGGTAATTTGCCTTTGACTTAACTTACAGATTTTGGAGCGTCATAACATTGCTAGATTCAAACATTCCACTCGATTCCCCAAATATTCCGACGCAATTCAGGCTTAAATAGAGTCAGGGTTTAAGACCCTTCGCGGCACACCCCTATCCGAAATTTACGAAAGGGAAGGGTAAGAAGAAAGTTACTTCAAGACCAGTTAACACGAGCAGAAGCACTCAAATATGCAAGAGGTCTCGAAAGCGCGGAGAACCAAACATCATCGGAGATTTGAAGTAATATATCAAACACGAGCACCGACAGTGTTTCATCGGGATATCCAAACACCGAGAAGAGAGTTGAAAATACGACGCGCAGCGGAGTATTTTTGACGAAATTCGAGGTGTTTGGATAGCCGATGAAACACTGTCTCGAGTGTTTGATATATCTTCTCAATCGAAACAAAAACGAAGGAGAAAACGGAGAACTAAAATCGTCAAAATCTATGCTAATTAAGACCGGGTATCAAAACCTCCTTCACGGTTGTGATTTTCTTTGTTTTAACTTGATGAATTATTAATGAGTTTGAGAAGTGATATAAAAAAGTGATATAAAAAAGCGGAAATTGTTAGGATTAAGATGAGTTGGAAACACTACCAGACAGTTGACCCCCGCAAAAGAGAGCCCCAGGTTGCTAGGGGACTGATATCCGTCTACTAATTCTTCACTTCAAATTTCAATTTTCCAAATCCTTCAAATCTTCAACATTTCATATTTTCCTCAATTTTACCTATCCTTTGAGAAAAAATATCTCTTTCCCAAAAATCACCCAAAACTTTACACAAAACCGCCAAAGAGTGGTTAATGAGATACCGTATTTACTCGAATAAGCGCCGCCCTCGATTAAGCGCCGTCCTCGAATAAGCGCCGCATCTGGGACAAAAAAGTTAATAAGCGCCGCCCTCGAATAAGCGCTGCACCCCTGATGCGGTGCTTATTCGAGGAATTTCGTATAACCAGGAAAAACACTATAAAACAATTTTAAAACAGCATCGGCAATTTATTTTCCTTAAATGTGATGTTCTTTAGTTTAAAGAGACTGTATTTCTCTGCTCGGGCGGAGAAATTCTTGCTATGCAAAGTATAGTATCAGTCCATAGGAAAGTTAACAGAAAGGCCGTGTTAAGCGACGTCAAAACAGCCTTCACGTGTACCCCCGCCTTAACCCCATGGGAACCTCGGATTAAAGGCCCCTAAAAAAGTACTAATTAATGACGCCAGCGGCACAGTGTTGCCGGACAGCAGGGCCTCAGTCAACGCTATGGACGAGTCAACCTTCAGGAGATACGGCCTGGAAAACAAGATCAGAAAATTAAGATGCCAGATAAAGCCTTGTGGCGCTGTTAATGAGACAAACATCATTCCAATACTGGGCAGCGTTGAAGCGCTCACCGAGTCTAAGACCAAAATGAAGGTGATCTCGTGGAAACTAATAAAAGGAGATACCCAGACAGCACCGTTGCTGAGTTATGAGGATGGAAAGGATCTGGGAATGATACTTGTGAGCAAGGCAATTGCAATATGAAGTCAAACAATGAGAGGACACAAACCGCACCAAGGAACTTTTGGAAGAGTACTAAGATCGATTTGAAGGAACTGGGAAGCTGCGGGCATTCAGGTTGATTTGAATGTCGACCCGTCGTTTAAGCCCATCGCACAGCCACCACGTCGACAACCATTTAGCGTGAGAAAATGGGAAAAGATATACAACTCCTCCTAGACCAAGACATAATTGCAAATGTTAACGAGCCAGTGGGATGGGTATCGCCGCCAGTGGTCACGGCTAAGAAGGATCAGAGCCAGATTCGCCTGATCGTAGATATGCGGGTAGCAGACCAGACAATACCCAGCAGACACACCCAGCACCCCATGATAGACGACGTAGTCGACGAGCTAAGCGGGTCTACCGTGTTCTAACACTGTGATATGTCCAAGGGATACCACCAACTGGAGCTCAAGGAGAGCTCGATCGAGAAACGTAACGACTTTTTCGACGCACATTGCTTTATACAAAAGGCTGAGCTACGGTACAAGGTTAGCTGCCGAGATATTCCAGGAGACCATCAGGGAAGAGTTGACACAAGGTCTCAAAGGAGTCTTCAACATCAAGTAGCGATGACATCATTGCCCATGACGTGACACAAGAGAACATGACGAAAACCTGGAGGCGCTCCTGAAGAGAGAATGCGCGAAAAGAATGCCACGTTCAACAAAGCGAAGTGCGAGTTCAACAAAGAGCGTGTGGTCTACTATGGCTTGATGTTCTAAAAAGAGGGAGTACCCCATACCCCTGCAAGGTACAGACGGCGGACCGCCCAAGGAATGCAGGGGAACTTAACTCGTTTCTGTGCACAGTCAGACATAGTTCATGATTTATGGAAGCCTGCAGGAACCAGAAAGCGGTCTGAAACCTTGGGGGGAGGGGGGGGGGTGCTACTAATAGGGAAATTCGAATGGATACAAGAGCATACGCAAGCATTAGAAGAACTGAAGGACATGCTCAGCAGTGACACGGTACAAGACTTTAATTTATGATCCACGAACGGAACACGAGCTCCACGTGGACGGGTGTCCGACGAGACTGGCAGCCACTCTTGCGCAGAGGAAGCGTGGAGACCAAGCATGGCAAGTTGTGCAGTACGCTAGTCGAAGCCTCACAGACACTGAGAAACGGTATAGCCAGATCGAGCCAGAAGCCTTAGCGGGAAGAAGAAGCCTAGAAGCCTTGGTTGCAAAAAGTTTCACCTGTTCCTGTTCCGACTGAGGGCACACGTTTGGTTCCCCGGATTGGACTGCCAGTGTGACAAAGTTGTATCAACCTGTATTTACTGCCAATCCAACACACGTGATGTACATCGCGAACCACTCAAAATGAAGAAGTTACCAGAGGGACCGTTGAAGAACGTCAGTGTGGACTTCTGTGGCCGGGCCGCTGTCGAACGGAGATTTAGTCCTCGTGTTCAACCGCCAATCGAAAATGGCCCACCATTCAGCAGCTAGTCACAAGTTTGAAGAATACGCACGCGAGGAATTAAGGGTTCTAACATCGGGAAGTAACTCCCGGATGGTCAGAAGCCATCGGCGATGTAGTGAGGTGTATGTAGAGAATCAAAAAACAAAAACAGAAAGAATCGCCGCAGTACAAGGCAGACCGCTCCGTGACGAAGTGCACAGAGGGATCGAAGCATACAGAACAACTGTACACCCAACCACTGGAGCAAGTCCGAACAAACTCACGTTTGGGCGGGAATTGCGCGGTAAGCTCCCAGAAACTTGCAGGCAACCCGAGATCCCGGATAACACAACGGTTCGCAAGCGTGACGGAGAGCAAAAGGAGAAAATGAAGAAGCATTTGAATTCCGATAAAAGGAGGCATACTACTGCGATGAGGATCAAGGTGGGAGACGCAGTGTTATGCAAGCAAGAAAAGAAGAACGGTCTTGACGCCCCTATTCCACCCGGTTCCGATGGTTGTGATTTGGCATCAAGGGAGACATGATCACTGCAAAAAAAAAACAACCAGTTCGGATTCGGATTCGGATTCGGATTCGGATTAGGAACTACGCATATTGGAAGATACCAAAACACGGGTGCAGGCAGTCAGTTACGTGTGACAGCTCTGAGGATGAGAATGCCTTCGATCCGGACGACGTCCAAACGGATGAACGCCTACAAGGTTGTCAGCTATGCCCTTGAATCAAGGTTGCAGGGCAGCCCAGTGATAGCGGTGCAGGGTAGCCCAGTGATAGCGGTGCAGGGCAGCCCAGTGATAGCGGTGCAGGGTAGCCCAGCGGCGACACAGAGCAAAGATGGACGATATGCGACCGGCCTCGGAGAAATACCAGGTCCACACAGGACAGCAAATATAAGAAATTAATTTGTGATTAGTATCGAAGAGACTGTTTGAGAGCTAGAAACCAAAAGGGAACGGCCGCCCGCAAGCCCTATAGAACTCTAACAGTTATTTTACATAACTAGGGGGAGGGATGTAGTGGCGTGACTGTAAGTCCAACCATATATGTAAGCAATGTATTCATGTATTCATATATTCAAGCATGTAACATCATTGACATATGGAGAGCATAGAGTCAGCCAGAACGGGTAACGTTTCAAAAAGTTGACAATATTAAACGCTCGACATATAACGGCTCAACTCTACTGAAAATTCCTCGTTATAACACAACATGCAGTGCCCTTCATAAACACGAGTGAAGCAACATAAAGGTCGAAAGACCGAGCAGAGAACGGCAAATGTACAAATGTCACGGACCGTAGGATTCGTGTAGCCGGTGTAGGCTTGTCAACCCCATTGTTACTACATAACACATGCTGTTTTCAGCTCTGTATACATATGTGAGAAAGCTGCATCTCTGGCATACCAAGACAGAAAACAGTTACAGGATAATTAAACCAATAGTTTCATAAAAAAAAAACTTAGGCAAATGTAGGCACAAAAAACAAAGTTTCTTTCCAACATAAAGCCCGAGTCTAAACGGATAGTTATGAGGGCGTGTGCATCCATTTGAGAGCTTGCCAGAAAAAACTTCGTGACTGATCAAGTGCATTTCACATGACACGTAACCAGACTACCGCGGCCGAGTGAAACAAGAATCATGGCGTCGAATTTGGTGAAGATTTGTCTGATTGTTGCGTTCGTTTTACTAAGCTTGCAGTTTTCACATGGAACTGATCCTCAACCAGAACAGATTCATCTTTCAAGTACAGGTTAGGAAGGGAATAATAAATCGGGAGTCTGAAATTGAACGAATCTATTTTTTAAAAAAACTTTCTTTTCTTAGCATAATTCACTTTCGACTGTCAATTGCCGAATGTACCATATAATATTATTCTTGACATAAAGCATCTTAACATTAGAGGGTTTCGTAACTATTTCAGGTTTATGTCCTCCAATGAAAGGAAGATAGAGCTGAGCGAATTATACCGGTAGCGCTAACTGGACTTGATAATTTTATTTGTTAGTGACGTAACTCTCAACAATTTCTGTTCTTTCAGCTCTCTTGGTCCTGTTCTTGTACAGAGAGTCGACCTTTGGTTCCAAAAATGAGATTTATTTAGTCATACGTTATTAAAATCAGTTATCAAAACTAAGAAATTACCTTTCTCAATTTAGCCAATCAGAAGCCAATTATATACCGTCCTGCATTAATTATTACCGTGCCCAATTTTTCAATAAACCAGTCAGAATTATGCTAGAAGCCAGGTCTTCTGTCCTGATATCCTGCGATACCAAGTCATTGACCTAAATGGCAATGATATCATGCTCGCTGAATTTGTGTAACTATGTTAAATACACAATCATACATTTTTGTTGTGTTTTGTTGGCATGCCAGGTTAGTTTGGTCTCGCCATGAGTATTGTGGCTTGACTATGTCTCATCAAAATACAAATAAAGCAATGGTATTATTAACAACTAGCCAAAGCCAGTGAGTAAATTCACAAAATCATTTTTCTCTCGGAAGAATTATTTTATTGCATCTTGTTGTTCATGGAAAAGATCCAACTCTTTGAACTAAGGTTTTACCTCTTCAAAATTCTCTTCTTTAAGCATGCGTGTTGCATCATTGTACAATGTTGGATCTTTTCTGGTTATTGTTAGTGGGAGATTTCCTTACACATTGAGAGCTATTTATTTACACATGAACACTGATCAGACCCTAGTAGTTTGTTGCGGGGGTCTCAGACAAGGATTTGTGCACTAACATGCAGACAGTTATTTACAGACTAGCTATTTCACTACCATAGTCCACCATACGCTAACTAAACCAATATTTTACAAAGCGGCTTCCAAGTTTTAATTTCTGTTATAGAACCCTGGGTAAAGAACCCCATTTTAGACTAAATTATTTATACACCGGGCACTTTTCTGGTAAATTACACCCTATTCTAGACCAAAACTGTCTGAAATCTAATTACCCTATCACAGATAAAACTGTCTGAAAAGCGGCACATACCCATATAGCTTATAATATATTTGGAAGGACCCCTGGGATATTGGCCTAATCTGTTTTTGCATGTTATGGACCTCAACTCGCAAATTCCTGGCCAATATCCAGCCATCTTCACCTCATGCTTGGTCGATAACCGATATGTACTGTGGCTTTCCAGGTGACCCAACAGAGATGATGGTCACATGGGTGACATTAGCATACACAAACTACACTGTTGTGGAATATAATAAAGCTGGTTTTCCTCTGACTTTACAAGCTGCTGGTGACAGCACTAAATTCACTGACGGAGGATCAGAGCATCGAGTATTGTACATTCACAGGGTGAAAATAACAGGACTGGTTCCTGATCAGATGTATGGTAAGTATCATGCAGGGTTCACAAAGGGTCGGCCTGGCTGAGATTTCCATTCCTGACTGAGCTGAAACATAATTTCTCAGTTAGATTAAATCTGTAGCTGTTAATGTCATGGTGAGAGTGGAAGGGATGTACGAGGCAGTTTTTTTTATCCTTATCATTGTGAATGCATGTATGCCCACCATGGAAATTCTGCTAATGATGGGTATGTGCAGTAATACATCGTCATCAGTTTTACACAGGGCTGCTGTTGATCAAGTGATGTTACTGCTAAAAAAATATTCTGTGTTTACAGCATATTGCACCCTGATTTGAGGATGTTGTTAGCACTTGCCATTTCATCTCTGTTAAAAGACTTGCTTGTTGTTTACAACTTGCAGAGTATCATTGTGGTGGATTAGAAGGCTGGAGTGCACTGTATTCATTTAAAGCCCTCAAGTCTGGTGTGGACTGGAGTCCTCGGATGGCTGTCTTTGGAGATCTTGGAAGTGTTAATGCTAAATCTATAAGCTATCTGCAGGAAGAAACTCAGCAAGGAAAATATGATGTTATTCTTCATGTTGGTGAGTTAATTACTGTACCTAGTAATCAAATATGATTGTTGATGATTGTCTGTCATAGTCCAAGTAGTTGTTAAGACAGGTTAGTTGTTGTGTTTAAATCCAGTTTGAGCCCATAATTAGTAAGGGCTGGAGGGGAGGGGAGACGTGTTGTAACACTTGAAAACACTCACTCTGGTTAGTTACCATTCACATTTCAGATTCTTGTCCCAAGAGGCTGTATTCCTTTTGGTCGGCATGATCATAATGCATGATCAGTGAAGTAATGATTAAGGAAGTTGCAAAATTAATATCAACGACTCATGGTGTATCTATTTTTTTCATTTCCAGGTGACTTTGCATATGATCTTGACTCTGTAAGAATTCTTTTCATATTTTTCAGTCTCAGTGTTCTTTTCTTACATGTTTGAATATTATGTAAATTATGATAAAAACTAAAATGCAGAATTTTCATCTCATTTATTTATTAGCAAAAAGAACTGATTTTAATGTTAGCACGGTATGAAAACCTTATGTGTAATAATATCCTTTTGTGGATCTGTTACAGGATAATGCAAGGGTAGGAGATGACTTCATGAATCAAATACAGGCAATTGCCGCCTATTTGCCGTACATGACGTGTCCAGGAAATCATGAACGGGCATAGTAAGTTGTCAACAAAATATTTATAGAAACTCAGTGGTCAAATTTATACCTGGGACAAATTATCCATCTGAGCTGAATTAGCTGTCTGAGATATAGGGCTGTCAACAAGGACTGCAACCCATAACACCTAGCTGTTACGGTTGAGTATGCCAGTTTGTTGGGCCCTTGATGTTACGGGTGAACTTGCCTGTAGTTGATACAATTCACCCACAAAGTAATAAGTTTGCTACGGTTGTGAAGATCAAGGCTACAGATAAATAAAAACTTAATGACAGCCCTGGAGATGGGTAATTCATCTGCCTGAGATGGATAAATGGTCAGAGTAGGTATAACTCCAGTGTTTAGACAAATTGTGGTCAAATTCATCTTTGGCTGATTTGTCTGTCAGCATGTCGTTCAAAGCCATGTTGTCAGATTTGACGTACCTAGACAATTTGGCCATTACAGACATTCAATAATTTGTTTAAAAATCAATTGAAAGAAACTGTGCATGCAAGTTTCTGTGCATAATTGTTAAGCAACGGTAAATTACAAAAATGTAGTCCTTCACAAGGTATGTAATCGGCAATTTTAAGCAGGTGTTATATGACTCCAATCATCTTTATTTTTTTTCTTTTTGTAGGGCCCTCCCTGAGTCTTTGATTCAACCTTTAGTTTAAACATGATAAATCATTATTGATTTTGAAAAATAGATTTCAAATATAACATGAATGCAACAGGAATTTAATCTACCGGTAGTGACTGGTGATTCAATATGGCATTACTGACTATAATGTTTAACATGTTAACAGATTCAGTGTTACCACATGTACACTCGGCATACATGTTTATGTATGTTCTTTCTTTGCAGCAACTTTTCAAACTACAAAAACAGGTTTTCAATGCCAGGAAATACAGAAGGTATCTTCTACAGGTAAATGGTTTCCGTATTGTGCATTGAATCTGTGGAAAGTTTGCCATCTTCAGCTAGAACTACATCAAAACCAATTGAAATGAAACAAATGTTCAGTTGTCGATATGCTTGAAAAGTGATTCAAATTATCTTGTCTTACTGTTTCTTTTTTTGTATTTTATCATATTCATGGTTTAGTTGGGACATTGGACCCGCACACATTGTCAGTTTTTCAACGGAAGTCTACTTCTTCTTAGAGTATGGACTTGAACAGATTGTTCAACAGTATGAATGGCTGGAAAGGGACCTGAAGGTCAGGAAATAAGTATTTTACTGCAGCAGCTTTAAGAACACAATTCTCAAGATCAAGGGAAAACTAATCTTTTCATCTGATGCTGCCATGAGCAGTCGTAATTACCATGAAAACCTTGAACAAACTCTTGCAAAGGCAACTATGTACAGCCAATGGTCCTACTGCTATATATTTTTTTGCTAATTGCCATAATCACCAATAAATTATTTGTAATCAATATTAATTTATAAGTTATTATTCAGTAAGAAGATTAATGATTGATCATTGTAGTTATACACACAACTTAAGCAGTTGTGAAATTAAAGCCTGAAAAAAATTCAGGCCTGGACGGGATTTGAACCCATGACCTAGATGCACTTCAGGTGCAGTGCTCTACCAACTTAGCTATCAAGCCATCTAGGAGCTGGTCATATAATTTGTGAACTGTGGAGAAAGATATGAAGACATGATGGATCATTTAAGTTACCGTGTATACACACAACTTGAGCAGTTGTGAAATCAAAGCCTGAAAAAAATTCAGGCCTGAACAGGATTCAAACCCATGACCTCTGCGATACTGGTGCAGTGCTCTGGTCATATTGTGAGTTTGCAATAATTATACCCGTAGAAGGTGAAGAATGCAAATGAATATATGAAAAAAATCACCATCTTTGTAGTTATTAGCATGCCACATTTTGTACAATCTCATATGTATGACATATGTTCAATTTGACACAGGAAGCGACATCTCCTGAAAACCGTGCATTACGTCCCTGGATCATCACGATGGGTCACAGACCAATGTACTGCAGTAACACTGATTGTCTCAGACCTGAGAACGATGTATGTTTTCTGTACTTTAAACAGTTTATTTTGTCAGTGGGGCTGCTAATCCAGTATTGTACATCCATGTATCAGTCAATCTCGTTCTCAGAGGTCACGTTCCCCTAGTCCCTTGCGGGCGTGAAATGAGAACCTCTGGGATAATCCATTTCAGCGCAACTTTTGATTGGTCGAAAACTGAGCATGAGCAGTAGTTTCAATAGCTTAAAATGGCACAGATTGCAGTTTATAGCTTCAAGTTGCTCCTGTTTTAATTTCAGTTAACTACTGCATCAAGCTGTATGGAAGATAGGTGCCCGGGATGTCTGGGGCCTCCACTGAGATCAGCCAGCCCCTAGACAGTGAAATGCTCCAATGGCTGGCAATCCCTGCAACCCAGCCATGAGCCCCCACAAGCAGTCATCCAGGCGTCTGTCACACTGAGATAAACAGTGGAAAAGGGGAAGGGGAGGGCAAAAGAAAAGCTAACGCTTTGATACGCCACGCTGAAACACGCTACAATGCTGGGGGGCACTGAGCCTGTCCTGCCCACAGCAGACCACTGACCGCTTGACAAATACCAGCTTCTCTTTGTAGTTAACTTAGTTAAATTGCATTTAACTGCATCTCTGGTTGTCCGAGTTTTCCCAAAGAAAACCTAATGGCTTCGCGGAACATAGCCTCCGAGATCTGTGGTTTCTGAGCCATTTCGGCAGCCATTTTCCAAAATGAGTTCACACCTGCACAGTTGAGCCGATAACAAGATTTCTGTTGTGCTGAAATGGATTATCCCAGAGGTTCTCGTTTCATGCCCGCAAGGAACTAGGGGAACGCGACCTCTGGGAACGAGATTGTGTATTAGTACTACAAACACCTATGCCAGTACACTTTTTTTTCAATACTGACAGAGAGAAATTTACAGTTACTTATTTGTGCATGATGATATTCTTTATATTTCTTATCATATTGTTTTTAATGTTGAAACACTCAGCCCCATTAGCACTTAAAGATGATGTCTAGTCCGTACTGCACAATTTCAAGAGTTTGTTTGCATTTTTTGTTTTGTTTCATGTAAGACATCACAAAATGTAAACATTTTGCAAGTACTTACATGAAGTGAATTCAATGTTTCAAAACAACCGCCATTATGGATGCAAAGCGGTCAAAGCTTTATGCTTCATTTTTTTCTCATATCACTTGATGAAACTCAATGAAACTGTTGGAAAAAGAATTTGAAAGGCCTCAAAGATAAGGTATGTGGTTCGTAATGAGTAACCTCGATTTGAATTCCATTAAGTGGGAACTTATAATGTTTTTAAACATTAGCGTACTGAGACTGCGCAGTGCCAACTAGAAATCATTTTAAATATGCAAAATCCCTTACCAAAGGTAAATCATTTTTTCATGGCTCAATATCAAGATGATAATTATGTCTGTAGTCAGTTTATTAAACCTAAATGCTCATGCTTGATTACTGTGTATACATCTTGACACTATTTTAGGTTGGCCTTGGAATCACTTCAAAACATTTGTTTCCTTTAGAAGAGCTGTTTTACAAATACGGTGAGGAACAAGTTACTTGTGGTCAGATTACTTACTGGGTCTTAAAGAATACACCTTAAAATCTTAATTGATGGCATTTCAGCTGTCTTATTACGTGATGTTTTGGCAGTCGAGTAAATCATTAATTGTAATTGGTGGTTGGCGAATATTAAAAGACAATGTTATCATTACATACTTTTCACCCTTTTAAGCTATCCTTCATGTGTACAGAGAGGAATCTCTTGCATGTGATCATTGTGGGTTATGATTAATAAGATTCTATTCTACCAATAATATGTACTTAGTTTATAATAGTTGAATTACTTTAGACCTAATTAATCTTGTATTATTAGCTTTAGTGTCTTTTATATCTGTACAAACACGCCCCCCATGGAAACCAGCCGAGTGTTGTTGGGGCTAGCGTGTTTCCTTGATTCAAATACCTTGATTTAAATACCTTGATTTAAATACCATACCATACCCACAATTCCTCGATTCGCTCTGACGAAGTGCTAACACTCAAAACGTCAGCTTTCAAATCTCTTTACGTTGGCCAATTCACATTATCAACTCAGTTGATAAAACCAAATTATCTTGTATCAAGATACCTTGGTGTCTCGCTGTTTGTCTGCCAGGTAATTGCAGTACTCATGTTTTTTTGTTTTTTTTTTCATTATTTCATTTTTTTTTTTCAGGTGTTGATCTTATGATCTGGGCTCATGAACACTCTTATGAACGACTCTTTCCTCTCTACAAAATGCAGGTAAGATATCGTATTTTCAGAATTCACAAATTTAAAGAACCTTTGTTTTATCTTGTGACGACATCACACCGTGCTTTTTTTTGTTGTTGCAGGTTTGCAATGGATCACGGGAGGAGCCATACACCAACCCTTGCGCCCCAGTTCATGTAATTACTGGGTCAGCGGTATGTTATCAGTATTTAAAAACGTTTTCAAGTTCTGCAATTCAAATTTTGCCTTAGCTGCGAAGGATCTTGTATTCGTTAAGATCAAAGAGCGCGCGGTTTAATTGAAGGTACAGTACAAAGAATTCTTTCTAAACAGTCCTACTGTTTACAAGAAAAACACAGTTATAGTCCGGGAAAATCTCTACTGATAAACCAATACATGGAGGATATTAAAAGGAGGCGCGACAATAAAATTTCATCAATATCCTCACCGTAGATGGGGAAAATGCGCCACTCGGTTCGCAGATGGTTTTTCGTAGTTTTTATTCTATTTTTTTTTAATGATTTGCAATACTACATGACATTTACAATACTACAAAACACTACACTACCACTACCAAATTACTTACAATATGCTTTTAGTATGTTGCAGTAATGCAGTCACATTACAAGATAACAACATAAAATAGAAAACAGAGCATAGAAAGACTTATTGGCAAAAAAATATCGGCTACATTAACTATAAATTTTATTATATGTATTCACAGAGTTTTGCTACTTTTCAGTGACTTTAGGGATAAGGTATATATTTTTTTACAATTTACAAGATATTGCCTACATTACACTTCCCAGAGATATATACAGTTCTAGCTTGTTAAAGTTAATACAGAAGAATTTTATGAGTGGTGCATTTTCCAGTAAAACGTTCTTGTCTATAACTATATCGAACTACATTGAACTATCCCAACACATTTCAAAGAGTGCACCAACCACTAACTTGAGCAATAAAACACCCAATAAACTAACAGAGTTGGAGTCACTGACGTAACAGTCTTATCCGAAACAAAGAACACGTGATTCCCTAACGTTACAAAAGAGCGCGGTTGTCACAAAGGTAACAATTAAACTCAAAACACAAAGAGTTCGAGCCACTTACCTTCCAACCAAACACCATAAACATAAAATAAAGCGCGCGCGGCTTGCTAACCATCAACCCACTCATTCCCGCATCCAAAGGAAAAACAGGACACAACAAAACAGAACAAAGAAATCAAACCCAGTACAGTGAATCAATGATAGCCACACTATCAAACCAATGACTTCGAAAAATCGTTCTGGCCAGCATTGGTTATAGTAAGTTAGAGTGTAATGATTTTCTATTTCTATGACGTTTCACTTTAAATAACTTAAATTTACATACTTTTAGGGTTGTAATGAACATCATGATCCATTTAATAAATACTACCGTCCCTGGACAGCTTATCGTTCAGACGATTACGGTTACACTCGAATGACCATCCACAACAAGACGCACTTATACATGGAACAAGTCAGTGTGGATCGGGTAAGTGAAGAGGGGTGGATAGGGGCTGAGCAATTTATTGGAAGAATTGTTGTGCCATGTTGAATAGCCCTGACCAGGAAGAATTCTCTGGAGAAGTCCTTGAATTTTACACTGAACATTATCTTGCCGAATTAAAACTGAGAAAAAGACAACCTGTCATGACCGCAAAAAAGCAAGCTATGTATAAACAATTAAATAAGTACAGGAGAGTCTCTTGATAAGAAGTGATATCGTTTTCCGCGCTGAACATAAGGTGTTGGGTGGTATTGTAAGACAGATCTTAGTGACCGAGGTTTACAAGGCGCATTTTCGTACAGAGATATTTTTGGAATGTTTATGGTGTTCTGTTGGGAAACGAATGCCAGAAGTAGAACAGGATTGTTATGTCAGTAACATGGTACCATACACTTCCAAAGAAACGAAGAAATGAATCTCTTGTTATTTCCGGATCAAGACGCCTTGTCTCAATCGGGCAGTCTTGTCTTGTCTTGTCTCTGGCAGTCTTGTCTTGTTTTGTCTCAATCGGGCAGTCTTGTCTTCTCTCTGACTCCGGTACAGGTTGATGAAGGTAGCACCCCTGAGGTATTTTTGTTATTTTAACATTACTTACTTTCAGAGTTGGTGCTAATTTTTAGGGAGTGGTCACTTCTTTGGAAGGGGTGTTTTGTCGGGGGTCGCTACCATCAGATATGAATGTCTTGTTACTGTTGAGCTTGCTACTTTTAGGGTGGTGTTACTTTGGTTGGATCAGTGGGTCACCTAATTTGGAGGGGCTTTCTTTTAAGTTTCGCTGCGATCGAGGGATTGCCAAATGTACGTTCAGAGTTTACAGTGTTGTTCTAGGCTGTTGTAGACCTTATGACCTTCCAGAGAAATTACTTTTGGTCTCCTGTAATCCTTCCCGTGCAAATGTTTTTCCATAGTCTTCTTTCTTGTTTTTACTTTTTTTCATATGTAGGGGGGAGAAGTCATTGACAAAGTGATGATGATCAAAGATGTGCACGGACCAGAAGCCTGGGTTCCAAAGAAAATCAAGAATTGAACTGGATGCTGACAGCGCGTTTTTCGCCCTACAGAAGCACATGGGTTGAATAAATATATATTTGGCGTCACCCGGCCACCTAGTCTGTCCACATATATATTTTGTCTCAAGGTCGTTGGAACTGCAAACAAAAGTATCGACCGTAGGGGATTTGAATAAGTACGAACGCAAAGGGGGAGGCCGTATTCGCTTTCCAAAAATATAACTCTTAGCCAAAAAATAAACGCCTGCTACAGGCACGGCATTTCAAGGGGAAATTGGTAAAAACAAATGTATGTAGATGTAAATATGTAATTTGTTTACCCACGGAGCACCAAGGAGTTCACAAGAACTCGTTCTGAAATGCCCGTGCATTCTAGGATCGAATTGGAATTTGTTTGTCGTACGCATGAGTAACTCGAGCGTTTAAAATATTTGCATAGCAATTAAATTTGAAAATATAAGAGTTTGTATGGAGTTTAGAGCTGAAGCTTTCTGGCGATAAACGATGTCAAAGTTCTCCAGACAATATATAGTGTTGCTTTCTATCACTATGTTGTTTTCTAAATAATTGTCGGTGATTTTTGGTCAAAATATCCTATCATGTATTTTCTAAAGCAAGGTGGGAAAGAGCTAGAGGTTTTAGAGTGTTTTAGTGTTCGACTTGCTTCAGGAACTGCGCAAATTTTCGATGGAAGTTTTCCCTGCCACTCTAATGTCTTCTCTGTAAAAATTGCTAATCTGTAAATCGTAGTCCAAATAAAGGTTATCTCTTTATACTGTGTGCTTACGTGTGTGTATCCATACCACACCTGACCAGTGCAATCTGTTGACATTTCACGTCACTTAGTTGGAGGGGGAATTTACATCTGTTTCGACCAACATTGTCTCACAACGCGTGAAAGCGTACGCGACAATGCCAATTGATAATGTGGGTAGTGATGATTTTTTTCTTCAGCAAGTATAAATTATGATCCCATTGTTTGCTCCCTCGCTTTGAACCCTTGGCAGGAGGGGTAAGGAAACACCTTTTTAGGAAAAAATTGCAACTGTAGGAAAGAAGGTTTTTACAGATAGATAGATAGATAGATAGTTTATTCACCTTAAAAACTTACAGCCAAGAGCTGAATTGCGATAAGGTTTAGAAATACAAAATTTACAACTATACTAAATTGCAACTAATTATAGAGCTTTACGAATACGCGAGGGGGGGGGGGGGGGGTTATCCAACATAATTAGCCAATTAAAATATGTTATAGAATCACCAATTCAAAAGCATGCGGCAAGTTCCTATGTAAAATAAGAAACAAAATTATTTCAAGTTCTCAATTACTATAAACGTAACTCAAGGGAAAACTATTCTTGCATCTTCCAGTTTTGCACTTCGGACGGATAAATGTTCTTTGTTCTCTCAGATAGTAGCTTGGTTGGTATTTACTTGGGAGTAGTTCGTGAAGGCTGTGAGATTGATTTGCACATATTTCATCGAATAACTTTGCCGCAATTGCCTCTCTTCTATCATACAGTGTTAAAAGTCCAGCTAGTTCTAGAGCCTTAGCATACGATAGCTCGGGGTAAATAATCTTCATGGCGCGTTTTTGGAGTCTTACTAGGTCTTCGCTTAGGTAACTTGGTAGAGCGCGGTGAAAAACTGGGCTGCCGTACTCAAGAATGGAGCGAATGCATGTAATGTAAAATAGAAGAAGCTCTCTTGTGGCAACATGCGATTGCACTCTCTAAAAACCCAATATATATATATATATATTTATCTTTCAGTTGCATCCCAAAGAAGGTTTGAACAATAGATCCTTTGCATAAATGGCGCCTAAATTTGAATAACACTACTTATACATCCTAAGCCTCACATTCAGGTGAAAAATCCTTTGTCTGAAAACATGAGCACGAGGCTAAGGATGTATAAAGTATTGTTATTCAAAATTAGGCGCCATTTATGCAAAGTGGTCTGTGATATTTCGAATTCTGAATTGCAGTCACAGGCAATCCAAGCGGTCTCTGTGAACACACAAATCAAACGATTTCGCTTAAATCAAGTTAAGGCAAAATAACCACATCAGGAACAAACAATACACGTATGGAATAAGGTAAGCCATTTTTATTGAGAATTTTCACATTTAACTACCCCACGGATATCTTGTAGAAAATCCCATATAAACCCTTATAATTCGATGCCATATTGTGCTCAGAGAGAGAGCTTGGGTTGGCCTCCTACGCAGACGCTCTTCAGGCTCGTCACGCAATATTACGTGGGAGAGGAATATTGCGTGACGAGCCCAAAGGAGGCTAATTATTTGCAATCAATCACGTGACAAACAGCTATGGTCACTGCTCCTGCCCGAATACTCCACGTTTTCAGTGTTATCACGACCTACATTGTAGATACATGAACGCTTCCAGCTAGATCGTAATGTTCTCGGCATCGTGTATACTGCTTTTTCGCAAAGAGGTAAGCCAACCTTCTATTCAGATTATTTAAAGACCTTTAAAGTAAGTGTTGTGAATAATAACTATGTACGTTTCAGACGCTTTCGATAATATCGCTCCTCATAATATCAGTAATATTCGCAACAATCAGTCATTCCGACTTTAGCTGGTGAATTTCGAAATTTGTCAACTTTATAAATTTACCGCTAGCTGAGTTAGCGTCATCATTGGAAACTTGAAGACGGGTTATCACGGAGCAATATCAAGAAATAGACATAATAGAATCCAACTGTTTGTGTGAAATACCCAGAGAAATAAGAACGTCTCGGAAACTTGTTACGCACCTCATTTAAGCTTACATTATTTACTCAACCTAACATATATACTATCGTGTACTCTAGAAGGTAGCGATATTTAATGTTCATCAGTTGATCACCTTCTCAAGATCTTTCAATGTCTTCAATCATATTTTGCACAGTACGTCTCTTCGTGACTGGCAGGAATCTGTGAATTATAACTTAGTCCCATTGCCTCTACGCGGGTGAAGTGATGAATTTCATGCCAAACTGTGAAGCAGAGACGTAAAGTGGACTAAAGTTTTCGCACTTGTGTTGCAAGAGAATCAAACATTGTCTCTCATTGCTACATACTCGATTGAGCTATTAGTTTAGGAGCGTGACTAACTTTCAAAGCTGCATGTCGTCACGGTTTTGCAGTGTGATTATAAACCTTTGTTATCGACGCAAGTAAATCGATCAGATTAGAGCCGTTTTCCCCTGTTATTTTTATCCCTTTGGCGTGATGTTTAAGAAAACCTTAATCTTTGGTATACTACACGGACTTGAAATTTAAATGTACGAAATCCTCCATCCTCACGTCAAAAATAAAGGTCAAGCTTTGTACGCCGCATATGCATGTACACGCGCACGTCTGCGGATCGAGCGGTCCGGGTTCGAGCCCTAGCTATGATCACTGTGTTGTAGCAGCCGTTTCCAAAAAAGCACGCGAAGAGAACGAAACTGCGAGCGAATGCGAATAATAAGGAGCAGGGGAAGGGGTGAGGCGAGCGAATTTTCAATCCCAAACATTTTTACCGAACTCCCCAAACATGCCTCGCTCCCTTGGGGCGCCAACAGTCACGTGAGAACCAATCGTTAACGTCCGGTAAATCTCCAGGGCACCCCTTAATTGATAGCAGCACTTGCTGACGGGTTCACCCTGGTTAAATATATTTATATATTATTATTATCACTTTGACAAGGGCCCAGCATGAGCTAGCCTCCTACGCAGACGCTCTTTGGACTCGTCACGCAATCTTACTCTCCTGCGTGACGAGCCCTAAGCATGATCTGCTAAAAGCAAATAGTGCGCGTCAATAAATACGCTTCCTTTTTATGATGATATGGCTTCGGACAATGGTCGCGTCTGTCATTGTTCGTTACAAAAACAAACGAAGTTTGGAAAATGGAGATACATAAACTCGATCGAATTGAAGTAGGAAACTGACGTTTCTGTACAAATGTATTGCTATATATAGCAAAGCCCGACAAATCTTGTCAATATTTTTTGCCGGCGGTGATTGCTTTTGGAAAAAAGGACAACCCAAGGTACAACAAGATGAAACGCAGACAAACTTACGACGTTGTTGACACGCCGCCAAAACACAGGTGCAACTGGCCAGCATTCGAAGACTTCCAAGAACGAGAAGAAAAAAAAAATGGCGCGACATCCAGAAGGGAGTGGACAAGGTTCTTGAAGTCCAAGACCAAGGATACAGCAAAAACGGGCCATCGGTTGTGTTGAAACTGGAACACGAAATAAGGCCTATAAGGTTCGTGTGGGCGCCAGCTTCGCTGGTGACGGGATGAATAAAATAAAGAGCACGGATTACATCCTGAACCTTGTTGCGAAAATATCGGGAGAAACAGAAAACAGCTATTTTGATTTCAAGCTGAACAACTAAGCAACAACCCGAACCGTTAGGTTTTCGTACATGCGGCGGTCAAACCGGCTGAGGCAAAACCAAATACTGAATCAATAGCTATAATTATTCCTATTCCCGTAAGAGCTGAAGCAAAAGTACTGGCACAAAGAACTCCAGAAATATTTCCAATACCAACGCCGGTGTAGTAAAGAACTGTTTTAGCTCGTTTCTGCTTTTTTAGAAACCAGTCGATAGTGCGTGGCCTCGTTGTTCAGAGTGGTTGAAATCTCGTGTATTTTTTCCAAACGGTGCTCAGTCCAACCATAGTTAATAGTCTATTAACTATGGTTCAACATGTATTGGCTTGGTTGCCACGCATCAATAAACTGTTCACACGCTTCATACTCGCAGTGGACAACTCGAAATCGACTACAATCAACTGTTTGACTCGCGATCACACGTGTTTTTGACGAACAATTGATTGGAAGCTTCTTGGCGTTTTCCACGAAAGCGCTTGGCATGGTTGTGCGACTTAAAGACGCTGACGCTCTGCAGAATGAGCTCAAAAATGATTACATCCATCACCGAAGAGTTGTCTGCCGTGGCGGGCGGGCTTGCAGTGCTGAGCATGCCGAAGCGCAGCAATCCTCTGCAACTGCTTAATAATTAGTTGGCATTTGCCGGTAATTCCTCAATTAAAAAATTGTATTCACCAAATATACGAAGTGGCGGATTCAGACACGAAACCACAACCTGTGGAAGCGGTTGAACAGGTGACTTCAAAACTCCCAACCACTAAACTCGCAAAAAAACAAAAAAACAAAACGAGTGGCTGCGGGCAAGGCCGTCGCTGAGAGAACAAGGCTAGTGCGCGAAGAGCAGAAAAAGTTGCGTCTGAAGAGGCTGTCATAATCGCAAACATTACAAGACAAAACAAACCCCAGTGGCTGACAAGAGCGAAGACACAAACACCTCAAGAAATGTCCTCACCACCACTGAAATGGCTCAGCGTCATCAGCATTTTTGTTTCAATGATCGGGATCTACTACAAACGACAACGATGCTAAAAGTTGATGTCCTACAGATTTTTATCAGCACAGCTAGTGTTTTTGGGACAGGTCTGATTAGGATCCACTTCAACGAAAAGGTTTTCAAAACAGTCCGCCACCTTATCGCCGCGCCGTTCACTAGGCCAAACAAAGAAGAGGACTCAGAAGAAGGGCCTGAGCCTGACTCAGAGGAAGAGCATATATGCGAGGCTTGTTCTGCAGACCACTGACGAAAGTTTTATTTTGAAAATAGCAATGCAACGTATACAGAACAGATAGGTCTGACAACAAGCTCGTGAAAACGATCATGGATGCCGCCACTGCTCTGACTGGCTTTGCCGCCGGCATTGGCTGGATTGCGAAAAAACTGATAAAAGAGAACTCCGCCGCTGATCCCAGCGCCAACGTCATGAACTATGCAAAGTTCACCGCTGTCATGGCGGGCAGTGTCTTGCTGAAACAGTATCTCGAAGACCAGAAGATTGTTCCGACAAATTCAAAAAATAAGCATATTGCTAAATGCATCTCTTCTTCGAAGAAGAAACATGATGACAAGTATTGCGATGATGATCGGAGGCGCGATTCTTAACGCCGCTGCTTTCACCGGCTGCAACTATCTTGCTAAATATTTGTCCGGCTACAGCGCAAAGGATGCGTTAGAAGAGAAAACGCGGCATGACAAAGCTCTTGAAGGTTATCAAGCTGCTATGGCCAAATACACACGCGACCGCACCAAGCTTCTTGATTGGATCGAAACCAACAGGAAAATCAAAGAAAAAGCGATACGAACGCTGATAACGCGTTCAAACTCTATAACCAAGCGCATCCAGACCAGCAAATTAAGCTCCTAATAACCTCAACTCTCTGTCTTTTATCAACCCAGTGAGTGGCAGAAACAAGGCGAGCTGCTTTTTGTGGGGGGCAGCGCGCCCGCTCTCGGCTATGCGGCTATTCGTTTTCTTAAGTTTTCTACGTAATTTCTTTTGTCGCGGTCCACGTCACCACTAGCTTCTCGCTGTTTAGTGGGTCTAAATTCAAGTCTTCCATCGAACGCTTTTAGTAACCTGACGTCATCTCTCTTGTAACTGTCTTTTTCTGCGACGCAGTGGGTAGCTATTTTGTTCTTCGTGCAGCTCTTCTTTGACTTTTCTTTCATTTTCATTATTTGCTCTTGTGTGGGCATGACGCGCTTCCACTTGAAACCGCTTTTTGGAGCGGCAAGCTCATCGCCCAGCCGTAAAGGTTGTTCGCGTCTAAGTACTGAAGTTTTGTAATCATTCGGGTGAGAAACCCTTGGCGATAATCATGACCTGTACGTGACCACTGACATGTTGCTGTTGCCGGATGTTTTCGAAGACTTCAGAAAGCTTTCCAGGGCCAAATACGGACTGGATTCGGCGCATTACTACAGTTCACCGGGCTTGAGCCAGAATGCTCTTCTGAAAAAGACAGGCATGGAGCTTGAGCTATTGACAGATCAAGACATACACCTTTGCATTGAGAGAGGAATGAGAGGAGGCATCTCAGTGGTGAACAAGCGCCATGCAAAGGCGAACAACCCGCTGGTTGAAACATATGACCCGCGGAAACCAAACACTTCCCAAACCTTCTGCGCGTGGGCATACTCTTCTTCCGTAATGCTCTTGCCGTTCAGCTTTGGGTGTAACAACTCTTTTGCTGGGAGCTTTGCCTCGCCAAACCTCTCAAAACAATCCATGTATTCGTACGGATAAATTCCTTTATCCAATAGCAGCGTTCTTTTTTCTTCGTCTTGGTACCTTTTCTCGGTTATTTGAGACTGGGGGTCGCTGCCTTTTACAAGAGAATCCAGACTGCTCTGCAAGAAATTCACACTATCGATGCACCTAAGATTTCCCAGTGAAAATGAAATGTATTTTTCCGTGTTGCCTAGGGTGTGCGGGTGTGGACCAAGAATCCTGGCCCCAGAATCCCCTTTTACAAGTGTGTTTATTGTTGTGAATTGCTTTACTGCGTACATCAAGCTCAACGCTGATCACTCTCGATATAAATTTTCTATTACTCGCTCGTTCGACTCGATCCTACGTGTACAAAAAGGTCCTGAGTAAACATTAACAGAGTGTTCCCCTTATTACGTAATTATATTCTCGACATTATCTTGTCGTGCTCCGGATGTCGGATTATGCATGAATGTCAAATTTCAGATGTCACTTTTTGATTGATGGGCTACTAACAAATCAAATTGCACTATTGATTCCCGTTCGTGGGCGAACGGAGTCCGGTAAAATGTTTGGGATTGACTATAGGCGATTCCTTTCCTCCCCAGCCCTCCCCCTTCTCGCTTACCCCTCCCCACAACACCCCACGTTTTTGCTTACCCCAGGCGCGCTCCTTCCTTCGCCCGCCTCCTCGCTCTCTTGGTCGATCTCTCCGCCGGGAAAAGGAAAGGAAACGGCTGCTATTGTGTAATTGGGCAAGACACTTATCACTCACAGTGCCTCTCTCCACCCAGGTGTATAAATGGGTACCGGCGAGTTTAATGTTGGGGGTAACCCTGCGATGGACTAACACCCCATCTACGGAGAAGTAGAAATACTCCTAGTCGCTTCATGCTACAGAAACCGGGATAAGCTACGGACTGATAGGCTACTTAGCTCGTATGCAGACTGTGTTGATCAGCTTGTAATTTCATTAACTACTTCTCGTGTTATAACGTTTCCTTGCAAAACAGTTGTGCACATTTTCGTCTCTAACTCTTGATGATCGGTAATTCTGAAAAGCATATTTCATGCGCGAGTGGCGAATTAGAGAATGTCTTACCAGTAGACATAGTCCAACCAACATTTATTCCAACTAACTATTATTAATCCTAATACTACTTAGAATAGTACAAACAACTCGAAACCCCCAGCACGATAGATAGAACGTAATATGGTAACATCAAAATATTTCAATCAGCCTAACAATTTTCCTCATAATTCACATTTACCAGGTGTATACTTGAGAGAGGAGGCAGGAATACTCGCTGATATAATAAAAACAGAGATTGAGGACTGCAAGCAACAGCTTCGAATTGCCAAAGAACTGGGGGATAGGGCTGGAGAAGGAGCTGCTTATTGCAATCTTGGCAATGCTTACAAGGGTCTAGGTGATAATAAGGAAGCCATTGAATGCCACAACCAACATCTTAGGATTGCCAAAGAACTGGGGAACAGGACTGGCGAGGGAGCAGCATATAGCAATCTCGGCACTAATTACAAGAATCTGGGCAATATTGAACAAGCCATTGGCTACCACAACCTACATCTTGGCCTTGCTAAAGAACTGGGACAAAGACGTGCAGAACTGGTTGCTTATCGAAATCTTGGCGATGTTTACGAGAGTCTGGGTGATTTTAAACAAGCCATTGAGTACCACAACCAACGTCTTAGTATTGCAATAGAACTGGAGGATGTCGCTGAAGAGGGAGAAGCTTATAGCAATCTTGGCAAAGCCTATAAGGATCTGAGGGATTTCAAACGAGCCACTGAATGCTCTAATCGACATCTTAGCATTGCCAAAGACCTAGGAGACAGGGCTGGAGAGGGAGTTGCCTACTGCAATTTAGGTATTTCATACCACGGTCTGGGTGATTTTCAAGGAGCCATGCAGTTCCATAAGCAACATCTTAGCATTGCTAGGGAACTGGGGGACACGACTGGAGAAGGCGTTGCTTATGGCAATCTTGGAATTGTTTATGAAAGTCTGGGTGATTGCAAACAAGCCATTGATTGCCACAAGCAAGATCTTGGCATTTGCAAAGAAGTAGGAGACAGGCCTGGAGAGGGAGCTGCTTATGCCAATCTTGGCAATGGTTACCAGGGTCTAGGAAATTTTAAACAAGCTATTGAGTACCACAGTAAAGATCTTAACATTGCCAAAGAACTGGGACTGAGAGATACAGAAGGGCATGCTTATTGCAATCTTGGTAATGCTTACTATGGTCTAGGTGATTTTAAACAGGCCATTGAATACCACAGCCAACATCTTAGCATTGCCAAAGAACTGAGTCAGAGGTATGGAAAAGGAGTTGCCTATGGTAATCTTGGCAACGCTTACCAGAGTCTGGGTGATTTTAGACAAGCCATTGAGTACCAACGCCGACATCTAAACATTGCCAAGGACCTTGGTGACAGAGCTATGGAGGCAACGGCATATTCCAATCTCGGCATTGCCTACCGGAAACTGGGTGATTATAAACAAGCTACTCAGTACCACAACCAGCACCTTAGCATTGCCAAAGAACTTAGGGACAGGGCTGGAGAAGGACGTGCTTATGGCAATCTTGGCATTGCATTCCTTAAACTGGGTGATTTTCAAAAATGCATTGAATACCAAAACCAACACCTTGGCATTGCGAAAGAACTGGGGCTGAGATATGCAGAAGGATGTGCTTATGGTAACCTTGGTAATGCTTACCAACGTCTGGGTGATGTTGCAAGAGCTATTGAGTACCACAACCAACGTCTTGGCATTGCTAAAGAACTGGGACAGAGAGATGGAGAAGGAAATGCTTATGCAAATCTTGGCAATGCTTACCAGGATCTGGGTGATTTTCAACGAGCCATTGAATACCACAACAAACATCTTAGTGTAATAAACGCCACACAGGAAAATATAGACGATTCCTGAAGTCGTTTTAACTGTTTTAATCGCGTAGCCGAGTGACATACAACAAGTTCTTCCAAAGGATTCTTACCACGTGTTTTCTATCCGATTCTTACACCATGTATCATACACGAAGTGTCCCATTACACTATCCCCTCTACTACAAAGAATGAATCTCCAGATTCACGATCATTCCGTGTACTACAACAAAATAAAGTCAATCCGTTGATTTAGTCTCTTAACAAAGTCCCGAAACAGTTTGAATACTATCAAAGTTCTCGCAGTGCTCTAGCCTTCTTCAGCAATATTGGCTTCAGTTTCTTTATCCGCTCCTTGTCCTGCCTCTGCTTGTCCTCCAACATCTTTAAGCGGTCAGTTATCTGCTGTAAACTATTCAGAATCCATTCACCATAACGGTCTGGGGGTCTTCTTATGCGTGCTGGTCTTTGGCTCTGACCAACCGGCTGCTCCTCTTCGACCTCCTGTTCATGTTCTTTGTTCTCTTCCCCATTCCTGCAACAACCTTGGGCATCATCTAACAGTCCACCTCCCTCAGCAGCCGGTTTATCTACCACGTGGTCATTTCCAGCACCCTGTTCAACTTCTCCGTCCGAAGCAGATTCAGCGAGGTAGGGCGGATCCCCGCTTGCGCTCTCGTCTGGCATATCGACAACCTCATTGTACCCTTCACTTCTAGCTGCGACCCAGACAGCCTCTTCCTCGGTTCCACTGGTAGCTATATCAGGTTCCATTGATACCACCTCCTCCGATGCTGTCTGTACCTGTTCACCAGCTCCGTTGCCTCCTACAGGTGCATCCACTGCTTCCTTGGCACCCGTTTCCTCCATGCTTCCTTCCTGCCTTCTCTTGTACAACCGCAAGTTGTTGAAATGGACTACTCGAGACTTCCTAGAATGTCCCCTGACCTTCTTCACCCGGTATGTAACATCAGTGACTCGCTCCACTATCTCATATGGTCCCTCCCACTGTCGATGGAACTTGTTTACTTCACCTGGTTTCAGTTGTGGATCGTAGCGCAACACTAAATCACCAGGTTGAAACAGCATATGTCTCACTCCCTTGTCGTATGCATCTTTCTGACGACGCTGAGCAACCTTGAGGTTTTGTCGCACATCACGGTATGCAGCTTCTAGGCTACCCTGAAGGTCTGCTACGAATTCAGAGTAACTGTCTTCACTGCCCATGGGCCCACTGCCCATCATTACATCCAGGGGTATCCTCATCTCCCTCCCAAACATTAGCTCAAATGGTGTATGTTCCGTGGAGGAGTGGACACTACTTCTGAAGGCCATCATGCAGTAATCTAGTTGTTCATCCCAGCGCTGTGGATCATCGTCAACTCTGGCTTTCAGCATGCTCTTAAGGGTCTTGTGCAGATTCTCAACTTGCCCATTGCCCTCTGGATGATACGCAGTTGACCGAGTTTTGTTGATGTTCAACAAATGGCACATTTCCTCAAACACCTGGGACTCGAAGTTTCTTCCTTGATCACTGTGTATGCTGTCTGGCACACCATACCGACAAATCCAGTTCTTTACCAACACCCTTGCACAAGTTGTGGCACGTTGATTTGGAATCGCATACGCCTCCGCCCACTTTGTAAAACTGCATTGTACAGTCAGAATGTAGCGATTTCCCCTTCGAGACCTTGGTAAGGGGCCAACTATGTCAATGTGGATTCTTTGCATAGGGTTTCCAGATGGTATCGGATGTAGGGGTGCCTTTGGTCTAGGCCTGGGCTTGCACTTGGCACAGGTCAGGCAGCTGCTACAATACCGATGAACTTCTTTTGTCAAACCTGGTCTCCAAAACCTAGTTTTCATCTTCTTTAGGGTCTTCATTCTTCCTAAGTGGGCACCTGTTAAACCATCATGAATTTCCATGAGCGATTCTTTAACAAGTTTCTGAGGTAAGACCATCCTGCTCTTAGCTGACGGGCCTCTTTCAGGTGACCGCAGATAAAGTACTCCTTCTCGTAGCTCCAATAGTTCCCATTGCGCCCAGATTTCTCTTGTTGCTCGACTCAAGGGCCGAAGTTCCTCATCGGTTGGTTTCTTCCATTCCCGCAACAATTGATCCACAACTGGGCCAATATCAGGATCCTCACTTTGAGCTTGTGCCACATTCTCGAATGACCACAGATCCTTTTCATCATCATTATGACCATGTGGCAGCCTGCTGGTGACCGTTGCTACCTCTGGCTTTGCAGATGGGGCACATGAGGGGCATTCTCCATGATTTCGCCTAGGCCGTCGAGACAAGCTGTCTGCGTTACTGTGTTGCTTTCCTGGCCGGTGTTGTACCTCAAAGTCATACTCTTGGAGGCGTTCAAGCCAACGAGCCACCTGCCCTTCAGGCTCTTTAAAGGACCTCAACCATCTCAGTGAGGAATGGTCAGTTCGTACACAGAACCGTCGCCCTAACAAATAGTACCGGAAGTAGTCAACATACGTCACTAAAGCAAGCATTTCCAACCGAGTGGTGCAATAATTCTTTTCATGTTCGTTTAAGGAGCGACTACCATAAGCAATCACCCGCTCTGTCCCATCCTGCTGCTGTTGAGATAGAACTGCTCCGATTCCCTGGTACTGGCTTGCGTCAGTGTCAAGTATGAAAGACCCTGCCTCAGCACTGAAATTGGGGTAAGCTAGCACTGGCGCGCTTATCAGACGGCCTTTCAGTTCCTCGAATGCTGCCTGTTGTCCCTGTTGCCAACTAAACGACACAGTCTTCCTACACAGCTGGTACAGAGGTTCAGCAATGATGGAAAACCCAAGGATGAATTTCCTGTAATAGCTAGCAAGTCCGAGGAAGCTTTGAAGCTCTTTGACATTAAGTGGCACTGGCCATGTTTCAACAGCTTTAACTTTCTCAGGGTCAGTCTTGATCCCGTCAGAAGACACGACATGTCCTAGAAAGACAACTTCCTTTCTAAGAAATCGGCACTTAGATGGCTTTAGTTTCAAACCAGCAGCCCTTATACGATCAAACACCAGCCGGAGACGGTGAATGTGATCTTCAAAGGTAGGAGCCCAGATGATGATATCATCCAAATACACTAAACAGTGGGTCCAGGTGAGACCACTGAGTGCAAGGTTCATTAATCTGGTGAAGCTAGCTGGGCCATTTGTCAATCCAAATGGCATCACTGTCCACTGAAACTGTCCACGATGAGTTGAGAAAGCTGTTTTAGGCCTATCCTCTTCTTTCACCTGCATTTGCCAGTACCCCGAAGCTAAATCCAGGCTAGAAAACCACTGAGCCCCACCTAAGGCCTCCAACAAATCATCTGTCCGAGGCAGGGGTATGGCATCCTTCTTCGTAGACTGGTTGAGTTTACGAAAGTCAATACACATACGATATGTCCCATCATGTTTTCTCGCAAGCACTACGGGACTGCTCCATGGACTTTGAGACGGTTCAACCCTGCCTGTAGCTAGGAGCTCATCTAGTTGCTTATCAATAACCTCTCGCTGGTAGGGCGGTACCCGACGGGGAGGCTGCTTCACTGGCTTGCAATCACCCGTGTCGATGGCATGTTCCAAGAGGCCTGACTTTCCTAAATCAGAGCTGTCCTTCGAAAAGATATCCTCATATTCCGTTACTAGAGACGAAAATTGTCGTCTCTGGTCTTCCGACAGCCCTTCCAGGTTACCTTGTAAAAGTGATTTCCACTTTTCGTCCTCCATCGGCTGCTCATCTTTAACTACTGAGCTGTCAATAAGCGAACAAGATGAATTGGAGGTATTTGTAAAATCTGGATCCGTTTCCATAGAAACAACACGACCATCCACACTACTAATGGGGTGGAATTCAGCAACAGGAAAATCTGGCCGCAGTCTGATGGGCCTATCGGAGAAGTTAGCAACTCGAACTATGGTCAGTCCATCCCTGGGGACCACTAAGGAACGAGCTACATTAATTTCTGATTTGCCTCTTAGTTCCCTTGACTCCTCCAAAATCCCAGGCGTTCCAGTGTTACGATCATATCCATTCTCCAGCTTGGCTTCGATCACTTGTTCAGTTCCGGGTTCCACTTGTATGTCATCATTCAGAAAAATTTTGCAAACACTTGGTGTAACCTTGCAGTATCTGATTGGAATTTCAGTATGGCCCACTACAAAGGTTCCAGTGTCATAGTGAATTTGACAGCCAAAGTGCTGGAAAAAGTCTGAGCCAAGTATGCAATCATGGGATAGGCCCCGTGCAATCATGACAGCCCAAAAACAATCAATGTTTCCTACACGAAATCTGACTTTTGTTTCTCCCAGAACCGTTAATTCATTTCCATTTGCTGTGGTCAGAGTCCCATTCACTGGGTTGACTTTTGAGAAATGCCCACATTTTCTCCATGTTTCTTCATTCAAAACACTAACAGTTGCACCAGTGTCTAGCAATATACCAGTTACACTATGGTTCACAAGTCCTGAAATATAGATTCCAGAGTCTGATATGGCAGAAAGTACATTGTTACTTATCAAAACAGGGTCGTTTACCTCATTGGTGACTATTGGTGCTTGGGCCACTACTGCGGACCTCACGGGGACTGCCTGGCCCTCGGCAGGCCCCGACCTCTGTTTCCCCCTTCTTTGTATGGGCAACTCCGAGCAAAATGGCCAGGTTGGCGGCAAGCAAAACATACCACGTCACTGCGGCGCCGTGCAGTCGAAGTCGTTTCAGCTTTCCTTTCCAGCTCACGAATTTTCTCATTCAAACCTAGAACGATCTCCTTAAGCTCACGAATCTCAGTTGAAATTTTGTCACCATCCGCTGAGGCACTCACCGCGTTCACCGACTTTTTCTTTTCCACGGATGGCACAGACTGACAAGCTTTACGCGCGCTTTCTAACTGACGAACAACACGAACAGCCTCCACAAGCGACGCCGGTTGACTCATGAACACCTTTTCTCGTAAATCATCGCTGATTGCCACTCCTTGAATAAACTGATCTCTTGCCAGTTCCACCTTGAACGAATAAGCTGCCTCTGGGTAGGCATTTTCCACTAGCTCCATCAAATTATCGGCGAACGCTTCGAAATCCTCATTCGGCCTTTGAGACCTAGCCCGTAACTGCAATTTATAATCTTCCTTCGTCTTGCCCGAATCAAACCTTTTAACCAGTTGTGCCGTGAATTCCTCAAAGGTTAACGATCCTGAAAGTTTCAGAAGCTCAACCGCTTTGTAGGCCGGTTGATCCAGCAGGGTAAGTAAATACGCTCGACGATCTGAAGGTTTGATATGTACAAGATTTGCATACTGAAGAAACTGCGAAAGCCAGGTTTTGAAATTTTGACCCACTGAATAAACACGCGGAGCTCGTACGTTTCTCCTAGATTCCGTTTCGCTAGAAACCACCATGCTCTGCTTCAGGGCCTGGGATAAGGTATTCACCAGTTGCTGAATTCCAGAACTCTCCTCCTGCGATGCACTTTTTGGTTGTGGCTTCGCTTCTTGTTTTGGCGCGGGTTCGTTTGGTAGACCGCCCTCGGCGCCTCCGAGCATTTCCTGTCCTCCGTCACTCATTCCTTGGTCACTTTAGATCCCACTTCTGACACCAATGTAATAAACGCCACACAGGAAAATATAGACGATTCCTGAAGTCGTTTTAACTGTTTTAATCGCGTAGCCGAGTGACATACAACAAGTTCTTCCAAAGGATTCTTACCACGTGTTTTCTATCCGATTCTTACACCATGTATCATACACGAAGTGTCCCATTACATTAGCATTGCCAAAGAACTGGGACAGAGAGACGCAGAAGGAACTGCATGTTATAGCCTAGGACGAGACTTTGAATTATCGGGTGCTTTGCACGAAGCTCTTGAGTATTATCGATCCAGTGTAAAACTTTACGATGAAGTGAGAGCTCTTCTTCAGTCTGAAGATGTGTGGAAAATATCCTTTCGTAATGCTTCTCAAGATGCCTACACGGCACTTTGGAGAACTCTCGTAAGGCTTCAGAAGACTGATGAGGCTTTGCTTGTTGCTGAGCGAGGACGAGCACAAGCCTTGGAAGATCTTATGAAATTACAGTATTCATCTTCTGAGGCATTTGAACCTAAAGGATCAATCTCAGACATTTTAACTGACATATGTACACAAACAGTTTTCATAGCAATGGCAAATGACACTGTACATTTATGGCTACTCAAGGACAAAGAAGTTTATTTTGAAGAAAAGAGTATTGAAGATGCTACCTTGCTTGTAGAAAAGGCCTACAAAGAAATTGGCCATCGAGTTCGCATTAACTGCGAGAATCGTTCATTGTGTGAGTCCGTCGACTTACAGCTAAATAAGGAATCTTTTCAGGGAATAGTGGACTGCAAAGACAGTTCGTTGCGCTTCTTGTTTGATTCTACAATTGGCACAATTGCGAACATGCTTGATGGTGATGAATTGATCATCGTTCCGGATGGTCCCCTATGCTTGGTTCCGTATGCTGCATGTGTGGATGACACTTCAAGATACCTTAGTGAATCTACTAGCATCCGCATTCTTCCCTCGCTTACAAGCTTAAAGCTGATCGCAGAGTGTCCAGACGACTACCACAGTGAGATTGGAGCGCTGCTTGTGGGAGATCCATGTGTGGAAGAAGTTAAGCGAAGACGGGGTAAGCGTATTAGATTATGCTGTTTGCCAGGGGCAAGGGAAGAAGTAAAAATGATAGGCGAGATTCTCAACACTGAGCCTCTCACAGGAAGAGATGCAACTAAAGATGAGGTGCTTAAACGACTTGGTTCAGTTGCCTTGGTACACATTGCAGCACATGGTGATATGGAAGCTGGCGAAATTGCTTTGGCGCCAAATCCCGCAAGAACATCTAAGATCCCTAAAGACAAAGACTACCTGCTCACAATCTCAGATGTTCAAGCTGTCCAGTTACGAGCAAGGCTTGTTGTGCTTAGTTGCTGTCACAGTGCTCAAGGGGAAGTTACAGCGGAGGGCGTGGTTGGTATTGGAAGGGCTTTCCTCGGTGCAGGTGCTCGTTCTGTTCTGGTGTCACTCTGGGCAATTGACGACGAGGCCACCATGGAGTTTATGAAAAGTTTCTACAAACAACTGGGTGGTGGATGTAAAGCCAGTGTCGCTCTAAACAGAGCCATGAAATGTCTTAGAGAGTCGGAGAAGTTTGGTGCCGTGAAGCACTGGGCTCCGTTTGTACTCATCGGTGATGACGTCACCATAGATTTTGGAAAAAGTCAATAAGAGGAACATGGGTAGCATTTCGGACACTTTTTACGGCATTAGATTTGTTTGTAGTAGAATTTTTTAGGGACTTTACATAAAATTTTTTACGGGCTACTTTCCATAACTTTTTACTTGATTTGATGATGTATGGGTGTTTTAAGACAAACATAAGTCAAACGTGAACAGCTGACGTTTGTTCCGTTTTCTTTCAATTCTCTAGTTCTATACCTGTATGCCAGGCGATGGATCATGATTTATCTAATGTACAACATGCCATGTTTTGCTAGGGGGAAAGAGAAAAGCTCTGTTTTCTCAGTTTGATGATATGTTTTTCACAGAGCTCTAAGCCTTTAATGTATGCAGTGAGTATAGCAATGTTTGTGTATGTCATCAGGAGGGCTGAGTTTTATACTCTTACTCTGCCATTTCAACTCTCAAATTTCCCAACATTCTGTAACAACAGTATATTTCTGTGTAGTATTTTTTACGGTCTTTCGACGGTCGTGACCTTCGTGACTTAAGATGAAACTTCGTGTATTGTCAACACAGCGCAGGCGCGTGCGATTCGAAATTGAAGTTGGGGATATCTGTGAGATATAGCTACCGACAATGTATGAGGTATAAGTCACAAGTGTAAGTACTACGTTTTTGTAGATTATTAAAGTTAGTTATTTAAGTTCTGAGAACTTAAAAATGAATGTATGGTAATCATTATATATTTTTAAAGAAGGATATATATGTATGCTTGAGATTGAAAATGTCATATTATCGATTGATGCGTTTCTTTGCCAACAAAAGAATCGATCGGAAATCGAAGGCTGATTTGTATAGGATCTATATCATCGATGCAAAAGCAAAAGTTCAGCGATCGCCACGTGCTGTCGACTTTTCAATGATCAGAGAGATCGTACCGACCGTTAAGACAAAGATCATTAAGATAGAACTCATCAATCTGAACGGTCTTTGTGGCCATTTTGAAACCACTCTCCTACAGATAATAGGCAATCCGCGTCATATGACTACAACGACCAGAAATTTAAATAACAGAAGAACGTAAGGAATTCTGGCAGTTGTGGTCAAGTGACGACAACGTGCAAGTCTGTTATATTGACCATTGTAATGAAATACCAGAATGCAGTGCTTCCGCCAATTCAGCTTGAGACCGGGGCATAGACGACACAAACAAAGGAAATTGAATGGATTTTTTAATATATCGAAAAGTAGCTTAGTTTATCAACACCGTCGCTTGCTTGTTAACTTTAGGGCCATGTATACGAGAAAGTAAGCCGTGGATTACACAAGCCGCGGCTTAGCTAAGATATGTTGGTTTTATCAACTGGCTTGATAATGTGAATTGGCCACCGTAATTAAAGAGATTCGAAAGCTGACGTTTCGAGCGTTAGCCATTCGTCGGCGCGAATCGAGATTAGCCATTCGTCGGAGATTCGCTCTGACGAATGGCTAACGCTCGAAATCTCTTTTCGGTGGCCAATTCACATTATCAACCCAGTTGATAAAACCAAATTATCTTGTTATACTTTCCACCGACGCAGCAACACAGTTTCTTTAGAAACTCACCCCCCTTATATAAGATGCGAACTGGACCATTTATATGTGCGCGGTTTATATAAGATACGAAGTGCTTTTGTAAATGGTTCACGGCTTATTCGTTACCAATGCCTCGCTTCTGTGTTGGTTTTGATATCAAACGCGGAATTGCACGAGCTGTCGCGCGAGCTCGGGAAAAATTGCCCTTGCGCAGTGTGAGTTCGCGTCTTATGTAAGCCGCAAACAAGCCACGATACTATTTATACGAGTGGCTTCGCGGCTTATCTAAACTGAGCTCAAAACCCTTGTCTTATACAAGCCGCGGCTTATGTTATCCGCGGCTTGTGTAAGACGTGAACTGGTTAAACAGTATCGTTTATACGGTGTAACCGCTGCAATATAGGGGCAGCTAAGTATCTATCATCACGTTTCGTTTCGTGATTTACAGAATATCTCGTGGGATATATTTCGTTATAAGAGCCAGTTAATAGCACTACAGAGTCAGATAAACAACACACGTGGAGAGGATAGAGATCGAAGAATCAGAAATCGTTAAAGACCTTATCAAGACATGTGATAGGATTTAACCCGGTAGGTATATTTGCAACCTGCAACCTGCAACATGCAGCCTGCAATCTACAACCTGCAACATGCAGCATGCAACCTGCAACATGCAACCTGCAACCTGCAACCTGCAAGATGCAACATGCAACCTGCAACCTGCAACATGCAACCTGCAACATGCAACCTGCAACATGCAACATGCAACATGCAACCTGCAGAACATACCTGCCCGATTTAAGTTTATTTCATCAGCATGTTATACGCTTGTGTCAGTTATGCTTGTTTTTCATTATTATACATAGCTAGTTTGTATTTCGCGTCTCGCGTTTAGAACCGCTTTTCCGCGGTTAGTAAGTTAGCTTTATTAAATCGAGAAAATAAATCCAAATAGTGACAAAGACTGGGTCATTTTCTTCGGTGGCATAGTGGTGTTTTTAAAGAAGTAAGTATGACATGTTCAATTTGACACAGGAAGCGACATCTCCTGAAAACAGTGCATTACATCCCTGGATCATCCCGATGGGTCACAGACCAATGTACTGCAGTAACACTGATTGTCTTAGACCTGAGAACGATGTATGTTTTCTGTACTTTAAACAGTTTATGTTGTCAGTGGCGCTGCTAATCCAGCATTGTACATCCATGTATCAGTACTACAAACACCTATGCCAGTACACGTTTTTTGTTTTTTTTTTTATACTGACAGAGAGGAATTTACAGTTACTTATTTGTGCATGATGATATTCTTTATATTTCTTAT
>OZ026600.1:18393342-18413342 GCA_964020085.1 Micromussa lordhowensis
GGCTTGCCAAATGTACGTTCAGAGTTTACAGTGTTGTTCTAGGCTGTTGTAGACCTTATGACCTTCTAGAGAAATTACTGTTGGTCTCCTGTAATCCTTCCCATGCAAATGTTTTTCCATAGTCATCTTTCTTGTTCTTACTTTTTTTCATATTCAGGGGGGAGAAGTCATCGACAAAGTGATGATGATCAAAGATGTGCACGGACCAGAAGCCTGGGTTCCAAAGAAAATCAAGAATTGAACTGGATGCTGACAGCGCGTTTTTCGCCCTACAGAAGCACATGGGTTGAATAAATATATATTTGATGTCACCCGGCCACCTAGTCTGTCCACATATATATTTTGTCTCAAGTTTGTTGGAACTGCAAACAAAAGTATCAACCGCAGGGGATTTGATTAAGTACGAGCGCAAAGGGGGAGGCCGTAGTCGCTTTCCAAAAATATAACTCGTAGCCAAAAAAAATAAACGTTTGTGACTGACTATCGGCTATCTCAAGGTACACGCACGCAGTTTCACGTGAATTTGTAAAAAAAAATGTATGTATATGTAAAAATGTGATTTGTTTACCCACGGAGCACCAAGGAGTTCACAAGAACTCGTTCTGAAATGCCCGTGCATTCTAGGATCGAATTGGAATTTGTTTGTCATAAGCATGGGTAACTCGAGCGTTTTAAATATTTGCATAGTAATTAAATTTGAAAATATAAGAGTTTGTATGGAGTTTAGAGCTGAAGCTTTCTGCCGATAAATGATGTCAAAGTTCTCGAGACAATATATAGTGTTGCTTTCTATCACTACGTTGTTTTCTAAGTAATTGTGGGTGATTTTTGGTCAAAATATGTATTTCCATGTATCTTCTAAAGCAAGGTGAGAAAGAGCTAGAGGTTTTAGAGTGTTTCAGTGTTCGACTTGCTTCAGGAATTGCGCAAATTTTCGATGGAAAACCGTTTCCCCTGCCACTCTAATATCTTCTCTGTACAAATTTCTAATCTGTAAATCGTAGTCCAAATAAAGGTTATCTCTTTATACTGTGTGCTTACGTGTGTGTATCCATACCACACCAGTGCAATCTGTTGACATTTCACGTCACTCTGTTGGAGGGGGAGGAGGAAAAAATAGCAACTGTAGGAAAGAAGGTTTTTACAAATTGCACTCTCTAAAAACCCAATATATTTTTTTCTTTCTTTCAATTGCATCACAAAGAAGGTTTGAACAATGGATCCTTTGCATAAATTGCGCCTAAATTTAAATAATTAACAATTATTCCATGAGCGCGCGTTGGATATGAGATGAAAGATAGCCAACGAGGCGCGTAGCACCGAGTTGGCTATAATCATCTCGTATCCAACAAGCGCGAGTGGAATAATTGTTTTATTAAAAACGCCTCCCAAAAATAGAAAACTAGGCTACAATAAAAACAAAAAGGCCCAAAAAATCACGCATACGCTCGCCATCTTTGTAGATCATGGTATAATTAACAAATAAAGAAGCCTAAGCCGTGTATTACACTGTGATAAAACACGACGGGCATTTGAGAACACGAGGGAAATGTAGAAAACACGAGCCGCAGGCGAGTGTTTTCTACATTTCTCGAGTGTTCTGAAATGTCCGGAGTGTTTTATCACAGTGTAATACACGGCTTAGGCTTCTTTATTTGCTTTATGATATAGATTTTACGCGCGCAAAACAATAAAACACGCTCTTTCTATGTTTTATCACGGCACGAAAAATTGGATTTACTTTAAATTTGATCTTGATCAAAGTCGAAGTCAAATATGATTATAGGTTTGATCTAAACTTTGACGCGCGTCAAATGTGTGTCAAAAATGTTATGGCTTTGCCTATACATTTACTCCTTGACAAAGAAGAGGGCAAACGTGATCTTACCTTTGACTCCACCTTTGACGCTCGTCAAAGGAGGAATCAAATATCTTGATGTATTTGCCATGCATTTGATCCCTGTCAAAGGCGAGGTGAAACATCTCAATAACTTTGACTCCAGTTTTGACGCGCGTCAAAGGCGTTCAAAGACACCACAGTTTTGCATACCTTTGATCATGTCAAAGGCATTCAAAGACACCACGGCTTTGCACACCTTTGATCTCTTATGTCAAAGGCGTTCAAAGACACCAAGGCTTTGCACAACTTTGATCCTAACGTTATGTCATGTCAAAGGCGAGGTCAAATATGGCTATATCGTGCGACTCCTCTTTAAACACCCTAGTTACCTGTGTTTTCGTATTTTTTTCTGTTTTGACGATTAAATGAGAGCTCGCTTTCTCGCCAAGATGTATTTTTTTTAAATAAAAAAGTCCTTAGTTGACGTGGAGGTGGCAGAAGAGAAAAGCGGGAAAACGCGGCTGCCAGCGGCTTCCCGCATTTCTCTGGCCAATCAGAGACGAGACTAAAGGTCAGCGAAGAGGAGAGAGGACATGTTTTTTCATTGCAGTTCATTTTGGCGACCTTGGTGAAATTCTCATTGTATTTTGGACCAGGAAAGGTAAGTCTTTAAATTTCATTCAGTTATTTTCAATGTTCAGAGAATAACGAGACGTAAAAAGTGAATTAAACGCAGCAATGGCTACCTAAAGAGCTATGAATTGCGTATATTCAAGTCAGGAAGAATCCTTGGCAGTGACGAAGAAAAGATTAGGCTTTAATTTATTTTAAAGTTGATAAAGACATACTTTTCCTTATACTCAGTCAAGTCTTGCTAAGGTTTTATAATTAGTGCTTGATATAAGCTCAACTCTATCTGACTCTACCGTTCTACGTAAGCTTATGAGCTTAAATTGTTGTGCAGAATACTCGAATTGGCCTCTGGTAATTTCTGAGCTTATAGCTGTAAATAATTTCCTTGCAAGAAGGCACATAAAATTAGAGACAACTTGCATTGAATGAAAAACGTAACGATCCCTCTCGACCTGGCTGATTTATTATACCACTGAAAGAGTAGTTAACCCTTTAAAATTCAATGTATGGTTAAATTAATTCTTCCATTGTCTCTGGTTACCATTCAAATGGAAAGAAAGCTCTGTTTGTTGCCACGGTTGAAATCTTCAGTGATGTCAATAAATGAATTTCACTGGTTTGAATAATTTTTTTTTTCGTTGTATATCAGACTTGTGGATCAGTCATTTTGAAACTCCACTATTTCCTGCCCCCAGCTGTGAGCAAACTGCAGGCATTTCATTTTAGAACTTTCCCTTGGATAAGAAAACTCTGCCTTTGTCTCTGGTTACCATTCAAATGGAAAGAAAGCTCTGTTTGTTGCCACGGTTGAAATTGTGATGAAGTTTCGTCATTGATGTCGATGCTCAATTGCCTACCATATAGTGTCACACCAGGTGATCAATTATGCACCTACCCTGTGACATTTGCAAAACTGAATAAAAGAAAAAAACTTCTCTCTCAGACATCAGCTTTGAAGTTCCTCTTCCATGCATGCAAATTTCTCACTTTATTAATAATTGCCAGTTAAATACTGAAAAGGCAAGTTCCCATTTGCAGGCCTTTTCAGTCAAGATGAATTATTAAGAT
The DNA here is from genome assembly GCA_964020085.1 of Micromussa lordhowensis. Classification (NCBI taxonomy): domain Eukaryota; kingdom Metazoa; phylum Cnidaria; class Anthozoa; order Scleractinia; family Lobophylliidae; genus Micromussa; species Micromussa lordhowensis. Next base: position 18,396,884 of record OZ026600.1, read on the forward strand.
TGCACTGGATATAAGAATTATACCTTGAACAAGTCATTTTTCTTTCTTTATGTCTGAGTGAGGTATCTTTATAGTTAAGTCAAGTATAGGTTTGTCAGCCATCAGATCATTTTTGTGTCAGTGTATTATTGTCCATGACTAATAATAGTTTGACTAGTCAAGATATATGTAGCCAACTGAATCGATTACCCATTGATCATTTAGTTGGCTCCTAAAGATGACCTGGCAACTGATCAGCCACAATTTCAAGTTTCAAGTTTATTAGGAGAGTTAACGAAATACAGAATATGATGTACCACTGCTCGCAGTTAGCTACAACTATTCGAGGCGAGCAGTGGTTCTACGCATTAAAGTGCCACAATGACGAAAATCGCATCCTTCAAATCTGAGCCATTTTAAGACATAAACAAGTAGTCTGTACAAGAGTAAAAATGCTGTTTACTGTTTTCAAACATCTCTTTTCGTTCCAGAGATATTCAAGTTTTTAAAGTATGCAAATTAACAAAGTGATAACGTCATAGACTCAACCGCATTTTGATCAAATATGATAAACAAGGATATCTCAGTCAATTTGTATGATAAATGTTTGAATTTCTACAGTAAGATTCTACTAGTGGTGCTCCGCAATATGAGCTTAACAATTTTTATTACCATAGCAACATACTAGATTCCAGACCTTCACAATATTAAAGGCTTTTCTGACCACTTTCAGGGTTCTATGTTGATATTTGCCAATGGTGCCTCATCTGCATAATCCAGCAAGCATATAAATACATTAGGCTGAGTTCATAGCCTTGTTTAATGTTTTCTAAGCTTAAAATCACTAAATATTGATATCAGGCTAGAGGGGACTGGAAAAGAGTGGGTTGCCATGGGAACGGAAATTGTTATAGCTGTAGATGTGTTGCATTTAGAACTATTAGGCTACCAAGTTTCATTGGTTTCTGCTGCAAATTGACTGAGATAGCGCTATTTATATACTTCATTTAATATTTGGTTGAGTGTATGACGTCATCAGTAATCTCATTTGCATATTTTACTCATTTTGCAAACTTAAATATCTCCTGAACCAATGCAGATATTTGTAAAACGGTAAATGGCGTTTTTAATCTTTCGTAGAATTCTATGTGATTAACCTAAAAAATCAAGGGGTAAAACTTTGATCATAGTAGCACTTTAAATGACAGTTACAATACAATCACAATGTTAGGTAGAATTAATTATAATTATTATAGTCATACAATACATTTACAATACTACAATACTATTACAATACTAAGAAAATTAATTATAGTCTTGCAGTATATTTACATGTAAATAAGCTGAATACAATACTAAGTAACTCAATTAATTCTTTGATGTCATCAATTTATTATATCTGATATTAACATGATAATAGATCAAATTTATGCAATTCATATGACTCAAACAACAGCTATTACTTGTCATTGATGAGTAAAAAATTAAGTTTTCCTTAGAATACAGTGGTAAGGTTCCAAATTTTACTAGCTTCTTTAGTAGGTGAAATTGTGACAATGTTTGATAAAAGTCAAACTTGCAAATTAGTTGCATTTTCAATTGCAAACTGAAAAGCTGACCTCATAATAATTCTTATGTGACCTCTCTGGACAGTACCAACAGGTTTAGAGTTTCAAGTCTTGGTCTTTTGAGTAGTAGTGAGGCAAAAAAAATATGAATACTGTGCCAATGAAAATCTGACAACTGGAAATTTGCAATGTTGTTATTTTTATCTTTCCATTAGCCAATCTAGAAGAACTGAAGATATCAGCAGAATAAAAGTGGGACAGGATACAACTTAGAACTCTGTAATTCAGAGCTCCAAGTCAATGTGTGCAAACATCAACATTTTGGTAAGTAATTAAGAGGCTAGAACATACACTTTTTGGGAATGCATTTTAAGGATGGAAGGAGTTTGCTAATCAAATGTACATTTCACATAGAAAACCACAGGGCAAATAAGGAAAAACAGACTACTGATCATGAAGGATCGGAGGAAATTACACAGGAACAGCAATGTATCCCCAAAGGTATGTGTATTCCTCATTTCTTGTCACAGTTTATGTCAGATTTGTTGGTTTTTTAGATTGCTATTTTGCAGCCATATAAGATCCTCTGTTGTGTAATGTCTGTGAGAGACAAGACAGTAAGGCAGACAGATGTACTTTTCTGTGTGGCTGTAGGCTTTTTGCTTATTTGTGCCAAGCTGTGTGCTTTTAAAATAACCATAAGTCTTTGTTCTCCTATGAAATTATAGCTGGGGATAAGCCCCTGTTCAGCAGTGCAACTAGCTCTTAATGACATACCTGTGTGACCAAACCTTTGAGTAGAATTATGGAGAGAAATACAAAAGAGAAGGCTACCAATTGAGTCACCTCTTCTACCCTTGACTCGTGCATTTCTCTGAAAAGTGTTATGCACTTTGATGAAAATATTTGTCTACAGACAGTATCATTTCCAAGAAGCAAACAGTTTTCTTTGAGCAAAGCTCAAGGAAAATCGTGAGCTTTGAGGAGCACATATTGCCAAAGACATATATCTTTGCAAATAAATAAAGACGATGTGTAGCACTTTGTGGTAACCTTGGTAAAAAAGCTGAAACATCCTGACTGATGAAGGGGTTATTCCCGAAACGTCGCCAATTAACTGAATTGAGCAATTTCAAATGAACATTTTTCACAGCCTTATATCTTTGCATATATTCAAAGTCAATATAGTGGAGGCTATTGTGATTAGTAGCCTTCAAATATAAAACTAACATTCTGGATCTTTAAAATTGAGGAATATTGCTCAGATTTCGCCCAGTTTTAGCTCGGGCATATTTAGCCACGTGATACACCTACGTTTAGACCAACCACTTGAGCGAAGATCTGTTGATGGATTATGAACAAGACTATTTTCACTGTTCTTTTGTCAGTTGACAGAGGATGAGATTAAAACTCCAAGTCTGTAGTAAAAGTAAATACATATGTGCTATTGACGTAAGCTCCGTCTATTAGGGGGAGGAGTTATGATTTTATTGGTCATGATCACGTTTTATTAATGTGATAGTAGCAAAAACTATTGGTAAACTTAAAGCAATAGAATGGCAAGATTCCCCCCGTAATTTGTCTGTTTGCTTCTGTTTAGACAAGTGCGGACAAGCAATGGTTGACAGGATGGACTTACCCAGTAAAGATGCATTGACTAATTTCGTCAACACTTTAGACTGTCAAAATATACTTTCCGTGGAAAGCATGGCGATTCAGAGGACATTGACCCCCCAACAAGGCAGTTTAACCACTTTGATGAGAGAGATGTGGAAAACACTGTATTCGACTTCACTTCTAACGCAAGAATGAGCAAGTGCAAGCAGCAGAAAAGGAAAACTGCCAAAACATTAGGACTTCCATGCTACGGAATGTGCCACATGGAAAGAACACTAACACCAGTCAACTGTCGAATGAACTTTTGAACGAATGTGCCATAACTTTCCCGCAGATTTGCGTTTATCCTCCCAATTGTCTAGTCTAGTCTAGAAAACTTAAGGAACTGAGAATTTAGTCATAGTACGTAAATGTTAGGTAAAAACGTTTTTGTCCAAAGACGGAACATTTATTTCGCTATACGTGTAGTTTGAAACCAAAGCCTGTAACGTGGCCTTTTGAAGCCTGACCGGAAGCCCAAAACATTTATGTAAGGTACTTGAAGGTACTTACTCCTGATAAAACGGGGAACAAAATTAACTGGGGTGAAGTTGAGTATATCTAAAATTTTCTTAAAATCAGCAAGGATCTCTCTGGGCCGCTTTTCCGTTAACATTTGTAAATAGTTTGGTGCAAGAAACCTTATTAAAGCTGATAAATTCCTTCCAAACTTGTCAAGTATAAAACAAGAGTACGGATATAATTGCATCTTTCGTATACAGAAATACAAAGCCAGTGTAGCAGGCAGGAAACGCGTAAAAGATGCGGATCGCGCGAAACGCGATAAACGGTCGCGAGGCGCGAACGAGGAGTGCGAGCGAGAAGTTCAGGCAAGAGGTGCGAGGGCGGAACACGCAAGGCACCTTTGACAAACCTTTGGCCCGCGTCACAGGTATCTTCGACCACGTCTTTGGCAAACCTTTGACTTGAATCACAGACAAATTTACTTACACCTTTGACCCGCTTTTGACAGCACGCAAAGGCGCATCAAAAGGTCGCCTTTGTTACCCGCCTCTCACAGGCGTTCAAAGGTGAGTGAACACGGCCTTTACCGCCTTTGATGTGGGTGGCAAAGGCGCATTCAAAGATGATCTTTGATGCGCGTCAAAAATCATCAAAAGCGTGCAAAGGGGGCCTTTACAAAACCTTTCACCATACATTTGATGCGCGGTAAAGGAGATTTTTCGTGCCGTGTATACTCTGATAAAACATGGGTTTTTGACCAATCAGAACGCGCGCAGGGTCCTATCTATGTTATAATGGCTCATATACCATGATGGCTAAGCCAATGAAAACTCTCGAATTGCATTATCCAATGATCCAGTTTTTAATAACACTACTTATACATCCTAAGCCTCACATTCATGTAAAAAATCCTTTGTCTGAAAACATGACCACGAGGCTAAGGATGTATAAAGTATTGTTATTCAAATTTAGGCGTTATTTATGCAAAGTGGTCTATGATATTTCGAATTACGAATTGCAGTCACAGGCAATCCAAGCGGTCTCTGTGAACACACAAATCAAGCGATTTCGCTTAAATCAAGTTAAATCGGTAAAATAACCACATCAGGAACAAACGATACACGTATGGAATAAGGTAAGCCATTTTTATTGAGAATTTTCACTTTTAACTACCTCCATGGATATCTTGTAGAAAATCCCATATAAACCCTTATAATTCGATGCCATATTGTGCTCACAGAGAGAGCTTGAGAGAGAGCCAAATATGAAGCAAACTCAAGCCTGCTTCTTGAAACTTTGAAGTGGGACCGGCTATCATTAAGAAGAAGAAAGCAGAAAGCTACAATGATGTTTAAGTCCCTCAACGGGCTAGCCCCAGTGTACTTGCGCGATTTATTCAGTGAGCGGCATACAGACTATGACTTGCGTGATTCTTTCCGTAAGTTAAACTTGCCCAAGCCGCGTACCGACTATTTGAAACGTAGCTTTGGCTATAGCGGTGCCCTACTATGGAATTCTCTTCCTGAAAATATTAGGGCGATTAGATCAATTGGGCAGTTTAAGAAGGAAATCAACCGCGCACTTGAAACATTCGATTCCCACTCGGCAATCTTGTAAACCAGTTTTTATAGTCATTTTAATTTTTATAAAATGATTGTAATTAAAATACTTATTAGTGTAACTGAAGATTTTTAACCGAGTTTAAATAAAGATTTTACTTACTTACTTACTTACTTACTTGGGCTGGCCTCCTACGCAGACGCTCTTTGGGCTCGTCACGCAGTATTTCGTGGGAGAGGAATATTGCGTGACGAGCCCAAAGAGCGTCTGCGTAGGAGGCTGAGCTTGGGCTGCCTGTATTGCAATCAATCGCGTGACAAACAGCTTTGGTCACTGCTCGTGCCAGAATACTCCACGTTTTCAGTGTTTATCACGACCTACATTGTAGATACATGACCGCTTCCAGCTAGATCGTAATGTTCTCGACATCGTGTATACTGCGTTTTCGCAAAGAGGTAAGCCGACCTTCTATTCAGATTATTTAAAGACCTTAAGAAGTAATTGTTGTGAATTATCACGTTTCAGACGCTTTCGATAATATCAGTGTAATATCGCTCCTTTTCGATCATAACATAATATCAGTAATATTCCCCAACAAATTTACTCATTCCGACTTTCGAAATTTTTCAACTTTATAACTGGAAACTTGAAGACGGGTTATCACGGAGCAATATCAAGAAATAGACATAGTAGAATTCCAACTGTTTGTGTGAAATACCCAGAGAAATAAGAACGTCTCGGAAACTTGTTACGCACCTCATTTAAGCTTATTTACTCGACCTAACTTATATATTATCGTGTACTCTAGAAAGTAGCGATATATAATGTTCATCAGTTGATCGCCTTCTCAAGATCTTTCAATCACATCGAGCTTAAATGTATTTTGCACAGTACGTCTCTTCTTGACTGGCAGAAATCTGTGAATGATATAAACTTAGTCCCATTGCTTCTACGCGGGCGAAGTGATGAATTTCAGGCCAAACTGTGAAGCAGAGACGTAAAATGGACTAAATTTTTCGCACTTGTGTTGCAAGAGAATCAAACATTGTCTCTCATTGCTACATACTCGATTGAGCTATTATTTTAGGAGCGTGACTAACTTTCAAAGCTGCATGTCGTCACGGTTTTGCAGTATGATTATAAACCTTTGTTATCGACGCAAGTAAATCGATCAGATTAGAGCCGTTTTCTCCTGTTATTTTCATCCCTTTGGCGTGATGTTTAAGAAAACCTTAATCTTTGGTATACGACACGGACTTGAAATTTAAATGTACGAAATCCTCCATCCTCACGTCAAAAATAAAGGTCAAGCTTTGTACGCCGCATATGCATGTACACGCGCACGTCTGCGGATCGAGCGGTCCGGGTTCGAGCCCTAGCTATGACCACTGTGTTGTTAGCCTGCGTAGCAGCCGTTTCCAAAAAAGCACGCGAAGGGAACGAAACTGCGAGCGAATGCGAATAATAAGGAGCAGGGGAAGGGGGTGAGGCGAGCGAATTTTCAATCCCAAACATTTTACCCCAAACATGCCTCGCTCCCTTGGGGCGCCAACAGTCACGTGAGAACCAATCGTTAACGTCCGGTAAATCTCCAGGGCACCCCTTAATTGATAGCAGCACTTGCTGATGGGTTTACCCGGGTTAAATAATGTTTATATTATTATTATCACTTTGACAAGGGCCCAGCATGAGCTAGCCTCCTACGCAGACGCTCTTTGGGCTCGTCACGCAATCTTACTCTCCCACGTGACGAGCCCAAAGAGCGTCTGCGTAGGAGGCTAAGCATGAGCTTGATAAAGTCTGCTAAAAGCAATTAGTAGAATTCTACTAGTATACTAATGCAAATGCTGCAATCTGATTGGCTGAGCTACTCGTATACTATCAGCCATTAGAGTACAGTTGGCCGCCGGTCGTCCACGAAATGCGATGTTTTTATATTTTTTCCGAAGTTTTCGAAGGAATTTTGGATGTATAAGGGTAATTAAATTCCTCAGAAGACTAAAAGAAGCACTTTTAAGGTTTCTTGACTTTAAAAACTTGAAAATATTGAAAAAGCGGGTACGCGCGTAAACAACAGCAAATTTGCCAAGGACGGTTCGATACGTGCAACTTTGTTTATGGGTAAAGTTCAATAATGCGTGGGAAAATCATTGGAAACCGTTATTTACGTTAATTTCAGTTAGAATTCTACTAAAACAATTAGATTATTCGCTCTCGATTTTTATGAGGCGATAGTTGATTCGGCCTTCGCCCTCATCAACTATCACCTCATAGAAATCTCGAGCTCATAATCTAATTGTTAAATAGTGCGCGTAAATAAATACGCTTCCTTTTTATGATGATATGGCTTCGGACAGTTGTCGCGTCTGTCATTGTTCGTTACAAAAACAAACGACGTTTGGAAATGGAGATACATTGATGTAGGAAACTGATGTTTCTGTACAAATGTCTTGCTATGTATAGCAAAGCCCCACAAATCTCGTCAATATTATTTGCCGGCGGTGATTGCTTTTGGAAAAAAGGACAACCCAAGGTACAACAAGATGGACCGCGGACAAACTTACGACGTTGTTGACACGCCGCCAAAAGACAGGTGCAACTGGCCAGCATTCGAAGACTTCCAAGAACGAGAAGAAAACAGCAAATGGCGCGACATCCAGAAGGCAGTGGACAAGGTTCTTGAAGTCCAAGACGGATACATCGACAACGGGCCATCGGTTGTGTTGAAACTGGAACGAAATAGGGCCTATAAGGTTCGTGTGGGCGCCAGCTTCGCGGGTGACGGGATGGATAAAATAAAGAGCACGGATTACATCCTGAACCTTGGGGCGAAAATATCGGAAGAAACAGAAAACAGCTATTTTGATTTCAAGCTGAACAACTAAACAACAACCCGAACCGTTAGGTTTTTGTACAGGCGGCGGTCAAACCGGCTGAGGCAAAACCAAATACTGGATCAATAGCTATAATTATTCCTATTCCCGTAAGAGCTGAAGCAAAAGTACTGGCACAAAGAACTCCAGAAATCGTTCCAATACCAACGCTGGTGTAGTAAAGAACTGTTTTAGCTCGTTTATGCTTTTTAGAAACCAGTGCGTGGCCTCGTTGTTCAGAGCGGTTGAAATCTCGTGTATTTTTTCCAAACGGTGCTCAGTTCAACCATAGTTAATAGTCTATTAACTAGTTTTTTTTTTTACCACAAAATACAAGTAATACTAAAAAAAACAAGGCGATCACACAAAAGCAAATACAAGTGGTGAGGAAGCCCAAAAAGAAACCATGGGGCTTATAGATATTGGGCTCCCTCAGAGTAAAAAATAGTTAACAGTAACAGTAAGGCCAGGATCGAAGGTAAAATACAATGAATGAAAGTATAGATTAAAGAGTTATAAAAAGTTGGTCCTTGGAAACTGACAGAAAATTTTCGAAGGTTAATTCTACAAAAAGGAAGGTGAAAATCGTTCGCGTATCTAGTGGCATAGCTATGGACTTGTTTGTTTAAAGAAAAATAATTGTTGAACTTTGAAGGCAAAAGAGAACGGCTGAAAGAAAACATAAGTTTACCCAATTCTAGTTGTCTAAAATCGTTAAGTTTTAGTAGCTCCAGTTCTTTGAAAATAGGGTCTGAATTAGAATCGAAAGTCGATTTAGAAATAATTCTGATAACTTTCTTTTGCAAAGAGACAAGTCAATAAACTGTTCACACCCTTCATACTCGCAGTGGACAACTCGAAATCGACTACAATCAACTGTTTGACTCGCGATCACACGTGTTTTTGACGAACAATTGATTGGAAGCTTCTTGGCGTTGTCCACGAAAGCGCTTGGCATGGTTGTGTGGCTAAAAGACGCTGACGCTCTGCAGAATGAGCTAAAAAAATGATTACATCCATCACCGAAGAGTTGTCTGCCGTGGCGGGCGGGCTTGCAGTGCTGAGCATGCCGAAGCGCAGCAATCCTCTGCAAATGCTTAATAATTGGTCGGCATTTGCCGGTAATTCCTCAATTAAAAAATTGTATTCACCAAATATACGAAGTGGCGGATTCAGACACGAAACCACAACCTGTGGAAGCGGTTGAACAGGTGACTTCAAAACCCCCAACCACTAAACTCGCAAAAAAAACAAAACAAAACGAGTGGCTGCGGGCAAGGCCGTCGCTGAGACGACAAGGCTAGTGCGCGAAGCGCAGAAAAAGTTGCGTCTGAAGAGGCTGTCATAATCGCAAACATTACAAGACAAAACAAACCCCAGTGGCTGACATACAAATGGGTGTTCCCGAGAGCGAAGACACAAACACCACAAGAAATGTCCTCACCACCACTCAAATGGCTCAGCGTCATCAGCATTTTTGTTTCAATGATCGGGATCTACTACAAACTCGAAGAGATAAAAAGAGTTTTGAGTAAGAAACCACCCGACAATTCCAGTCAACATACTCCTCCCGACTCTTCGAGTCAGTCATCACCAATATAAAACAACGATGCTAAAACTTGACGTCCTACGGATTTTTATCAGCACAGCTAGTGTTTTTGGGATAGGTCTGATTAGGATCCACTTCAACGAAAAGGTTTTCAAAACAGTCCGCCACCTTATCGCCGCGCCGTTCACTAGGCCAAACAAGGAAGAGCACTCAGAACAAGGGCCTGAGCCGGACTCAGAGGAAGAGCATATATGCGAGGCTTGTTCTGCAGACCACTGACGAAAGTTTTATTTTGAAAATAGCAATGCAACGTATACAGAACAGATAGGTCTGACAACAAGCTCGTGAAAACGATCATGAATGCCGTCACTCTGACTGGCTTTGCCGCTGACCCCCAGCGCCAACGCCATAAACTATGCAAAGTTCACCGCTCTCATGGCGGGCAGTGTCGCGCTTAAACAGTATCTCGAAGACCGGAAGATTGTTCCGACAAATTCAAAAAATAAGCATATTGCTAAATGCATCTCTTCTTCGAAGAAGAAACATGATGACAAGTATTGCGATGATGATCGGAGGCGCGATTCTTAACGCCGCTGCTTTCACCGGCGGCAACTATCTTGCTAAATATTTGTCCGGCTACAGCGCAAAGGCTGCGTTAGAAGAGAAAACGCGGCATGACAAAGCTCTTGAAGCTTATCAAGCTGCTATGGCCAAATACACACGCGACCGCACCAAGCTTCTTGATTGGATCGAAACAAACAGGAAAATCAAAGAAAAAGCGATACGAACGCTGATAACGCGTTAAAAACTCTATAACCAAGCGCATGCAGACCAACAAATTAAGCTCCTAAAGAACCTCAACTCTCTGTCTTTTATCAACCCAGTGAGCGGCAGAAACAAGGCGAGCTGCTTTTTGTGCGCGGCAGCGCGCCCGCTCTCGGCTATGCGGCTATTCGTTTTCTTTTCTACGTAATTTTCTTTTGTCGTCCGCGTGATCACTAGCTTCTCGCTGTTTAGCGGGTCTAAATTCAAGTCTTCCATCGAATGCTTTTAGTAACCTGACGTCATCTCTCTTCTAACTGTCTTTTTCTGCGACGCAAGTGGGTAGCTGTTGTGTTCTTCGTGCAGCTCTTCGGGTTACTCTAGGTCCACCTTCTGTATTCACCCCTTCTTTGAATTTTCTTTCATTTTCATTTTTTGCTCTTGTGTGGGAATGACGCGCTTCCACTTGAAACCGGTTTTTGGAGCGGCAAGCTCATCGCCCAGCCGTAAAGGTTGTTCGCGTCTAAGTAAGTTTTGTAATCATTCGGGTGCAAAACCCTTGGCGATAATCATGATCTGTACGTAACTACTGACATGTTGCTGTTGCCAGATGTTTTCGAAGACTTCAGAAAGGTGTCCAGGGCCAAATACGAGCTGGATCTGGCGCATTATTACAGTTCACCGGGCTTGAGCTGGAATACTCTTCTGAAAAAGACAGGCATTGAGCTTGAGCTAATGACAGATCAAGACATGCACCTTTTCATTGAGATAGGAATGAGAGGAGGCATCTCAATGGTGAGCAAGCGGCATGCAAAGGCGAACAACCCGCTGGTTGAAACATATGACCCGCGGAAACCAAACACTTCCCAAACCTTCTGCGCGTGGGCATACTCCTCTTCCGTATTGCTCTTGCCGTTCAGCTTTGAGTGTAACAACTCTTTTGCTGGGAGCTTTGCCTCGTCAAACCTCTTAAAACAATCCATGTATTCGTACGGATAAATTCCTTTACCCAAGAGCAGCGTTCTTTTTTCTTCGTCTTTGTACCTTTTCTCGGTTATTTTGAGACTGGAGGTCGCTGCCTTGTATAAGAGAATCCAGACTGCAAGAAATTCACACTATCGATGAACCTAAGATTTCCCAGTGAGAATGAAATGTATTTTTCCGTGTTGCCTAGGGTGTGCGGGTGTGGACCAGGAATCCTGGCCCCAGAATCCCCTTTTACAAGTGTGTTTATTGTTGTGAATTGCTTTACTGCGTACATCAAGCTCAACGCTGATCACTCTCGATATAAATTTTCTATTACTCGCTCGTTCGACTCGATCCCACGTGTACAAAAAGATCCCTTCTTTGTCTCTTGTCAGTTCTGAGTAAACATTAACAGAGTGGCCCCCTTATTACGTAATTGTATTCTCGACATTATCTTGTCGTGCTCCGGATGTCGGATTATGCATGAATGTCAAATTTCAGATGTCACTTTTTCATTGATGGGCTACTAACCAATCAAATTGCACTATTGATCCCCGTTCGTGGAAGAACGGAGTCCGGTAAAATGTTTGGGATTGACTATAGGCGATTCCTTTCCTCCCCAGCCCTCCCCCTTCTCGCTTACCCCTCCCCACAACACCCCACGTTTTTGCTTACCCCAGGCGCGCTCTTTCCTTCGCCCGCCTCCTCGCTCTGTTGGTCGATCTCTCCGCCGGGAAAAGGAAAGGAAACGGCTGCTATTGTGTAATTGGGCAAGACACTTATCACTCACAGTGCCTCTCTCCACCCAGGTGTATAAATGGGTACCGGCGAGTTTAATGTTGGGGGTAACCCTGCGATGGACTAACACCCCATCTACGGAGAAGTAGAAATACTCCTAGTCGCTTCATGCTACAGAAACCGGGATAAGCTACGGCCTGATAGGCTACTTGGCTCGTATGCAGACTGTGTTGATCAGCTTGTAATTTCATTAACTACTTCTCGTGTTATAACGTTTCCTTACAAAACAGTTGTGCACATTTTCGTCTCTAACTCTTGATGATCGGTAATTCTGAAAAGCATATTTCATGCGCGAGTGGCGAATTAGAGAATGTCTTACCAGTAGACATAGTCCAACCAACATTTATTCCAACTAACTATTATTAATCCTAATACTACTTAGAATAGTACAAACAACTCGAAACCCCCAGCACGATAGATAGAACGTAATATGGTAACATCAAAATATTTCAATCAGCCTAACAACTTTCCTCATAATTCACATTTACCAGGTGTGTACTTGAGAGAGGAGGCAGGAATACTCGCTGATATGATAAAAACAGAGATTGAGGACTGCAAGCAACAGCTTCGAATTGCCAAAGAACTGGGGGATAGGGCTGGAGAAGGAGCTGCTTATTGCAATCTTGGCAATGCTTACAAGGGTCTAGGTGATAATAAGGAAGCCATTGAATGCCACAACCAACATCTTAGGATTGCCAAAGAACTGGGGAACAGGACTGGCGAGGGAGCAGCATATAGCAATCTCGGCACTAATTACAAGAATCTGGGCAATATTGAACAAGCCATTGGCTACCACAACCTACATCTTGGCCTTGCTAAAGAACTGGGACAAAGACGTGCAGAACTGGTTGCTTATCGAAATCTTGGCGATGTTTACGAGAGTCTGGGTGATTTTAAACAAGCCATTGAGTACCACAACCAGCGTCTTAGTATTGCAATAGAACTGGAGGATGTGGCTGAAGAGGGAGAAGCTTATAGCAATCTTGGCAAAGCCTATAAGGATCTGAGGGATTTCAAACGAGCCACTGAATGCTCTAATCGACATCTTAGCATTGCCAAAGACCTAGGAGACAGGGCTGGAGAGGGAGTTGCCTACTGCAATTTAGGTATTTCATACCACGGTCTGGGTGATTTTCAAGGAGCCATGCAGTTCCATAAGCAACATCTTAGCATTGGTAGGGAACTGGGGGACACGACTGGAGAAGGCGTTGCTTATGGCAATCTTGGAATTGTTTATGAAAGTCTGGGTGATTTCAAACAAGCCATTGATTGCCACAAGCAAGATCTTGGCATTTGCAAAGAAGTAGGAGACAGGCCTGGAGAGGGAGCTGCTTATGCCAATCTTGGCAATGGTTACCAGGGTCTAGGAAATTTTAAACAAGCCATTGAGTACCACAGTAAAGATCTTAACATTGCCAAAGAACTGGGACTGAGAGATACAGAAGGGCGTGCTTATTGCAATCTTGGTAATGCTTACTATGGTCTAGGTGATTTTAAACAGGCCATTGAATACCACAGCCAACATCTTAGCATTGCCAAAGAACTGAGTCAGAGGTATGGAAAAGGAGTTGCCTATGGTAATCTTGGCAACGCTTATCAGAGTCTGGGTGATTTTAGACAAGCCATTGAGTACCAACGCCGACATCTAAACATTGCCAAGGACCTTGGTGACAGAGCTTTGGAGGCAACGGCATATTCCAATCTCGGCATTGCCTACCGGAAACTGGGTGATTATAAACAAGCTACTGAGTACCACCACCAGCACCTTAGCATTGCCAAAGAACTTAGGGACAGGCCTGGAGAAGGACGTGCTTATGGCAATCTTGGCATTGCATTCCTTAAACTGGGTGATTTTCAAAAATGCATTGAATACCAAAACCAACACCTTAGCATTGCGAAAGAACTGGGGCTGAGATATGCAGAAGGATGTGCTTATGGTAACCTTGGTAATGCTTACCAACGTCTGGGTGATGTTGCAAGAGCTATTGAGTACCACAACCAACGTCTTGGCATTGCTAAAGAACTGGGACAGAGAGATGGAGAAGGAAATGCTTATGCAAATCTTGGCAATGCTTACCAGGATCTGGGTGATTTTCAACGAGCCACTGAATACCACAACAGGCATCTTAGCATTGCCAAAGAACTGGGGCAGAGAGACGCAGAAGGAACTGCATGTTATAGCCTAGGACGTGACTTTGAATTATCGGGTGCATTGCACGAAGCTCTTGAGTGTTATCGATCCAGTGTAAAACTTTACGATGAAGTGAGAGCTCTTCTTCAGTCTGAAGATGTGTGGAAAATATCCTTTCGTAATGCTTCTCAAGATGCCTACACGGCACTTTGGAGAACTCTCGTAAGGCTTCAGAAGACTGACGAGGCTTTGATTGTTGCTGAGCGAGGACGAGCACAAGCCTTGGCAGATCTTATGAAATTACAGTATTCATCTTCTGAGGCATTTGAACCTAAAGGATCCATCTCAGACATTTTAACTGACATATGTACACAAACAGTTTTCATAGCAATGGCAAATGACAATGTACATTTATGGCTACTCAAGGACAAAGAAGTTTATTTTGAAGAAAAGAGTATTGAAGATGCTACCTTGCTTGTAGAAAAGGCCTACAAAGAAATTGGCCATCGAGTTCGCATTAACTGCGAGAATCGTTCATTGTGTGAGTCCGCCGACTTACAGCTAAATAAGGAATCTTTTCAGGGGATAGTGGACTGCAAAGACAGTTTGTTGCGCTTCTTGTTTGATTCTACAATTGGCACAATTGCGAACATGCTTGATGGTGATGAATTGATCATCGTTCCGGATGGTCCCCTCTGCTTGGTTCCTTATGCTGCATGTGTGGATGACACTTCAAGATACCTTAGTGAATCTACTAGCATCCGCATTCTTCCCTCGCTTACAAGCTTAAAGCTGATCGCAGAGTGTCCAGACGACTACCACAGTGAGATTGGAGCGCTGCTTGTGGGAGATCCATGTGTGGAAGAAGTTAAGCGAAGACGGGGTAAGCGTATTAGATTATGCTGTTTGCCAGGAGCAAAGGAAGAAGTAAAAATGATAGGCGAGATTCTCAATACTGAGCCTCTAACAGGAAGAGATGCAACTAAAGATGAGGTGCTTAAACAACTTGGTTCAGTTGCCTTGGTACACATTGCAGCACATGGTGATATGGAAGCTGGCGAAATTGCTTTGGCGCCAAATCCCGCAAGAACATCTAAGATCCCTAAAGACAAAGACTACCTGCTCACAATGTCAGATGTTCAAGCTGTCCAGTTACGAGCAAGGCTTGTTGTGCTTAGTTGCTGTCACAGTGCTCAAGGGGAAGTTACAGCGGAGGGCGTGGTCGGTATTGGAAGGGCTTTTCTCGGTGCTGGTGCTCGGTCTGTTCTGGTGTCACTCTGGGCAATTGACGACGAGGCCACCATGGAGTTTATGAAAAGTTTCTACAAACAACTGGGTGGTGGATGTAAAGCCAGTGTAGCTCTTAACAGAGCCATGAAATGTCTTAGAGAGTCGGAAAAGTTTCATGCCGTGAAGCACTGGGCTCCATTTGTACTCATCGGTGATGACGTCACCATAGATTTTGGAAAGAGTCAATAAGAGAAACATGGGTAGCATTTCGGACACTTTTTAGGGCATTAGATTTGTTTGTAGTTGAATTTTATAGGTACTTGACATTTTTTACGGGCTACTTTCCATAACTTTTTACTTGATTTGATGATGTATGGGGGTTTTAAAACAAACATAAGTCAAACGTGAACAGCTGACATTTGTTCAGTTTTCTTTCAATTCTCTAGTTCTATACCTGTATGTCAAGCGATGGATCATGATTGATCTAATGTATTGCTAGGGGGAAAGAGAAAAGCTCTGTTTTCTCAGTTTGATGATATGTTTTTCACAGAGCTCTAAGCTTTTAATGTATGCACTGAGTATAGCAATGTTTGTGTATGTCATCAGGAGGGCTTGTAATTAAAGAGAAGAGTTTTATACTCTTACTCTGCCATTTCAACTCTCAAATTTCCCAACATTCTGTAACAACAGTATATTTCTGTGTAGTTTTTTTTTACGGTCGTGCGACGGTCGTGACCTTCGTGACTTAAGGTGAAACTTCGTGTATTGTCAGCACAGCGCAGGCGCGTGCGATTCGAAATTGAAGTTGGGGATATCTGTGCTACGTTTCTGTAGATCTAACACTAAGTTCTGAGAACTTAAAATGAATGTATGGTGATCATTATATATTTTTAAAGAAGGATATACATGTATTCAAAGCTTG
>OZ026600.1:18425842-18445842 GCA_964020085.1 Micromussa lordhowensis
GCGTTATTTATGCAAAGGGGGTCTATGATATTTCGAATTACGAATGGCAGTCACAGGCAATCCTCTGTGAACACACAAATCAAGCGATTTCGCTTAAATCAAGTGAAATCGGTAAAATAGCCTCGCCAGGAGCAAACAATACACGTATGGAATAAGGTAAGCCATTTTTATTGAGAATTTTCACTTTTAACTACCTCCATGGATATCTTGTAGAAAATCCCATATAAAGCCTTTTAATTCAATGCCGTATTGTGTACACAGAGAGAGCTTGGGCTGCCTGTATTGCAATCAATCGCGTGACAAACAGCTATGGTCACTTCTCGTGCCAGAATCCACGT
Source organism: Micromussa lordhowensis (assembly GCA_964020085.1). Classification (NCBI taxonomy): domain Eukaryota; kingdom Metazoa; phylum Cnidaria; class Anthozoa; order Scleractinia; family Lobophylliidae; genus Micromussa; species Micromussa lordhowensis. The sequence goes on from OZ026600.1 coordinate 18,426,181, forward strand.
TTTCAGTGTTTATCACGACCTACATTGTAGATACATGAACGCTTCCAGCTAGATCGTAATGTTCTCGGCATCGTGTATACTGCTTTTTCGCAGAGAGGTAAGCCAACCTTCTATTCAGATTATTTAAAGACCTTTAAAGTAAGTGTTGTGAATAATTACTATATACGTTTCAGACGCTTTCGATAATATCGCTCCTTTTCGATCATAACATAATATCAGTAATATTCACCAACAATCAGTCATTCCGACTTTAGCTGGTGAATTTCGAAATTTGTCAACTTTATAAATTTACCGCTAGCTGAGGTAGCGTCATCATTGGAAACTTGAAGACGGGTTATCACGGAGCAATATCAAGAAATAGACACAAATATTCCAACTGTTCGTGTGAAAAACCCAGAGAAATAAGAACGCCACGGAAACTTGTTACGCACCTCGTTTAAGCTTATATTATTTACCTGACCTAACATATATATTATTGTGTACTCTAGAAAGTAGCGATATATAATGTTCATCAGTTGATCACCTTCTCAAGATCTTTCAATCACATCGAGCTTAAATATATTTTGCACAGTACGTCTCTTCTTGACTGGCAGAAATCTGTGAATGATATAAACTTAGTCCCATTGCTTCTACGCGGGTGAAGTGATGAATTTCAGGCCAAACTGTGAAGCAGAGACGTAAAATGGACTAGGTTTTTCGCACTTGTGTTGCAAGAGAATCAAACATTGTCTCTCATTGCTACATATATTGAGCTATTATATGAGGTGTGTGACTAACTTTCATAGCTGCGTGTCGTCACGGTTCTGCAGTTTGATTATAAACCTTTGTTATCAACGCAAGTAAATCGATCAGATTAGAGCAGTTTTCTCCTGTTATTTTCATCCCTTTGGCGTGATGTTTAAAAAAACCTTAATCTTTGGTATACTACACGGACTTGAAATTTAAATGTACGAATTCCTCCACCCTCACGCCAAAAATAAAGGTCAAGCTTTGTACGCCGCATATGCGTGTACACGCGCACGTATGCGGATCGAGCGGTCCGGGTTCGAGCCCTAGCTATGATCACTGTGTTGTTAGCCTGCGTAGCAGCCGTTTCCAACAAAGCACGCGAAGAGAACGAAACTGCGAGCGAATGCGAATAATAAGGAGCAGGGGAAGGGGTGAGGCGAGCGAATTTTCAATCCCAAACATTTTACCAAACTCCCCAAACATGCCTCGCTCCCTTGGGGCGCCAACAGTCACGTGAGAACCAATCGTTAACGTCCGGTAAATCTCGAGGGCACCCGTTAATTGATAGCAGCACTTGCTGACGGGTCTACCCTGGTTAAATATGTTTATATTATTATTATCACTTTGACAAGGGCCCAGCATGAGCTAGCCTCCTACGCAGACGCTCTTTGGGCTCGTCACGCAATCTTACTCTCCCGCGTGACGAGCCCAAATAAGCATGAGCTTGATAAAGTCTGCTAAAAGCAAATAGTGCGCGTAAATAAATACGCTTCCTTTTCATGATGATATGGCTTCGGACAATGGTCGCGTCTGTCATTGTTCGTTACAAAAACAAACGAAGTTTGGAAAATGGAGATACATAAGCTCGATCAAATTGATGTAGGAAACTGACGTTTCTGTACAAATGTATTGCTATGTATAGCAAAGCCCGACAAATCTTGTCAATTTTTTTTGTCGGCGGTGATTGCTTTTGGAAAAAAGGACAACTTAAGGTACAACAAGATGGACCGCGGACAAACTTACGACGTTGTTGACACGCCGCCAAAAGACAGGTGCAACTGGCCAGCATTCGAAGACTTCCAAGAACGAGAAGAAAACAGCAAATGGCGCGACATCCAGAAGGGAGTGGACAAGGTTCTTGAAGTCCAAGACCAAGGATACAGCAAAACTGGGCCATCGGTTGTGTTGAAACTGGAACACGAAATAGGGCCTATAAGGTTCGTGTGGGCGCCGGCTTCGACGGGATGGATAAAATAAAGAGCACGGATGACATCCTGAACCCTGGGGCGAAAATATCGGAAGAAACAGAAAACAGCTATTTTGATTTCAAGCTGAACAACTAAACAACAACCCGAAGCGTTAGGTTTTTGTACAGGCGGCGGTCAAACCGGCTGAGGCAAAACCAAATACTGAATCAATAGCTATAATTATTCCTATTCCCGTAAGAGCTGAAGCAAAAGTACTGGCACAAAGAACTCCAGAAATCGTTCCAATACCAACGCCGGTGTAGTAAAGAACTGTTTTAGCTCGTTTCTGCTTTTTAGAAACCAGTCGATAGTGCGTGGCCTCGTTGTTCAGAGTGGTTGAAATCTCGTGTATTTTTTCCAAACGGTGCTCAGTTCAACCATAGTTAATAGTCTATTAACTATGATTCAACATGTATTGGCTTGATTTCCACGTATCAATAAACTGTTCACACCCTTCATACTCGCAGTGGAGAACTCGAAATCGACTACAATCCGGCAACTCTTTGACTCGCGATCACACGTGTTTTTGACGAACAATTGATTGGAAGCTTCTTGGCGTTGTCCACGAAAGTGCTTGGCATGGTTGTGCGGCTAAAAGACGCTGACGCTCTGCAGAATGAGCTAAAATATGATTACATCCATCACCGAAGAGTTGTCTGCCGTGGCGGGCGGGCTTGCAGTGCTGAGCATGCCGAAGCGCAGCAATCCTCTGCAACTGCTTAATAATTGGTCGGCATTTGCCGGTAATTCCTCAATTAAAAAATTGTATTCACCAAATATACGAAGTGGCGGATTCAGACACGAAACCACAACCTGTGGAAGCGGTTGAACAGGTGACTTCAAAACCCCCCAACCACTAAAATCGCAAAAAAAACAAACAAACAAAACGAGTGGCTGCGGGCAAGGCCGTCGCTGGGAGAACAAGGCTAGTGCGCGAAGAGCAGAAAAAGTTGCGTCTGAAGAAGCTGTCATAATCGCAAACATTACAAGACAAAACAAACCCCAGTGGCTGATATACAAATGGGTGTTCCCGAGAGCGAAGACACAAACACCACAAGAAATGTCCTCACCACCACTCAAATGGCTCAGCGTCATCAGCATTTTTGTTTCAAATGATCGGGATCTACTACAAAAGAGAAGAGATGAAAAGAGTTTTGAGTAAGAAACCACCCGACAATTCCAGTCAACATACTCCTCCCGATTCTTCGAGTCAGTCATCACCAATATAAAACAACGATGCTAAGACTTGACGTCCTACAGATTTTTATCAGCACAGCTGACGATCGTCGCTGTTCTTCTTTTTTTTCTGTGGTGGTCTGCCCAGCATGGGGACTCTGTCTCTTTTGCAGAGCCTCCTTATGGCTTTTTATTCAATAAATAAATAATAAATAAAAAGCTAGTGTTTTTGGGATAGGTCTGATTAGGATCCACTTCAACGAAAAGGTTTTCAAAACAGTCCGCCACCTTATCGCCGCGCCGTTCACTAGGCCAAACAAAGAAGAGCACTCAGAACAAGGGCCTGAGCCTGACTCAGAGCCGGAAAAGCATATATGCGAGGCTTGTTCTGCAGACCACTGACGAAAGTTTTATTTTGAAAATAGCAATGCAACGTCTACAGAACAGATAGGTCTGACAACAAGCTCGTGAAAACGATCATGGATGCCGCCACTCTCACTGGCTTTGCCGCCGGCATTGGAAAGGTGTTAAAAGAGAACTTCGCCGCTGACCCCAGCGCCAACGTCATCAACTATGCAAAGTTCACCGCTGTCATGGCGGGCAGTGTCGCGCTGAAACAGTATCTCGAAGACCAGAAGATTGTTCCGACAAATTCAAAAAATAAGCATATTGCTATATGCATCTCTTCTTCGAAGAAGAAACATGATGACAAGTATTGCGATGATGATCGGTAGCGCGGTTCTTAACGCCGCTGCTTTCACCGGCGGCAACTATCTTGCTGAAATATTTGTTCGGCTACAGCGCAAAGGCTGCGTTAGAAGAGAAAACGCGGCATGACAAAGCTCTTGAAGCTTATCAAGCTGCTATGGCCAAATACACACGCGACCGCACCAAGCTTCTTGATTGGATCGAAACCAACAGGAAAATCAAAGAAAAAGAGATACGAACGCTGATAACGCATTCAAACTCTATAACCAAGCGCATGCAGACCAGCAAATTAAGCTCCTAAAGAACCTCAACTCTCTGTCTTTTATCAACCCAGTGAGCGGCAGAAACAAGGCGAGCTGCTTTTTGTGGGCGGCAGCGCGCCCGCTCTCGGCTATGCGGCTTTTCGTTTTCTTTTCTACGTAATTTCGTTTGTCGTCCACGTGACCACTAGCTTCTCGCAGTTTAGTGGGTCTAAATTCAAGTCTTCCATCGAACGCTTTTAGTAACCAGACGTCATCTCCCTTCTAACTGTCTTTTTCTGCGACGCAAGTGGGTAGCTATTTTGTTCTTCGTGCAGCTCTTCTTTGACTTTTCTTTCATTTTCATTATTTGCTCTTGTGTGGGCATGACGCGCTTCCACTTGAAACCGCTTTTTGGAGCGGCAAGCTCATCGCCCGGCCGTAAAGGTTGTTCGCATCTAAGTACTGAAGTTTTGTAATCATTCGGGTGCAAAACCCTTGGCGATAATCATGATCTGTACGTAACCACTGACATGTTGCTGTTGCCGGATGTTTTCGAAGACTTCAGAAAGGTGTGCAGGGCCAAATACGGGCTGGATCCGGCGCATTATTACAGTTCACCGGGCTTGAGCTGGAATGCTCTTCTGAAAAAGACAGGCATGGAGCTTGAGCCATTGACAGATCAAGACATGCACCTTTTCATTGAGAGAGGAATGAGAGGAGGCATCTCAATGGTGAGCAAGCGCCATGCAAAGGCGAACAACCCGCTGGTTGAAACATATGACCCGCGGAAACCAAACACTTCCCAAACCTTCTGCGCGTGGGCATACTCTTCTTCCGTAATGCTCTTGCCGTTCAGCTTTGAGTGTAACAACTCTTTTGCTGGGAGCTTTGCCTCGCCAAACCTCTGAAAACAATCCATGTATTCGTACGGATAAATTCCTTTATCCAAGAGCAGCGTTCTTTTTTCTTCGTCTTTGTACCTTTTCTCGGTTATTTTGAGACTGGGGGTCGCTGCCTTGTATAAGAGAATCCAGACTGCTCTGCAAGAAATTCACACTATCGATGAACCTAAGATTTCCCAGTGAGAAGGAAATGTATTTTTCCGTGTTGCCTAGGGTGTGCGGGTGTGGCCCAGGAATCCTGGCCCCAGAATCCCCTTTTACAAGTGTGTTTATTGTTGTGAATTGCTTTACTGCTTACATCAAGCTCAACGCTGATCACTCTCGATATAAATTTTCTATTACTCGCTCGTTCGACTCGATCCTACGTGTACAAAAAGGTCCTGAGTAAACATTAACAGAGTGTTCCCCTTATTACGTAATTAGATTCTCGACATTATCTTGTCGTGCTCCGGATGTCGGATTATGCATGAATGTCAAATTTCAGATGTCACTTTTTGATTGATAGGCTACTTACCAATCAAATTGCACTATTGCTCCCCGTTCGTGGGCGAACGGAGTCCGGTAAAATGTTTGGGATTGACTATAGGCGATTCCTTTCCTCCCCACCCCTCTCTCTTCTCGCTTACCCCCTCCCCACAACATCCCACGTTTTTGCTTACCCAGGCGCGCTCCTTCCTTCGCCCGCCTCCTCGCTCTCTTGGTCGATCTCCACGCCGGGAAAAGGAAAGGAAACGGCTGCTATTGTGTAATTGGGCAAGACACTTATCACTCACAGTGCCTCTCTCCACCCAGGTGTATAAATGGGTACCGGTGAGTTTAATTTTTGGGGTAACCCTGCAATGGACTAACACCCCATCTACGGGGAAGTAGAAATACTCCAAGTCGCTTCATGCTACAGAAACCGGGATAAGCTACGGCCTGATAGGCTACTTGGCTCGTATGCAGACTGTGTTGATCAGCTTGTAATTTCATTAACTTCTTTTCGTGTTATAACGTTTTCTTACAAAAGTTGTGCACATTTTCGTCTCTAACTCTTGGTGATCGGTAATTCTGTAAAGCATATTTCATCTAACCAACATTTATTCCAACTAACTATTATTAATCCTAATACTACTTAGAATAGTACAAACAACTCGAAACCTCCAGTACGATAGATAGAATGTAAGATGGTAACATCAAAATATTTCAATCAGCCTAACAATTTTCCTCATAATTCACATTTACCAGGTGTGTACTTGAGAGAGGAGACAGGAATACTCGCTGATATGATAAAAACAGAGATTGAGGACTGCAAGCAACAGCTTCGAATTGCCAAAGAACTGGGGGATAGGGCTGGAGAAGGAGCTGCTTATTGCAATCTTGGCAATGCTTACAAGGGTCTAGGTGATAATAAGGAAGCCATTGAATGTCACAACCAACATCTTAGGATTGCCAAAGAACTGGGGAACAGGACTGGCGAGGGAGCAGCATATAGCAATCTCGGCACTAATTACAAGAATCTGGGCAATATTGAACAAGCCATTGGCTACCACAACCTACATCTTAGCATTGCTAAAGAACTGGGACAAAGACGTGCAGAACTGGTTGCTTATCGAAATCTTGGCGATGCTTACGAGAGTCTGGGTGATTTTAAACAAGCCATTGAGTACCACAACCAACGTCTTAGTATTGCAATAGAACTGGAGGATGTGGCTGAAGAGGGAGAAGCTTATAGCAATCTTGGCAAAGCCTATAAGGATCTGAGGGATTTCAAACGAGCCACTGAATGCTCTAATCGACATCTTAGCATTGCCAAAGACCTAGGAGACAGGGCTGGAGAGGGAGTTGCCTACTGCAATTTAGGTATTTCATACCACAGTCTGGGTGATTTTCAAGGAGCCATGCAGTTCCATAAGCAACATCTTAGCATTGCTAGGGAACTGGGGGACACGACTGGAGAAGGCGTTGCTTATTGCAATCTTGGAATTGTTTATGAAAGTCTGGGTGATTGCAAACAAGCCATTGATTGCCACAAGCAAGATCTTGGCATTTGCAAAGAAGTAGGAAACAGGCCTGGAGAGGGAACTGCTTATGCCAATCTTGGCAATGGTTACCAGGGTCTAGGAAATTCTAAACAAGCCATTGAGTACCACAGTAAAGATCTTAACATTGCCAAAGAACTGGGACTGAGAGATAAAGAAGGGCGTGCTTATTGCAATCTTGGTAATGCTTACTATGGTCTAGGTGATTTGAAACAGGCCATTGAATACCACAGCCAACATCTTACCATTGCCAAAGAACTGAGTCAGAGGTATGGAAAAGGAGCTGCCTATGGTAATCTTGGCAACGCTTACCAGAGTCTGGGTGATTTTAGACAAGCCATTGAGTACCAACGCCGACATCTAAACATTGCCAAGGAACTTGGTGACAGAGCTATGGAGGCAACGGCATATTCCAATCTCGGCATTTCTTACCTGAAACTGGGTGATTATAAACAAGCTACTGAGTACCACAACCAGCATCTTAGCATTGCCAAAGAACTGAGGGACAGGGCTGGAGAAGGATGTGCTTATGGCAATCTTGGCATTGCATTCCTTAAACTGGGTGATTTTCAAAAATGCATTGAATACCAAAACCAACACCTTAGCATTGCGAAAGAACTGGGGCTGAGATATGCAGAAGGATGTGCTTATGGTAACCTTGGTAATGCTTACCAACGTCTGGGTGAAGTTGCAAGAGCTATTGAGTACCACAGCCAACATCTTGACATTGCTAAAGAACTGGGGCAGAGAGCTGGAGAAGGAAATGCTTATGCAAATCTTGGCAATTCTTACCAGGTTCTGGGTGCTTTTCAACGAGCCACTGAATACCACAACAAACATCTTAGCATTGCCAAAGAACTGGGGCAGAGAGACGCAGAAGGAAATGCATGTTATAGCCTAGGACGAGACTTTGAATTCTCGGGTGCTTTGCACGAAGCTCTTGAGTATTATCGAGCCAGTGTAAAACTTCACGATGAAGTGAGAGCTCTTCTTCAGTCTGAAGATGTGTGGAAAATATCCTTTCGTAATGCTTCCCAAGATGCCTACACGGCACTTTGGAGAACTCTCGTAAGGCTTCAGAAGACTGATGAGGCTTTGCTTGTTGCTGAGCGAGGACGAGCACAAGCCTTGACAGATCTTATGAAATTACAGTATTCATCTTCTGAGGCATTTGAACCTAAAGGATCAATCTCAGACATTTTAACTGATATATGTACACAAACAGTTTTCATAGCAATGGCAAATGACACTGTACATTTATGGCTACTCAAGGACAAAGAAGTTTATTTTGAAGAAAAGAGTATCGAAGATGCCACCTTGCTTGTAGAAAAGGCCTACAAAGAAATTGGCCATCGAGTTCGCATTAACTGCGAGAATCGTTCATTGTGTGAGTCCGTCGACTTACAGCTAAATAAGGAATCTTTTCAGGGAATAGTGGACTGCAAAGACAGTTCGTTGCGCTTCTTGTTTGATTCTACAATTGGCACAATTGCGAACATGCTTGATGGTGATGAATTGATCATCGTTCCGGATGGTCCCCTATGCTTGGTTCCGTATGCTGCATGTGTGGATGACACTTCAAGATACCTTAGTGAATCTACTAGCATCCGCATTCTTCCCTCGCTTACAAGCTTAAAGCTGATCGCAGAGTGTCCAGAAGACTACCACAGTGAGATTGGAGCGCTGCTTGTGGGAGATCCATGTGTGGAAGAAGTTAAGCGAAGACGGGGTAAGCGTATTAGATTATGCTGTTTGCCAGGAGCAAAGGAAGAAGTTAAAATGATAGGCGAGATTCTCAACACTGAGCCTCTAACAGGAAGAGATGCAACTAAAGATGAGGTGCTTAAACGACTTGGTTCAGTTGCCTTGGTACACATTGCAGCACATGGTGATATGGAAGCTGGCGAAATTGCTTTGGCGCCAAATCCCGCAAGAACATCTAAGATCCCTAAAGACAAAGACTACCTGCTCACAATCTCAGATGTTCAAGCTGTCCAGTTACGAGCAAGGCTTGTTGTGCTTAGTTGCTGTCACAGTGCTCAAGGGGAAGTTACAGCGGAGGGCGTGGTCGGTATTGGAAGGGCTTTCCTAGGTGCAGGTGCTCGTTCTGTTCTGGTGTCACTCTGGGCAATTGACGACGAGGCCACCATGGAGTTTATGAAAAGTTTCTACAAACAACTGGGTGGTGGATGTAAAGCCAGTGTAGCTCTAAACAGAGCCATGAAATGTCTTAGAGAGTCGGAGAAGTTTGGTGCCGTGAAGCACTGGGCTCCATTTGTACTCATCGGTGATGACGTCACCATAGATTTTGAAAAAAGTCAATAAGAGGAACATGGGTAGCATTTCGGACACTTTTTACGGCATTAGATTTGTTTGTAGTTGAATTTTATTGGTACTTTACACTTTTTTACGTGAAGTGGGTGTGAAGTTTTTCACCTAGTTTTTTGATGTATTTTCAGGCTATTTTCCATAACTTTTTACTTGATTTCATCATGTATGGGGGTTTTAAGACAAACATAAGTTCAACGTGAACAGCTGACGTTTGTTCAGTTTTCTTTCAATTCTCTAGTTCTATACCTGTATGTTAAGCGATGGATCATGATTTATCTAATGTATTGCTAGGGGGAAAGAAAAAAGCTGTTTTCTCAGTTTGATGATATGTTTTTCACAGAGCTCTAAGCTTTTAATGTATGCAGTGAGTATAGCAATGTTTGTGTATGTCATCAGGAGGGCTTGTAATTAAAGAGAAGAGTTTTATACTCTTACTCTGCCATTTCAACTCTCAAATTTCTGTAACAACAGTATATTTCTGTATAGTTTTTTTTACGGTCGTGCGACGGTCGTGACCTTTGTGACTTAAGATGAAACTTCGTGTATTGTCAACACAGCGCAGGCGCGTGCGATTCGAAATTGAAGTTGGGGATATCTGTGAGATATAGCTTCCGACAATGTATGAGGCGTAAGTCACAAGTGTAAGTGCTACGTTTCTGTAGATTTACCACTAAGTTCTGAGAACTTAAAATGAATGCATGGTAATCATTATATATTTTTAAAGAAGGATATATATGTATTCAAAGCTTGAGATTGAAAATCCCATATTATCGATTAATGCGTTTGTTTGCCAACAAAAGAATCGATCGGAAGACTGATTTGTATAGGATCTATATCATCGACGCAAAAGCAAAAGTTCAGCGATCGCTACGTGCTGTCGAGTAGAGCCGCTTTTCCGCGGTTAGTAAGTTAGCTATTTAGTCGACAACATCGTTATTAAATCGAAGAAAATAAATCCAAATAGTGACAAAGATTGGGTCATTTTCTTCGGTGGTATAGTGGTGTGCATTTTTTTAAAAAGAGCAACTTTCCATTTACTCGTGGCACAGTTCGAGTCTGGCCACCTACATACTGTAATCCGCGGCTTATTTTCCTCGTATAAATAGCCCTATTGGAGACGAACACACCTGGGGAAACGCCCCCCAATAGGGCAGAGCGAGGTTGAAACGAGCCAAGGATTGGGCGCTGCTTCACTAAATAACATCTGACAACGAACTTGACACAAATTACGTGGTGGACTCATAGCCCCACCGTCGTACAAGGGGTGGGGTGGATGGACCCCCCCCCCCTCTTGGTTTTCGTTCTGTTAAGGCAGAGTGAAATAAATATACATTGATTATATAGCCCTAAGCTTGCTCTACATGACAATACCCTTTTGTTGGTTATGACGTCATAAGACGTCAAATGACGTCATTTGATGCACCATCTTGGATCCGCCATCTTGGATTTCACTATTTCTTTAAAAAACTCAAGAAATAACGGAAATTACCATAAAATAATGAAACGTACAAATTCATGAATTCCCGCAATTAAATGAAGAAACCTGGAAAAAAAAAAACTACAGACTTATCTCAAAAACGCTGAGTTTTGGTCAGACCTACATGGAATTTGATGGTTTGCCATGGCAATGTCAAATATGATGGACACAATTGACGTATGTCAATTTTTGCAGAGAATGAAGGAACAGCTACTGATGTTCTCTTTATTTTAGTTCCCATTCAACCATTCGAGAATGAAACTTCATTTTAACATAGTAGTAGAATACTAACTATGACTTTAAAGAACTATCTGTTGTCAGCTGCTCTACAGTCAAACCCGTCTAAAACGTTCCCCATAAATAATAAGTGCTTTCATTGTTCTAATATTACCCTGAGACTGAAGAGGTCAAAACGTAACTGATTAATGCAATCGTTGCAATCATTGAACTGTAGCCTCAATCAATGATCATGATTGCAAATGGCTTTGGTCGTTACTTAGGCTCTACTTCACCAGTATGATGTTTCTTGAACAAACTCAAGTCGCTGGAGTTGCTTCGACATGTCGAGGCAGCCATAAAGCAGTCCGATCACTTTATTGTTATTTTTAGTACAGCCAATACGTCATTTAACTTCACAGGAAATAACTGTCAAACGTGAACTGAAGCACGGAGGGTGAGTCAGTGTGAAATTTATTGCCCCTTCGGCAGTTTAGATTTTTATTTATCGATTGTAACATTGACGATTTCACATCCGCTCGGCTTCTTGCTGTGGACAGGGGACGGCAGAAGTAGCGATCACGTGGTGCTGATTTGGGCAGAAACACCAGAAGGTAGAAAATTTACCATTTGAATGACAATGTGGCAACGCTTTCAGTTACATTTTTGTGTTTTAATAGACTGAATGATGGTCGTCCTCTAGTCCTTGGGACCTAGACATGCCATGAAGAAACTGCTTTTGCGATGCGCCCAGTATTACTGTGACTGAAACGGTTTTCCACTCGCTGTAGATTTTGCCGGAGAAGCACAGAGTGAGAGACAAGATTAAATTAGCAATACCAACCAGCGCCTTGACATTAGCCTTCGTTCAAGTAAGTGACACTTCGTGTTTGCTCTATCCGTATATTCTCAAGCGATGGACATCAAATAGTTGGACGCTAAGCCCATCGCGAATGACTGATAACTGTACAATGTTTTATATAAAACGTCATTTGAAACAAAATGTTCTGCAACAGTCAAAAGGATAGGTTGAATTAATTGTCGCAATAATAAGGGTTGCCAATCGCAAATTCAACACTCAAAAACTAATCTTTTCTGCATGCTCGAAGGTTTGGCTAAGAGAAATAAATCAAGTTTGACTAAAGTTTACGAGACGTGCATTTTTTAATTTAAACACATTGAGTGATTTCAACATGCGAACTGACTAAATCATTCGCGCTAAAATGTTTGTTTAGCTCATTCGTTCAGTTATACTTAAATTACTCTTGATAATAGCATCATAGCAACACCGAAACGTCGAGTAACAATTAAATCTTTCCTTTATCTTTGGCAAGATAAGTAGATTGTCTACAAGAACCACATTCAGCTCGTAAAAATATTCGATGGCGGGTTCAATTCGAGCGTATTATGAATACAACCTCAAACCCACAGTTATCTATACGTCTTGTTAATGAGTTACAAATGTTTCCAATAGGGTTTCTTGAGAATGTTCACTTTTGGCATCGATAAGATTGGAATAACTATTGAACTTAGCTACAGTATGGTAAAAATGCACACTCATTAGCAAACGGCATTATCATAGCCACATAGCACAGGTTAGGCGAAGCGGAGGTTTCGCCTAAATTATGCATGTCCTTGCTTTTGAAAGTCGAAATTGCTACAGAATGAGAATTGGAAATAGGCTATTTGTATTATGATTTGACCACAGCCACCAGAATCCTTTGCTTTTTCTTTTCTTCGTGCCACCAGACCAATAGTTATCTAAACCACAGTGAAGTATAAAATCTAAATAACAAAATAAGTCGAAGTAAATTCTGGCAATTGTTGTCAGATGATGAAATCCGTCAAGCGTGCTACAAATAAGTTAAAAACGCATTGATTGGATGAATGGGGCAAAATCCCTTGTGGAGTTTGAAATTTGTGACCTGAAGATTATGGAGCATTAAAAACTAGACGCTCTAAGAGCGTTTACTCAGGCTTCTTAACGTAAGATCAAGTTGTACTTTACAAGCAAGGTGATTGAACACAATAAATCAAATAAAAGAATCAGGATATTTCAACACAATAGTTTTGCTCAAATATTTACTATTGAAGTAGCTTCATTCAGTATCCTCTTTATCCAATTGCGCGTTGCTTGCACAGTTCATCTTCGAAGTTCTGTTTGCGACGATTCTTGATATTTTTCAACATCTGAGGTGTTTGTCTCAGCATCACCATAGTTTGTTTTTAAGTCAACAGTCAAAGGTTTTTTGTCAGTGTTTCGAAGTCTGAACTTCTGCATGGCTTACTTGTTATCTCGTGAGAACGAGCCCGAACTTTACTTATTTTCGACCCGTTCCGAAAACGATCGACATCTTTGTATGCCGTGAGATGAACGTATAAGGCGTGATTATTTCCAAGATTTTCTTCACAAAACACAGCACTCTGTAGATTATATTCTTCACAAAGAGTGAGTACATGATAACACAAGCTGTCGCACTCTCATCCCCAGTTTCCGAGGTCTACGCTAGCAACGCCTGGGACCATGATTCCCCTTTTGGCGGCCAAGAACGGCTTTTTACAAAATCCAGCTGGGTTCTCAAGAGTTCCTTTGGTTGTTCCCTGAAGAAAAACTGAACATATTGCCTCCCTATTTCAAAGAATAACTACAGTTTACCTAAAGTCTATTACATATACATGAATGAATAAAACAATAAATAAATATCTTGATTGACCACTCCCCCAAAGGTGCTTTTTCAGGTACAATGCTGAAACAAATAATGCAAATGAGCATAACATAGTTAAAAATCCAAACTGGTAGGAGGTACACCAGTTAGCTATTTACAAACGTCGCCCAGGAGTTGAGCCAGGGTCTACTAAGAAACGCCAGCTTAGCACCCGCGACCTCCGGATTTTCAACTCCGACGCTCTAACCCCTCAGCCTCGCTGCCTCCAGGAAATAAGTCTGGAACTCTTTGGATGTTTTTTTTTTCTTATTGTTTATCTCGCTTCTGATGCAGAGAGAAAGGGGACTTTGTTTGGGTTACATTCTGAGCTGCTGGACGTTTCTTGGTCTGGTGTTCGTTTACTGAGGGATTTTAGGTGTTGAACAATTTGGTCTTATTTGTACCACACTGTCATTAAATTCCTGACTACCCCAATCTTGACCTAGAAATGAAATGTCATTTATTGAAAGTGAATGTTATAAAAGTTATTTTTCATAAGAACCGTAAAAATAACATCCCAGTTGCATTTCAATTTTGTCAGGTTTGTGATGTCTCTACACCAGCATCAAACGTCCCTTGGCCTTTTTCGTACGTGCTGTTGTATTAGTTTATGGTCCGCTAATCAAATTTCAAACTCCTACGGTAGCACCAGATGAATGTTGTTGCTGTGGGACTTCACGCTTCATTTTAACGCTATCACTATCACGCGGTTTTCTTAGAGTGCATGGCCGATCTTTTTCCACGTTTTCTTTCTGAATTGAGTCGATATCTTCTCTTCGTGTGTTTTCCTCCAGAGATCCTCGTTACTGGTCATGTTTGGCCATTTGAAACCCCAAGGATGTAGACAGGTAAAGTAAGTGATTCGATTTACAAGGTTTGAACTTTAGGTTTGAACTTCTTTGTCACTATCCAGGCTTCGGCTCCGGTTTTCTCTTTGGTATTAAGAACAAATGCCACTAACTAACCAAGCAGAATTTATGTTTGCCGGCAGAAGTCGAAAAATGGATATTTCTCTCTTTTCGTCCACAAATAGCCCTTAGGTAGATACGAAACGTGATATAATTTGTTTGAGCTCGAAGCGCTTTAAGGTGACTGGAAACAGTTTTCAGTACTTTCAAAGACTTATATTTTGATGGGTAATTATATCCACTATATATCAGTTGATGCCAAAAAACTGCCCAATCATTGGCGAACAGAGGTGCTGTCAATTTCGTGGCACAATAGGTTACCATAGCAACAATATGACCTGCTAACAACACCCTTAATTTTAGTTTTAAGCGCTTATAACTCAAGAACGAGTTCGGTGACCCTCATTTGTAATTAGCATGATAAGATGAAGGGGGTTCAGAGCCACCTTCCCTTTTCAAACATTTATGCTTATATACTTCGATAATAAAAAAATAGGGGTCACCGAGCTCGTTTTTGATTTATAAGCGCTTAAAGCTAAAATTAAAGGTGTTTTAGCAGGTCATATTGTTGCTATGGTAACCTGTTATGTAAAATAGATGATTGCAACTTGTTTACCAATGATTGGGAATTTGTATGATACCATTATTGTAGCATCACTTGTTAAACAGTGGCAGTATTCATCCTTCAAAGTATAGCTGTTAGAAAAGTACTGAAAACTGTTACCAGCCTCCTTTAGTCCTTGTATTGTTAGTTCTTTGTACTAATAAGCAAATTGTTTGCTAGCGCTTGCAAAGGGTTAAACAGTTCAATCTCAACTCCAAAGTAACTTTACTTAATCCTTAAAGTTTTATCGCTTACAATCAGGTCAGACATTTGTGACGAGTGTCGATTTGACACCAGGAAGAAACAAGAAGTCAAAAACTTTTTACTACGCGGGCTTCCAACAATTAATTTAAGATAACTGGTCGCTAAAGGAGATATTTAGTGAATTAAAGCTTAAAACAGTTGTGTTTTCTGTAACCTATCACGCAGTACGGAAAAAATCTTAAAAAACCCGAACTGTTCGAAGTATCAATAGGGAATTGCATTATTTTAAATTCGGTAACCAAACTAAATTTTTCTGGAATATTGCGTTACGGTATTTTTTTTCTTAAGCCAACCATTTGAAGTTTAGGTTTCGGTTGCAAAACGCTATTTCAGGTTAACTTTGGTAAAAACAAGTCCCTTAAGAAATTAACTAACTTTATTTATACATGTACACGGTTAAAAAGGTTGAATTGAGATTATCAAATCTCCACATTATCCGTTTGTCAGTAATCTTAAAGTAAAAAGATTGAAATATTCCTTGGGATTTCATTTTATTGTATCGGCGTAGAGCCGTTAATCATAAAAATTGTAATTTCCTCGATTGTGATTGGTTTAAAAAACTTCTATTTTCGACTAATTCACTTGCCAAGTTGTTATCTGACAAGTTTGTTATAGGACAGTTCAACAAGCCAATCACATTCAACGCTGTAGTTTAAATCAACCAATTACATTCAAAGTTGTAGTTTAAATCAACCAATCTAAATTTCAGAGCGACATGAAACAATTTACGCCTCCTTTTTCAGTCTTTTAATGCAAATTTTCCCTTTTTTATAACTTAGCTATTCTTCTTTTCTCAGACACCCGCTGCGCGGTCGTCCGATTTTGTTATCTCTTGTATGATTACAGACTGAATTGGACTCCACTTAGTCCTATTACCATTACTTATTAATAGATCAAGTAAAACTCAGGTTCGTGTTGTGTACTGAGCAGTGGACCATCGAAGTGAAAGACTGGAAATTTTCACGTGCTTCCCATCAGCAGTCTCAAATCATTTTTCCATAGCCAGTTACTGTTCGGGCTCTGCCGATCCTCGCCATTCCATTTTGTTTACTTCTTCTTCGATCGAAAGCTATCACGCATCCCAGATAGATAAAGAAAATGATATAACCTATGGCCTCGTTTTCTAATTTAATTGGTTCTTCCTTTGTGTCATTCATTTATATTCTCTTGGTCTTCTTGGTGCGAACTGTCATTCCGGTGGTTGTAGCCAGTAACTGGTTATGGGAAAGGAAGGCGATATCATCAACAAAATCCTTATTGCATAGTTAGGAGAGCAGGGCCCATTGGATTCCTGCATGTCCTTGCAACTGACATCCAAAAGGAATAGCATGGGTGATAAGGTACAGCCCTGTATCACTCTGATCTGAGTGATAGAGAAGGATTTCTTTGGTATTCCCTTGTGTTTTTAGCGAGGTGGTAGAAGGCCTCCCCGGTGAAGTCTATAGAATGACGAGGTCCATTCCAGTGACTGCCCTGTAATAATCTTAGGGTTGCGACATGGTCAGTGCAAGTTACATCAATCTGAATTGAGGTGTTTATATCTATCTGCCTTTAGGTTTCACCACCTGGATGCCATCAGGGCCTAGAGATTTTCCTTTCTATTGTTTCCGAATTGCCCTTTCCATTTGCAACTTCAACTGGACTTCTGGAGTAGCCATTTCTGGAACAGCCACAGAATCCGACGGTGGTGGCCGGTTCAAGAATTCTTTAGAATGCTCTTTTTATCTCCTCAACTGGTATTCCTGCTTGGTGAATTTGTTTCCTGATCCATCCTTGGGTTTTGAAGCTGAGGTTCTGTTTTTTCCTCTTTCGCCAGTTCGTCGATGTCTTCGTACTGTCTAATGCATGCTTTGGTATTGTCTCTGTGAACATGATTGCCCAGCTGTTTTGAACATCACAATCGACCAACCTTTTAACCGTCCTAGCAATGGCAGGGGGGGGCAAAGAATTTACGGAAGTGTTGTAACAGTTTATAAAAATTGGGGGCTAGTGAGACTGACTTTTGGACAAGTGCATCACAGTTGCACCCAGAAGAGCTAGCGGGAAAATTTGTTTTCTTCGCACCCTGGGGTGTGGTAGTTAGACCCTGTGAATGGGCCATGCCGCAGTATA
The DNA here is from genome assembly GCA_964020085.1 of Micromussa lordhowensis. Taxonomy (NCBI): domain Eukaryota; kingdom Metazoa; phylum Cnidaria; class Anthozoa; order Scleractinia; family Lobophylliidae; genus Micromussa; species Micromussa lordhowensis. The sequence goes on from OZ026600.1 coordinate 18,443,823, forward strand.
TGGTAAACAGTTTAAGGATGTAGATATGTGTAATGGCTAAATGCACTGTTGTCTTAACTTGCCTTCTACAGAAGGACGTCTATTTAATCGGCACATGTTAAATGGAAGTTATGCAATTTTATAGCATTAAATTAACTAGTTCTTTTCTGTTTAATCTTCTAGGTATGCGCCAATTGTAATTTGGAATACAAAGAGAAACCTAAGATATAAATGTGCAGTATCGATACGAAGAATCGTGACAATGTCAAGGCTGCAGTTCATCGTGTTTAGCAGATGTCGTTTTAACAGGCTTACCTGGATCTGTTTAATGATATATGGTGTATCATTCTTTGGTCTGTTCCCCCTCCTTTTTAGAAACATGCGGTATTCACTCTACTATCACAACCCTTTTCCTAACTCATCGAGTGAGATGGATTACCATGTGAGGCAAAATGAATTACGTGTTGCCGCTGCATCAACGTTTTGGACTTCGCATCGTCAGAATATGTCACTAGACTTTGCGAGGAAGCAAAAAGATGTTGACATCGATATCATGATAGTTACAACATCTCGTTATAACTCACTAGTCAAAGGAAAAGATCCCAAGTTCTTGACTCAAATTTTGTGGCAGTTTTTCCGCATTTTAAATGACCCAGAAACAAAGGCTTTACCATGGAAAATAAGTTTGTCAGTCTGTAACGTTGATTCAAAGCAACATAAAGAAGCGCGGAGCTTTTCTTCAGTTGTACAGTACTTTCAACGTTACTCTGAAGAACCAAAGGGTACATCACAGCTGAACATCAAAGAAAAAGAAAAGCAAGATTATGCGTTTTGCTTGGAAGAGAGCTTGAAGAACAACCCAAGGTATTCTTTGTTAGTTGAAGATGATGCTTTTCCTCATCCACAGTTGTTTCATATCTTGTATTACTTTCTTGAAATCAGGAGAAGTGTAGTGACTTCTCGTAGACACACCTCAGATGTCCTGTTTTATAAACTATACCACCCAGAAAGACTGCAGGGATTTTGGAGTCTACAGCCAGAACGTATTCCTGAGCTTATAAGTTTTGCTGTTATCTCTGGGACTTGCACTTCGCTACTAGTAAGGTACATAACATCTAAATGGACTAAAGCGATTTTCAGGTCTCACACGTTCTATGTCACTTGGTTTTGGATTGTAGTGTACTTTACATTGGCAGCCATTACTGTTAGTAGGCAGCATTTGAATGAGCTAAGGTATCTGTCGAGGAATTTATTTACAGTTGGACCCACACCATCATGTTGCTCACCTGGAGTGGTATTTGTGGCTGATAAAGCTCAACACTGGCTGCATTATATGAAGAATCACACTTGTAGCTTACATTACGCCAAGGACACAATGCTAGATGATTATAGGCATACGTTTAACATAAGAGGATTAATTATACAACCCAATTTGTTTGTTCATATTGGCTTTTATTCTTCTCTTAATGAAAAATTGTTGAGCCCCTCGCTAATGTACTATCCGCAATGGTTCAAGCTATTCTAAATCGCCATTGCAATCTGTCAAATATGACATTAGAGATTTTTTTTAGACTACTAAAAAAGTTCCAACCCTAGCTAGTATTATAATAATACTAATATGAATAAAAATCTCTATTAATGAGTTCAAGTGTCAGACAGAGTCAAGGAGGCGCAGTTTCATTGATTCCTTTGTGTCTTCAGATCCATGTACATTGAGTGGGCAACGAATTTGAATAGCACGGCTTTTCTTCCATAATTTTACAAAACAAATGATAATAAATAAAATGAACCAAAAACGAAAAAGCGGGAGCAACATTTCCATACTAAGCTCGTGGACGTTACGTTTATTTAATAATCTGACAATAACGTCTACATGTCCAATCCTTACATGGATTTTTTTATATAACTTTATTAAATTCTAAACCTCGGATAATGCAATTCTAGCTTTCTGATTGGTTCACTAGATCTCGGTTACCAGCCATTATACCTGCGTTTGACCTTATATGGAAATGAATGCGGCAAATGTCGCTCAGCATAAAAT
>OZ026600.1:18450842-18467342 GCA_964020085.1 Micromussa lordhowensis
ACCATGGGCAAAAATAAACCCCTCTGTTCTCGTCTTCATTATGTAAGGGTCACGAAAAGTAACCGTCTAGCAGCTGGCGCGCGCTCCACCTTTTTCGAATGTACAGTTTTCACCTGATCAAACAGTGGCTTTGACCCTTCAATGTCTTGTCTGGTTTTTAAGCGACAATAAAGGCAGTCAACCAGGGTAATCATTTAGATGAGCTGTCGAACGGCCAAACCACTAGAAATCAATTACAACTCATAAATTCATTTGACGAGCCACTTTACTTGTGACGCGCAGGATGTCAGCAGCGTGTTTGATCCGTAGATTGCGTGTGTCACTCATTTCAGCTACTGCACGAACGGTCGCGTGGAATTCAGTATTCATCCAAACATTGCATTGCTTTTGTTTCACATGTGAATGAAAACAAAGCAACAAAACAGATTTGCCTCGCATGATCGACCGAGATCGAACTGATCCCTCGTTTGATAAAACGTGACGTAAACGTTGATACATCACGCAATAGGTTATCAAAACACGCTGCGCGTATCAGCGTGAAACCTAAATAATCTTTATAGTTACGTTCCCGTTGTCACGAAGATCGTTGTCGTATTGCATTGATATTTATTCCACAGATAAAAAATAAAAGCTCTGTGCTAAGCAGTGAAGTGTAGCTCAGCTTACTGATCTCTGCTTATAACGCGTAATCGTTTTATTGAATTATTATTAAGCCAACCTGTATTTGTGGTACAGAGTTGCAACTGCCCTTTATTTTTACTAACTCAGACTGTGGTTTTTAAACTGATGAACACGAACTTTCAGTTACCCTTAACATTATCTAAAAGGTTTCTCACGCGAAGTTGTGACTTTCAGTAAGCTTCAGTGGGTTCATTAAAATGTACGCCGAATGAACAGGCACTTGGAAATAAGCTGCAACTTAAAGTGATGCCCTCAGAGGACAGAGGAAATTTAATCACTAACATTATCTAAAGCAAAATGTTATTCTCAAAATACTGGATTGTAAAATTTGTAGACCACCTACAAAATATTACATGAATCAACAACATTAATAAGTTAATTGGCGCTGGATGATAGTGGTCTTAGCCAATAGGAAACGGACAATGGCTTGCGAATGAAATTGACACGCACGTCAGTGAGGCCGCATAATTTTACACCGAGTTGTGATTACGTTGCGGCAGACTCTCTTATCTCTACAAGATGGTTATTTAGGGGAGCACCAGCTTTCATAAATGACAGACGTTAGGAATAACCGCGGACATTCTAGGAAGCTGAAAATCGGGGTTGGCGGTCAACCGGTGGTAAGCCATTATGTTGTTGTTCGAAGTTGTTCGATTTATTTCGTGTTTTTGCTTTGACAGCAAGAAGTGAACTCTGATTCGCAATGATTATGTCCGCAGCAAAGTTGGCAGAATGAAGTCGAACTGCAGCCTACAAGTTCCCTAGCAAAGGCCACATCTGCACAGAACACAAATTCACATCCAGGGGACGTATCCCGCCATCCCGTTGCACAAGGAACGGCGTTATCGAAGCAAACGTTCGCTCCCTCGAACCCGCGCGGTAGAAAATTAGAAGCCACTGCCTTCCCGGCGTTTCATTCGAAGAACGCTCCAGTGAAAGTATCCGTAACTGGCGAATGGGCGCTAAAGGAATGCGAGGTGCATAACCATAACTTAATTTAAGCTTCATTAAATTTGTATAAACACGCGTTGTGATTCAAAGCGGGAAGAGACTGTTATTTACAATTGGCATTTACGTCGTCCTTCGCAGTTAAACGACTCTAAGTTTTAATTTACACTTCAGTTGCTATGCATTCTGTGTGTAAGTCCTTAGCTATTAAGTGTTCACTTGTTGATTCTAGATTGCGTCTGTATTTGTTATTTATAATATTTATACCCTCTATCTTAAAGGAACACACATCCTGGGCTAATCAATTGCTCAAGAAAGGAAAACGCAGACCGATTTCCGACATCCGTCGTTCGATAGGCGATGGGCAAACTTTGGTCTACATTTTGGAAACTCTAGGTAGGTGATGATATATTTGAGATTGCAATTACTCTTCTTTGTTTCTGGCATCCGTCAAAGGCATCTATATCGGTCTTACTTGTGAAAAGAAAACAAAGGAATAAGTAAGATTAACTGATACATGTTTCCACAAAAGATCTTCATTTTTATGCAAATCTTTCGCAATCCTGCGCTTCGACAGTTCCGCTCGCAGTTCCGCTCGCAGTTTAGTAAAACTCTCGACGTTAAATCTGGTCTGCCTTTATTTCCGTCTCAAGGAAGCTCATCTTGTAAAGAAAGTGTGAAAATTTGTTATTCTCTGCTAGGGTTACTTGTAAGTATATATTTCCTGTGGTTACTGATCGGGCGGTCAAATATAACAATATTAAAGTTCAGCCGTAAATTTGATCCGATGTTGGTCATTGTCTGATCTGTTGATCTTGTGTAAAAAGTCAATACAACGTGGATTTTCCTAAACCACAAGCACACTGGAGAAGACCATTCAGGCAGTATGTTTGTCTATGTTAGAGGTGATCAAAGTGCTTCAGCAATACATCAATTGTTAAACAGATGGGTGTTGAGTTTATTAACTTTAAGTAATTTCCCTCCACGAGCTAACTGACAATGAAAAACCTCAAAAGCAAAGTGATTTTTGGTAGGAAACAATTCAAAACATGCTGCAATAAGAGTGCTTTATTTATTGCAATTATTGGAAGAAAGTACATGTTCCTGGCATAGTCAATTAATTTAGAGGAAAGGAAAAAAGAAAAAAAAAGAATCATTTACAAGACTAATGATTAATAAATATATATGAAACAAATAATATTTATCAATGAAACCCAGTTGAACCCAACCAAGTTCAACTGAGTTCGGCAACTGAACCAAATCGAACACTGAACTCTGGGTGAGTTACCCTGGGTACCAGAGGTTTTTCTCGCGTTGTACGAGCTTTGTTCGGCCGAAGGCCGAAGACACGAGCGGCGAAGCCGCGAGAAAAACCTCTGGCTCAGAGCGCTTTGATTTACTGTGCTGAATGGACCTTGACCTCGTCTCTAATCTGTCAATCAAACCGACGGTTTCATACGGTGATCACATGCACAAGCACGTGAATGAAATGAAAAAACAAAGGAAAATAAAATCAAAGTGCTTGAAAAAAATTACCAAACCCGAAACAAATCTCGACCATAACATAAGCATTATCTTCCGCGTTTTGACAAACCGATGACATGGATTTTAACGTATTGCATGACCTAATTTTTGGCTCAGTGTTTACACTGTACGTGGATAACATTTTAGCTACGTATTCTTTCCGGACAACTGGTAAATGAACAATATCGACCTATCATTTTGGAATCACATGAGCTTCATCAGCAACAATCCCAAAGAGTTTTTTTTGGTCTGGAGCATCTTCCTCCACTTTTCATTCAGAATAAGCGCCTCGGGGTTTGCAAATTTAAAAGAGTATCGACCAGCGAAAGCACCATCTTGGTCGGCATCTTCGCCAGATAAACAAGTGCACGAAATTCCTCGATGCTCCAGTTGCTTTATGTGGCATTCGATTAGGGCATTTAGTGGACAAATGACAATCACAATTGGATTTTTTGGGTAATAGCTGTAGCCCAAATTATGTAGTTCGACACAGAGTCCAGGAATTAATTGAAATAACAATGATTTCCCGAATCCCGTTGGTAATACCGCCAACACATCGTGGCGGCGTATAAAATTTGCAATTCCATCCCTTTGCTCCGCACTTAAGTTTTCAACACCGTCGAACATTTCGAGAACTTTTGCTATGGCTTGTTCCAGATCTTGGTCGCTTAAAAATCTTTCAGCTCGCGAAAAAACACCGAGCTCAAAGTCCGCCATCTCCACACCAAGAAACAAAAACATTTCACGGGCTTCCTCTATTCTTAGAAGCCAATCACCGTGTCTTTTAGATTAGAAGACCCTTGGGAGGTCATTAGGAGCCAATCAGCTTTCTAGTCCAGATTCTGGACTAGATTGATTTAAACTGGCTTGTCATTGGCTCGGCGTTCTCAAAGAAATCGCGCTCTGCTCCAGAGGTTTTTCGCGCGGGTCACAATAGAGACATAACCGACACCGGAAACCGCGCAAGAAAAACCTCTGGTACCCAGGGTATGGGTGAGTTTGATTTCCGAACCAATCAAACTCAATCAAACATATCGAACCGAAATCAATCTATTAGATTGTGTGTAGCAGCCGAAAGTCAGTGTTTGGTGAGTAAATTCACTTGACCAAAGATTGTTATATGGTCTCAAAAACACAAAACTTGTCAGGCCTTCTGATATTACGCGATGGTGCGATTTCGCACAATCGACCTCAGATCGCATCCGATCGCACAATTCACAAAAAATCGCATAATTCACAAAAGATCGCACATTATTCACAAAATCAACCATAAATAACCAATTTTATTACAAAGTCCCGCATAAACACGCCTTTTTTTAAGATCATTTACCTTGAAAAAAGCCCAAAAAACGTCTGTCACCTTCGATTTCGTTAATATTCGAAGTTCAAGGCGTTATTTTGCATGTCGGGGGCCTGGTACGAGTCTCATTCTTAAAGAGTTGCCTATTGGTGAAATGCAAACCATCTCTTTCTTTGCTCTGACCAATCAGAATTGCCAGTATATATCGACCACGCAGTGATCCAAGCGATGTTCAGTATTGCATTCCGATGGCAAAATGTAGTTTCTTTCGTGAAATTCGAAACAAACGTCCCTCGAGGATAAGTTTGTAGTGATTTCTTTGACTGAAAAGGTTAAATCAGACCTTCTGCCAAATTTAACTGCCAAAGATAGAGCAAGAGAATACAGTTTTTACGTGGACGATAGGCTGAAGATGCAACGCTACGATCGATGATCTTTCGCAGCCGGAAGTCCGTGATGGGCAAGCACCTCAAGTCTTTTTTATCGCAATTTATCCGTAGATGTTTAATTTTTGTCCCTTGATGTTCAATTTGTCTTTGGAGCAGCCCCAAAGTGGTTTTCTTCCTCTAAAACCTAGTAAAATATGCTCAAAATAGCTGAGGAAAAAATCGCATAATTTATCGCATAATAGCCCACTCTTATCGCGTAATCTGCCCCGAAAATATCGCATAATTTCTGTTTTTTTATCGCACCCTGTCAGAAGGCCTGACTTGTTATTGATTTACAACACCAGTTTTACGAAAAGTCAAGAAGTACTTCAGAAATTAAAAGTTCAATTTATTTTGATTGTCCAATGTGAATTCGATTGAGATACAGTATGATTGGTTTCGATTGACTACGCTGGGTATATTTGATAATTAAAAAAATATGAAAATAGCTTATTCCATGAAACTTTGAGGTGTCAAGTTATTTTTATGATTTTGGCGAGTGATATTTTGCAACACTTAATTTTCTGAAATCTGGCAATTTTGTAACATCTCTTTATGAAATAAACCACTTTTATAATATTTATTTTTATGTGGCATTGAATTCTCCAGATCAGAAATTATATGTGAAAATTTGATGTTGCAAAAATGTTGTGTACATGACATAAGGTACATGTAAGACGCTGGTCTAAGCTCTCCTTCAACCATTCTCGTAATCAACCCAAGGGTTTGTTAACTTTTTCAGCAGGAGGGTAACTGCATGGTTTTTGCAGGCAGGCAAAACTGTTTGAACCTTTAGAACTTCTTTATAAGAAAAACCTTCCACTAGTTGGTCAAACCAGGAGGGAAAATTGTCTTCACAGCCAGTCAATTTGCCCGGTGTCCAGCTCTTAATGAAACCCCTGACAGCCAGCACCCCATACGGCACGCCATGTGAACTTTCCTGTTTAGATTGCATGAAATACCTTTAGTATTGACAACTTAACTTTTTTTTGTAAACTAAGTTAAGTGATCACCCTTGAGTGACTGATTGCACCCAGTCAACACTAATTTATAAGTACAGTAGAACCTCCCTATCTCAAACTTGTTTTTTTGCTCATGGATGTTATGTAACATCCATGAGTGTCTCACTCACTCACTCACTCACTCACTCGATTCTGATTAATTTATTCATTAAACTGGATTAAATTGTTTCTCCCAACCCTCCCCTGCTTAGTATGGTTCTTGTCCTAGGCACTTCGTGGGGTAGGTTCAGCAGGTTTTAGCAGGGTACTAGAAAGACGAATTTTTTGTCCGACAACATGGAGTTCGTACATACATGTATGGCGGCTAACGCGGCACGAAGATGGGTTTTGGTTCAACTCGTGGAGTTGTAAAATTGAAATTTGTCAAGCTAAGCAGCAGTAGCTGTAACAAATGGACATGGAAAGACAAGAAGCATAGCGCTCGTCAAAAACCCATATGTAAATTTATATTGAAAGGTCAAGGTGTTTTTTCAGTAGACGTGAACAAAATTCTCTGATTACAAGTCACGCTAAACTCGCGCTATGCAAAGAATGTAATCAGATACTCTTTTTTCATATATTTGCTGAAGGGTAGGAAAGTCACGTTTCGCAGACAGTGTAAGTAACTGCGTTTTTTTAACCGTGTTTTTTTTTAAGCGTGGTTTTCAACCGCATACTGCGGTTCTTGTTCTTCCTGATTCGTGACCTGAAGGTTTTGCGTGATCCGTGAAGAACCTGAAATATTAACCAATATTCGTGATTTTACCACACAACTCTATGTGATTTTGAGACACAAGTTCTCCGAATAGTTACAGTGGTCTATCAAGAGTGCCTTAGCCATGCAATATGCAATACAGAGCCTTGATTTTGCCATTCGCGATTTTGCTTCCTACAAACACTGTTTTTAATGTAAGAACAGGTCTTTACTTTCTTATTTTCATAATTCGGGAAAACGGAATTTTTTTATCCGTGAACCGTGATCCTCTGTATTTTAGGTTCGTGAACCGTGCCAGAGACTTTCCTGTACGACCCTCTTGATATCGAATGCTTTTAATCGGACATTCTAAACAGACCATGAGAAGATGGTAAATTGTTTTTTTGTTAGATTATTTTTTGTCAGTGCTGGCCTGATGGGCCGCTTGGCACATATGTAGACTTTGACTTCCACCGTCTGAGTTTCTATTTGCAGAATGAGTGCTTGTGCCAAACGTTTCCCATGAAAATCACTTGATTTTCATGCGAATGACTGTGCAGGTGACATATATTTTCATACCAATAGTTTCGCTCAAAGACTCGTTTTGCCACAGGGGCAAAAGTAAACTTGGCATTGGGCTATTCATCCATGAGCTGCTCAGAGAGCCTTTGATTTTTCAAATGTACCACTCCCTGCCCCCTTCCTCTATCTTGTACTCAAATCATTTTCCCTTGGATGTGTTTTTTTTTTTCAGTCACCTACTATCACTCAATTCTATAAACCCTAACAAAAAAATAAAAAATAACCGATAACATCTCAAGATATTTTTCCTTTCCCTCAAGAGTTAGAAGTAGTGGGGACAAACTGTAACTTTATGAGAATGACTTCTCATAAATGACCAGCTCTTGTTGCAAACACCTTTTTAAAATCCTTGCAGTGGTCATTTACCAGTGACTTTTAGAGCTTTACTGACATGCGTATGTGGTTGGATATACATTCTCCGAGGATCTGTGCATCAGATCTATTTTTTGGGAGGGAGGCTCGACCAGACTTCATAAGGCTTGGTGTCTGAAAACAACCCTGAGTAGAGGCGGGAAGGTTATTAGGTGGTCCCATGGTAAAATCAGTCAAGGAAGTAAAGGTTGAGCAGGCAGTGATTAAGGAAATGAAAAGCTAAGAGTAATCTGTCAAAGAACTTCCTTGACCCTAGGGGTAATTCCAAGGGTACTTTGTTATCGGTAGTTACACTGGCAATAAATCAATTTTTAATTGAGTATTATAAAACCAAAACCAAATCAACTAAACTAGTCAGCCAATCTCAAACCGTAGCAAAAACCAAAACCAAAGTAATTGTCTAGTTACTGTTAATACAATTGAAAGCCACTCTAAATACACAATGTTAGTAAGTAACTTTATTTAGCCAGGGTAGCCCATTCAGCTACGAGGCTGGTATTCATAGGGGCTCTAGGAAATAAAGGGATATTTAATTAAAATAGTGTAAAATTATTTACACCCTAAAAACTCTTAAGCTCCTAAGTATAATTTAATTAAATACAATTTAAAATTCTAAAATAAAAGCTAAAATCTATGCGTATAGTGATCAAAGTCCATAAATTTATGGCAAATAAAAATTACGAATAATAATGCTCAATTAGCAAACTTTTAAAATTACTAAAAGACAGGGCAGTTTTATATGAGCAGGTAAAGAATTAACCCTTTCACTACCAGTGGTCACTTACAGATTTTACTCGGTCTAACGCCAGACGATTTTACTCATCAAAGGGAGACCCTTGGTGCTGAAAGGGTTAAAAAACTATCTCCCTTAACCCTTTCACCACCAGTGGTCACTTACAGATTTTACTCGGTCTAACGCCAGACGATTTTACTTGTCAAAGGGAGACCCTTGGTCGTGAAAGGTTTTAAAATGAATATTTCCCACATACTTAAAGGTTCTTTTTCCCTTATTGTTCTTAGGCTTTGGTTTGGTGCAGGTCGTTACTTCTTCTCATTCCATAAATTAACCATGGTTGCTTCTATCAGGGAAGCTACATGAGGCCACACTTTAGTTCCATACTGTTGGTCATACACAACTGTGGTTTAATTTCAGGAGTATGAAGACTTGCAAAGTGTGTAGTGTGGTTAAGAAGTGCAGGGGGGTACAGGGGGTTCCTACTTACTGTTGTCTGTTTCCAGCTCCTTTTCATAATAGCTAATGAACAAATTAAACATCTATATTTCACATTAAAATTGTTTTTTCCTTACTACCTGCCTTACCTCTCTGGCAATCTGTTTTGGTTTAGGAAAAACTTTGTACTTCACTTGTTGAGTTCCACTTGTAGGTTATCACACAGAGAGCTCCCACTTCAGTCAAACATACATGTACGGTACTACCTTTCTTTATTTAAGCCAGGGTTAAACCCAGTTTGAATCAAAGCTGAAGTGGCCTCTGTTATCAAAAGGACTCGGAGTCCTGGCTATGAATTGATGCTCTTCATTCTCCAATTTTTTTGGCTGATGATTTGTTTCATTCTGTTTCTTTTCTTTTTGTTTCTTTTCTTTGAAATTTCTTTTTTTTAAAGTGTATAGTTTAAGTTAGTCTTAACAACTGACCCTGCGATGGACTGCATCTCATCCAGGGTGGAGTAAAAATATTCCTAGCTGCTTCATGCTACTGAACTGGGATAAGCCCCGGCCTGATGAGCCACTTGGCTCATATGCAGACTTAACCTTTACCTTAACGACTGAATAGCATAATTTGAGAGAACTTTAATTGTATTATGTGGAATAATGAATTGTCATTAGTAGAAATTCTTAAAATAAGACAATGAAACACCTAACAAGTGTCATAGCTATCAGGTAAAAGGATTGTTATGCATCTCACGTAATAGTGCTAATATTCATATTTATTTTGTGTCATCAATACGCATATGTCTGGCTAGTAATAATCTCGCCAGATTACAGCATTTGGTGTTACTTTAGAGACAATGAGCTTACATAACGTACTTTAGTTGACCATGTTCTTTACTCTCATTACCTGTCTGCATAACTGCTTTTTGACATTGTAAGGAGAAATTAGGCATTAATTATGCACTCTTGGGAATTGTGTAAGTAGAAGTGCTGTAGAAGTCATTTTTAATTCAAAGTCATTTACAAATGTAATATCAACAGCAGTACACGTTATTGATATGCAAATAGGAACTGTTGCTAAACATGTGCATCCGTTCGTTCTATATTATATTCTGTAATTACAAGATAATTTGGTTTTATCCACAGAGTTGATACTTTGAATTAGCCACCCTAAAGAGCTTCACGATTTGAAACTTACCCCATTTATTCTGTAATTAGCTTGACAGAAACCAAAAACATTTTTAAAAGCCAATATAGTCACACTGTTTATTTAACTTTTTGCCCCCATAATCCGGAGCATATTCATTAGTTTGTGAAACAGTACATGCAATTCATAATCTTTATCATCTTCATCATCTTTAACATTAAAATCATGAGCAGAACATTCTTTTTGGATTGAATACAAAAATGTACTTTGTTTATCCTTGAAATTGCTGTGGAGTGTAATCATCAATCACATCCTTCATTATTCTCATTGTCTGTAAACATACTGATAATCACTGTATTAGTTATTAACTAATTTTGACGTTATACAAATCTGGTGAAGTGCGTCAGAAGCAGTGAATTCATAGTTAATCTTGCTTGGCTTGTGTTTGCATTGTAAACTTATATAGTTCTACATGGTAGACTAGCTTCTCCAGGGCGCATGTCGCATTTAGCATTGCAAGGAATGCAGTTGTGAAGCTACGATGATCAGAAAACCATGCTAAAATGGCAGAAAAGAAGACGTAAATATGCCATTCTTTTCTTTGGTGTTAGTGATGTTGGCATCCTTGGCTTTGGCTAATCCTTGTTTGTTGACAACTGTACTGTGCTAAGAATTACTAACACAGATGATTTCCCTTTTTGTTTTTAATTAATGTTTAATTCAATATTCTTTCTTGTTTGGGACCTTTTTATGTAGAGCATAATTTTGTTGGACATGCTTCATCTGTGCAAGTTGTGTTCACAGTGGGGAACTTTATTTGCATTTTTAAGGAATGTTTGATATGTTTACTTAAAAACGTTCTTCTTAAACTCTGCCAAGAATGAAGCTAATACGCTTCATTTTGTTGCATACCAAACACAAAATATCTTGTTATGACGTCTCTATGTAGCTAGAGCAAAATAACGCTTGCTGTCTAACATGCTGAAAAATCAGTGGCACAGTTCTACATGCAAATTGCAGCCTGGTCTTGCTTGCATCATTACCTCTGCATTTTACTAAAGTTTAAAACAGTTGCTTATTAATAAGTAGTGGCAACCTTTTCAGTATGCAGACTTTGTCAAACTTACATGTAAGGTCTGTAATACACATATAGGCAGAAATAAGTTTCATTTATTAATTAGTTCTAAAACGTGACGTCTTATCAGGGTTGTCTTATAAGGTTTTGAAGGACGTAGTGTGTCCATGGCTGATTTTACCCCCGAAGTAGCTGGCCTAATGATCATGAAGTGCATTTATGTGCTTCACAGTAGCTGATGATTTTCATTAGACAGCCAGCTACTTTTAGCAACTCGTGTGATCAGCTTTCACCTAGAAATTTCTTTTCCCAATAATTTAATACATTCTCATGATTACTCTTAACACCAAGAGGAAATAATTTATTGATGGTTCCTGAAGTGTTTGAATGTGTAGACCTTGGTGCAGTGACTATAGTCACAAAACAGTGAGGTCGTAATACACTTTAATGTACTAGCCCAAAAGTCACTCTCACTAATCCCAAAATATCAAATCTCTTGCAGTCCTCGATCCTTTAATTTGAATCTCCTCAAACATTCTCCTAAGGAACTTTGCTTACCTCTTGGGCAAGTGAAAGACAGGCTACTAGCCTGCACCTTAAAATCTGCTAGCTTTATAGGGCTATCAGTCACAACTTTCTTTGAATGCTGGAGATTCTGTGGTGTAAAGGATACTGACATTGAAAATTGATAGATTTTAATACAATTTTTTTTGCCCTTGTTGTTTTTACAGCTGGTCAGAAGATCCCAGGGGTTTATGCACGTCCTATAACAAGGGCCCAGAAGTTGGAGAATCTTCAGCTATGTATGAGCTTCATGGGAAACAGAAATATTAATCTACAGGGTATCTATGTTGGAGGTACATGTAGCTTACATCTAATTTTTATTGTATTTTAATTCAAATAAAGATTCTGAACACAAGAACCTAATTAGGGAATTAATAATTCAGGACCGTCGAATCTTGTACAATTACCATTTCAATTGAACAAGAATCTGAGTGATAAAGAATGATACTCTATTTGTTAACCAGGAATTATTTATATTAACATTTGATAAAATGGGGCCTAACTCAAGTCTTCTGCCATGCAAATATTTTGATCAGTCCACCTTATAAAGTGATCATTTATCAGCACATTGCATAGTAACAAAATAAGTCAATTATGATATAAAAAATATTTTTTATTTTTCTGTTGTTCTTTTTTTCACATCAGATCTTATCGATGGTAATGTGAAATCCGTTCTGAATCTCTGCAGAAATGTTAAGTCACAATTTGAGGTCAGTAGCACTTAAAGTCAGCTTTGTGTACATGTATGTATGTTTTTAAAATCATGAATGAGTTTATGAGAATGAGAAAGCATACCGTCCCATAACTAGGCACCAGTGAATTTTAAGCTGAGGATTGGTAATCATGTGGTAGACAAGCAACCTATCCAGGGGGATGGAGGTAGTAGAAGGGATAAGCTCCAACCAGTGGTAATAAGACCTCTTGGCCTGTTTTGCTGTGGGCTTGAGTCAGTCCTAATAGGCCTTATTACCGTTTTCAACACCGTTTTCAACGCCATTTTGATGGGTAGGTAAAGCGGTCAGGAATTACAGTGTTTGTATGGGAATCCAATGGCAAATAACTTTTTCCAAAATCAAAGTTGCCATCGGATTCCATGTACAAACACTGTAATTTCTGACCACTTTGCCGGTCTGTCAAGATGGCGTCGAAAATCGTGATAAGGCCTATTAATAATAATGATAATGTACTTACATTGTACATCAGGGAGGAGGATGGATGTCTCCTGATGGAGTACGCCCTGGTTCATCTGGATCAACTAAGGAAGCAGATTTCAGGTTGACAAACGGGACTGTGCCATATTCACATACGACAAATGGTTGGTTTTGTATCACCGTAGTAGACTGTAATTCATGATTACACAGTATGTTACACTCTTTGCTTGTGGAAGAGCAAAAGTTAACCAGTAAGCTTTTATTTGGAAGTCCTGAGGTTGACATGTAATTGGCCCTTTGCAGCTAATGCATCACGTGACCTACTTTTCATAAAATTATGGGCTGTAACTTAAAAAATGACAGGAATGGGAAAAGCATGTCGAAAAAAGAAGAATGGCCAGGTTTGAGGCCCCTGGCATTAAAGGATGAGATTTTATGACGGTTTAGGGTTTTAAAAAATTAAGGAGATTTGTATGGAAAAAGTTGTTGGAGAGCAAGACCTTGCTTTCCAGCAACATTTTGCACAGATGTCTTCTAAATTTTCCAAAAATTCAAACTGTTGTATAAACTTAACTTGACCATTTTGGTATTTTCGATATGGTCTTTCCATTTCTGGCATTCTTTAAGTTATAACCCATAATACAAAATTTTTTGAGCAAAAATTTGGTCACGTGACCCAAGCTGCAAAGGGCCTATTGTTACCCTCCAGAACTTCAGAAAAACACACAAAAACCATCACCACTTCATAGATGATTGACAGCCAAGGCAATACATACTAACGAATACTTGCATATGATAAGTGCACTGATTGCAGATGTTAAAAACTTGTCTGACTGCTGTGTTTCAGGGTATGATATTGACCCACGACCACATGGTAACAGCTCAGGATACCACTCTGACGAGGCTTCACCAACGCGCAAGAGTGAAACATCCCAAGCACAAGAGTTCCGCATGCCAGGGATGCTTGATGGTCAGGAAAATCAGTCCAGAAAACCTGTACAGCCTTCAGATGTTGTTATCATGGTAAAGATCACAATTAGTTTTGATTGGTAGTATACTGTAAACAGGACTCATACTAACGTAACTGACTGTGTGATTTTAATTTTTTAGATTTAAAACTTTGTTGAAGTAGTTACCATTCAGTAAAAAAATGCTGTCACTGTTGTGTTGTAGAACCGAACTGAGCTGGACAAAAGAGGAGTCCTACAGACCAGTGAAAGTCCACTGTCATCCCTAGTAAGTACCTAACTGTTAAAAAATAAGAAAATGTTTGATTGGCCAGTGTGCCAGTGCTGTTCAGTTACTTTTATCATGGGCAAATAGCTTTGAAAGTGTATTATTAAAGTGCACCTAACCCCTAAATTTTTTTTTGGCCGAGATGAAAGTTTGCAACATTCGCATAAAGAATTTGATAATATTATCAGTATCTGGTATTTTTAAGGGTTTTCCAAATTGGCAGAAAGTAGCTGAAATTTGTTATCAATTGGTTCACGACCGAGCTAGCAGGGGCCTGGCTCTATTCTTGATTTGACGTCACAGACTCATTTACTTGGAATTAACTCTTTGTGAACATGCATGCAAAACAGTTTATGACGTCAAATCAAGAATAGAGCCATTCCCCTCACCAGCTCGGTCGTGAACCAATTGATAAAAAATTTCAGCAACTTTCTGCCAATTTTTAAAACCCTTAAAAGTACCAGGTACTGATAATATTATCAAATTCTTTATGTGAATGTTGCAAAGTTTTATCTCGGCCGAATAAAAAAATTGCCCCAGTACATCAGAAAAGTGCAAAGCCTTGTAGAGTTGAAAAACAGAAAGTACATGTATGTTGTGGGAGACAGTGCCACCTCAATGTTGTGTTAATGTTTTTAAACCTTTTTTCACTGTAGATTCGCAGTAATGGGACCATTTCATTGGAAGACAGACTGAGGTCGTTATTGAGTACACCAAATCCTGGAGGACAGGCTGGGGAGGTTCGAACATGATTAAATAACAAGCAATAAATAATAAATATTGCATTGCAATAGTGCTGAATTGTCAGATGAAATAACCGACAGTTTGGGTAACTGCCTTCTTGAAGGAACAAAGAACATGTATGCTTTTAAACCTTAGAAGATGGCAATAATTAAACGTCGGTTATTTTATCTCGGCTGATTATTTAGCACCAACAAAGTAAGCATTAATTAAATGATTCATGTACCTACCTGAGGGTCCTCAAAAGAAGCCGGCAACCAGCGTAATTCCGTCATGATGAATAAAACAAGGAAAGAGTTCATCACGGGAAGATGTAAAAACGCCAGGAAGTCAGATATACGCATAAAATTAGGCTTAGCACTTCAGTAAATATTTGATCTTGCCCTTCTTACTGTATACATGTATACCTCAGTGAAGTTGATGGATTCTAAGGATAGTTCCGTCTCTACACAACTTCAGACATGACCAGCCATTATTACTTCGCACTGTGACAATTTTCCAAAAAATAGACGACTTATGAGGAGTTTGCAAGGAATACTTCAGAAAAAACCCTGTCTCGCTCACTCTTCTCGCATGTTGCTGATGTTTCCTTCAACTCAAAACGTGGAACGCTGTGCATCTGGCTTTTCATACTATCACTTCGTCTAGATCGAACTGCAATGTCCACATCCTCCAGTCAATAGGCCATTTGCCTCTGTTTCAAAACGAGTCTTAATCTTATGAAAATGTGTTCCGCCATCACGTTTAGTCTCATGCAGATGATAGTAAATCAAATTCATTTCCTCAAGGGATTTTTAACAGTTTTAGTAAATCTTTGAATTGTTTTACAGGAAACAGAGGAGGAGTTAATAATTCCACCACCACCGAAGTCAAGTCCTTTTGATGAGGATGACGACGATGTTGAAAGACGGCTGCAGTCACTGCTGGATGTAGCTGAAGAGGACAAGCCAGATGTGGAGGTTAAAGTTAAGGACTACAGTAGCCTGAAGGAACTTGACAAGATTGGTTATGTGGTAAGATTGGAGGCTCATCAGCTAGCATTAAAACATAGCTAGCAAAGTTAGTATGCATAAGCGTTCATCATTTTCACGTTCATTGTGAGAGCAAAGTCGCAAGTGTTTTCCTTTACCATAGCAAATTTCAGTTATGATGCACAGTGGAAGTTCTGAGAGCACTAAGGAAGCTAGAATTGCTCTCGGTTGTAGTCTGTCCGTACACGTTTATTTCTTTGCTACGACGGTTATTTCTCTTCGAAGGCGCGAGTAATGCGAGTGTGGAACGCGAGGGCGGCCGCGAACTGCGTTCGGGTTTTTCTAAAATCCCATGCGGTTAACCGTCAGTTGGATAATTTCGATCTCAACGAACTCAAGAAAAAATAGCGGGTCTGTGGACACACTATTTCGGTTGCGGCTCGAGCAACTCTTCGACCATGATTAGCTTGCGAGAGGATGCGGCTTTTAGCAGATATGATATGTTTCAGTGAAAAATAGGTCATGCGTCCACAAGCTGCAAAGGAAGTAGAACTGTCTTCAGAAAGTAGTGACATTCCTCTTATAATTCCATTTTTTTAGCCAAGTCACCCTTCCCAAAAGATGAGGAATGTTCAGAAAGGTCGTAATCAAGGAAGGACCAGCAGTTTTACAGGCACTGCTAAAGCGGCAAGGTAAACGATTTTCTTTACAGCGTCTGCGGGATTTGTTGCACCAAGCGCAAAGTTGCAATTTGATGTGCATTGAACATGTAGCAAAAAGAATCGAAAATTTAGTTCGCGAGCTAAATCTTAACATCTGTCTGTAGAAGGTCTAAGAAGGAAAAAACCTGGCACTTGGTTATGCTGAAGACATCACTGAACCCACAATTTTGATTATCGCGTTCCTTGACCG
>OZ026600.1:18467542-18490042 GCA_964020085.1 Micromussa lordhowensis
CGATGGCCCTCGGCAAATGTCAGCCAGTCCTGATACAGTACAATGCTGTATATTCAAGGACCAACCCCAAGTTTATTCATTTTTCTGGTAATCATCAACTGTATCTCCGTCATAGAAATGAAGGACCAAATTAAGAACCTATTTAGCCTAAATTGCCGCGGATTTTTACTGTATCGCACAGTTGTACAGAAGTTGCCGGACCAAACAACACAATCGCCGCTAAGGGCAATACTTTAGAATAGCATCATTTGTGAACCAGGTTAATTGACCCCGTGAAATAAAGTAGTGACCATGATTGCCTTAGTCAAGTCTCACTTTTTACTTATTATTTTCTTTTTTGGCTTGTTATTGAGTAGTAGTGGCTAATTCACCGATGTGTATCTTATTCTCATCAGGGGAGCTAAATTACCAGCAGCACCACAGAACAGAAGGACCAAGATAGATTCAGAGTCGCCAACTCATTCGCCCAAGGTTCACCGCAAACTGGGTACGTCTGCTGCAATGCCAACAAGAACAACTGTTGTTTCATCTGAAGTGCAGGTCTCACGGCCACAACTTGTCTCCTCTCAAAGATCTTCAAAGGACAGATCAGGAAGCATGCATGGCGAGAGCAGCCATGCTAAACAGCTCATAAAGGGCGAAGGCACGCCGCCAAATCGATTTCAAAGAGTTAATTCCCGGTCAGATTTCCTCAAACAAGTCGCTGAGAAGCTAGCGGACAGGTCAACCACTCCTACAGTGTCTGGATCAGAATCGGCGTCTCCACCCGACACACCCATGCTTCCGACACTTTCGCCCACTTCTTCAGTCGCCACATTTGTGTTTGTTAGTACATCAGATTCCTCTTGTTTAAGCTCTGATGATGATGACGATGAAGATCATCACCGGCGCAGACGTTCTTCCAGTAGAGGCAGAGGTAGCTTTGGGACACCAAAGGGCAGAAGGGACAGAACAAGCTCTCTCGGATCAGGTATGATCTCTCTGAGTCATCCTGACAGCGATCTAACGATACCGTGTTTATTCGATTAAGCACCCGACCTCGAATAAGCGCCCAACCAGAAGGTAGGAAAAGTTACTAAGCGCCCACCATCTGTTGTATTTTTCGATACACTGACTGGTAAGGGACATTCAAGGAAAGTTTCCAAAACATTACTCGACAACTTCTATTTGTGAAGAACCACCTTAATTGGATAATTCACTCTTCGGTCGTTAACAAACCACACTTAACTGTCCACTGGAGAGTTATTTGGAATAGCAGTTAGGGTATCCATCCTTTTATCAATTGCTCCTATAACTGATCCGTTTGTTTTTGTTCTTTCTTTCTTTCAGGAAAGTCAAAGAGTACTCCAGATTTACAAGTAATTCGAAAACAGGTATTGGCACAATTTTAATAAAAAAATCATTTGATAAATAAACAACCAAGTAATAAATTATTAATAATAATAAATTAATGATCCTTTCAAAAATTTAGATTCTCTCTCAGGAAATGTGGCAGGAGGCTTTGCAAAGATAGAAAATCATGTTATGTCACTCATACCAACCCAATGGCAGTTGTTTCAATTTGATAGGAAAACGTGTGGCGGGGAAAAATTGGCCTTTTTTTAAAATCTCTGTTTCAGTCTAACAGATTTCACAAACCACGTTGAATTTTATCGACGCGATTCAAATGAAGCAAAAAAATAGTAACGAAAACTCGTTACAAGTTTGTAAACTGGCCTATGGACTGAAAAATGCCTCTCTTTTGTCCTGTCACCGGGATCCAGGCTTACAGCACGATATGATTGGCGGTGTTAATATTGAAAGGATTCGTATTCAACTTTGTGGCTTAAATTGACATCGAAAGAAAATTCGTATAAACATGCATTAAAGTTTGCGTTTACTTGATGGTTGGTTACGTGGTGTTTCTCGACTGTTCTAGAGCATCTAAACTGTATAAACCCGAGCTTTTTTTTAGTTACCCTAACCCGAATTTTTGATTTTGTTTGTTATTATTTTTTACGATACCAGTTTGAGGTAAAAGTTTCCATTCAAATGCTTGTAATATTGAGCGATTGGTGACGTCATTGATCACGAGCCTGGGTGCCCTGTGTCGTAACTTTAAACGCGCGAACCTGTTCCTTTTTTTTAATCCACAGCTTGAATCTCTGGAAGGGATGTACAGTGAGATATTAACCAACATGGATGTAGAGTCTAGGGATTCTAAATCCTCCAATACCAAAGACAGTCAAAGAGCTGCTGCTCTGCAAGGTATGTGAATGTGTGGCGGAGACACATAACAGTTGATTTCACTGAAAAACCTAAACCAACTTTGTTCAGTTCTGATCTGGGTGATCAGCAGAAATCACAGCAATTTTAAGGTGTGTGGGTTCATGCAGTTTCTTAAATGTATCCGGATTAGTTTGTATCCTCCGTTCCTCGCCTGTTGGTTTCGCGTGACTGGGTTACAGGGATTACCAGTACAGAAGGGGGAGGGTTACCTCAAGAGCAAAATAACTCAGTTGTACTGAGAGTGTACTCCTCTCAATGTTGTGTTGTTCATTTGTGTTCTCTGTACTTTCGCAGCAAGCCTAACGACTTACAAGAAACAGAGAAACAAAGATATCAAGTAAGACTGTTAAAATACACGTATTGTTATCTTATTTAGTTATTTTTTTTCATGTATTGGTGGTTTTCATCTTAAACAAATTACTTTTAGCCTCTGGCTTTGTTCTTCTAAAATCTTACGAAGGGTATTGAGCTGATGATTATTAGGGAGCTCAAGCATCGACAACGTCGACTCTAAGGATGACGCCTAGTCAAAACTTAATATTTTACCAGCGAAATTCGCAACTGTCTAGATCTGTTCAGTACGTCAATGGCTCTAAAAACGTGCTCAGGCTAAATATGCAATGATAGCGTTTAATTCCAAATGGGAATCAGTACGAAAAGTTAGCCGTCGTCGTTCGCGGTTCCTTAGACTACGCCGAACTTGGTCATTTCACGTTCTTGTTTTGCAAAGGACGGTAAAGAAATGTACAAAAATGTATAACGCACGTGCACAAGTATCGTTCTGCTCGTTAAACCTTTTGTTTGACGACGTTCTCGTGTTAACATTGTCGTGGTGGTTTGCTTAAGCTCCCTAATGATTCAAGACATAAATATGCGTTCTCCTCCATTAAGTAGACTTTTTAATTGAATCTTCTCCGTCCTAAATGTTCAAACAGGGCTGTGAACAAACGCTTTATCCGTCTGGAGTCTCATGTTGTTACGTTAGCCAGAAGTGTAGCCCACCTGTCGTCAGAGTTACGATCACAAGCATCGATCAGTCAGGATGTCGATGACATGAGAAGAAAAGTACAAGACCAGGAGGTTAGAGCTGATGATGATGGCGACATGGCAACAGAGAGTGCTTTGCTTCAATCACGAGTGAAGAAACTTAGAAGGTATATGTACATCTGATTTGCGTGTATCAAAAGTATGGAGGGATTGTGCATAAATTAGTTGATGTATCCGATTCAAAGGTAATTGCATGTTTTGACGTGTCCTTGGAAAGTATTTGACGTTTTCGAAAGCCTTAAATTTGAAACAAGATTTCCCAAACTTCACGATACGATAACAGAGACAAAGGCACGAAAACCTTGCCATTTGAAATTTGCAGCTGATGTGCGCGCTCGTCAGGTCATTCAACAGTTTTGAGGTTTTAAAGTCGTATAGTGGTGACAGTCCTTCTTTGAGTCTTTACGGGAATTGAATTATCCAGTGATATTTCTAAATCCTCCAAAACTTCGCAGGAACGAGAAAACGGCGCCATTTTGTAGACGAACCTTCAGTCATTGCACACTTATGGGTGATAGTGTGCGACAGCTCAGCCAATCAGATTGTAGCATTTGCTTCAGTATACTAGTAGACGTCTATTAAAACATTTGTAATTATTTTGTTTACTCCTTTCTTAAACAGTTTCTTTGGTGAAGATCCTCCACTTCTTGCGCTCTTTCTTAAGAAGCTTGGATATGAGGTAGTAAGAATTGTGACTTTGTGTGCAGAGTAAAGTAGACAAATTGCCAAAACTAAAAGGTCTTTCCGCAATTTTCCTTTGGAATGTGGCTTACGAACCATTTAGTTTGACGTTAAATGATTCAGTGAACATTCTTTACCAACAAGGAGCCGTATGGGATATCCAGACTGAATTGTGCCGTTGCTAGTTCAATGTGAAGCATGTTATTGGCATCGGGTTGGGCGGAGTTAACATGGCAATTTTAAGCCTTTTTTGACACACATTATCGTATGGCACTTTTATTTGTTTCAACAGAGGTTTGCAGACAACTTCGAGGCAGAGCAAGTGGGCATTCTAGAAATGGCGTATATGACGGAAGAAAGGTTACAGAGCTTAGGTATTCCACTCGGCCCAAGACTGAGAATCATGGAAGAAGTTAAGAAACTCTCCTGGCACCAGCCATGAACTTGCTATCGTGCAACATATTTCATTCTCGGATTTCGTTTCGAGACAAAAAGGCTGAAGCACTGCGATTGAAATTTAAGCAAGATTTTCAAACGTAGAGGGAGTCTGAACTTTGAATATCAGTTTATTCGACTTATGTATTTTACTATTTATTTAGTCGTAGCCTGCATTTGGACATCAGGTGAAAGTGAATTAATCAAGCATTCAGTACTTTTTATACAGTTAAAGTCACCTCAAAAACAGAACTTCCAACCACTATTTCCGATGGGAAAGTTGTTCTAGAAAACTAATTCTAAAATGAACTTCACACGAGAATTCCTTGATTAATACAAGAGGATTTCCTTTCCAATTTTTTGGCAAGTGAAATGCTTCAGCCATTTTGACAATAACATTACACACTTAATCAATAATCTATGGTCCCTCGGGAAACTAGTTAGTTTTGTTTCCCAAGAGTCCTGATGTTTCCCTCGACTTCGTCTCCGGAAACATCAGGACTCTTGGAAAAACAAAACTAACTAGTTTCCCGAGGGACCATACATTTGTTGTCCTGTTATAATTGGATAAGTCACAGGCCAACGAATCACATTTGTGAACTGCGCGTAAAATAATCAAGGGCATATATTTTTGTAGTTATGCTGAAGTTCGGGATTTCATGGTCAGTGAAGTTGTTGCCCTTATAAGCCATCGCCTTACGCTGTGTAAGACCTACTTCACACTAGTGACATTTAAGCAATAGAGCACTTTTTCCGTGTTTACATAGCCTCATCTAAACACGAGGGTTGGGAGAATTCGAGTAGTTCTGCAAAGTCGAGGGTTTGCATAACTTGCGAGAATTCTCCCAACACCCCAAATGTTTAGAGGAGGCTATGTAAATACGGAAAAAGTGCTCTATTGCTTTTATAAAATAATTCTTAAAAATACGCGCGAATCTAAAACGCCACCACCGTGTTTACATACTCTCATCTAAACACACCTATCGACCAATGAGAGCGCGCGTAGTAGGTCAGTTATTTTATAAAACGACATAATCGCTTATAACGCGTGAACATCGACATAAAATCATAACGAAAAGATCGGGGTTTTTTTCCCTTATGTTGTTAGGTTCATGCTGTTATGTTGTCATTATGCCAGGATGTTCACAATGCAGACATAACGTTGTTCTAATGTCTGTTTATATTGTTTTGTGGCTAGTGTGAATAACCCCTAATATTTTTGCACAAAGTTATATTGCATTCTGCACGTTAAAAGCTTATACCCCAGAGCCTAAGTCACGTAAATTCGTTTTATATATATATATATTATTTCGAAATTTAACAATAAAACAGATTATGTATTATAACTGCTGCGAAAACAGAAAAAAATATGATATGGACGTTGTTATATAAATTCTTTCTTCCTAGTACTTTCGAATGTCTGTAGTAGGCTATGTTAAGAATCAAGATTTTTTTAACTTACCTTTCGTCATAACTGTATTTCACAAGATGTCGTGGCTCAATGTTTTCTAAACAAACCCAGTATTTGTACAGTCAGAAGCATAATTGTTTTTGGCACGGCATGTAGAGGATGCCTATTGTGCTGTTATGATTCATTTGAGAGAGACAGAAGCCTTTGGGTTTGTTTAAATTCCACCACACAGTGCCGGAGGAATTTGAAAACGCAGCTATATTTCTACGGTTAGGCCTTCCGTCCTCACTAATCCGGCACGAAAACGGAGCTTTTCGAAAACGCTCTTCAAACCGGAGAAATTTAAAAGGCCAGCTTCGCGTTTCAGTGTGGACGGAAATCATTTCGAAAACGGAGCTTTTCGTGAACGATGACGTCACGATAATCATGCGATTTCCCTGCCCGAGTTTTCCTCAAACAAATCCAAAATGACCGGTGATTGCTGGGTTTTTAGATGTCTCCGGCTTAGCGTGGTCGGAGCGTTAGACGTGGTGACAACGCACAGTTCCGTTCCCTAGATCCTGTTTGCAGTGCATCAAGGAAGTTGTAATCACAATAGCAAGTCCAGAATGAGGTTCCGCGCGAGTTTTGTTTAAAGATAAAATAGTTTCCTGTAGTGTTAGCGCCTGAAATCCTTTATTTGTAAATCATGAAAACAAAAACACTCACCCCTGGGCTAGGAACGTGTTACGCTGAAAACAACTCCCATGATGCATTACTGGCACTGTACACATCAACCATCAAATATTTAATGAGATGACGCATTATACTTTAATTACCCACGTTCAGAGCTCCCTTAAAGTAAGCCTTATTGGTTTCATTTCAATTTTCGGGCTGTACTTTTGTGAATTCCATTTTGAAATAGGCATACCTTTATTTAATCACAAATCGTATTTTTCATAAAACATCCATGGTTGATAGAACTTTATTTTTTTCTAAAGGATCTCGATATCATTTTTAACAGATGTATATTTTCATAGATAACGCTGTTAATAAAGACAATATTTTGTATTCACTTCGAGGGGTTGCATTTATTCTCGTACTTGCTCCGTAAAATCATCGGGTATCGTTACTAATTGAGCTATACGCTGAAAATTATATTAGACATTAATTTGCTTACCTACAAGCAATTTACATTACAAGACAAGACAAGCTAGCGGTAGAAAACTTATCAAAAAACAAGAAAGCCATTCCCTAAGTTTACTAAGATACTGTATTATCTGGAGTGCTGAGAAAAAATTACAAAATACTTCAATGAAGGAAGTTAATTGCAGATTACGGCTGCAACCTACAACACCAAAATAAACTTGAGATATTTTTTTTACAGGAAATTGATTTTGTATTAAATCTGAAACTAATAATACCTAACATTAACTAGTGATCGGGTGGCCTAATTACAATTGTATCAATCTTCGAATATATTGCAAAAAGACTTAATTTAATAAATTGAACATTAACTGAAATCGTTATTTGGCCGCTCTTGTTCACCCTGTCGCGGATCAGTTCAATTCTTAATTTTCTTTGGAACCCAGGCTTCTGGTCCGTGCACATCTTTGATCATCATCACTTTGTCAATGACTTGTCCTCCCTACATTGGAAAAAAAAGGCAAAAAGCCAAGAATCAATTGAGATCACTAGCAGTGGCAATACTTCAGGAGCTTATCAGTTTTAAACCACATGTTTATGACTGCTGCTTCTTTTTCTGACATCATCATCTACTAACTTCAGCAGTCATTGCCAATCAAATATGTAAACTTTCAACAACCCTCAAGACTCGAAAGTTGCTCTCTTAACCTCTTGCTTTATACTTGTCGTTACCTTTATAACCTGCTTTGTAAAGGAGGCTCTGATTTCGTTCCTATAACTTGAATTTGACGAGATTTCGTGTCTAGTGCAGTGTAGAATTCTAGGGTTTGTCAAGGGGTGTTATGTTTCTAATCTTTCCCAGTGCTATTCAACATTGTATGAACAATTTAAGTGAGCCATTCTCATCCACCCAACCCCATTCACTCAACTTGCTCATGTCGTGTGATAAGTGTTTCGTTCAATTCTAATATGTCAAGACGCCAACGCAATGTAATCCAAGTAGTTACCTAAGAGAGAGATTTTCGTCATGTGTATGAAGTTTGTATGAGCAAAACTTCCCCACCCCACTCCACCACCCCCACCACCCTACCCCCTCACTTACCAGATCCACACTGACTTGCTCCATGTACAAGTGCGTCTTGTTGTGAATGGTCATTCGAGTGTAACCATAATCTTCTGAACGATAAGCTGTCCAGGGAGGGTACTGTTTAGGATTAAACGGGTCATGATTTTCTTTGCACCCCTAGAAAAAATGATGTCGAGTTACTAACTGGTAAAGGTGAGGTTCTAAAACGTGAATGCGACATAAAAATTAAACTGCCTACGAATACTGGCCAAAATGCTCTGGAAGATAAGTACACGCACAGTCGAATTTGATATTTAACACAGAAACCCAGGGGACGGATTAAAGTGCCAATTTCAAAGAGGTGTCTGTTAAGAACTAGAAATACTGACGATGAACGGCGATAACATATGCTACTCTGTCTTATAGTTCTTATATGCAAAATAGAACAGTTTCATCTGACCACACAAGCAGACACTCGTTTGGCCTTAGCAAAGAAGTTACGTCTATATGAATTTGCGATCTGGGGCTGATTTTGGTTTTGCATCTGTAGTCTGTGGTAGAGAGGTCCTTTTTATTTTTTATTTAGGGTGTTTTTTTTACCAGCTTAGAGCATTGCTAAGGTAACTTGTAACGTTACGAAAACGACCATAACTTGTTCACCAATGATTGGGATTTGTTTGATTCCATAGCAGATACTGCAGTACAGTGCGAGTATTCTTCGATCAAAGTAGAAGTACTGACAGAAGCAATCTGGAAAATGTCGTGAGCAATCTTAAAGATTGTTGGAAATGTTACGTGCAAAACATGACGGTTGAAAACATACCCCCGAGCCAGTGATTACATGAACTGGGGCGCAAGGGTTGGTGTACGGTTCTTCCAGCGATCCATTGCAAACCTGCAACAAAGAAGAAGCACAATGTTTGTGTTGTTATCCCGTACCAGGCCATGAAAAAAGCTAAAGTAATTAAAATGTCTTACCTGCCTGTTGTAGAGAGGCAAGAGTCGTTCATAAGAGTGCTCATGAGCCCAAAACATCAGATCAACACCTGGAGACATGAAACCAGAAATGATAACCCAGTTGTAAGGGTAGATAGCATCTTAAGCACAAAATTCGTGCACAGGACTTTCACAAAAGTGACATTACTTGCAAAACAATTTCGGATGATTTTAAATTCGGACCAAAAGAGTGTCCGAAATATTTACAGCACAATATAAATTTTTTCAAGTTGCTCCAAAGCTCTTAGTTTCCTTCACAGAGCGAGCTCCAGTTGAAACACTTCTAGGGATAAGTGCTTAATAGAATTTTGTTATTTTCTCGTCGATGTAAGATCTGCAAAATCCTCAGGGTGCAGTAAAACTGACCTTCTCACAGATGTTACAACTTTCAGTCTAATTCGTGATTTGAGGACGTAAATTTTCTTTCGCTATGTTTCCGCAAAGTGTCCGAAACTAGCCCGAAATTTTTGTAAGTAATGTACTCTACATCTCAACTTGGTAAATACACAACTTTTAATGAGTTCTAGTGTGTTTCAAACATCCCGATAATTTTAAGTTGTTTGCCACCACAGACATCATGTGTTTAATATACTCTCCATGCATGTGGACCCATGTGAATAATGGTAGCTTTTGTCCGTCTGATTTCTCGGTACTTGTTACTCACCGTATTTGTATAAAAGTTCTTCCAAAGCAAACAAATGTTTCGAAGTGATTCCGGTACGCACCTAAACAAGAGAGACATCAGGTTGTAGTCAAACTCACTAATGTTGTGAACACTTTAATAGAATTTGTACCTGTACGGCAGGGGTGTGCTCTAGAATCGCCCGGGTGCAACAGGCTACTAACTTTTTCCTTTGGGTGACTGCAAAAACTTACTTTTTCATACACACATACACAGCGTAAGTGCTTTTAGAAAGAAATGTACCAATGAGTGCTGTCGATTCGTATATAAAAGAACTTTACATCTCAACGATAACATAAACACGTTTGGAGTCTTGAGTACATGGGTGGGAAAACTGCAATCCTGATTCAAAGACTAGAACTGTTTGTGAACAGTACAATAAACGTACAATACTGGAATGGCTGCTACAATCATCCCCGTCAGAGTTACTGCAGTACATTGGTCTGTGACCCATCGTGATGATCCAGGGACGTAACTCACGGTTTTCAGGAGAAGTTGCTTCCTGTGAAGTTGGCACATTATACAAAGTAACGAAATTAGCTAGAACTTCGCAACCAGTTAAATTGTTTGACAATGTCCGCTACAACTTTTGCCTCCAAGAATAAATTACCAAGCCAAACCAACACACTATTTAAAAAAATACATATAGTATTGGAATTAAAATGAACGAAATATGGTAACTGCATTAGAACATGTCCAGGCACGAAATACATGCAAGGAGCTATTACTGCGCCTTTCAATAACATGCGAAGTCTAAAGCTCAATCGACAAATGCATTTTTCGCTACCGTTATTCAAATGTTCAGCGGCTCCTCTCAGCTTCCGACTACTGCCGAGCACGCGGTTAAAAGGTAAAGTCTGCATACGAGCCTAGTTGCTCATCAGGCCGGAGCTTATCCCGGTTTCAGTAGCATGAAGCGACTAGGAGTATTTCTACTCCCCCCTGGATGGGATGCTAGTCCATTGCAGGGTTACCCCCAGCATTAAATTCGCCGGTACCCATTTGTACACCTGGGTGGAGAGAGGCACTGTGAGAGTGAAGTGTCTTGCCCAAGAACACAACACAATGTCCCCGGCCAGGGCTCGAACCCGGAGCGCTCGCTCCAGAGTCAAGCGCACTAACCATGAGGCCACTGTGCCCCAACAGCCGAGCACGCGGTAATCAAACCAAATCGTTGAGCACAGTTCGGACAACATAGTCGAAGCTGGGAGGAGCCGCCGAACATCTGATTGACGGTATATGGCAAAAAACGCATTTGTCGGTCGAGCTTGGAATTTTAGCGTTTGCATGTTATTGAAAAGTTTATTAAGTCTTCCAAAAACTTACTTACAATGAGCACCGCCTGCAAATAGCGAGCTAATCCAGGCAGGCAGTTGTTGAGGACATACAAACATGAATTACTAATTGAAGGCGTTTAAAAAGTCGAGTTTGAAGACATTATTAAATAATGTCAAGAGAGGAAAAAAGTGATAAAAAGTGGAGAATAATATTATAAATTACGATTGAATTATAATTAAGATGCCTTTTTTATTTCAGAAATAAGAGTGCTAGCGTCAGCATAACTGTCCAGAGTTTCTAAAGTTCCAAATAGTAATGCTTGAATTTCTTTTTGTACTTATTGTGCAATGCCATACGTTTTCCTGGATTTTCTGGATGTTGTTTATTCTACCAAGCCTTTCACATTAATTTATAAGAATATTTTGAAGGTCAATTCTCGGATGATGAGAAACATGGCCTTAGACAACATGGTATCACATGTCAACCTCCCCCAAGTTTTGGCATTTGAGATAAAATTACATAGAAGTGTTCACCAGGCTGCAAAGGAAGTCTTGTCTAATAGCCTGGGTTACACTACCAAGGCTCTAATTTGCCCTTGGTAAATCTCTGTGGGCCCCGGATAGTTGATGCAAAATTGTCAGTTGATAGTTTCTCTAACCTGAAGGTCTCTTTCCAGCCATTCATACTGTTGAACAATCTGTTCAATGCCATACTGGTAGAAATGGTAGACCTCTGTCGAAAGGCTGATTATATGAGCGGGTCCAACATTCCAACTAAACAAAGAATCAAACATCAGATAAATAAATAAGATTCATTATTTAACACTTGATGACTGGTCCTGCATGAGGGGAAGAGTGAATTTTGTTTCTCAAGAATCTCAATGTTTTGTCGAGGGAAACATTGAAATTTGAGGAAAACAAAATTCACTTTTCCCCAGGACCAGTCATTAAGTGACTTGTTATAAAGCAAAACAAATGGGTCAAACCTGTGTAAAACAAATAATCACTTTATTGACAAACGTGCAACAGCTGTCAACATTTTGCGGGTAACAGTGAACTAAATCCCATTTGATGTCATAGTTTTTGCAATGTTTCCCGCTCATGACATTTGGCAGTTTCAGTGTTTGATGTCATGTGAACATGAAGTAGCCAATGAATGGGTGTGCTGTAGCGGGAAAAACTACTACTTGTCAGCTGACGGTAGATGTGGATGAGGTTGATGTGTTTTCAAGTTACATGTGAACAGTGAACATATTAGAGGTGCATGACAGCATTAAATTTATTTGCACTCATGAAAGAAAATTCAAGTTTGTAATGTGGCTTTGCATTTTGATCAAAACGCTGCAAGTTTGAGTGAGTCAAAATTGAATCATTTTTGTGGTCTGTCAGGAGGTGAATCACTTTCAGAGCAATTTCTCTTTACTTTGCTGGCTGGTTCTAGCTAAAACATAGTTTTCATGGAAAAGATAAAATACTGAAACACGACCTTCTTATTTTAAAAGCATTTTACCTGTAGAAGATACCCTCTGTATTTCCTGGCATTGTAAACCTGTTTCTGTAGTTGGAAAAGTTGCTGTAAGGGAAGACACACCATTATTTGTTACTGAGTTAACAAGAGTTTAGCAAGAGTAAAGCATCTTTCTCAAGACTCGTGATTTGATTTGAGTTTTCCCAAAATCTGAGTTGCCAAACTTGGGGTGCGGCTTATCTGCATGTGCGCCTTTTCTGTTGGTGCAGTATACTGAAAAGTTTAAGTATTTATACTAGTGAAAAGCTTGTGACTACTAATTCATACTATTAAATAACTTATTATTATTTTAATTGTATCGTAGGCCTTCCAATTAATTTTTATGTACATAAAGCTATTGTACCAGAAATGTTGAGAATATTGAATGTCCATCTGGATTTGATGTTTTAAACAGCTTTAATCTCTGTTTTCTGTTTTATTTTATATATTATTGTCTTTTTCTTGAATTTAAATTCCTTTCCTTGACAACTTACTAGGCCTGTTCATGATTTCCTGGACAAGTCATGTATGGTACATAAGCGGCAATCGACTCAATTTGATTCATGAATTCATCTCCAACCAAGGCATTATCCTGTGTGCATAGGATAAAAAAAACTTATTTAAAGCCATCTCATCTGCATTGTGTAATTCACACAGGGGTATTTCATAAATTCCATAAAACACCCTGGGACTTCTACTTTCCATCAACTTAGATGCCTTCACCACAAAGGAAGTTTTAAAAGTATGAAACCGAGGAGAAGGCAACAACCACCGGTAAATACGGAGGGTGGGAAGTCTACAGGAAAAGAGAAAAGAGAAAAAGCAAAGAAAAGAGGATGAAAGCAGACTTTCAATGCAATGAAAGCCAGTTGAAAGAGAAATATAGAAAGAACTTGGAGTATAATTTGACTGCAAGACATTTTGCACAAAGAGATGACTGGCACCCAAGGGACAGGAGTTGCCAATACTTCAGTGGAAATGGGAAGTTCAGAGCTACCAATCCCTCTGGTCTCCATCTGAGGTTGAAGCCTCAAAAAGCATTGAAACAGAAATAGAAAAGTTTATAATAAAACATGTCTTACACTGTCCATATCATAAGCAAAGTCACCTGCAAAAGAAATGAGATTGAATTACCATAAAGAGTCACTAAATTATTAACTAAAGCTATCAAGTTTTATCAATCTTGCAACTTGATGTACATGTACAGTAACAGAAATTCTTTGCCAGATCAATGAGTGGCAAACCAGTATTGTAAGAAGCAGGGAGCAATGACTTTGATGTTAGTGATTAATTAACAGAATTTTGGTTATCTGTCTTAGTCTGAGTTAAATTGAGCTTACACTGTAATAATTTAATTTAAGCCACAGAGGACAAGAACAACTTACCAACATGAAGGAAAGCGTCATATTTTCCTTGCTGTGTTTCTTCCTGCAGATAGCTTAAAGATTTAGCATTAACACTTCCAAGATCTCCAAAGACAGCCATCCGAGGACTCCAGTCCACACCAGACTTGAGGGCTTTAAATGAATACAGTGCACTCCAGCCTTCTAATCCACCACAATGATACTCTGCAAGTTAAACAACCAATCCCATTATAATAAGCATATTTTGATTGTGGAATACTGAAGGCTAGTTCTGGCATTACATTGTTATAAAAACCTGCATAATAGTTGATAAATTTGGTGTAATAAAAATCACTCAGCTGTGTTGTTTTCTGCCAGGGCTGGAGGTGATGACATAGGTGATTTTAAAAAAAATTAATAGTATGTTTATCGGTTTTCAAATTAGGCTAGGCATATAACACCTACATGACTTGTAGACAAACGTCACAATCTTAATATCAAATATTAATCTCCAGAAACTGAAATTTGGAACATCTCATCTGCATACATGTACAAGTCGTAAGTGCTTTGTAGGTTTTGGGCAGTGAATGCTAACAAGTACACGTTGTACACTCTAGGCTGGTTCAAATGAAGTGTTTCATCAAAATGATTTCAAATTTACTTCGCACTCAATAATTTAAACTTGGAAATACATTTATATCTACAACATTATTGAAGAAAAGAACAAATTGAACCTATTAAAAAATACAAACATACAAACATTGCAAATAACTTGTAATAAAGTGTAATCAGCACGGGAATAATATTTTGGGTAGTTACAAAATCCATTTAATAAGTAAGCAAGAACTTGTTACAGCTTGAAAAAAATTCTACAGGCAATGTACTTTTTCGAGATGTTTCTTTCATACTCAGGATTGAAACATTGGTCACTCATTGCCGATCTTCATACTTCTACTGACAGGTTATCAACAATACCTACCATACATCTGATCAGGAACCAGTCCAGTTAGTTTCACTCTGTGAATGTACAACACTCGATGCTCTGGTCCACCATCAGTGAATTTCGTAACACCACCAGATACTTGTAATGTTAGAGGAAAACCAGCTTTGTTATATTCCACAATAGTATAGTTTGTATATGCTAATGTCACCCATGTAACCATCATCTCTGTTGGATCTCCTGACAGTGTGAAAATGTAGAGATCCATATTTTATAACTCAACACAAATGGAAAAGTACAAGTGTCATATTAAATGCCTTCCTCCCCATAACAACCTCTCTACAATAGCCACTTTCCTCTGTCCCTAAGGTTGCCATTGTGGAGAGGTTCAACTGTATATATTCTTTTTTCTTTAAAAGGTGATTAATTGGTCGACATGACAATGTATCTATCTGATCTTTCGCTCATTGTTTTAGTTTTGTTTGCATGATTAGTAAAGTGGAATCCATATTTTGTGAACCACCAAGGGAAGTGAACACAAGTTTGAGTTAATTGCCAGTAGTTTGAGAATCAGCTGTGAGGGTAAAATTACAGTCATCAATTGGAACAAATTGTAAAAGGACATGACTTTTAATGCAAGTTATTGGGAGTAAGAAAAATGAAGGCTTCAATAAAGTGGGATTCCACTTCATTTAGCATGCAGTTTACTTGATGTGATTTGCATTATAATTTTTATACCAAATCAAACGATTTTCTGACAAGAAATTCATCAACTTTAAGGCCTCTGGAGCTCAATGTACAACCCAGATTTTATTTTTTGAATGAGAACACATGCATGATTTATCGATCATTGTCTTGTATCTTGCTTTAGACAGTAGTCAGCACTGCCACCAGTTTGTTTGCACTTTCACACTCCTGTCTGTCTCCTGTAAAAAAACCCATGCCCTTGGAATTCCAATTGTTAGTACCTCATAACTTTGGATTTCTAGTTCAAAGAACCCTTCTTGCCCCCAGAATTCCAAAAAGCCACCCACTGTGTAGGTATGGATATTTTCTGGAATCACCCCATAAAAGCACCTTGAAATTCAGAACATTCTATAGACATGTACATCAAAACAAAATGAGCTGGAAGCACTGTCAGTATGATATTTCAGATGTTTTCATGAAAAGTGCAGGACTTATAGGATGTTCTTGGATCATCTCAGATTCCTCTGCAACATAACAAGATTACGAACAGGACGTAACATGTCGATAATTTCGATATAGTCGATAAAAGTCGATCGTTGTCGATCAAATTCGATACTAATCAATCGACAAATATCGGATGTCGATAAAAATCAATCACACAATTTTTTATTTTTTGTGATTATCGACTTTGATCGACTTTATTGCCATACAGATTTACTTTAAAGCTGTTTACAATTTCGTGGCCGATTGAAAAAATGCATCTGCAGTTTTGTCGATAAAATTGATAACCAGTTGAAAATCTTGTGATTGTCAACTTTTATCGACAAATTAAACTTGTCGATTGACAAATATTGAGTATTATCGACTTATAGACTACGTTTTCGATGATCGACTTTGATCGACATGTTACATCCTGTTACGAAGCATCTGCTCCTTCAGATGATAGCCCACAGCTAAGCTGTCATTGTAAAGACATGATCATGTCTGAAAAATTCAGGCTTGAACAGGATTTGAACCCATGACCTCTGCAATACCGGTGCAGTGCTCCACCAACAGAACTTAATTAAACCAACTAGGAGCCAGGTCACATTTTGAGTTTGTAATACAATATACATTATGTGAAGGATTTATTCATTTGTATGTTGTCATTATTGCTTACAAACATAAATTCAAAAATCCTTGAATCCCATACATTACCGAGTGACCTTGAGAATGAATCTTTTGTAACTGAATATTAAGTTACTATACTTCCCTTCCAGTAAAAGTGCCCCACAACTTTCGTTTTTATAAAATCTTCCCCTTATCAATTCACTATGGATATAGATTCACTGAAAGCGTGCAACTGATAGAGTTGAATAGAACAGACGGCCTTGTAAACTAAAACAGCCATTTTTACAGTCGATTAAAGCTTTTGATAGCTCTTCGATGTTAAAATAATATTACGTAAGCTAAACATAAAACAACCAGGGCTTTACGCACTTTCCAATTATGCTATCTTCAATTTGATGAAGGATATAGCTCTAAACTTCACGAGTCCTTCTAATTTTAAGATATTTTCTCCATCAGTATTCCTGGCTAGTTGTTACGGGTTTCTATTCAAACAAACTTCTAGAACGAGGGTTGAAATATAGCACGGGTCAATGTACAAAAATTAATGTACCAGAAACCTTTTTAAACGGCGTCCATTCCTTACCTGTACTTGAAAGATGAATTTGCTCAGGTTGAGGGTCACTTCCATATGAAAAATGCAGAAAAATTACCAAAACGAACCAAGAAATTTTCCCCATGTTCGACTCCATGACAGCTTGACGCAGACTGTGCTGCTTTCACAGTGTCACGTGAGACTTATCAGTTCTTCGGCATGCGCTAGGTCACGACATATCCATGCTGCGACGTAGGTTTTGGGCGGTTTGTTACAAGTACACACCATGTGATATTCTCCAGAGAATTGTTCTTTTATCCGTCTAAAAATTATTTATTCGTATACACGTGGCTATCTGATAATTATATGTATAAAGAAGTGTATATAAAAGCAAGAATTCTCAAGAGTATCATCACATGCCCCCTAGCTATGTCCAAGCCTTACATATATACGGTGGCTACGCCTGAAGCACGAGAGAGGCAGCCCACGAGGTGTTGTTTGTGGAATGAATTCATAAACAACCGGGCCAACAAATTTATGTAATAGGCCATTCCGAAATTGCACAGGGAACGGCGGCGAGTTTCAAATTTTAACAAATCGATAAACTGACACCACCACATGAAAGATCGCGTTGAGCTGCGTTGAGAAAAGTTATTTGACCAAGTTTGATGCTTCTAGGGTGAACAGAGACCAAGTTATGGACCTTGAAACATGGTTCAAAATCCTTAGAAATTAAACGTCTCTAATGTTGAGACAGCCTTCCCCAAAACCATATAAACTCTTAAACTGAAAACACAACTGACAACTGAAAAATCCCGTCATTCACCTACCATTTGAAAGAAGCCGAGATGAAAATCACGTATGCTTGCCGATTTTAATAAGAGTATCACAGAAATCATAAAAAATTTTAAGAGTTTATATGATTTTGGGGGACGCTGTCTCGACATTAGAGACATTTGTATGGATTTTGAACCATGTTTCGTATTACAGACTTAATTGGACGACACGATGTCCTGTTACCAATTAATCATAACCATTTCACTGAATTTCCCACAAAAGTAAAAGTTTCATTTGAAAAAAAATTTATAATAGTCATTTTTAAATATCATAATGAAAAATATGGAGAATAGCTTGCAAAATGGCTGCTAAGTCTCTTTCAAAACAGTCACCGGACTAAACCTCCACAATATTTTACAAAACTAGTCTCTATTGGTTACTATAGTGATTGTAATCGATGTTGTGATTCATTGGTGGGATATAGTGGAGAGGACCTAAAAATGATTGGCTCGTGTAACTGTCCGATTTACAGGTGTCTAATTACAGCCAAATGTCCGATTACACTGTCCGATTAAAACTTTGCAGATTAATTAGAGCAAAATACAGAGGATATTACGCGGTGGCGAAAATATATGAATTTTATGTTCGAGTGGCAAGAACAATTTTTTCACGAGTGAGCGCAGCTAACGAGTGAGATATTGTTTTTGCCACAAAAACATAAAATTCACATCGTCGAGCTACCGTGTAATGTTCTTTTTATTATAGACACTGATGACGGCGGTTTTGACGATTTCCCGAAGATTTCCGACCACTTTCCGAAGATTCTCCAAAACTTGTCCAAAGGTCACTCGAACGCTGCCAAGCATTTTCCGAATATATGCGAAGATTGCCGAAGACTTTCGAGGAAGACCCGAAGATGTTTCGATCATACACCAACGAATGGAAGTATAATAGCAAAGCGCGCGAGCGACGTCATAACTCAGACAAGACTCAGACAAACAAACCGGAATGGCGGACGATTTAGTTTCTAAAACAGCCGGTGTTCTTAAAACACATTTTTTAAGCGAAAACTTCGCCTGGATCCCCTCTAGTTCTCTCAGAATACGCCGATGTTGTATGAGCCTCGTGGGGGGTATAATCATTTGCATTCTATTTTTAGTCCTCGCGCGCTTCGCTATTTAAGAGACAAACTTGATATCAGTGAAATCATCGATATCCTCACTTGTGAGGATATGGAAGATATGTCACTCGAGTCCCGGATGTGGTTTCGTCTGATTTTACGAGTGGTGTATTACATTTCCCATAGAACCCTGCGCGTGCTCTGATTGGTCAAAAACCTCTGTTTTATCAGAGTATAAAGCATAGAAAAAGCGTGTTTTATTGTTTTGCGCGCGTAATATCTATATCATAAAACAAATGAAGTTTAAGCCGTGTATTACACCGTGTTAAAACACTCACATTTGTGAACACTCGAGAAATGTAGAAAACACTCGAATGCATTTCATTCGCGCTCTCAAATACCCGTGGTGTTTTGTCACAGTATAATACACGGCTTAGGCTTCTTTATTTGTTAAGTAAAACACTCGTGTCTATATTATTAATATAATAAAGCAGTTTATCATATGACCCGCACGGCCCCGCAAGCAGTTTTCTTGGAAAACCATAAGACAAAAGGTCCCGTATGAGGGCCGTACGCGTCAAAGTGATAGGGCCGGAAAAACGCGTACGGCCCTACTAGAAATGCATACGGCCCCGGCAAAAATAATGCGAAACAATTTTGTTGCTAAAAAGTATTTCCTTGAGAGTGAAAGCGAACATTCCGACAATGAGTTCTATTATGTGAGCTTTCGGACGCCGAAATGCTGCAACTACTTACTCACAGCGAACCAACAGAAAGAAAGTCACTACTCTCGAAATGAAGCAATGCTGCCGCGCGCGGCCTCCACCAAAGAATGAAAATGAAAAAAAAGTGGTCATATGATAAGTACATATTATTTAATGCTTAAAGAATTTTGTTACAGTTATGATTAATAGTTATACTACACCCTCTAATGCATTGTGAAATATATTTATTATAAATTGATCTGCTGCTACTCCTGCTTTACATATTTAACAAAATTTTGAGTTGTTGATAATTTATTAATTGACGTTAGTCTCTCAATACAGATAAAAAAACGAGCTCAGTTGCTACAAGAAATAGTTAATGACGTTTCCCCAAGACAAATCAATCAGCCTCTTCTATTTCATACTAAATAGAGCGAAAGCGACAGCAGAAGGTTTTATTATGCCATTTTGGGCCATTTTCGTTTTATTATGTCATTTTCGAGTTTATATTTAGAAGGGACGCTGCATTTGAAGACTTAAAGGTGTGAAGATAATACGTTCTAAAGTTTCGAGACTAACGATTGTGTGATAATTCAAACGTGTTAGAAAAAAATTTATCTACAAATTGAAAAACCGACGGCCTGATTTGGCAGCGCTGCACAATCACGTGATGAGAGGTCCACCGTTTAGTTCAATTCTTGATATTCTTTGGAACCCAGGCTTCTGGTCCGTGAACGTCTTTGATTACCATCACTTTGTCGATGACGTCACCCCCCTGCAAGAAAGCAAAGCACTCTATATTTAGCAGGATATGAAGAATTCTGCACAACAAGGAGGGTGTTATCCACAGAGGCCGAAGGCCGAGATGGATAATACCCTCCGAGATCTGCAGAATTCTTCATATCCTACGAAAGCCGAATTCAATAATTGCTTTATTATTCATTCAAAATATTTCCCCGTTCTTAAAGGAGTTTTGCCATTTCGCTCTTTGTTTTTTCGCTCACTAAAAATAACATAATATCGTCCCCAGGTTTTCTCGGCCAACGGTTCAATAATCTGCAGCGGGCTGCACTTTTGGCGTCATTTTGACGTCATCGGTTCAATAATCTGAAGCGGGCTGCACTTTTGACGTCATTGATTCAATATGGTGAAGATTCTTTCCAAATTTGGTGAACAGCAGCCGGTTATGGTAAATTATGTGTGTGGTTTTAATCAATTAGAAACGGGGAAATATTTTGAATGAATAATAATAATATCTTTTCATGGACACGACTACAGATCATGACTACCAGTACGAAGCACTTGTGGGTACTACCATCATGGCTTTTGTTAATCAAGAGGTCCATTATACGAGGCGGAAAATAAGCCGCGACTTATTTTCCTCGTATAAATGACCCTAATACAACAGCGTGCGCTGCTCACACCAAGCAAACATAATACAACTTTCATCGCTTTCAACATTCTGATATGTTGCTATGAATGTTGTAGAGTTTGAGTTACACGAACCAATTCGTACCGTTGGTTTGCCGTTAGTGTGTCGCATTCAATAAAATTACACAGTCTAAATAAAAAAAAACAACCTAAAATTCCATAGGCCTCAAAATTTGCACCTAAAAAAGGTATCCAGCCCACCCTCTCCCAAAAATAACATCTCAGATTACAATACCACCCCCTGATTATTCTAGAACGATACAAGTTGTTGTTTCAATGTTCATTAACAACTTTTTTATCGCTTGTTTGTGTCGTGTGTTAAAAGTGTTTCGTTCAATTTTAATTTGTCATGAAGCCAATTCAAGGAGTAATGAAAAGATGATGAAAGGAGTTAGTTTGAGAGGATAATGGAGTTATCTATCAACAGAGATTTTCTTCTTCAGGGGTATAATGTTTGTATAAGCAATTCCTCTCCTTTCCCCACCCCACTCCACCTCCCCACCCCCCCCCCCCCCCTAACTTACCCGATCCACACTGACTTGTTCCATGTATAAGTGTGTCTTGTTGTGAATGGTCATTCGAGTGTAGCCATAATCCACGGCGCGGAATGCTGTCCAGGGTGGATAGTCTTTAACAAATGGGTTATGTTTTTCGAAACAGCCCTAGAAAAAATTCATCTTGTTATTAAGTGAAAAATAAGGGGTCTTAAACGAGAAACATAGTTCTAGAAACTCGTCATATTCTGAGCACAACCTACAACGCTGGCTAAGACAATCAGGGTTATTAAAAACAGTCGACAGCTTAGCTATTAGCATTTATCAAATTAAAAGCTTGTAAGGCTTACTAACAGCCGTAGCGAGCATGTAAGCGAGGCCAACCTCACAGACACGCTATGCCGGTAGCACGAAACTTAGCACAAAACGACTGGATGGGATACTAGTCCATCGCAATGTTACCCCTCACATTACTTCGCTGGTACCTATTTATACAACTGGATGGGGAGAGGCACTAGGGGTGTCTTATCCAAGAACACGTCAACACAGTGTCCCCGGCCAGGGCTCGATCCTGAACCACTCGATCTAGTGGCTAACTAACCATGATGTCACCGCGCATCTCACGATCACTCACCGTAAAACTTAGAAACTGATTGAAACGTTACCCAGTGTATTGAATTCTACATTACACGCAACTCATTCGATCGCACTCAACGAGGACAAAACACTTTTTTTCTGAGTGGAAGACGTTTTAAGAGTGAATTTCACCTATCACCAAACTGACGACGGCAGAAATCGAAAAATCGATTTTTCTCTATTTTCGTCCACGTATAGCCCTTAGGTAGATATGAAATGTGATATAGTTTT
>OZ026600.1:18495042-18498542 GCA_964020085.1 Micromussa lordhowensis
TAAACACTAACATACCCCTGAGCCGGTGATGATATGAACTGGGGCGCAAGGGTTGGTGTATGGCTCTTCCCGTGATCCATTGCAAACCTACAACAAACGAAAAGTAAGGTGCACGTTAGTGTCCCAACCAAAAAACACAGGGGACATAAAGAAGAAACAGGAAGTGGAGAGAGTGGACGCGGTCTGGGGAGGGAAATATGTGAACTCGCTTGGCTCAATCATTTTTCCCCCTCTACTGATCTCTCTCTCTCTCTCTACAACAGAGTGTTTGTCTCGGAACTATCGGTCTGATAGAATTTGATGTTCTTAAAACTAGCATATTCGCGCTCGAAGCTTTGCTTCTCGGGCAAATATTTGTTTTAAGAACATCAAATTTCCGCGGGGCAACTATCAGCCGATAGTTCCTTGACAGGACACACTATTGTTTAAATAGGGAGCCTCTTCACAGACTTAAAGATGGACCTATAAATAGCCTGCGTAGCAAGCGTTTAAAGGGGGATGGGGGGAGGGGAAGGGGAGGCAAAGCACGGGCTAGCCAATAAACTGCGGTCAAATTCATCAAGTAGGTTGCGATATCTTACCTGCCTGTCGTAGAGAGGCCAGAGTCGTTCATAAGAATGCTCATGAGCCCAAAACATCACATCAACACCTGGAGAAATGAAAGGAAACTACCGTTACATGGAACAAGGCTTCCTCCACAGTCATCACACAAAAAAACTAAAGTGGAACCCCATTAATAAGGTCACTAACGGTCCAAAAAAAATCTGGCCGTATTAAAGGGGTGCTTTATCTTAAAATAAGAAAATGACTGACTTGAGCTTTTGTTCTGGCCAGAATAAGTTTGACTTCGAGTGATTGCCAATGACTCGTTACCCACCGTATTTGTAAAACAGGTCTTCCAAAGCAAACAAATGTTTCGAAGTGATTCCAGTGCGAACCTAAAAAGAACATCAAGTTGTGATTAAAACTTTGAATATGTTTTGCCACGTTTATAAGCTATTTTAAATAAATGTGACATTCCACAGAGACAACAAAAGATATGAAAATTATGACTAAAGCACACTCAGACATAGGAAAAATTCACATTGTAGCAACTGGTACTCACAATTTGTATAAAATCCTTTTCACACTATATTCAAGTTCTTGTAGTCTAACACCATAGCGGAGTAGCGACCTCTAGTCTAACTGTTTAAGTACAGTCAACATACCTTACTCTCGTGTTTGGTACAATCA
This sequence comes from Micromussa lordhowensis, assembly GCA_964020085.1. Lineage (NCBI taxonomy): Eukaryota > Metazoa > Cnidaria > Anthozoa > Scleractinia > Lobophylliidae > Micromussa > Micromussa lordhowensis. The sequence continues at coordinate 18,496,276 of OZ026600.1, forward strand.
TCCTTGTCAGAGTTACTGCAGTACATTGGTCTGTGACCCATCGTGATGATCCAGGGACGTAATGCACGGTTTTCAGGAGATGTTGCTTCCTATTCATGAGGAAACATGCAACAAAAGACACTTTAAGACCTTCACGAAACATGATACTATGTAAAAAGTAGCATGCAGTGCAGGTGTAATTTTGGAATGGAATGCTTGATAGACCAGGTTTTCAATGCTGTCATCTTGGATTGTAATATTGGATATTTGACCGGTAGAGCACTGAGGCAGAGTGCAGGGGGTGGGACACTAACTTCCCCCTCCCCCCACCCTACTCTCTTGGCAAAATTTCCCTCGCCCCAACCCTCCACAGTTACCAAATACAAGATGGTGGCCTAATACAAAAATGTGCACTGACTCACACGCACAAAATAAGCTGCACTGCAGGTTATATGGATGTAAAAAGGTGAAATAATTTAAGCTTTATTGAACACCCATTCTTGTGATCCAGAGCTACCTGTGTCTTGATCTCAGCCAGTGGGGCTTGGGTACAAGGAAACACGTAGTATCCAAATGATGAAATCAATGACAATCAATATCATTCAATACCAATCAATATCAATTGATCGATTGATATTGATAATCGATGACCGATGTCAAACATTTGTGTGGTTATTGATTGGTATCGATTTTCAATAACAATCAATAGATAAATTGATATTGATTGGTATCAATTTGTTGCAGTTTGATGGGGGTAATCTTGAAGTCAAAGAATCTAGCCAATCTATTCATGTGTCTCCAGAGCCACCTGTTCCTCTTGCCAACGCCCCATCAGCTAAAAGCAATAGGAGGCTCTGGGGATGAGAATGTTCAAGACAATGAAGCTCTGTTGACGCAAGCCTATGTACAAAAAACAAGATGACACGTGACGGTGTGCAAGGCACACAGATCTATCGATGTGAGTCACTCAGTAAGACATCATACAGCCTTACAGGAATACAGGAAAGTCAAGATGGATACGGGAAAAATTTATAGTTAAAGGACTTGTTCTTTTTCTAACCTGCAGGTCTTTTTCCAGCCATTCATACTGCTGAACAATCTGTTCAATGCCATACTGATAGAAGTAATACACTTCGGTTGAAATGCCGATGATGTGTGCAGGTCCAACGTTCCAGCTGAAAAATGAATCAAGGACACAAAAGTATGCTTCCAAGCCAGCAGCTGCCTTAACAAACAACAAGTCCAACTTAGATAAATCACTGTCCATTGCAGGGCTGTTATTGAGTTTTGAGTCACATGTAGCCTTGTGCTCAACAAGTGTAACAAACTTGCTACTTTGTTTGGCAAATTCTATTAACAACAGGCAATTTCACTGGTAGCATCAGGGGGAATTAGACATACATGTACTCAGCTGTAACACATTACAGCCAGTTATTACAGCAGCCCTGCTTTGGATAGTGCAGTGTGTTCAATTAACAAATTACATGTATCTGGCCTTTGTACCTGTGTCAAATTTTACACGTGTACCTCGTATGCACTAAGTTAAACTCAATTTAAACACATGGCACTGAAGACGAAAGTCTAGTGCGTGACTACAATTTAATTTTTCACTTTCTTAGTTCTTGCTTATGATGACAAAGTTTTCAGGGAAAAGAAATATATAACTTTCTAAAAGCATGCAATTTACCTGTAGAAGATACTCTCAGTATTTCCTGGCATGGAAAACCTGTTTTTGTAGTTTGAAAAGTTGCTGCAAGGAAATAAATAATAAACTTTATTTAAGTGTCATATGTATTTAGCACTGTCATACTAATTGGGGACACTGTAAATAAATAACCAAATATTTCAAATAGAACATAAACTGTTAAGAATCCCAACTGAACTTAGTTTGAACTTAGTTTGCAATGCGCTTCAGTGAATATGTACGTGATAAAACAGCCACTGAACTGAAGTTCACACAGGGCTTAAGCTTAATGTTTTGAGTAGGAGTTAAGTTCTAAAGCTTTGAATCCTTGAATTTTAGATACGATTGGGTTAAAACTCATCAGGGATATCAGGAGACATGTATTTTGTGTAGCCCTTTGAAAATATGTCATTATGTGTGTTTGGCCATGCTTTCTTTTCCAACTTTATCAGCTGATTACACACATCTTCTGTATTTAAACTGGCCTATTATGCCACGATGCGATTTTGCATAATCAACCTCAAATCACATCCCATCGCATAATTCACCAAAAATTACACAATTTTAACAAAACAAAACATTAGTTACCGCTTTACATGTATTT
>OZ026600.1:18498742-18528742 GCA_964020085.1 Micromussa lordhowensis
GAGAAAATGGCACATCTACACGTCGTTTCAAGATGATTGGCCTTTGAAAATTTCATATACAATCACTTGTTTTCATTCTCAAAGCCTATTAATTGGCATAACATAAACAATCCGTTTCTTTGCTTGAGCAACATTGTGATCAATCATCTTCAGAAGTCTGTGGTAGACAAGCACCTCTAGTATTTTTTATCGCAATTTATGCATAGATGTTTATTTTTTTGTTCCTTTATGTTCAATTTGTCTTTGGAGTAGTCCAGAAGTGGTTTCCTTCATATAAAACCTAGTAAAATACGCTTAAAAAAAGCTCAGGAAAACATTGCAAAATTTGCATTATTTTTTTCATATTATCCCATTCTTTTTGCATAGTCTGCCCCGAAAAGTTTGCATAATTTCTGTTTTTCAATCTCACCCTATCAGAAGGCCTGATAAAAGTAATGATGTCACAGACTATGGTCTCTTTAGTTAGTTTTAGCTGGTTAATGATTCCATGCAAAACCTACAGAACTTCTATTTGCCATTGTCCATTGTCAGTAATAAATATTAATCATAATTTTATTGCCTAGGATAGTTTTCATTGACAACTTTACTTACTACGCATATTCATGATTTCCTGGACAGGTCATGTACGGTACATAAGCGGCAATCGACTGAATTTGATTCATGAAGTCATCGCCTGTTCGTGCATTATCCTGTGTGTGTAGAAAAGAAAATAATGGCTAAGATGACCTAACCAGGTTTCAAATTATGGTCTCACAGAGAGCTAATTCAATCTTCAACTTATCCTACTTTCAAGCTTTTTTGATCATTTTAATTAGTTAGAAATTAAACTAGGGTAAGGTCAAATCCAGATTGTTAAAAGATTCAGGTCTTAGTAAAAGAGGGGCATGGGATTGTAGTTAAGTTAAAACTTTGCCCAGATGCCGACTGAGATCCTTGTACAAAAATCAAACACATGCAAATAAACTTAGGGTAATTAAACTAGGGTAAGGTCAAATCCAGATCGTTAAAAGATACAGGTCTTAGTAAAAGAGGGGCATGGGATTGTAGTTAAATCAAAACTTTGCCCAGATGCCGACTGAGATCCTTGTACAAAAATCAAACACATGCAAATAAACTTAGGGTAATTAAACTAGGGTAAGGTCAAATCCAGATCGTTAAAAGATACAGGTCTTAGTAAAAGAGGGGCATGGGATTGTAGTTAAATCAAAACTTTGCCCAGATGCCGACTGAGATCCTTGTACAAAAATCAAACACATGCAAATAGACTTTGCATCTTAGCATCACTGCTTAAGTATTCAAGCCAATTAGATAACTACTGTGTTATGATTATCAAGTGCTGGTTTAAGTTTGTAGAAGTACTCAAAATGTAACATAGTTCATTCAAAACTCTGATGAATCTAATTTTTGTCTCATGGCAATCCAAGGTGCCCATCTGTTCTGAGCTTCCTGGATTCTGTTTTAATTGTACATGTACAGTACTGTCAGTAATATTATTATGGAGGAAGATTTTGTGACTTGGCTGAAACAAGCTAAAACTTACAGAATCCATGTCATATGCAAAGTCACCTGGGAAAGGAAAAATATTATTTAATTACACCGTGAGTTATGCAGACAACAGTTTCATGTTTGCATGTACTTTCACGTGATTAAGTGAACAGTAATGAGTGTAATGAGTTTACTGTAGTCAGAGATATTTTCAAAGTTAACAAAATCTGATGTTGAATTCAGGAGTCTTGGGCAAAATGCCTTATGTATGCTAAACACATGTATGCCCCTCACATTCATGATTGAACAAAAAAAAAAACATACCAACATGAAGGAAAGCGTCATATTTTCCATCTTGAGTTTCTTCCTGCAGATAGCTTAAAGATTTAGCATTAACACTTCCAAGATCTCCAAAGACAGCCATGCGAGGACTCCAGTCCACACCAGACTTGAGGGCTTTAAATGAATACAGTGCACTCCAGCCTTCTAATCCACCACAATGATACTCTGCAAGTTACAATAGCAAGCATGATTTTATGGCAGAATGAGGGCCAGTGTTGGAGACATAAAAGCACTCAAGGGGTTAAAGATGGTTAATCCATTTCTGTAACTCAGTTAGCAATCCAGCTCCACAATGGCCAAGATTTCCAGTTATACTTTTAAAGCTTCCTTGTTCAGTGGCACAACCGCAGTACCCCACTCCATCCCCCAAAGTCAATTATGTTCAGTATGCAAGTTTTACATACAAAACTATTGCATTAACTAATTTTTCCCAGGGTTAATTCTTTTCTTCATTTTTCCAATCCAAGAACAGAAAAAAAATTTTTGGCTAGCTCAGTTACTGAGTTTTACAACCACCTCTAGAGGAACATATTTGCAGCTTCACTTGACTAAAACAGTGTGCTTGCTTTGAATAACTTTCTCTACAATATTTGGAAAATAAGTCATAACAGTCTTTCTCTTGATTTTCATGTAGTAATTTGTGTATCACGTCTGGTGATGATACCTACCATACATCTGATCAGGAACCAGTCCAGTCAGTTTCACCCTGTGGATGTACAACACTCGATGTTCTGATCCACCATCAGTGAATTTAGTGATGTCACCAGAAGCTTGCAATGTCAGGGGAAAACCAGCTTTGTTGTACTGAACAATAGAGTACTCTGTGTTTGCCAACGTCACCCATGTGACCATCATCTCTGTTGGGTCTCCTGGAAGTACAGTGACGTAAGGTTATGCATTAAATGTTGATGAGATTATACATCTGTAGATCTATAATCATAGTTAAGTGGGAGAGATGCTGTAGACCTGCCAGCAGGTGATAGTCTTGCACATGTATGTTTTGCCATTGTCGTGTAGCTTTACCCTCATGGTTTTGCTTTGAACAGTTTTGCCACTTTCAGTCTTCATTTTGCAATGCTGCCATGGTTACCCTCTTTATTTGCATTTTGGCCATATTCACTTGCTTATTACCTGCATTGCTTACAATTGGCACCTGCCCTCCATTTAATATTGCTCATCGCATGTCACATCAATGACATCTTTGCAGGGTTAATGCTGAATGTACTGATTGGAGTTTTAAGTATTTTAAAACATATCTACATACCGGATGCTTATTCAGTTGTTAGAAGTGCAATTCCGATACATACTGCAGGCATACATGTATAACCGTCAAGACGTCACTTAAAAATTTGATCCTACCCTGTTAATATGGCCACCCGTTAACACATGACTTTGTGAATGACTTTTGAGCTATGTATTACATCATAGTCACAGCTTCACCAAGCTAGAAAAACAGTGTTCTTTGTCCCCTGCTACAGGAGCGTAGCGTTGGAAAATCTGTTTCAGTATTCAAATTTTATGGAAGTTAAAGTGCACCTAACCCCTAAATTTTTTTTTCCGCCTAAACAAAATCGTCATGCTTTGGTGACTATTTCTTCAAAAACATTTTTGGATTTGGTCAAATCCTTGAATTTTTATGCCCCATTGAAGTACGGAAAATCGCACTAAAATCGCTGCCATTTTGGCTCGCGACCGCGTTTCAAAGATCAAGGGTCTGGCAACCACTGTGACGTCACTTCGAGAACCCAACAATCTGTATTTCGCACTATTTTGCACCATTCACTTGTTACATTTGGAAGGTTAGATCAATTTTGGTCTTAAATGTGCCGCATAGATGTGTTGTTGGGGGTTGCAGTAATGTCAGAAGCTTGGAGAATGGAATAGGGCTCCATACGATACCATTTTATGGTGATGAGCCTCCAGAGGCAAAGAAACGAAGGAAGAGATGGATAGATTTTGTAAGACTGAAACGTGGTCAATGGGAGCCATTGAAGAATTCTGTGATATGCTCGAAGCATTTCAAGCCAGATGATTTTGTTCGGAACTACACGTTGTTGAAGGACCAAGAAGCTCCATCAATTCCGTATTTAGCGTGAGACAGCTTCGGAATTACCCCTTTCCCCGACAGGGGCAAGATCTTGTAGGACAAGATCACTCTTAATCGATTCGCAGCCTTTCAGTTCACAACAGCAATAACACTCACTCGCTGATGTTTTGTAACAAATCGACGTTGCAATTTCCACACTTGCACCTAAAGTTCAGCAAAGTTATATTAGCAGAAAAGTAATCTAAAATACATCAACAATAGCGCCAGAAGCAAGCGTGCCAACACATGTAATGCATAAACTAAAGCTCATGCGGCAAAGTACATACATAAGGGAAAAACCCGCGAATATCACCATTCCTTCAGTTCTACATTGCCCTGTACATGTAACTGGTCCTTAAGGCTTCGTTCAAGCTCTTCGTTAGCCTTCATTTCTTCTTGGTATTTTTCTATCCATTCTGCATCAGCCAGTGGCTCGTCAGCTTGAATCGTTCGAGGTTTCTTGTGATCTTGGTGAGACGAGGCACTGATAAATGCCCTTCGTCTTCAAGTTCGTATCCAGCAATAAAATTGATTTCCGAGTCGTCTGAGTCGAAGCTCGTCTCCAAGCCCGATGATTCGGAGGACATAGTAATTTTTTCTTCAATTACAGAGGCTATGAAGACCAAATAGAATGAATTTTCGTGCTAGAGAGGCTTTCGCAGATCGACGACTGGCTGAGAATTGCTTGAGCGTCTTCTCGAAGTGATGTCACAACTCTACTCTGCCCAGATCCCCATTTACGCAGTCGTGGTCCATTTGGAACTCAACTTCAATGGGGCATAAAAATTCAAGGATTTGACCAAATCCTAAAATTTTTTTGAAGAAGTAGTCACCAAAGCATGACAATTTTTTTAGGCGGAAAAAAAACTTAGGGGTTAGGTGCACTTTAAGCTTACTTGACATTTCTAAACAGTCCAAACAGGTCAGCTCCTGAAAAGTTAAATCTCCCAGCACTGCTCAAGACATTTGAAAATATGTACTGTTGCTTATTTGACTCTTTCAACATGAAAATATCACTGATTTGTATATTAGAATTCAAAATTGACCTAGTTCACATTGCATATCTCACTAAGTGAACTTGGTAACTACAGTGAAACCTGTATTAAGTGGTCACCCCATATTAAGCGGACACGCTCTATTAAGTGGACACCAGCTTGAGTCCCTAAACTTTCTTCCCACATTTACTGTAACATAAACCTGCGTTCAGCGGACACCTCTGTTAAGCGGACATGGACACCAATATTAAGCCATTTTGTTGCACAAAACCTGCAATAAGCGGACACTTCAAGGGCTTTTTACTTTTAAAAGCTCAGCTCAGCAACCACTAACATTGTTCAGCGATGTCATTTTAAGGCTAAGCAGATTATTCCAGATTGATGCATTGACTGTCTGGACATTATGCTATGAGCAGTCTTTGACATAACAGTACGGACCTTAAGCAAACCATGACGGCAACGGCAACGAGAACGCCACAAAACAAAAGGTTTAATGAGCAGAACAATAGCTGTGCATGTGCGTTATATTTCTTTGTACATTTCTTAGCCGTCCTCTGCAAAACAACAACGTGAAATGACCAAGTTCCGGGTATTTTGGAGAACGTGAGCAACGGCAGCTTATTTTTCGTACTTTCATTTGGAATTGAACGCTGGCATTACATATTAAGCTTGAGCAAGTTCTGAGACTGATAGACGCACTGAGCAGATCGAGGCATCTGCGAAATTCGACGGTAAAATATAAATTCATTTTTTCCTAGGCGTTGTCCTTGGCGTCGCCATCGTCATTGCTTAAGGTCCCTACTGTGTTACACTGTGTTACAAAAGGGTTAATAATTAACTATTATTGTTGAACCTGTTTAGAGCGGACACCCTGTATTAAGCGGACACTAGTGAGGGTCCCAACGGTGTCCGCTTAATACAGGCCTCACTGTATTAACATATGTGTTAATAAAGTTATTAGCAACCAAAGACTTCCTGTACAGGAAGACCGCAAAGTTAAAACTACTTTGATTGTTTTCAGTTTGATCCAACAAAAGCTCACAACTCAGCATGCAATTTCCACAATTTGACAACCGGCAACCCTTCTAAAAAATAGCATTTAATTACAGGAATGGCTCCAACTTCCGAATGCACTGGCACCGCGATTAGTCTACTTTTCACTTAGGCTAGCCTACTGTTAACTCTGGTTAGCCTAACTAGCGCTCCAGCTAGCCTACTCGGTTAGCTCTAAATATTTGTAACAGTAATACGATATATTCTTAAAAAATCGCTTTCCGGCAGCCAGCTCACTTGTTGGTGTGGTGGTCACGAGACTTGCTCATGACGCTAATGACCCGGGTTCGATTCTGGCTTTTAAAATTGTCTTTTTCTTTTTTCTTTGTTTAGAGAAAAAAACTTAAGTGTCCAGAGCCATTCCAGCAATTAGCGCTGTGTCTTCTCAAGTACAATCGATGGTTATGTAACCAGCAAACAAAATTAACAAACAGTACGGAGCTGCGGCTTTCCAATAACTATTTCTTGCATTTGGTGGCAGATGTAATTCTCGATTTTAAGAAACCTTTCAATTTAAGACTTTCTCTCTATCAGCGTCGCTGGTTGTCATGAATGGATTTTCTGTTCCACCAAAATTTCAGAACGACAGTAGTCGAAGAAAATATGGCACTCGTGATTTCCATCATGTTTCAGTTTCACAACTTTTCTTTCCTTAATTACCTGTACCCGAAAGATGAATCTGTTCGGGTTGCGGATCACTCCCATGTGAAAAATGCAAACAAATTAGGACAACGAACCAAGCAATCTTCAGCATATTCGACGACGACATGACGACTTTCTTCGCGTTCCGGGCGAATGTCACATGATTCTAATTATAGTTTGGTCAAGACATGACGTCATTTCATTTGTCCTAGTTTTTTAGTCTCGTCACGCAACGCTCCTCCCAACAAATTCAGAGCGTTACGTGACGAGACCAAAAACGGCCGCGAGGGAGACTACTATAGTCCTCGAGCAGGAAGAAGACCTTGGGAACGCTCCCCGTCCCCGTCTTCCAACCTCTTCCACTATTACGTCTGCAACAAAAGCTAATAAGACCCAATAAGACGTCGAGGAGTATTTTTTGGAGGGAATAGGTCACGTGTGGTCACGTTTAATATATCAATATTCGGTAAAGCGTTCATGTTAGGCCCATAAGACGTCCCATACATATTACTAATTTACCTTTATATATACCATACGAAGTGTCCCTTTAAACCCACGTTTAACCCGCCTCTACCCCAACTGAACCGCGTTTACCTTCATATACCCTAAGTTACCCCCGTTCACCCTCATCTACCCTAAGTTAACCACGTTTACCCCCATCTACCCTAAGTTAACCACGTTTACCCTCATCTACCCTAAGTCATCCACGTTTACCCCCATCTACCCCAAGTTAACCACGTTTACCCTCATCTACCCTATGTCATCCACGTTTACCCTCATCTACCCTATGTCATCCACGTTTACCCCCATCTACCCTATGTCATCCACGTTTACCCCCATCTACCCTAAGTTAACCACGTTTACCCTCATCTACCCTATGTCATCCACGTTTACCCTCATCTACCCTATGTCATCCACGTTTACCCTCATCTACCCTAAGTCATCCACTTTTACCCCCATCTACCCTAAGTTAACCACGTTTACCCTCATCTACCTTATGTCATCCACTTTGGCCCCCATCTACCCTATGTCATCCACGTTTACCCTCATCTACCCCAAGTTAACCACGTCTCCCCACATCTACCCTAAGTTAACCACGTTTACCCTCATCTACCCTATGTCATCCACGTTTACCCTCATCTACCCTATGTCATCCACGTTTACCCCCATCTACCCTAAGTTAACCACGTTTACCCTCATCTACCCTATGTCATCCACGTTTACCCTCATCTACCCTATGTCGTCCACGTTTACCCTCATCTATCTACCCTAAGTTAACCACGTTTACCTTCATCTACGCTAGGCTACCCACGTTTACTGTCATCTACCCTAAGTTAACCATGTTAACCCTTATCTACCTTAAATTGGCACTGTATTTCTTATCTACCCTAATGTGTTTTAATTGCAAGTAAGGTAATCGCAAGTAACTGCGGTATGTAAAAGATTAACTTTACCGAATAGGGCGCCAAACTTGGCTTGTGTGCGTGAGGGAACGCTAAGGTATCCTAGTTTTTGAGACATGGGCCACCAGTCCATGGCTCATCCTTGTGGACCCGTTCCATGTACCCCTACGTGGATAAGGATGGTCCATTGACTGGGATCCATGTTTTCTATACGTCTGCTACCCATTACAAATACAGTGGAATGATAAACAAACATTGCTTTTATTAAATTTTTAGTTGGTGCAAATGGGAAATTACTGATTTATGTTTTAACAGAGGTGAACGGAAGCGATTTTAATAATTAATAATAAATACAATATTTAAAAAAGTCGATCCGTGCAGAAAATAGTCGGGTGATTAACGGGAAAAGTAATTTATTGAAGATTAATTGAAACTATGTATTACAATGGAATCCGTAGAGGATACTGGTTACGCAACTCGCCATATTTCTTTCTTTCTGTGTTGTCATTTGCTTTCTTAGACCTGATCTTGTAGAAGTAAAAATACCTTAAACGCACTCACTGACTCGTAAAAACGAGCTATTAACTTATTGGGACTCAATATAAAACTAGCTATTACTTGTTAGGGAGCTCCCAACATAAACTAAAGCACCAATGTTTTCATTTTATATCTCTTCCGGCTTTCCAATCCATTATCCTCTGCTAGTTCTGATCGTAAAGATATCGTTAGCAGGTCCTTTGTTACAGTATCTAGGGTTTGGAAGCCACAACAAAACTATATCTGCAAATAAAAATCAAAGGGAAAATAAGCAAAACTGTGCATTAATTAGGTTGGTCTGTGGGAAGACGAGCACACACAACGTCTCTCTTTTTTTCCATGTAAGTCAACTTGGCAGCTATCTGCGTGGATGTTTTGGACGACGGACTAACGGCCATTTGTCCCGAGAATTTAGACCCCACTACAAAATTGTACAATGTGGCAATATTTCCCGGAGATGGTTCTACATCTGTCAAGTTAATAAATCTAATTACGCTTGTTAACAAAACTGACTCATAATTAGTCCATGGACCATGTATTTGAGAAATTCCTGCCGACGATAGGAACTGTGATCCCTTCACCCTTTTGTAGATACCAGGTGACCTTTTCCTCTTCACCCCTGATGGCCTTGAGGAAGGGCGGGAACGTGCACCGTGTACATTTTCACAACCTACACAGAAGCAGTTAGAGGAGCATCCCTGTCCATGTCCCAGGCAAGGACACTTCGACTTTATTACTGTATCCTTGCAAGCTGCGTATTTTTTGGCATCTCCTCTCTTCTTAGCCATGCCTTCTCCACATCTACAGCTTAGGTGTCTATATGGCGTTCTACCTGCTGGATTGTCACCGTTGGCACTGGTATCTGGGTTCATATTGCAACAGTTTTTGCAAATGCACCTCCTTGTGCACGACAACCCTTTTCTCGCACAGGGGCAAACCTTGCGTGCGGATGGAAGGCATGATGACTTGTTGCTTCTTGCCGTGTTTTTGCCACAGGAACAGCCTTTCAAACCAACGTTAACTGATATTTCAGAATCTGCAAAACACAGAAATCACGATATATATTATAAATGAGTGTTAAAACTGCAGTCTCACTGGTTGACTGTATGTTCTCTTACTTTCAAAATGCGCTTGATAGATGATGCTACATCAACGGTAACACTTGTCGGGTGAAAATGAAAAATGTGGAGCAAAAAGGAGGTTACAGTTAATTTAAACTGAATTTATCAAATCCTTTCGTTCGCCCTCGATTGCATGGGCGAAACACATACCGTGGCCCAATGTGCCGGGAATATTTTAATGGTTGTATTCCCCAAGTGATATCCAGTGGTGTGCATGAGCAGGCTCTCCCCGGTGACCTCAAAATCTTAAACGACCTTAAACGCATCATCCAGTTTAAACGTTCCTCCACAGCCACACCTCTATTTGGAATTCATCCCACCCTCGCCATAAGGCGGCCTTTATCATCCGCACTACAGGTGGTGTACTCACCTTGCTTCTTTGTAGCATCGTAATGTCCGCAAGCTGTTGCATCAAATGCAAGGTATAATGGTGTAGTTGCAATTAAATCTGCTGGGACAAAACTAGTGTAAGGAAAAGATGCCAATGATGTAATCACAACCACTGGGATTTGAAGCACATCTGCACAGACTCGCACAACAAGGTCGCCGAGATTACCGCAAAACGTACCACGCTCCCTAAATAGTTCGGTTTCTTCGTTCAGTCTACCGGGGTCCACCCCTGTCATCATTTGGTACATTTCATTACTTTGCACTTGATCCACAAAGAGTTGTCTTAAACTGTATGCATCGTCCTTCTCAGACCCGCTTAAACCCAAAGCTGCAAGGTGCGCCGTAAGAGAAGGCTCATTCTCAATAAATTCTGGGTGTCTCCGCAACTGGCTAACAATACTAGTAAAAACACAGTCGCCATCGCCTGAAACGGGATCGATTGTCAATTCAAACGAGGCAAGGTTTCTTGAAAGGTTACAGCGATGATTATTAGAATTCTCCATTTCTTGTTTATTATCACTGGTCAATGTATTTTGTGTAATGATCTGCATGAAAGGTAAATCAAAAAAATTCGCTGATTTGTCCTTGACAGTGTTACCAATTTTTATAAGCACCCTATAAAGTTGATTGCTTGTGTGAACTATTCTCTTTGCTATAACATTAGAAAGAAGATGTTTTATGTCATCCGCCATTAGTATCATCTCGTCGTTGTCAGGCTGGTCTGCAGCGTCGCTAGTCACGTCGTCGTTAAAGACCCTTTGTCACTTACCAGGATGCATCGCGGTCACTTTGTAGTTTCTGGGACCCAGAAAGTCGCGTATTAGAGGTTCTTGTTTTAGCGGCCGAGAAATCTGTTTCCATCTGAGCAGTCGTCTCATTCTTTGATTTAAAAATAGATTCGCTAGGTAGATAAGGTATCCTGAAGTCTGTTTTTGGGAATTTATCTGGGATACTCCGATCTGTGGAAGACTGGTTTGTCATTCGAATCATGCCACCGAAACGAAAGACGGGACGGCCGCCTCGAAATGAACGCCGTGTGAAGTTATGGGTTAGACAATCAGTTTATCAATCCTGGAATGAGAGAAAGAATCAGTTGGGATATGGAAGCAGTACTAATAGCGAGTTTGCTGAGGTTCTGCTACATCGAGTTACAATTTCGCCTCCACAATCCCCTTCAAACAAGAGGCGAAGGATTGACACGGACGACGATCAAAATGATCAGTCACCAGTTGCTAGTAGGTTCATGTTTGCTTGCATCTCTTTTCTATTTACATGAAATGTATTTTAATGTTGCACACCCTCGAAGTGACCCTAATTTTATATTATACTCTCAGGTCGAAGACCTCTGTTTACATCGACTCCAAGGCAAGGGACTAGCACTCGCCATCTTGATAGTCCAATATCAGACAAGTAAGATATCATTTGCACGTATATATATTCCTGTTTTTTTTTCTCAAGTTCTTTTGTCTACAGATTATATATAGTTTTCTTCTCTACAGTTTAGCTGATACAGAATGCTAAATTTGTTTTTCCAGAAGTGATGTTGATGTCACCGGTTTGTCAGTACCGGATGAAGTTGACATGTCTGCCATCCTGGCTGGGTCATCCTCATTTGTTCAGTGTCGCACTTTCAACGAGCATTTCGCTACACTAGCTGGTGATCCTTTTAAAAGTTCTACCCTAGTAGGGGCTTCAGATACAGATGACAGTGACAGCAGTGACAGCACTGACAGCGATGGAGAATTGTTTTCTAGGTAGATATAATAGATGCTTTAAAACTGTTAATTGTGATTTGAAATATCTGATGAGGTTATTTTTGTTCAACTATAAGCTTGTGTTTTAACTTATTTCAACTTATTTCTATGAAGGTAAGGGACATGTTTCGTAAAAATGTATTTACATGTAAATCCACAGATAGAGTATGCAAACATTCTAGTAAGGTTACCACTCCCCCCCCCCCCCACCCCTCATCCTGATCTTCCTACTCCCCATAGTTTACTGTGATTGATGATTGTTGCAGACTTCATGTGGGCTGTTATTAATTAATTTTCTTTTCTTCTTAGGCTCAGTGTCATTCTAAATGAAAGTGAAAGTTCTGATGACAGTGACGACGAAAAAGATGATGATGATGATGATGATTTGGATTCCATCAAAGATAGCCACACCGAAGTTAGCTCGGACAATGAACCCTACGAAGACGAACTAATACTTGAAAACAAGTAAGGAAAATTTTGCAAACCAGTTTGACTTTAATTATTCATTGCCTCTGAAACAACAATAGGAAATCAGTTCTTTAGAAAACTGGTAACACATGTCAATGCTATGGAGTGACACAATATCAAGTTAAACAATTTACAGTTTGTTGTTGATAAAACAATCCTCCAATAATGAAATCCTGGTATTATTGCCTGGGAGGGGGGGGGGGGGAGCCTCCCATACATGGGCTATATAGGTATGTGCCACGGGATAGGGTATGGTTTTTGAGGTTCTCAATCCTTAAATAGGGTATCACTTTTCAGCATGTTGGCATAGTGTTCCTGGTGAGATCCTTAGACAGGGTCCCTAAATTGTATCAGCTGAAATAACAGTGCGTAAATACTCAATTAAGCGGAAAACAAATGATATGTTAAAGTTAAAGTATTAGCAAAGGTATTTTATAAAGATTGTGTTGACCCATTCAAGCAATTCTTAGTTTTTGTTTTTCCCTTGCATAGGGTGTCATTTTTCGGGTTTGGGCCTTAAATACAGTAGGGTATCAATTTTCGTTTGCTCGATCCTTAAATAGGGTCAGGATTTAAGACCCTTCGCGGCACACACCTATCCGAAATTTATGGGAGTACCCCCCCCCCCCCTGGTATTATTGAATGGTATTCATAACCTCGTTTTCCATGTAGTGTCAGAACATCTGCAGTCTCTTGGTGTTTCGTTTTGTCATGAGTCATTCCACTGTATAGAAAATTGTTACCTTGATGGACAACTTACTGGAATGCATGCATGCATGCTGAAGATTGTAATACATGGGCATTCTTGTACAACCTTTTCTACTCAGCACTTCAGTTATTTCCAATGGCTAGTGATCATTCTGTTGTATTTTGTGTGAGTTGCTGTTTCTTTTTTTTCAGTGTTGGCCTCAATGAGACCACTCTAACTGCCTCATTTCAAGGTGATGATGCCACAAATGATTTTTCCATTGGGATTGATAATGCCACTGGGCACATGTTATTGCATGATGCTGCTCCGCACAACCCTGGCAATAATGGTAATCCCCATACTGAACCAGGAGGTGATTCTTTATCTATTACACCTGCTTCGGAGGAAGCAGCGGGTTCTTATGGAGCTGCTGCTACTCCTACCGATGATCTGAGTAGCAAACTTCAGGCAGCCTTTGATGGGTTGTTGGGAGGTAATTCTATAGGGTCTTTTGAGGAGATGGCCAAAAAGGAAAGGGTTGTTGTAACTTTGAGTAAATTGTTGGAGCTATTTGGTGGTGGTTGTGAGTCAGCTGGTTGTGAAAGACAAAAGGAAGTACATCACAAGGTTCAAGGGGGAGTTGTTATTGTTACTTGGAATTGTGGAGGTGGACATGGTGGTGGATGGGAATCATCTGATGTTTTGGTTCAAAAAGAAAGGGGCCCAAAAGTGTATGTAAATACTGTGATGTTGGCGGCTTCTATTCTCCTTTCAGGGAATAATTTTAGCAAAACATCGCTGTGGAGTAGATGTTTGAATATGGGGTTTATTTCTTCGTCTACATTTGATAGAATCCAGAAGCTGTATGCCATTCCAGCAGTACAGTCATTCTGGAGTGACATGAAAACTGTTGTACATGAAGTGATGAAAAATGAAAAGGTTGTTCTCTCTGGTGATGGTAGGAATGATTCCCCTGGGTTCTCAGCTCAGTATTGTGTGTATTCCCTGATGGAGGCTGTAACAAAGGTAATCGTAGACATCGAGGTCAAGGATAAAAGAGAAACCGGAGGTACTTCCACAGTGATGGAGGTTGCAGCATTGAAGTGTCTTTTGGAGAGACTAGTTGAGACAATGAGCATTGGGGAATTGACCACAGATGCCTCTACCTCAGTTATTGCCATGGTCAAGAAATTGAAGGGTGAATATTTGCACTGTAATATTTCCTTTTTTTATTTGTGAAAGTTTTAGCATTTTTAACAGGTAATGGTTGCCACACAATTTTTCAGAATATGAAATGTTATTGTGCACCACTACAATTAAGGGAATTTAATCAAATTGTAGGTGTCAGGTGTAAGGAAAATAACAACTGAAGTTGTGAGATGAAACCCAAAGTGTTTTCTTGCTACCTTTTTATAACTTTTTGTGTATAACTGTTTTCAGTTTTTCTTTGTTTGTAGTAAATTGCATCTCAAAGTTGAGTAATTTGCTTAAACTCTAATTCCAGATCCTATTTACTCTTTTTTCAGACAAATATCCAGCATTGTCAGCACTTAAACATTCACTAGATATCTGGCATAAGTCCTGCAAATTGACCAAAGCTCTTACTGAGGTAGTCTTTATGTACATGTTCTGCAATATACTGTAAACATACTGTGTTCATTGAGTTTCACAAATCTGATGTTACTGTAGATCAAAGAAAGCTAGTGTTATTTTGTCCCTACCTTTTGAATTATTATTCTTTTTATCTTTTTTCTTTTATCATTTGTTATTGCTTATGACAAATTGTTGAATGGTTTCAACAAACATTGTTGACTGGGTTGTATATCCTTGTGCTGTAGTTATTGCCAACCTACAGAATTACCTATCTGATTCCATCCAGCAATAGTTAGCAGCCCATAAATGATTCTATAATAAGAGGTTATACCTGCCAACATTTGGATCCCCTTTTCTAAACAGTCAGATATGGTACTACTCTCATTGTTGTCGTAACAAGGTTTTGAACCAGTATTTGACTTCCTTTACTTAGGCATCAAAAGTTAAACACTGTGATGACATAGCTCAGTGGATCGAGCCCATACGGAACCACTTCTGGCACTGTTGTCAGGCATGTGATGCAAATGTGGATAATTTAAAGGTGCGAATAATACTTAGTGTAATAATGCAAAATATTCTATAGGTAACACTACCTTTTAATGCTGCTGAAAAACAAGGTAATGTGACATAAACATAACTGTACTTTGTTTTTTAATTACAGAGCATGTGGCTTGGTGTGGTGCACCATGTGGTAGGAGAACATGAGTGGGCAGATGGCCAGTGTTCACATGGACCACTGACGGGTTCTGAAGATGGCAAAACGTACTTGGCGAAGGGATCCAAGTCTGCGAATGCTGTGAAAAAAGTTGTTTTCGATGACAAATGGCTCAATTCCCTGATTCATTATGTCACCTTTCGGTAATGCCCTTATTCACCTGTCAATGTTGAGCTGTATGGGGGGGGGGGGGGGCATGGGGCAAGTAATAGGCCATGTTCGATATATCTATATTCTAACATGGCTCCGAGGCTTTCGGGTTAAACTTCTATATTTGATGTTTTTTCTTTGTAGCAAAGTCTCTTTTGGGAATTGAGAGACAAAAGAAACTTAAAATATTTACAATTTTGACCTGAAAGCCTCGGAGCCATGTTAGAATATTGATATATCGAACGTGGCCTATTACTGTCAAATCATTTCCTATGTTAGGTACATATTTTCACATTTTTATGAAATAAACAGCTAATCATCACAACTTTTTCCTTATTTTGTGTAGACACACGAGTGACTTGGAAAATTTCAACTCTATGATGACTAAGTATGCACCCAAGAGGAATGCATTTGAGTACGTAATGTAATGTCATGTAATGTTACTTCATGAATATAGATTGTGGCCACTGTATGGTTTCCTAGGACTAGCCACTCCATACTTTTCTCACTAATTTGTTCACTTAGGCGACCAAAAGAAATGTTCAATTTGTATAGTGATCAATAGACCTTTCCCGCATTACGCTTCAATGCCTGGAAACAATGGTTAGTCGAGGCCTGGGTGGACAATTTGCATCAAGGCTCGTACATTTACTGTATTTTGTCCACCCCAGCCTTGACTTGAAACCATTGTTCGTAGTCACTGGAGCAAGTGTGGGAAAGGCCTATTGAACTTGTGAAATCATCTGAAACATACTAAAGTTTTGCAAACTTATTACTACAGTTTGTTGCACTTGACAATTTCTATTTGACCAAGGAAGTGGACTGACCTCTTTCAGTGTTGAGAGAACTCTTAACATTCAGCCATAAGTAAGACAAGTCAGTTCTAAGATTTGTCCCAATCCGAACTGCCATTCAGGTACTATTGCATGAATAAATTTTCCTAAATCAGTGCAAGCAAATTGTCTAGGCTATACTCCAGTGACAAATTTCTTGTTGCTGTTTGTATGGGAAGGTTTTGCATGGATTGGTGGCTCATCATTTTCAAAGGTTTATAAAACAGAGAACTAGTGTATAAATATACCTCCCATGTGGATGGCTTTTCTTGCACAGTTTTAAATTAATTTCTGTGAAACTTGTTTGTTTCAATTGGCTAGGTACCTAGTTTTTGTGGCAAGGGTAACTTTGGCTGCTATTGACCACAATATGCATGTGTTCAGACCCCATGCCACAACAAGGGATGGGAGCTTCAAGTTTGCACGCAAATACAGTAAACGCACCAAAAAATGGCATGCAGAACCTGTCAAAGTTCCAAAAGAGTACAAGTATTGGCCATTTCTTCTGGCACAAATCCTACGTCGCAGACATGGTGACAATACATCAGTACGGAGGGTTGTACAACGTCCAAGCTTTCACCCAAAGAATTTGGCACCAACCATTGCCATGAAACAGCCTACAGAGACCGCCGAACTTGTGAAGTTCCGTCTGGCCAGATATGGACTAAGGGAAAAAAAGTCCCCAGATGTCTAAATGAACTGGACCGAGCAAATGAAAGTGCCCAGGGATGTTAATTATGTCACAACATATTGTCAACAAAGTAGATTTACTGCTTTTATGTGTGTTACAACAAATTACTTCTGTCTACATCCACGATAAAAAAGTTATGGAAAGACTCTTGTATTGCATGACTATGAATTAGAAAAAATAGTCATATTAGACTGATAACAAAAAAGAACTTAAATTTTTCTATCTGAATAATTACTTATTATCAATAATAATCTGTATATTTTACCTTTTACTGTTCAGCATATTGCTTCTTTACAAATCACCCCTCCCCCCTATACAGTTATGCTCAAATCAAATCTCAGAACTGTAAGCAAAAAACGTATGGCCACTGTAGAGCCACAAGCAAGGGCTGCTTACACAGTCAACAAAAGTCACCATACTCTAATATCATATTTTCAAATTCCTTATAAGCCTACACACCACTTGCCAAAAGAAGAGTCAACTGAAATGGAAGGGGATGAGAGAAAAATAAATCCCGTCATGGGGTGGGGAGGCTGGAGGGAGGTACACTGTGTCTTCAACTATTCCATGGGGGTATGATACGGGTGGAAGAGACTAAATAAGCAGAAATTACGATCAGATAGTTCAACTCAATTTGTACCGGTTTTGAAAATCGCATTGAGCAATTTGTAGAGAATTAACAAAAAATAGGATAGGGGTGCTGCCCAGCCCCATTAGTGTCAATATATCTACAACGCCCGGAACCCCATGTAATTGCCATCAGCAGATGGATAAACAGATCTTATCATGCGCACACAACATGAAGGACAAACTCGTCTATTCCCCTTTCCCAGCCTGCCGTATCGCCATAAAATGAACTGACGATATGCCGCCTTTCTAAAACTGTTACTACTAAAATCGATGTCATCCGCACGCATGTCGCATCTAGCTTTGATAGCTACTTCGAGCACATTTCTATCAAGACATAAATTTTGAAAGAGCTCATACGAAGTGATACAATTTTTAAGTCTACAACATTTCTGTTCTTGCGGATTGTCCATTTGAATGCAGTGGCTGCAAACACACCAGTTTGGTCGCAAATCGGGCTCCCCGTGTGATGGCTCGCCAGGGTCTCCGTCTTCCTCCGTAGAATTCTTGGCGTAGTCCAAACTTCCCTTTCCCTTTGAGAGTAATTCGATGAGGAGTTTGTCCTTTTGTTCTACTGAAAGACCGGTAATAAATGCCTGGAAAAGAAAACGAAAAAATTGTCACACATCTTTTTTGACACCTCGTGTGGTTTATCAGGATTTGTCAAAGTTCAAAACCATATAAAAATAGAAACCCTCGTTTCCTACCTTTATTTCCTCGACCGACCGCTGAATGTCCACGTTATGGCGCTGAAATGCACTTCCAGGCAAATTCTGAGCGTTTTCTCGCTCTATTGCCTCCATCTTTCCATTTTTGCATTGCTTTTTCCCTTTACCACAACCACAACGTGACGAGCATTTACTGTCAGCATTCCTGCACGGGCAACCTTCGCTTCGTGCCGTTTTCTTCCGACTGCAGGTAGTCTTGCATGAACAGGACTGCATACAAATAAAGACAATCGGTCAGTGGCCCTTGTTAAAATTACAAAGTACAAAGAACATTTTCGAATATAGTTTGAAAAATATACGCAAAACACACCACTTGACTTTCACGAGTTTCATTACGTGTCGCGCCACCATCTTCGTTCTGTTCGCTTTCATTTTCTGCCAAATAGGAACCATACGCGTTTACAGAACCATTCCTTGGCAGCAAATCGCGAATATCTCCAGAAATTTCAGTCTCTGTATCCATTTCTTCACCGAGGTCAGAAGCCATGTCTAAATATAAATTTCCCGCGTGTCTCGATCGAAATAGCAATGGCTGTTCCGGTCAGTGACCACGCTTGACAACAAACAATGCGCAAAGCATCACGGTAAGTGACAAAGGGTCTTTAATTGAATTATTGGAGGCATTTTCATCATTTCTGTTGGCTCTTCTCTCATGAAATGACTGTACATTGTTCAGTGGGACATCTGGAACCACGCGATAATTTTTAAAGTGTTTTTCTTTTCTTCGTTTAGTGTTCAAGCTATGAAAAAGTACCGTTAATATTGCAATTGCAAGTTCAGGACCTATAACTGATGTCCCACATAGGAGAGATCTGTTTAAACTTCGATGAACTCTCTCGTTTCCCGCCGTCCCTGCACCTGGCTCTATTCCAGAGAGACAGCCATTAGTGATGTGCCGACGCAAATTCTCTATTTCACTTGAGAGAGATTCAAATACGTCGCTAGCGAGGACTGTTTTCCAGCGTTCACAAAAGGTGTCCAGATTTTTTGATATAATCGGAGGCTCTGGAGTTTTTAACTTACGATCATCTCCTAAATCCCCATCTTGTCGAAAAACCAGGGAGAATTCTTTGCAGAATGTCTTTGAGAACTCAGTTCTTTTAGGAACTACATTTGTTATTCGCTGAACTGCGTGGAATAAATCGAGTTTAACTGGGACATCGCCCATTATTTCTTGGATCTGCTTTCTTGATTGACAGCAATTGTCTACATGTACCGCCTTTAAGTTAACGCCGTTTCGTTTTTTCACGTCTCGCAACAGATCTTTTACTTCTGAATAACCCGCGGACTTCGTCAGCCTCCAGTCTACGATCTCGTTGTTTTCATTTAACAAAAGTAATAGAAAGCCGAATTGTTTAACATAGCGCCCATCCGTGTCGCGATAACAACCAATATTTTTTCCAACTTTAAATGTGTGATCAAATGATAAAGACATTGCTTCGACCTTCTCCATTTCCTCTCGGTATAACAGCCTTGTTTCGTTGAAGCGATCTAGGTATACTTTAATTAACTGGGAATCGGACGGAAAAGAGAAGATCAGGTCTTCGTAAAAAGTGATGCGTTCTTTGTCTGTAATGTTCCCAGTGCCTGAGGTTTGCTTTGATGATAAACAAGAAAGAAAGCGTTTATTTCTTTCAGAAAACTCCCTGAAGTTCAAGTTTGCAATTATTTCACTTATCTGTAGAAAGTTATTACCTTCCAAAACCAAAGTCTCAACTAAATGGATAATATCCATAGTGCAAGAGGATTTGTAATAGTTCTTGAAGGGAAAGAGGTTTGAAATAGAAACTGGTAGACGCTCCATAATTGCTGCAGACCCAGAGAGGTAACGACACTGTCTGTCAAAGCCTTGGTATGTACACCTATAATAACGTTGCACAAGGATGATGTTACTACCCAAGTCGTAAACCATTCTCGGGTTTAGATAGCTTTTCTTGTTAATTACATTCGTCCATTGCTGGCCAGTCATCACAGAACCATGTTTGGGACATCTTAGTTGCAACTGGAAATGTTCCACTGGTGCCCAAATAAAAAGCTTCGGCAGTAAAAAGTGTCTTTGTTGAATGGCAGAGGTTTCTCCATCGGCAACCGCTTTTGCCCTAGTTGGTGGTTGGATGACATTATCGAACCAGTCGCCTTGCATATCTTGTTGAAACAAACACAAAACTCTCTCTACGTAACTTTGTACTATGTCATCAAGGACCACAGAGTTTACCATGAAAACACCCATGTTTAGTAATAGTAAAAAATATATGCGAGTCTTATCACAAGATAGTTTAGCCATTGTAGATTTTGTCTATGCAAAAAACAGCATAAAAAGAAGTCTAAAGTTCTGTTTTGCCGGGAAATCGCAGCGCCAATTATGCTTTGCCCTAGTTTGATGGGAAAATTGAGGCCGGAAGTTTGGCGCGACGACAAGCGTTATCTGGTCTTCGGTACAACCCAAGATTTGAGACAGTGTTAGAATTTTTATCTTTATCAGGTAAAATGCATTTTTAAAAATATAGCGGCTTGCATGTCTTCAACTCGGTAGCGCGCTTTGTTTTGAAAATAGAGCCGTTTGAATTTCTCATTTTCTGGAGTGCGTGACATAAAGATGCCTTCTGAGAATCACGTACATGCAAACGTCGATTCACCACGTGTCTTTTAGGTCTGAACAACCAATGTGTTAAGAGAAGTGTATATGCTAATGTTTGCAAGTTCAACAGAGAAACGAAAGGTTCAAACATAGCCAAAGTGAACTCCAGATGTTTCCAGTGGTTACCGGCCGCCATGTTGGGGGACATCCGGATGGACACCAGCATGGCGGCTCCATACTGTTCTCTGTAATTTTGAGTGATACATTTTGCGGAATAACACTCACTTACGTGATATCGCATAGTCCTAGAACTTTGATAGATTATTTATTTGTTACTTTTCTGCAATGCATAAATTTCTTGACTTTATTTATTTAATGAATCATTTTTATTTTTTACTCGCCTAGGGAGTGCGTGGCATGAAAACCAAGAATAAATTATAAAAAGTTTAAATTCTCGCCCACCGCGAATTTTGCTTGCAGACCACTCAAAGAAACAAAAGTGTTTGAAATGACGCTTTTAAGCAAGTGTTAATAAATGTTTGAATTTACATTTTGAAAAACAGCCAACAAACAGGTAGACAATACTGTTTCCCTTGGAGGTTGGTTCCATTCTCTTAAGGAATACCTAAAATAATATCCCTTGTAGTTGTTGGCTGTGTGAAGGAATTTTTCGAATCAATGCGTCGCAGAAATTCTCCGTCTGCTCTAAGAACTAGCAACCTAAGCCTCCTTTAAAATGGGTTTTCAGGGGTTTTGTCTACCAAGTGCGAAAGAACAGCGATGGAAGCCAGAATTAGAATATTGCTGGTTGAGACCGAAGATCTAAGACCCCCAAACACGAAAACGCCGAAGACCCATAACACGAAAGCGAAGATCTCCAGCTGTGTGAAAACGCAACATGTCAATTTTTATCTATCAGACACAAATTAACTTCGATAACCACTTAGTCACTTAGAGATAAGATTATGATAAACAACGATCGTTGGAAATGGACATGTTCCTCACGGATTGGTTAACTGAAACAGAACAAGTTTAGACTACGAACAGTCTCTCTTCCGCTCTAAAATTTGAGTTATGGACCTTCGTGTTCGTGTTTAGGGGGTCTTGGTTTTCGTCTTTTGGGGGGTATTCGTTTTCGTGTTTCGGGGTCTCAGTTCACCTCTTGCCTTCATTACCGGTTGCCACCTCAGCACTCAACACTCAACACACCACCTTCCTTTTGGCTTCGGGGATAAGTTGATTCTTTGGGGATCAGTTGGTTTCGGGACTCAGTGATTGCATTTACAGCAAAACAATGTTATAAAATGTAAAAAATCATAAAATTACTGTTATAAAAATACGCTGAATCGATGTTTTCATGTACGTGACATGCTTGTGAGCAGTCATCTTTATGTCACACATTGTGAAAAAAATCTAAATTCAAACTGTACTTTTCAAAACAATGCACGCTACCGAGCTGCAAACAAACAAGTGAATATTACGTTGTCCAATGTTTGGAGGCTCTATGTTTCTTTCAAGACACTTGAAGGTTTGTTATTTTATTTGTATATTCTAGGAGTATCCTCCAACTTCTGAAAAAAAGTTTAAACAAGTTGTAATAAAAGACGGGTGTGAAAGCCAGTAATTATACCGCCTGTCACATCGTTAAAACACGATTCCTTTCGCCCTTGCCGGTACTTTAAAGTCATTTGATATTATTCACACCGGAACCATGCATTTGTATCTTCGTTCGCCTGGAAAACGTCATGGTACTTGACGGCCCTAGTTAGCATTATTATGATATTTGCGGCATTTCTTCAAAACCGGAGAGATGACCAATCATAAAATGGTGCTCACGTGTCAATCAATGCCATCATTTCCTTCGGTATAAAAAAGCTAGGAACCACTTTTAAGACTTAGTTTTGCGCTCAAGTCACTACGACGATGGCACAGAGACCACAGAGCCCACCTTTAGTCAACATTGATGATGGAACGCCCAAAGCAAGCGCTCCAATCCTACCGGAGGTAGATCCGAAAAAGCTGCTGACAAAAGATAGAAGTATCGGCTATGAGAGAGCCGATGGGTTCTTAGAAATGACAAATTTCAAAGTGGAGATAAGTGGATACGTCGCAGATGTTACTGGTGTAGTCATCGGATATCTGGCACAAGTGGAGCTTGAGATAATGGACGACGATGCGTCTGAGGAGTCCAGGTAGGTTGAATAGTGGAATGATTTGATACTTAAAGCTGTACAGGAATATTTGCAAACACTCGAAAACTTGTTTTATATTATAAGAAACGAAGAGCGTGTCTATATTATTATTATATTATTGTGACTTGAAAGGGAACTGTATCACGAAAACCTGGGAATCCACGTGCGTGCTTTTCAGTCAAGAAGAGTAATGAGCCCCTCCCTGGGAGAGTAAGGTCCTTGTTCCCTTTAAAAATTTGCTTGTGCTCCCTTGTTCCCAAAATTACTTCCAAACTTGTTCCCAGCTTCAGATGTTCCCTAAAATAGTTTATGTTTGCTTGTTCACTAAGATAGTTTTTTGTGTTCCCCTGTCGGTCAGCTCAAAAAACCCGGGAGGCACTCAGTATTGTTTTATGACTTTTCGTTTCCTTTTTTTATGTGCATTGCCTTTCTGACTAGTTTTCGCTCGTTTATTATCATTGGCTAGTTTCTGTAACGTCTGGAACTGAAAGTGTAACACACGTACGGCATGTATGTGGAGAGGACTATAAAATGGAATAATCCACTAAGAATGAATAGAATGAGTGATCCTGTCCGAGTGTCTAGGCAGTCTTGTTTGGTAATCTGATCACGAGCATTTTGAGTAATTGATGTGGAAAAATGTCTGAAGTACCTCAGAGCATTTACAGTGTACATAAAAATGTAAGTGTAGCAGTAGTTATCGTTTCGCTCCAGTTTACATTCACAACTTTCTCTAACAATTCAAGGTTTTTTTTCGACAATCCAATTCAAGGTAAATAAAACCTCCCAGGTGGAAACTTTGAGAGTGCCGTTTGCAGAAAAAAGAAATTAAAACTTCAGAACAAATGGGTCTTCTAACTATTATATTTCTTCATGTCTTCCTCTCTCCTACCATTGTAGAACCAAGGAATATTTTTTAAGCAACAAAGACATGAGTTCACATCAAGCAGTGATCAATGCCTTTAAAAGCGATGCGGTATGGATTCAGCAAACAAAGGACCCTTTCCTGCCGCAATATTTATATGGATTGTGTAAGGCGTACATGAAAAAACCACGCGAGGAGCGACGGAAAATGATACCAGTATCGGTAAGTTATTTTCGAACAAAATAGTTCATTTGAGTGTAACCAGTTAAGGTAGAAAGTAATGGCAAATGCATAGTTGCAACTTTTTACAGCTTCAACCCAGTTTGATTTCAATGTACATGCAGTCTTAATTCTAAAGTTGGATACAATGTAAGTTGAGTGTCAAAGACAAATGCCACTTATATTTTTTTCACGTTTTTTTTATTATTATCTGTTTGTATAAGGTGATTGGAAAGCAAACCACAGATGTGTGGGTCTTCAACAAGACCATCCAGATTGATGATACCGGGAGTCTCATTCCAAGGGAAGCGCAGGGTTACATCCTTTTGGACGATACATCTCTTCCTGTTTTGAGTGGCATAACAAGTGTGTTCATTACTCATATGTTACAGTCATTTTCATGTATAAACAAAGTATGCATTTTTCTTTCTGTACAATATTGTGCCCATCCAAGTCTGCCACCAGAAAATATTCCATTAATTAATGTTTATTAATATCACGTGTATCGTGTAAATATTACTTATATAAAGTAATTGACAGTGATTGTGATCATAATAATAATTATTGTTATTGCTATGATGTTACAGCCATCGATGATGGGGAAGCTCTACAGAAACTTATTTTGGCTGAAAAAAGTCTGCTGGCAAATAACTTCCCGCAAGGTCTTATGACCATTGCATGTGTTGCCATTGGGGCCAATTATGACCTTGTGGTTAAGAAGTTTGGTGGGTGTGCTTTGCCCGTATTATTCGGTGCCCCACAGTCTGCCAAAACAACGGCACTAAAAGCTGCTCTTTCTGTTGTTGGCAATACAGATATTGTGCAAGGTATGTGGTGGTCTATGCTTTTTTTTACGCAAAATGGGTCCCCTAAGGCGAGTTTTATCAATACTAATGAAAGGGATACAAAGGATAGGTTGCAGATCTTTAATTTAAGCCAGCATGGATGAGTATTCTCAGGAGTACAAGTATGTGGTTTATAGCACAGACATCATTGTGTTAGGGTTACTCTAGCCTAACAAACTGCTAACCAAAATCACAACAATCTTTATTTAAGTTCCGTGGTCTTACATGTATCAATGCTTGCATGATGCAACACCTGAGTGACATTAAATTTGGATAGTCAATCACCCTCAGTTGTTATGTATGTTAGTGGACAGGTGTACTTTTCATTACCCAAAAATTTGGTATTATCAACAGAGTTAATAGCGTAAATTGATAACCGTACAGGGATTCTGAAAGGTGATATTTCGAGCGTTAGCTCTTCGTCAGACGAATTTTGTGTACTACTTCCCCACCGACGCAGCACCACAGTTTCTTTAGAAACTAACTCCTTTATTCACTCGTACTTTTCATTCACCCGTTGAGCTTTATGGATTTATATTTCTTGTTGAGAAATGACTTTCAAGGCAATCATGGATGCTGTCTGCAAGACCTCAATTCCATTTGGGTGGGATGATTGCGATAAGAGTGGGACAATGAAGCAAGTCGCAGTAGCCCTTTTCAATCAAGTAAGACTTTCTTGTGTAACCTTAATTACGGTACCTTGTTCCGAATTTCATTTCAATTTGAGATCTACATGTATCATCTGACCAAATCACATCAACATCCCACCAAATATAATAAATAAAGAGTAAATATGTACCGACTTTTATAATATCTATTCGAACAAGCCTTTAATAATTATGTTCAGTAAACCTAATAAGTCTAGAACTTAATGATAATTTCTACGATATTCTCTAGGATTTTCCTGACTAATTCCCTTTATTTCTTTTCCAACTTTATTTCCGTCAGTACTGAATTTTCCGACTATCTAATAATTTTAGTTAGGTAGACTGGCTAAGGCGAAAGTTTTAGCTAATTTGGTCTCCTCGCACATTTCTTACCAAATGAAATAGTTGTCTCGACCCTTACTTATTTTTTTCATATAATGTTTGATTTTGTACTGTTATTTCCTATCCTGTAAATAGTGCAAATAAAATGAATGAATGATTCTGAAACCAACAGCCAAGATTGTTTGCTTGACCGTTTTACTTCTTTGTTTGTCTGCTGTTTACTTTTTCACGTCCTACCACTTTGTGCTGTTTTTACTGTTGATGCAGATAAAGACGCATTCACTAAAATTAAAAGGGTTTGATCATTTTACCTCAACTAGTGGTAATGTTTTTATTATTACTATGAAATACAGTAATAATAATAATAATAATAACAATAATAATAATAATATACCATTATCATTTCATTTATTATTTAATTTGCTTTTTGTTTAGGGTGGCACCAAGAGTTACCACGGGAGAAACATTCCAAGAACATTTCCCATCATGACAACAAATGTTGATGGAAAAACACTCAAGTAAAAAATAATTGCATTGTTAAAGTAACACAACACTCGCCTATTACTTACTATGTAAACTTCAGACTGGGAAATGATCGCAATTTTCATTACTTACTGCGGTTTCTCTTAGGGTATTACCTAGATGGATGAGAATTCCCTTTGAAACACTAGACCCAATATACAGGTCTAAAACATACAGAGACAAGTATCAGTGTCTAGAGCATGCCATGGTTGATGCCAGTGCAAGTGTGGCAGTTGTGACTGCATTTATAAGGCAGAAGTTGTCTGCAGCAACTGATGGAGAAATTGACGAAATTACAGACCGTTTAGTGCAAATGGCAGACGAGCAAGAGCTTGCTATTGATCAGAGGGCCTTGGTGTCGTACTCCCTCCTGGTTTTTGTTTGCAAGATGGTAAGTTACCTGCGCAACTAAGGAAAGTTGATCAATGGTTGTCGGTCTTCTGGAAAATTACAGGGATTGAGGCAGTATGCCGGTGCTTAATTTGCTGATACATGAGTTCTAATGTTTAGTGCAGTACAGTGCTCTGTGCCAAGATCTGGGCAACCAAAGCCATGAATGTGGAATGTTACCGGAAGAGAGCGGAATGAAATAGAATTGAGCCAACAAGAATATTGGTACTGTAATATACCAGAATGACACATGACACATTTGAAACTTTTATCAGCAATTTGAGGGCTCCCAATAGGATCTTGTAATTCCGTCATCCCCACTAAGTTTTCCCCTCAATCCAGTAATCCCGACGGTTTTTATCAACTAATCCCGATCCCGGTTAGATTTTTAAAGTCCTTACCTCAAGGAAAGGTGGCTTTTTAGGGGGATCCAGATTCAGTCTAAAATAAATACCACCATTTCGCTTTGTTTTCGCTTAAAA
This sequence comes from Micromussa lordhowensis, assembly GCA_964020085.1. Taxonomy (NCBI): domain Eukaryota; kingdom Metazoa; phylum Cnidaria; class Anthozoa; order Scleractinia; family Lobophylliidae; genus Micromussa; species Micromussa lordhowensis. Next base: position 18,526,126 of record OZ026600.1, read on the forward strand.
CTAGTACTACAATTAATTACATGTTTTTAGACATTCCGCGCTGCCATCAAGGAACTTGCCAAAGTAGTTATAGGAGGGTCCTGAATAGGTAAAATGAGAACTGGGATTTGGGTCACCGGGACGGAGTAAAAGTCACAAAAGCCGGAGTGGGAAACATGACTACCATTATAAAGACAGTAATGGTTGGAAATTGAGTTCAATAGCTAAATAACAGGATGGAAGGAGTTTGATAGAGAAAAATTCTAAAACAAACCAGATAACTGCACTCAGTGGAACATACCAAACTCATTACTGGGACTGGGATTTAGTCTGGAAAAGGCTGGGAAACGAGATTTAGGGCGCTTTCAATTTACACGGAAAACCCGGAAATTCTGGATGGAAAATCAAATGGTACATACCATTCTATTTGGAACGTCTTAGAGATTATGGGCCATCGGCTAAATCAATACACTTTAATTTTTCTGTCAAATGAGGGCCCTCTTACAGCATCCGAAATAAATATCTAATAGTGGCCTTCCGAACCTGTAAAATCGTCTAATTACGGTTACCGTATACCTTAATGGCTTCATGGCGCTTTGGGTCCGGAAACTGAGGAACAAATTAAATTACCGATTCGGAAACTCGCATTAAGAGGTCTTGAAAAATTCAGGACAATTATGGGCTGATGAGGGTAAACGTGGTTTAGATAGGATAGATAAGGGTTAACGAGGTTTAAAGTAGTCAGCTTAGGGTAGATGAGGAAAACGTGGTTAACAAAGTATAAAGTGGTCAACTTCGGAGAGATTAAGGAAAACGTGGCTAACTTGCAGTAGAGGAGGGTTAACGAGGTGTAAAGTGGTCATCTTAGGGTAGATGAGGATTAACGTGGGTAACTTAGGGTAGATGAGGGTTAACGAGGGTTAAAGTGGTCGACTTAGGGTAGAGGAGGGTAAGCGTGGTATAAAGGGCTCAACTTTAGGTAAACATAGTAGAACGAGGTTCACGTGAGGTAGATGAGGGTTAACGTGGTATATCGAGGTTAGCTCAAAGCAGCTGAGGGAAAAGGGTAATAAAAAAGACATCTTAGGCTAGTAAGGGTAAACGTGGTAGAACGACGTTCACTCAAGGTAAATGAGGGTCAACGTGGTATAAACTGGCCAACTTATGAAAGATGAGGCTAAAGGTTGTAGAAAGAGGTTAATTTACAGGGCAGATGAGGGATAACGTGGTTAACTTAAACTAGAGAAGGGTAACCGTGGTCAACTTCTGGTAGATATTATGAAGGTGGAAACGTGGGTAGCTTGGGGTAGATGAGGGTAAACGTGGTAGACTTAGGGTAGATGAGGGTAAACGTGGATGACTTAGGGTAGATGAGGGTAAACGTGGATAACTTATAGTAGATGATGGTAAACGTGGGTTACTTAGGGTAGATGAGGGTAAACGTGGGTACCTTGGGGTAGATGAGGAAAAACGTGGTTAACTTAGGGTAGATGAGGGTAAACGGGGTTAACTTGGGGTAGATGAGGGTAAACGTGGTTTGCTTAGGGTATGTGAGGGTAAACGTGGCTAACTTAGAGTAGATGAGGGTAAACGTGGTTAACTTATAGTAGATGATGGTAAACGTGGGTTACTTAGGGTAGATGAGGGTAAACGTGGATAACTTATAGTAGATGATGGTAAACGTGGGTAAATTAGGGTAAATGATAGTAGACGTGGGTAACTTGTGGTAGATGACGGTAAACGTGGATGACTTAGGTTAGATGAGGGTAAACATGGTTAACTAGGGTAGATGAGGGTAAACGAGGGTAAATTATGGTAAATGATAGTAGACGTGGGTAACTTGTGGTAGATGACGGTAAACGTGGATGACTTAGGTTAGATGAGGGTAAACGTGGCTAACTTAGAGTAGATGAGGGTAAACGTGGATGACTTAGGGTAGATGAGGGTAAACGTGGTTAACTTAGGGTAGATGGGGGTAAACGTGGATGACATAGGGTACATGATGGTAAACGAGGGTAACTTAGGGTAAGTGATAGTAAACGTGGGTAACTTGTGGTAGATGACGGTAAACGTGGATGACTTAGGCTAGATGAGGGTAAACGTGGTTAACTTAGGGTAGATGGGGGTAAACGTGGATGACATAGGGTAGATGATGGTAAACGAGGGTAACTTAGGGTAAGTGATAGTAAACGTGGGTAACTTGTGGTAGATGACGGTAAACGTGGATGACTTAGGCTAGATGAGGGTAAACGTGGGTAACTTAGGGTAGATGAGGGTAAACGTGGGTAACTTAGGGTAGATGAGGGTAAACGTGGATGAGTTAGGGTAGATGAGGGTAAACGTGGGTAACTTAGGGTAGATGGGGGTAAACGTGGATGACTTAGGGTAGATGAGGGTAAACGGGGGTAACTTAGGGTAGATGAGGGTAAACGTGGATGACTTAGGGTAGATGAGGGTAAACGTGGGTAACTTAGGGTAGATGAGGAAAAACGTGGTTAACTTAGGGTAGATGAGGGTAAACGGGGGTAACTTGGGGTAGATGAGGGTAAACGTGGTTTGCTTAGGGTATGTGAGGGTAAACGTGGCTTACTTATAGTAGATGAGGGTAAACGTGGTTAACTTAGGGTAGATGATGGTA
>OZ026600.1:18538742-18552274 GCA_964020085.1 Micromussa lordhowensis
GCAAGCATTGGTATTGACATGACAAAAAGCTTAGTAGCAAACTCACATTTATGTCCATAATGAGAACTGTTGACGTATTTCTTCATCAAACCCTCGGTATTTTTATCGCTGACCATGATAGCAATATCCTTCCACGGGGTGGGGCCCCAGTAAGGAAAATAATCGCGTTCCTGAGGGATTTCAAAGCCATATTGAGTTCCACCGGCGTTTTGACGTGTGTAAATCGGCAGATCGCCGCTGAGTTGTTGGTCAGCGGTGAATAAACCTGTGCCATAACCAAAACGTGTTCTTAAGGTTTGCAATTCAAATTACTCGTCCATAAAATTTCATATTTCTCATTCATGACAATTAAACTTACAATGAACTTAGAAAATATAAAGAAGGACATATTATTTTCAAGAGGCAACTGCTCTTGGAGATGATTCGGACGCTCGCATTTAGAGGTCGTGAAAAATTTGACAATCCATTTAATTTCAACATCATTGGTCTAATTTGATACAAGCTCTATAAGCTTTATTTGATATAGGGGTTTAGGTATCTACAGTTTAAACCAGACGTGTTACATCGCTTATACGTGAGACACCTCTAAAGGTGGTAACCTTAAATGACCAGTTTGAAACAGCTTTATCGAGCATTTATAACTGAGTTAAATGTCAGATAAATAAAGTTCATGCTAATTTATAATAGTAATTTTGTGTCTGTGGCTAAAGCTCCGCGTGCTCAATGAGTAGGGAGGGGTCGGGAGTTTCCAATGACAGGTGCATATCATTGACAATTATTTTCGCTCGCGCACGATTGGTCTGATCGCGTCAAGTGACTGAATATTCCTGAGTTAAAAATGGGGAATATCCGCGTAAAATTTCTCAATTTTTAAAACTGCGCGTGTTATGAAAAATGATTGAAGAACATTAAACACAGTAGCCTCCATATATTTAGGTTTCCTTCATGCTACTGCCTCACCTTTATTTCTTTCTCTGCGGTAATATGCCTGATAGTAATTGAAAGGCTCATGAATACCGTAGGATCTTGAAATATACTGGTCCTCTCTCCCTCCGTCTCCAAAAGACTGACTGGAAGTTGATTGGCCGTTACGAATCGTATGAAATTCAAACTCTCTGTCCACATTATCAGAAGCCATCTTGCCCTGGGGATATGGTTGACACATGAACTGTAAGATAACTTGTGTTTCCACCATGTCATCAGTCTTTGGGCCGGTCCCGTGTTGGTTTGTCCACATGATTTCCACTTCAGTTTTGTGCTTTTCTTCATCACATCCGCTCATGTAGAACTCCTAACAAATAGAGAAAATCAGTCAATCAACCCGTGCCTTGATAGACCTGATACTCGTCAAACGTTTTGATTCGGTAGTTGTGTGCGGTGTGTTCCTTGAAGCCCTTCTTCAGGTCAAAGTATGTGATTTTCTCCACTCTATTCAGGGGGCGGATATAGGATTTTTTAAGGGAGTTGGCTGGTACCTTGGAATTGCAGAATCAATGGAGCATCTCCCCCCCCCCCCCCCAAAAAAAAAAAAGTGTTGCAAACTGAGAATTGAGACCTAATTGAAAAATGTTACACCAGAAATACTAGCGATGCTACAAAGTAGAAATTTTAACCTAAAAATCATGACAGTGAGTTACCTGTTCAGAGTACTTGCCTTTATTTCTACCATAATATTATTCAGTTTTTTTTAATTTTTGTTTCTCCAAAATGGGTTTGGCTAGCCATCTAGTCCACCCCCTCCCCGCCAAAGTCCCCCCCTGCTATTAAACAACAATCGATTTAACCTTCTCTATTTGCGTTAACATTTGAGAAGGGCCTCAAAGTCCCCGATATCTAATATCACGTAAGAGAACTTATTTTACCAACATACCCAAGTCATGGACAGATTGCAAACCATGCCCTTTTGCAGACCAAAGTGGTTAAAATATATATCTATTTATGACCAAAACGGCTCCAAAATCATACCTTCTGGTGCCGCTTATATTATACCTAGTAGCTTACAAGGGAGCAACGTCCCCCGGAATCAAGTAACAGACATTTAACAACCAATCAATGACCGGCAAACCAGTCAACGGACTGACTGAATGAGCAAATTAAACGGAGGAAGAAATAACAAGCGAGCGAGCGATGAACGAACAAACAATCCAACGAACGAGTCAGCTAATGAATTATCAAAAGAACGAATTAACAAACAAATGAACGAACGAATGAATGAAAAAATACATGAATAACAGATTAAACGTGGTAAAGGTCAATCCAAAATTAACTAAAAAAAATCTGCTATCGTTACTGGCTATTTACCATTGGTAGCTGTCTGGACTCTGGAATAGATGATGCTCCTGGGTCCGTGTCTGCATTGTCTCCAACATTGTATCCACATTTGCCATTGTTCTAAAACAAGTTAAAACAAGTAAAGAATGATCCAAAGGGGTAAATGTACTTACCAACTTACTGATGTTCGTAAACATTTTAGAATTTGAATTTGGAAAGGTTGGAATGGTTTCTAGCAAATCTCGAGAGTAGCACACTAGGTAGCATTTTCCTGTAGGGGTGGTGAAAGGAGTAAACGCGAGACTTTGTGACAAGGCGAAACTTTGGTTTTTCCTCACTTGAGCCCGAGACATTTTAAACTTCTTCAATTGCGAGACTGAGACTTCGAATTGTTTTAACTGCGAGCTCGATATTTTCAGTTTCTAATACGTTAAGACGTCATTTATAGCAAGAAAAAAACAACCAAATCAATACTTTGAGACTCTCAAAGTATTAGCCTTGCCAAAAAACAGAGACTACGAGATTGGGTACGGTGTGCCTAAAGCAAAACAGAATTATGGTACCAATATTAAAAGAAAATTTGAATATAATGGCATATTACCTGTGAATTAAACAGTCTATTTGGGTTTTGGACATTTACGTCAGCACCATTTAAACGGTTATTGGATCCTGGTGGAAAATGCAAGTACATATCCGACGTGCATGGTCCGATAAGTGCAGCCAGGAGACAACCCCAAACGAAAATGCTCCTCATGTCCTGTTTCACACAAAAGAAACAAATATGAGCTAATTGACACACGACACAACTCTTAGCTTAATAGCTTAGTGCTTTTGCTATCGATGGATGAGGATGCACAATTTCCAGTTGATTTCAACCATCTGTGTCCTTCTCCAACTTCCAAATACCTTCCAGTGGAAGTTCCATTAACTCATTTTTTAACATAATAAATAAATATATTACAATAAATAAGATTTACTTTGACCAGGGTAGCAAGTTTAGAATGTCCTTTTCCAAAGCTTGCAGTCGAACGTTGACTGCAAAACACCATCACAGCTACGCGTTGCATAATAAGCGCTTTCTATTTAAATGCTTGTACCTTGTGTGAGCAGCATAGCTTTGGGAAAGCTCTTGGCATAATTCTTTTTTTGAAAAAATCGAACGTTTAACTCTATAAGATTTAACCATATAGATGGGGATCTGTTGAGTGGTATTCAGGAATACAGTGATCTTACCTTAGATCTCGAACTTTTCCGGCACTCGACTTCTTCTGGCAAACGTACAGCCCGAAATGAACCGACTAAAATGCAGACTGTGATTTAAAATCGCATTTTGCGTGAGACATGGACTGTCATTGAGGTATTTTATTCCTATTGGTGGTCTTTGAGACTTCGACTTTGGTAATTAATTGCATTGAAATTGGCACGAAACCTCTTTCACATCCCCGGCAACGGCAAGTGCTTTCACAAGAACTTAATCAGTGAAATTGGCACTTCTGATTTATGTCTTGACCAATTTAAAGATCATTCACTATTTCATTTAAGGCTGACTCAAATTTCACCAGGATGTCCCGATTGTCAAGGAAGATTGAACTAGTATTACTGACTGACTTCATGAACGAAAATCACATTTCCTCTCAATCAAAACTTTTCACCGCTTTTCAGGTGGAACGACATGCCAGTACTAGTTTCATGTTACGTGGTATAATGTTAAATTGTAAAACACTTAAAAAAACAACCAAACGCTTGAAATAACAACCATATTCACTCTCATGTTTACCCCCAGTCAAAGAGTTAATTGGTATGATTATATAATTGTGAAGACTGTAAATCAGAGCTGATGTTTTAGTTAAGAAATCAGTAGCTCTTTGTCAATGCATTATCCGAAAGTCTTAGAACGAGTGGACTCTCCCGAACAGATATTTCATCAGTTTCTCGTTGGGTGCCCCTGTAGAATATCGTTCCTGCTTCTCCATTGAAACATGAAACCCTTCAGGGAACTTGAACCATTGTGAGCGAAATTTTTATATACAAAGGACCGAATTAATTTTTACAGTTAATTGGATTTTTGTTGTTGATACTCTTAGATAGTGTTTATTTGCCTTTTGTTTTTATGATAAGTGCTTAATGTCTGACACGTGGCGGAAATAAGATTAGGAGTAGATTATTAAGCCGAGGTTTGCAACATAAGGATTATTTTTCACAATAGCGCAATGAAAGAGCAAAACCTTGAATTTCATCACGGCCTCGCGAGATGTCCCCGCAACCTCCTCCTTAAAAACAACTTCCTGGAGTGTAAGAGACACTAAAGTAACATTATACTTTATCGTTCATTGGATAAATATTTTGCCAATACAAACTCTTTTTATCAAAAAATTAATTAAATGTTCGCTTTTAATCGGATTGATTTGATTTTTTGTGTATTTTATCCTTTTTATTTGTAGTTGTAGTTACAAGCGAAGAGTTACAATGATGCTTGTATTACAATTTTACATAAAAAAGAAAAAAGAATAGCCTAAACACTAAAAAGGAAATTAAGGAAGCAGAGAGACTGGTCTATTAAATAGGTATCTACATACATTATCAAAAAAAGACTACATTAACTGAAGCGGGGTAGAAATTTGTTCCATTTGTTATAATATTTTATCAATTTATTGCTAGTAGCTGCAATTTTCTCTTTAATCTGGTCAATTACTTTAGCCTTGGCTATGAAGACTTTTAGAGACAGATGTATCTTATTTAATTTACATTTATAAATGAAATATTTAGCTAATAAAATAGGACGATTTAGAATATGAAAGTCTTCTACGACATCGACTAATTCAACCATTTTCAATAATCCAGGAAAATTGCAACTGCCACATAGATTTTGTTACATTACAACTGTGAAAGAGTAACTGCTCAGGGGACTCGACTTCTGTTTGACAAAAGACGCAAAGTGGAGAATCAATCATTTTAAATCTAAATAATTTATCATTTGTAAAAACAATGTTATTTAACAATTTGGACTGAAATTCCCTAATTTTTGTATCGTGTGCGACGGTAAACCGAAGAGAGAAGATTTCTTTCCATTCCAGACAAAGATCTGAATATTTTAGCTTTATTCAGTCTTTTGAGCGGAAGGCACCGTTTGCGTTTTACGTTTAAATTCATTGTAAAGCATTTTCGATGTAACTTCAAAACATTTACCTTAGTGCTTTCTATGTGGTTCGAGGGAGGACACATACTCGTTAGAAATAGAATTAACGATGCCCATTAATTTAAAAAAGTTAAATCTCCTAATGATTCCATGGACGGCCAGATGTTTTATATAACAAGACTTGTTCTCGATAAGGATAAACTTATTGTTCCATATTGTTTGGTTTTACAACATCGTCATAAGAAACCACGTTTATTGTATTTATATCAGACCACGAATCGAGACACTCTTTGTAGAAGTCCGGTAGATAAACAGGAAGGTTACGGGTATCAAAATTGCAGCACAAAATAATTTTCTTCAATATACCGTTTCAGTGCAATGACTCTCTGTGACAAAATGTCACCGATTGGATATCGTTCTCTATATCATTAATAAGAGCAGTGCATTTTATCTCGTCATTCCCTTTCCAGATAAAACCATAGAGCAGTTTGTTCACATCTTTAATAAGATCCTCTGAGATTAGTGAGGCTTTATACATAAATTTGGGGCCGGATAGCAAACGTTTTAACGATATGAATTCTGCCGAGTAGTGTAGCTTTCAGGAAGTTGGTCATGTAACCCTTTAACTTTTCAAAATCATCTTATTAATTAATTGTATAAAACTTCTAAACGGGTTATTAAGTGTTGTTGTTGTTGACCTCGCCATCTCTACATGCTAATTTATTTTCTGTAAGCCACTGATAAAAGCAGTGTTAAAATAGCATTTATGAAGTCAGATACGTTTTTTTCTCTTACTCAGTATTTTACGGTATAGCTTGGACAGGAATGATATCTTTGTTTTGTGCTTCAATAATGGCAGAAGCAACATCAAAGCATCGTTCGTTAATAAATTTATCGCATGAAATGTTTTTCACACTTTTCGGAGGTCTAATCCGGCAAACAACATCAATCCCGTAAAAATGCATATTAGTTATGAATTCCTCTAACGTCATAGCCCAATCTTCACACATTTTTCTCAGCGGTAATAGAGTCAATTTATTTTCTCAGAGGGTACGATAACGAATCCTGCCGTGTATGTTGGTTCTTGGTGCGGATTTTCCAGGCTTTCCTATCTCTGACCGCGGTCAGAGTAACGCGCACGCGAAGTGTGTGTGAGAAAGGACAACAACTATTTATAGTGTGATTTTGAGACAAAGGAAAAAATAAATAAGTTATTTACCGGCTTAGGACCGGTCCGTATACTTGAAAATGCTGCCCTCGGCCTGCGGTTTCGGGCTGCATTTTGAAGACCTCGGCCACAGCTTTTCACTGTGTGGACCTCCCTGCCGGTAAATAACATATATTTATTTCCCAAGTTTCTTCTGGAAATTATATCTTAATGGTGTTTGCTTTAGGACTTTTTCCTTCCTCAAAAACGTCAGTTCCTGATAACGAAACCGTTTCAAAATAACAGCTTTTTAAAATCTTTTTTTTTTTATATGATTTTAATATTAAAATCATATTTTAATATTCCACCTTGAAATGACACCAATATAGAAATCAAACAAGTCTTCTTGGAAAAAGATTACTAGGACCAGTGTTTTCCCTCGAAAAGTCGTCATGGATTGCTCCAAAAAAGTACTTTACTATTTGAGTATCATGTTGCTTTGTTTCCTTGAATCTTTGTCAGTAAGTAGAAGTACCGACCAGTTTGCTTGTTCTTGTCTATGATTCTTCTTTGCTCCTCTGCTCTTTTTTTTTGACTTTACGACAAAGAGTAAATTTTTTGAGCAATATTTTTGCTTGATCTTCCGCTGGTTGAGTTGACGATTCAAATTTACAATTGCTAACCTCAAAAGAATCTCTGCGATTTGTAACTCAAACAAAGAGAGATTCATAACGTGCAGTGCCTTCAGCACCAATAGGGACCTTTAAGGAACTACGGCGCCGACGCCTAGTTAGAAATGAATTTATATTTTGTCAGCGAAATTCGCAATGTTGTCTGCTCGGTGACCTGGCCTCTGAATGGCAGCGAGGTTACAGGTGACCTTGCTTTGATACAGACCTCTCTGCTTTTGTCATCTAACAACTTGATTTACACAACAAAAGCAGTGAGGTCTGTATCAAAACAAGGTCATCTCCAGCCTCGCTGCCATACAAAGGCCAGGTCACTGAGGAGACAACTGTAAAATGGTCTAGTGTAGATGTGTTTAGTATGCCAATGACTCTAAAGATGTGCTCAGACTAAATACGCAATGAGAGCGTTCAGCTCCAAATGGAAATACATGAAAAATTAGCCGCCGTCATTCGCGTTCCGCGGACTACGCAGAACTTGGTCATTTCACCACATATTCACGCTGACCAGTATGAACGCACCCGCTCACAACAATCCAAGATGGCGACTCTTACTGACGCGGAGAGCAGTATGCGGTTAGTAACCGCGTTTTCCTCGCGCGCCGTGTCTCCAGCAGCGACAGCGCCCCGAGAGCAGACTGCCGGCTCGTCCAAGTGCCTATAAATGGTTTCAGAAGAGCGAGAAATTAAAACTAATTAGCATCCTAGATTTGTACAGTAATGTAAACAAAACAGCTTGAAGTGTTGAAAATGTATTAAATATAGAAACCATTTTCAAGATACCTGCCAACAAAAACAAAACGATTAACCACAGGAAAACACAAAATAAACGATGGTTTTGTCTTTCTCCGTGCATACAACTGAATATCTACTCCCACGACACTTCAAGTTCAGGTCGAGATGCCAACCCCCTATTGTGAAAAATCGATTTTCATAAGAATGCGATTAACAAAAGCGCAATCTATTACAAAACAAACCTCATCGACAACTGAATCTCCATGCTTATGCCAGCAGAATCAAAATTACTAATAACCAATTGTTGACATCTTGAGATTTATTTATTCTGTTCGCTTCTGTCTGTCGTCCACGCTGGCTCCAAAGCAAGAGATAACCAGACAACAGAGTCTCGTCCAGTCTGCATACACAAGCAAGTTTTAATCGAGCGCCATACGGACGGACGGATTCATTACTTCAAACTTTGGGTGAGTTGAAATACTTTGAAAAACGCGTAATATCGCTGAAAAACAGTAGCGTAAATGCCGTGTGTAACTAGCCAGTGGATTTAACTGGTATATCAGAGCACGATGTTGCAGATATAGAGGTATTCAATAAGTTTCCGTTTGGGGGACTCGGTCGTCGAATGAGTGTCTTCAAACGACGAATTAGTCATCCCCGCGACACGGATTCATGCAACAATAATTGATAAGGAACACTGAGTTCAAACATGCAAATTGCTAGTAGTATTAAGGTGGTGAAAGGATAATGGACAAAACATGCAACCATGAACAATCTTTCGCACCGTTGACTGACTTATACAGGTCTCGCAACCACGATCGCTGCTTTGAAGATTATACTGATTTATTGTCCTGATTCAATCCTTGAGTGGGTTGAGAAGTTACGGCACTTTTATCGACAGTTGCTCTTAATAACCAGAATAGTTTAAATGAGTAGCAAAGTTTATTAAATTTAAATTAGTTGAAAATGAGAGTGTTTTGCCACCACGCAGGTGAGCAAAGCGAGCTGGTCGAGGAACAATCGCAAATCAATGCGAAACGAGTCCATTGTTTTGGAGTGTTTACAAACATTTCTTGCAATCTCAAATATATTCAGCATAGAATGTGCTCACAAGTCGCTGCAACTTTAGGTCATCGGAGCAGTTTTGTGCAAACAATGGTTGCAGTCTCGCAGCTATCTACACAACCGCAAAGACAATAAGATTCCCTTCATAACTTCTGATAAAACTATTCATGATTCAATAACAGACTTGCTCACTGGTCAATAACAAGAGAAAAAGCGAAACTCTGAATAAGCGAAACAGCTATCTGCCCGGCGGTACTACACGAGAGCTAGATTAAACGACAGCTTGGCAACTTTCGACATGGCAGGGCGATATTCCATGATATTGTACCGTGATAAGTTTCTTTTCCGTTGTACTGTAACGTTTCACAGTTTCCACTGCTATAATATATAATCATTCAATTTCCTTTTGAATAATTGATTTACAAACGGAATAAGTTAAATTGTTCCGTCATTTGCATTCTCTTGGTTTGAACACTTGGGTAAACAATTTTGGCATGCTTTCTAACGAGTTCAATTCAATTGCGTGCTATAAGCAACCAGTCATAGAGAAGTTCTTGTTCATTCGAATAGAAACATGATGATAGATGCAGAATGCAGCCATAACACTACTGGAAAATCGACCTGAAAAATTTTCAGGCTTTGAACGGGATTCGAACCCACTTTGCGTTACCGGTGCAATGCTCTTGCGTTATCAAAGCCACATGAGAGCGGTCGTGTGTGGATTGACCCTTTATGTTAAGTGGACGTACCACACGGCTCAAGTATATGATTTCCATGGTAATAGATGTCCAACACCAGCAATTAAATGTAGACATGATGATAGATGCGAATGCAGCCATGACACTAACGCAAAGGTCGTGGGTCCGAATCCCGTTTGAAGCCTGAAATTGCTTTTAGGTCGATTTTTCCAGTAGTGTTAGGGCTGCATTCGCATCTATCATCATGTTTACATTTAATTGCTACTGTTGGACGTATCTACTACCATTTGAATAGAGCATGCGCTTTTCAAGGTATGGAACCCTCGATTTATGCGAGCTCTTAGTGGTCATGTTAACGGGGCAGCCGAATTCACGGGGTAAGTTGAAATTGTAATAATAATAGTACTAATCCCTTTTAAATGATATGTCCGCAGGTATGGTTAAATTTAAAGTCGATCCCCCGTGACTTTCTGTAGCACTAAAGTGAACCCAGTCACCGTACCTTATCGTGTACTTAGGCAAATGAGGTCTTGTTTGACAAGTTTCATGGCGTTAAAAGCGACATACAGTATACAGGTAGAAACGAAATACCAGCCGCGACTTTTGTTGAAATTACATTGGCAAAGGAAAGAACTAAGAAAACTAGAGCAAAACTCCGGCGTCAGGCTTTAAATGTTCGAAATAAAACCGAGGTCTTCACGAATCCCCTTCTTGACGGCCTGCGTCATCTGGACGAGAGTGTAGCACTCATGACAAATCCGTCGTGAGTATGGCGATGTTGTTGCGCAGCTCAGACACTGGCTATTTTTAGCCTCCTCACTAGTACTGTAAACTTCGACAGGCCTGTTAACAGGCAACAGGGGATTCTGTACGTAGTTACTGTTGATAAAACCAAATTATCTTGTAATACTCCCCAGTCTGCGGCCTTTCCCTACATCAAGGAAACACGGAAAGCCGTAAAACTCTAGAACAAAAATTTATTGTCAAATCGGCACTCTTGACCCTCACGGTATGAACCAACGCTTTTCATTCAACTAATTTATTCTGGTGTTTTTCATGTCACCATGTACCACCAATAGCGTAGCTCCATCTTTCTGTATATAAACCACACAACCCCCAATTCCTCGATTCGTTCTGACGAAGGGCTAACGCTCCGGAAACTTCAACTTTCGAATCTCTTTAAGGTGGCCAATTCACATTATCAACTGAGTTGATAAAACCAAATTGTCTAGTGTTTTTTGTTTTAAATTGATCGTCCTTATTGCCACTTCATGCTCTCTGTTTTGAGTCACTGTGCATTAATGTTTTCTACTAAGTTTTAAAGCGGTGGAGAAATTTTCATCTTTAATTCAGTTCTAGAAATGTTCGTCAGTCGAGATATTTTTATGAGTTGAGCCCTTCTGTCGTCGAGAAATTTGCACCCATAGAGCAGTTTTAGCTGTCAAATAACGCCAGAAAAATTACTGCTAATTGTATAGTTACTGGCGTCACTCATTAGACAAAATATTAAAAGGAACTTAAGCAAACCATGACAACGACGGCAATGAAATGTCACCAAACAAAAGGTTTAATGAGCATGCTATGGCTTTGCACGTGCGTTATAAACCTTTGTACATTTCGTGGCCGTCCTCTACAAAACCGACAACAACGCGAAATGGCCAAGTTCAGCGGAACGCGAACGACGACGGCTAATTTTTAGTCTTTCCATTTGAAATTGAAGGCTGTCATTTTGTCTTTAGCCTAAGCACGTTTTTAGAGACATTGGTCCACTTAACAGTTCTACACAATTACGAGTTTCGCTAGTAAAATATAAATTCTCTTTTGACTACGCGCTGTCTTTGGCGTCTTCGTCGTCGTCGTCGTTGCTTAAGCTCCCTAGTGTCATCAGTCTCCACAAAACCGTTCGTAAACTGCCCGACATGACCATGAGAGTCTGGAATAGCTAGTGACGTTTGAGCCCAGTTCTCAGCTTGCAGTGAACCTTGCAGATAAAGGATCTCGCATATTGGTAAAAAAAAATGCGTTGTTCCTCAGCTGACGGAAAGAATTTTGACAAATTCTCAGATCACCCATCAGTAGTTAAAAACCCCTTTCAGACCGTCGAATGCCAGGGTCATCTTAAAGACAATATGATTCATTATCATATGCACGATTCAAACTTGAAGGTCCTGTGGTCACAAAAATGTTGTATGTTTACTGGTCTAAACTACTGTTGCGACTGCGTACTAATATTTTTATGCTTTATTCTGTTACTTGTACAAAGCGTAAAAAGAAGCTTAAATGTTTTAACAAAGCCTCGGTTCACCTAATAGCCACTTGTATGGTACAACCAGTTTTTCTCGCCAGCTAGGACATAAAATCCGCTTTGTCAGCAATTGTGAACTAATTTTGCTTTTTTTCCAAATTTCAATATCAGGTGTTTGGTAGTCACAGCACATTGTAATCGATGTCCCTAAAGCGCGCGTTACCGCGAGAGAAGTACCTATCTCTTCAAAGACAGCTACAAAGGAGTGGAGAGTTATATGAAGACAGAGATTTCCCGCCAAATTTCCGCAGCCTCTTCACCAAGACGCGTCCATCTGTAAACCTGCAATGGAAAAGACCAAAGGTATGTCTTTTTGCAAGAAGAAAAAAACACTTCTAAGTTAACAAGTCTTTAATTATTTTACATTCCTCCACGCTGAAGGTTTCTAAACCACTTTGCGTCTCCTCCCAGTTCAGATCCTTTCAAATGATTGAGAAAAACGCGAGTAAAAATAACAAAATAAAAAATATAATAATAAAATAAACAACTTTCGAAGTGTCGAGAAGTGTTTAGCACTACTGTTCAAATTTTGGACACTGAAATAACCAAACAAATATTGTAAATGAAACATAAACTTGTTAAGAATCCAAACTGGCGGGAGGCTGACAAGTTAGCTATTTACAAAGCGTGGAGGTGTTGAAACCATCAAACTTCATCCAGTGGCAGGGAGGAGGATTAATTTGAACCCGAGACCTCCGGATTACAAATCCAGCGCCCTAACCACTAGGCCATGATGCCTCCACAAAACGAGAAATCCTGCTTACTTTACAAAAATGACGTTAGCTATTTTCGTTTTGGTTTCTATTTGGAAATGAACACTATTTTTACTTTTTCAGTTCAGTTGAAGGATAGTTTAGCACTGATTAACAATCAGAAAAGATCTGCTTAATCGTGAACGAAAATATTAATTTCCTTTTAAGCATTTTTGTAGGCGTATGAAAAAAAAACGTAGTACCCCTTCTATTTTGGGTATTAAGCATGGTAATATATGAAAATCAGGTTAGTCAGTTTATGCAAAAAATACTACACACGGAAATAAGAATAACATTGAGACAAAATTAAACAATTCTGGCACAAAACTTACTTCAAAATGTTCTTCACAAAATGTTCTTCAAAATGTTCTTTGACGAAGCCAAAGTGATCAGTAATGTTATATATTTTCCACTCTTCAGACATGATTAAAGGTCAAGTTTGACTTAAAGCCCTGGCCGGGGGACAGTGTGTTGTGTTGTTGGGCAAGACACTTTACTCTCACAGTGCCTCTCTCCACCCAGGTGTATAAATGGGTACCTGCTATTTGTTGGGGAAACCTAACAAAATTGCGGGGGAGTGACCTGCGATGGACTAGCATCCCGTCCAGGGGAAGTAGAAATACTTCTAGCCGCTTCATGTTACAGAAACCGGGATAAGCTCCGGCAGCTATACATACATACTTTATTGAACCTCCCCAAAGGGGCTTTTCAGGAACAATAATAATTACAAGTTAATA